>CM070785.1:15092500-15700000 GCA_036346955.1 Dipus sagitta | reverse complement strand
TGTATGTATGTATGTATGTATGTATGTATGTATGTATGTATGTATGTATGTATGTATGTATGTATGTATGTATGTATGTATGTATGTATGTATGTATGTATGTATGTATGTATGTATGTATGTATGTATGTATGTATGTATGTATGTATGTATGTATGTATGTATGTATGTATGTATGTATGTATGTATGTATGGGAGTTTTCTGTATCCTCTACCACTAAGACTGAGTTACAAAATCTAAACATAATTCTTTTTAAAATATTTTTTTTCAATCAGAGAGAGATAGAAGAGAGACACAGAGAGAATGGGTGCACCAGGGTCTCCAGCTGCTTCAATATACTCCAGATGAATGACCAACTTTGAGAATCTGGCTTTACTCCAGTACTGGTTAATGGAACTCGGATCATTAGACTCCTCTGGCAAGCACCTTAACCACTAAGCCATCTCTCCTGCCCCCATAAGCTGATTCTGGATGGGCTGGGTCCATCAACTTGGTATCCAGGCAGTACACATGGATTTAACAAATAGTTACTATCCATGTTTGCCATTAGCACAGTGAAGGGAGATCAGCTCTGCCATCACAGTGCCAAGAGTCTACTTCAGCTGCTGTGCTGGATCCATGCAGGAGAAAAGAAGGATGTATGTATGTATGTATGTATGTATGTATGTATGTATGTATGTATGTATGTATGTATGTATGTATGTATGTATGTATGTATGTATGTATGTATGTATGTATGTATGTATGTATGTATGTATGTATGTATGTATGTATGTATGTATGTATGTATGTATGTATGTATGTATGTATGTATGTATGTATGTATGTATGTATGTATGTATGTATGTATGTATGTATGTATGTATGTATGTATGTATGTATGTATGTATGTATGTATGTATGTATGTATGTATGTATGTATGTATGTATGTATGTATGTATGTATGTATGTATGTATGTATGTATGTATGTATGTATGTATGTATGTATGTATGTATGTATGTATGTATGTATGTATGTATGTATGTATGTATGTATGTATGTATGTATGTATGTATGTATGTATGTATGTATGTATGTATGTATGTATGTATGTATGTATGTATGTATGTATGTATGTATGTATGTATGTATGTAAATGGAAGGAAAATAAGGACAGGAGTGGGAAAATGTAGTGAAGACTCTCAAAGCACATTTTCTCAGAGGACAAAGCCTTCACAGAACCAGGTATAATAGTGCCTGCCTAGTAATTGTGAGGCTGAGACAGAAACAACACAACACAAGTTGCGAAGCCAGTTTAATCTAATGAAACCTTGTCTGAGGGAGAAAATGTTTATGATAGAAGTTTGCAAGTTTATGTGCGTTCTTGGACTATACACATATGCACACTACTCTCTGTATGTTTCTGCATCAATTTAATTAAAAAAAAATCACCTTACAGAAGAGCAGTGATCTTGAGGCTATGGTCAGTCAGGCCATAACTCATATGAAAATATGATGTACAGATTCCTGGCTAATCATATCATCAAGACTGAAAGCTTGAAACTTGGGGACTATATTCACTTGTATATTCATAGCACTAGTTATTGTCACCAGTGAATGACAATGGGTCTTCATAAAGGAAAAGCCCTATTCCATACATGGCTTTTCCCTGGGTTTCTGGCTACCTTTACAAGTAGATGCGTGGGCAAAACTAAGCTCCAAACTAACCTACAAGAGTCCCTGGAGACCAACCCAAGTGACCAACACTTTTTCAACTTATCTCTGCATCCCTTACTCAAGAAAATGTTCAGAGTTGGGAAGATGTCCCAATCAGTAAAGTAGATGCCTTGTAAGCATGAGGACCTACATTTGGCCCTCAGACCCAGGTAAATTAGACAGGTGTGATGACATGCATCTGTAACTCCAGCACTAGGGACACAATCAGGCATATCTCTCAAACTCACTGGCCAGCCAATCTAGCCACCTGGTTGGTGAACCCTAGGCCAATGAAAGACCCTGTCACAAAGGGGTAGATAGCATTCCTGAGGATAACACCAAAAGTTGTCCTCTGTCCACACATACTGCACCCCTCCACACGTACACAAGTGTTAACCCATAAATTAAAAGCAACATTCATTGCAACAAAGGCAACACGGTGACTTGTGGCTATTTAGACAAGATCTCACAACCAGTCAGTGGATATTTTCCACTTACTCTGAACTCTTAGAGACCATTACTTCAGATACTTAACCCATTACAAATTAACTTTAAACAAAACACTCTTCACAGATGCCTAAATTCCTACAATTTGAAACCCATCCCTTGTTTTTCTTTATTATAAAAAGTAAATGTGTCAGGAAGGAATAAGTAGATTCTCTAAGCTGTCTGGGACTAGATGATGGAAAATGAGAAGACATAAAGAAATAAAGGCACAGATTACCTGGAGAACATAGGCTGGCAGCCAGTTGCCATTGACAGGGAATGTTATTGCATAAGGCATCCCAAGAAACAATTGGAAACCTAACAAGAGGAAGCACTTAGGGAACTGATACTTGAACCTAAGACATGCAGATCTTCCCTTCAATATTAGCAGAAGACAAAAGGGGAGAAATGCCATAGCACTTATCTTAGTGAAGAGGATGATTGTAGCACCATCGGTTTACATGACGTGGATGGCTAATATTTGCTTAAGATTATTTATCACCAAATAAGTGAAACAAGAATGCACACTGTACAATAGCACTTCTGGGTCTATGGTTAAATTTTGTATGCTCATTAATGGCATTATAAATGAGCATTATAGCAAAATTAATCCTTGCCATTTGGGGCTGAGTCTAATGCTATTGTTGAACAATATGTCTCTGACATCACAAGCATTTCTGCCCACAGTAGTCATAGGTGCCTGTACAGTAGGCCTTGTGTATGTGCCTTAGTAGATCTTTCTAGTCTTACTTTACTGATACTTGGTTCATAAAATATTAAACAACAATCATGTTTTCTTTTCTGTACAACATTCTTGAAGATGAGTAAACTCTTTGTGACCTGTGTTTTAGAGAACTTTTGTTTTTGCAAACATGTCTTTTATCTACTTTCACATTTGTTAGATGGTGAATGGGTCTGGTAGATGAAATCACTCCCACCTCAATCAGAACAGAATAAGGAAGAAGTAGGGACAGAAAAGTCCAACAAACACCTTGTCTCATGATGGTCATTGCAGACCCTCTCATAAAGCAGTCATATTAATAAAACATAATGTAACAACTTCATTTAATTTAACTCATATGCAGCACAGAAGTTCTCAGAAGGAGGACTCAAAGACCAAGGAGAAACTTATCAATTTCCATGCTTAGAGTTGATGAATAATGGGCAGCCATGTAGAACTGTGATAAAATCAAAAGTGTATGAATTAATAATAACAGGGCAAAGGACGGGAACTCAGGACGAGCCTTGTATTCAGTTTATGCTTGATGTCTCTGTATAGCATTCTCTCTGTATAGCATTCTCTCTGTATGACTCTCTGTCAAGTATGAGGCTGGGCCCCTTTTTGGGGACTTATGATCTTCTGTCAGACAAAGTAGGACAGAAAACTTCTTTATGGCCACGTATAACACAGAAATAGCCATATGCTGAGGCTTTATAACTTGTGTTCAGGAACATAGGCTTTGTGACTCACCTTGAGAAGAAGTCCTGTGACTCACTTCAGAGGGAAATAAAGGACAGGGACAGGAGGCAAGAGAAATTCAGAAAGACCCTGGTTCATGGGCTGCTTCTGATGCCTCCCCACGTACCTTAGTTCAAAGTGCTTAGCACGACAAAGTGTCATCCTTTGGAGTATCAGTTTTTGAGCCTCAACACATGACAAAGACATTCATTCTATCCCAGAATTGGTATCACTGTCTTTGAGCAGACCCCAGAGCAGCACCAACCTCTTCAAATTGTGGCTTCCCTAGTAATTCAGAACTGTTCTCTTTTCCAGATGGGATGTCAAAGCCTTATAGAAGCCAAATATTTATAGATCTATTCTGATGCCTAGATGGGATGAGGAAGCACTGTTATTGCTCATTATCTTCCTCCTTACACACACACACACACACACACACACACACAAACCAGGACAACTCTTTCTTTGGTTGTCTGAGTATTGACTTTGATGTGCAGACTGAGATTAATAGAAACAAGGGCAGGCACAGGGTCAGGGAACCATTCTCCATTGCAGCACAATGATTACATATGAATGCCTTGTCACTTACAGGGTTGTTTGGAAACCATGAATGCTGAGATCAACTGGCTGGACTGAGCTATGAAAGGTTCCAAAGCAGTCAATGTAACATACTGTTCACTAATTCTTACTAAAAGCTATTTTCAGTGTTGACTTTGTGCTGTGCTTTTATTCCAGATGCAAAATAGAAGTCTCTTTAATGTCAAGTCTTCAAATTACATAGGAGGAAAGCAGAGGGTGGACCTACACCTGCAGCTGATGACTGCTCATAGTATTTATAATACAAAATAGCTAATTAAGATGATGGTCAAGTGGTAGTTTTCTGCTGATATTAGCACAGAAAATCATGGTTGTGTCTCTGTGTGCTCTTACCCTGTACAGTATAAGCAAGCTATCAGCAAGCACTTAATTTCAGCATCAGATCTGTTGAAAAATAAGCTAACCACATCATCTAAAATGGAGACATTTAATTGATATTCACAGTGCTCATACATTATCTTAGGTTGAAGTTCTGTAGTGATATTTCTTCTTTTTCTTTCTTTTTCATCTTTTTTAGTTTGTTTGTGTTTTTGAGGTAGGGTCTCACTTTAGCCCAGGCTGACCTGGAATTCACTATGCAGTCTCAGGGTGGCCTTGAATTCTCTGCAATCCTCCTACTTCTGCCTCTGGAGTGGCGGGATTAAAGGCGTGCACCACCACACCTGGTTTTTTCTTTTTCTTTTTCTTTTTTTAATGCTAAGGAATGAGCCCGGGGATTTTCACTTGCTAGGCAAGTGCTTTGAGCTAAGTCCCCAAGCACTGAAGTGATGTTCCTTTGACAATCTCTTGCCAGAATCAATGATAGATCACTTTTTAGCATATCAATTCCTTGATTTTAATCCGTATTTACTAAGTTAGATCCTGGGAATCTAAATTCTAATATTGTCCCCCCAGGTGATTACAACCAAAATTTAAAAGTCCCACTCTAGACCAAGCTAGAATAATGCTGTAGTACCTTTTACTCAAAAACCAAACAAATCAGGCCCTGATATCTGTTCACATGCCTCAGATCTTTCTTCTAACTCTTATCCTACCCTTTCTGAACACAAGTCACTCCTGAATTGACTGAACTAAGCCAGCTCTGCCCACTCCATGCTCTTGTTATTACTCCTCACTTACAGGTGAGATGTGCCTACGTGTAAGTAGGGCAGGAGTAAGGGGCTAAAGCCTGACACCACCCCATGCTTAATTTCTTTCTCATAAATTTTGCATCAGAATTAATCACCTCTACTATTAATCACATCTAGGAAAGTTTCCTTGTAGCCACAGTTTAATCAGAAAGTCCTTGCTTTCAGAAAGAAAACCAAATGTAAATGCTGATGATAGTGCTCTTTGGCCTCAAGGACAGTCACAATGACACCAATGATCAGTAAGGTCAGCCAGGAAGCCCCCAGTACATGACAGTATGACAGTGCTCCATCCCTTCAGGAATTGCTCTTGAATTAACGACTGTATGATGAGGAAAGCAGGTAAGCATGGAGTTGACTGAGTGTTGAAAAACCTGGACTGAGAGGGACTGATAAGAAAACACAAAATTGTGTGTGTGTGTGTGTCTGTGTGTCTGTGTGTGATATTGTGAACATGTGTTCTGATATGTATGGACAGATTTGTGTGTGGGTGTAAATGGGTGAGTGTGCTTGTGAAGAGCAGAGGCCAACCTTGCATGTTACTCCACAGGAATGACATCTACCTCTTTCTAAAACACAGTTTCTCATTGGCGTAGAGCTAACCAATGAGGCTACATTTGCTGGCCAGCAAGCCTCTTGGCATTCTCTTGTCTCTTGCCTGCCTGGTGCAGGAATGACAAATGTTTGCCAAAGTACCTGAGATCTTTACCTGGATTCTGGGGCTCAATCTTGTTCTCATGCTTATGGGGCAAATAAATTCTTTACCAACTATTTCCCCAGCTCCATGGACATTTTAAATCCTAAGTGCACTGATATGGTGGTTAGGTCCTTCAAAGACAGGTAATATACCTGGCTTACCCTTTTTGCTACCACCGGCTCTGAGCAATGTTTTACTGGTCATATTCTCCCAGTAACATCTCACTGGTACTACTGTAAGACTCCTTTGCCACTAATTTAGAAAGTCTTGAGTAATCATTTGTCCCAGTGGTTCAATTAAAATTTAAGCCACACATCTGCTTGAAAACATATCAACAAAGATAGAGATGCTTGTTCAGGGGACAATGATTGACAGTGGGGAGCAGATTGAGTTGGTGTTTGTGTGGAACTCATTAATCTTTTTCAAGTACATTCTGGAGAAACATGGAGTTCTCTCGACAAGATGTTACAAAAACAGCACTTTCATTTTGCACAGTTGGAATTCTGAATGTTTAAAATGGATGTCACAGTTAAGGAGGGGAGTCCTATTCCACCTTGACAAAGTTTTCTGTGATTACACCATCTAACACTGGGAGTGACACAACCCTACTAAGTAACATCACAATGTTGCTATAGTTACTATAGCTTTATGTTTGCTTTTGATACAATGTCCAGTTATGTAACCAGCTCAGGATGGCTTAGGATTTAAAATCCTCCTGCCTCAGCCTTGAGAGTTCTAGAACTACAGGTGTATGTTCTCATACCCAGTTACTATAGTCTTATTATCGAAGTGGGATACAACCAGCTCTGAATTCATTCTTTATTAAAATATCTTACTTATTTATTTATTTGAAAGAGAGTGAGAGAAAGAAAGAGGCAGATAGAGAAAATGGGCACACACCAGGGCCTCTAGCCACTGCGAACAAACTCCAGATGCATTTTCCACTTTGTGCATCTGACTTTACCTGGGAACTGGGGAATCGAACTCCAGTCGTCTGGCTTTGCTGGTAAGTGCCTTAACTGCTGAGTCATTTCTCCAGTGCTTTGAGTTCATTCCTATGTAGCATGTCAAATTCTCATCCTTACCTATTTGTGAATTTTATTTCTCCTTTATATAGCGCATCTTTGTGTTTTAAAACACTCACTAAAAATCTTACAAAAATTAGATGCTGACATGATTCAAGAGGGAAAGCATTATACATGGAGCTGTCATTTTCTTGAAGCAAACAAAACATAAATGTGGGTCAGACACTCTCAACCCAACCTCCAAATATCAGCAGGAGATAGGGGACGATGGTAATTTTCATGATCTTAGCATTTTTGGCTTTGTTCTGTCTTTGAATGCTGTCTCTGCAAATTTAAATCCATCTTATTTCAGAATGCTAGGATCGTAACTGAGAAGAAATAGTGCAGATGGCTAAATTATCCTCACTTGTTTGAAACCATGACAACTTACCATAATGTAGCTTTAAACACCTGAAATTAATTAGAGAAAGTGCATTTAAATATGGAGACTGTGGTTTACAGTATGGGCTTAAATACAGAGATGTGTTTTGATTTTAGGTTGTCACTTATTATTTTACCTATAAATGTTGATCAAACAGATTTATTTTGTCTTTTAATAATATTTTAAGGGATCGGAGGAGAAGCCTAGTGCCTAATATTCAAAGCATATAAATTTTGAGGGAACCCAAAGTGGAATCTCTTATAATCAGGGTACAACTTTACTGATGATGATAGGGAGGCAGAAAGGCACACTGATGCTTTGTAAGTACCTGCCGGGTGTCTTAGTAATAGGACTTCCTAAATACAACTACAAATCCTTTAAGAGCTGAAACTAGGTCTTTCTGATCTCTTTACATCAGAGTAACCCAGAAAAGATAACACCCCATGTCATGTAGTGAGACAAACACTGATTTGAATCTTGACTCTATAACTGATTCACTTCATGAGCTTGGGCCGTTGGGTACAGTGAAAGGAACTACAACGAGACGAAAAGGAAAACCAGGGATGGTGGTACAAATGCCACACCCAGAGTAGCGAATCTGTATATTAGGGTCAAGTTGTATTGAATCTGAGGTACTAGTAATCCAGGAAAAGATGTATAGCAAGAAGTAAAGTTAAAGATAAGTACTTATAACATCTGAATTTTTAAAGTAAATGATATCATCAAAGAAAGGAGTAAAAAGAATAATGCTGTGCTGGGGAGATGGCTTAGCAGTTAAGGAACTTGCCTGCAAAGCCAAAGGACCCAGACTGGATTTCCTAGGACCCACATAAGCCAGATGCACAAGGTGTTGCATGTGTCTGGAGTTCGTTCGCAGTGGCTGGAGGTCCTGGCACACCTATTCTCTCTGTGTCTCTCTCTCTACCTCTCTCTCTCTCTATCTCTCTCTCTCTCTCTTTCTCTCTCTCATAAATAAATAAAAATATTTTTAAAACCATAATGCTAAGTGTAACCATGGGAAATTTAAAACTTAGACAATCAGCAATAAAAAAAAAAAAACTGAGGTAAACCAATCTGGAAATAGGAATAAAATAAGATCCTGGCATGGTATAGTATTTTGAGGAGAATAAAGGGGATTGCAGATTAAATGCTTTCGATTTGTTTTTTAAAAAAAGATCAAGTCTAGAAAAAGAAAAGGTTTAGACTCCAAGGGAGCACTCAGAAGAAGGGTGGAGACAAGTCACAAGTAGACAGTGAGGAATGAGTGTAGGAAGAAAAAGCAGGTTCTAAGGATAGAAACACTTTAAAGACGCTTGGGTAGAGGTAAAGGCGAAAACAGCACAGTGATTTGAGGTTTGCGGGGAACTTCTTTTCAAGCTGGGAGACCACATCCTGCTGGTTGATGGGATAAACAGCTCAGAGAAGAAGAGATTGTTCATGTTTCCAGTAAACCTGTGAGGAAATAAGGTGAGGAACCCAGAGTTAGGTCAATCTTGGGAAAGAAAATTTTTCTTTGAGTCAGAGGAAGAAAAGAAAAAGAACACAGGGAGATGAACATTTTATGATGGCTCACTAAATTAAAAAAAAATGTGCTTGGGCTCCAGTGCAATTTCTGTCCCCTCATTTATCTGTAGTTAGTTCTGTGCCGGAATCCTGAATTTACCAAATACCAAGTAAAATTCTAGTTTTGAGCAAAAAGGAATGCTTTCATTTTTAGCAAATGACCAGCTTCAAACCAATGAGGTATTCCATAGAAAGAATACAAAGTTCATCCTGATACATCATCATGGTGTGCAGGAACCCCTGGCCTGGACACAGGGATGATAGCTTAATTATGTGTCAAGTAGAAGTAGACATAATGCAAATTGCCTAGTGCTTTAAAAGACCTCTAACCAGAACCATTTTTAAATAAATTTGTTCATATTTGCAAATACAATGGATTAATCCATTTAATACCACAAAACTCCTTGATAAAAACAGAATTCTGGGAAATGGGGGGAAAGATTTTGTTATAATCCATGTTCTGTTTATGGGCAGGAAACTGAAACTCACTGCTTAGGAGTGAACAGGCAGTGTATCTGGTCCCTCTGATAAGGCAAGCCGTTCTATTCCGGGATCTTACTCACAGGAGCAGGAAGAGAAGCAGAATAGTCAGGATCCTAGAGGCCCTTTGAATTGTCTCAGATGTCATGACAACCCATGACATTGAGCCTTAATCTTAGACCTTATACCATACTCACAGCATGAGAAATTCTGTGTAACAACTCTTCATGTTTTAAGATAACTGTGCTGTAATTTGTTATATCAAAAGTTTTATATGGTGTCAGAAGAGGAGGGAACTTCAAAGAAAGGCTATGTCATAATAAATTCTGTACCTCCTCCTTTCTTTGCTGCATTTTAAAATGACATACAATATGGGAGAACAAATTTTTGTCTAGGTAAAGTATTTCTCACTCAGGGGAATTTAAGGAATCCCAAGCTGCTGCTTAAATATCATGTCAGGTTTGTGGCTCACAACACCAGAGCTTATAGATTGGTCTTGTTATGACCTTGCAAACAGGATTCCTGCTCTGATTCGCATCCCAGACTACCAATCACACTTGCAGCAAGTCACAAATATCATAATCAAACACAGTCATTGAGGAGAGTTATGTGAGGGAAGCAGCCCATGCTAGAAGCCTCAGCAGGCTCTGAAAGTCCGCTTGGAGCCATTCTCACAGAGGACTTGGGCTCGATGACACTCGATGCCTGATTTAGAAAGAGGTAGTGCATACAGTCCAAAAGGGATGGGATCTTGTTCCCCAGATACTATCAGGGATAGGAGGGAAACAGCCCAAAGGAGCAAAACAACCTACCTAGACACAAGCCCTAAGAGCAAGATGGAAGCCACCATTGCAAAGAAAGGGCATACTCACTAGAAAATACTAAGTGTAGTGGCGAGAGGGAGGAGTTACCTCACAGAAAGTACGCCACCAGTAGAGAAACCCACAGACAGTCAGCCCTTTGCCAAGTAAGGAGAGAAGAAACGACAAATAGCCTTCCCCCTCCCTCTTTCCAATCTTCCTGGACCTCCCATTAACTAAGCCCAGCAGAAAGACAAAGCGGGAGAGCCCTACACCGCAGCACACAAGGCTCAGCTTCCTAAGCGCACAGGGAGACAGAGGGCACGGGGTGGGTCAGAAGGGGCAATTGGAAGCTACAAGGTGCGCTAATACAGCAGTCTTGCTCAGATCTGCCGCTTCCTGTGCCTGATCCCAGGTGACTAGGAGAAACCCCACAGCTCTTTGGTTTCCATCCATCATCTAACCCCAAATAAAATGAAACACCACTTATTCACAGTGTAGTCAGGTCTCAAAGAAATATGTTTGTTAAATAAAATTTGTTATTGAGACTGGGTGAACTTGAAACAATGATGCATGCTGGGACAGGGAAAAAAAAGAGATATCATATGGAGGACATCATTATACTGACTTGTCTCTCTCTGCTCTGTGTACCCCCACTTGGTATATAAACTGGGCTGGAGAGAGACAGCTTAGTGGTTAAGGCACTTGCCTGTAAAGCCTAAGGACCCAGGTTTGGTTCCCCAGGACCCACATAAGCCAGATGTACAAGGTGGTGCATACATCTGGAGTTCCTTTGGCCATGGCATACCTATTCTCTCTCTCTCTCTCTGTCTCTCTCTCTCATAAACAAAAATAAATAAAAATATTAAAGAATAAGGAGTTCAGATTCTTATTTGTAAAGCAGCTCTGAGTTTAGCGGGATTTCTTTGCCTCTCTCAATTTTCTCAAATACAAAAGTAACAGCGCCTCTTCTGGACATGAGAGAAAATAGCAGGTGTCGCACAGTTCTCACCTGGCACAACTGGGGACAAGCATTTTGATTTTGCATTGGTCCTTTTTATGGGAATTCACCTTCTGCTTAATTGATCTTAGAGGGAATCTCGGGGGCTTTCAAGTAGCCAGGACCCTCCCTCTCAGCTACTTTGAGAGTTATTTACCCACTGACAACTCATCCGTCACACTGTCATGTGAGGAAGTTGGGGCAGGTTAGTTCCCGCTCTAGCAGGCAGCACAAGCAAGGCAGAGGGCATGCTCCCAGTGCCCCCAGTACTTGGGTGCTGCGGTAAACAGAGAATTCTGGAGCTCCAGCTCTTAAGAGATTTCCTTTTATTCCTCAGCAGGGCGGCTACTGCTTTTACTCAGCTTGCATCAAGAATGCCTCCCGGTTAGAAATTATACCACCAGGCTTTAGTGCTGTGTGCAAAGTCCATCAATGAAAAAGGCTGGGGCATAATAGAACACATTTGAAATAGCCCAGCAAATACACATTCTCAGTTACAGAAGCTTTAGAGTAAATGACTTGGCTACTTGTAGCAGAATGTAAGAAAATAAGCCAGGCTCCATAAAAGAATCCTTTCTAGATTTTTTTTTTTATTTCTTTTCCCTTGGGTGTTCAGGAAAGATTGCCAAGTGTAGTTCTAGCAAATTCTGGAGTACAGATTGTTACAATGGAGATGAAGGTAGACTAGACTTTTCTTTTGTGACTTAAAAATAATGTTTGTGGGATGGAGAAACGTCTTAGCAGTTAAGGCCTTTGCCTACAAAGCCAAAGGACCTCAGTTCGATTCCCCAGGACCCACATAAGCCAGATGCACAAAGTGGCGCATGCATCCGGAGTTTGTTTGCAGTGGCTGGAGGCCCTGGCATAAACATTCTCTCTCTCTCTCTCTCTCTCTCTCTCTCCTCTTTCTTTCTCGCTCTCTCAAATAAATAAATTATGTTTAAAAATAATAATTTTTTGTTTATGCATAATCCCAACTTTTTCCAAAGAAGGAGGAGAGTTAAAAATGGGCAGCTAGTAATTCCTCCTATCCCACCGTCTTGATTTTGAGCTGGTATTAAGAAGCTTACAGCTTCTGTTGCTCCAGGCAGCATTGCTCCGTTGAGTGAGGAGGGACTTAAAGGTGAAGTTTTGATGCTGTGTCGCAGTCCAGGTTGTTTCATCACAAAGTCTGGAAGCATGCGTGTCTGCACACACAGCATAATACATCTACCCCCAATCAAATGCCCAAGAATGAATGCAATTTTATGTGAGACAAAGGAAAGCATGCCCCTGGCATTTAGTGCTCACATTATCCTTATCTCTTGAGCACAGTCCTGGGCTAAATAACTCCAAAATGAAGATCCTAAGACTTTCAGGAACTTTTTGCCATGAGGGCTGTTCACAATAGCCACAAAGAACAATCTCACAGCTGGCTTATTTTACAACAAAACATCTAAGATGGGTTTGCAATTTGAGAGGGCAAAGAGGCTTTTACAATTTCTAAGAACTCTAAGACTTCACTACCCACATGGTGACTATTGGCAAAATAGAGGATGGCAGAACAGCCAGAAGGGAAAAGTAGATTCTCCCTATCCAAACTGGTGCATGGTACACATGATGAATTTATCAGGTAACTTTCTGATCAGCAGAAATAGAAAATCTGTTCAGACAGAAAGGCTAGCTGTCCTGGGGGAATATTGGTCTTTTTTTCCTGTCACCGTTAATTAAAGCATATGAAGCTCTCAGACTTGAGTCCACTCTAAAAACCAATGGGCTCAAAATAGAAATAATATTAACAATAAATAATAATAATAGGATCATGAGGTGAATGGATTTGGGGTGCCAGGTGGACCATTTTCACACATCCTTTCCACAAATTATACAAATGTGAAGGGATTTAGGACACTTGTACAGTGATAGTTCCTTCAGTGCTCATCCTGTGTCTTTTCCCTGTTGCCCAATGAGGCTTAAACCTACCTGACCACACATGCAAGATGCTCACCTACATAGAAAGCTTCCCTCAAAGCTTGTTGATGTCAAATCTATGAGAACCGTCCTAGGATGAGAAATGTTATGTACTTATTCAAGTTAATTTGTGAGTTCATATCAACAACTTCAAGCACTGCTTGTTCCAGATGTGATTTGCATATCTGGATGATTTACTCTTGATGTAGGTCAAAGGAGTGGGTAATGAGACAGTGAACTTCATTGTAGGAGGGCTGATAACAATGGCTACCATGAAGGTTTCAGGCGATACAGTATTCTAAGTGCTTTCATGGTGTGCTGGTTTGAATAAAATAGATGGCCCCCAATATATTCAGTTGTTTGTTTGTCGTTTGCATCTGCAGCCACCTGGCTGGAGTCAATACCATTGTGTGGATCTTAAGGTGTGGTGGTGGGTTTGAGATTTCAATCTAAAGATATGCAAAGTGTGCCTAGCAGGAATTCCTGAAGTGTGCTGTGCTGTGTGGCTTTTGGCTTTAGGCTTGTACTTCTCTCTCTCTGCTTGGACCTGTGAAGGCAGGCCAGCTTCTTCTGCCATTATGGAACTTCCCCTGGATCTGTAAGCTTCAATAAATATCCCTTCCTCCATAACTGTGCTTGGTCTGGAAGTTCATCTCAGCGAACCTGAAACTGTCTGATACACATGGGTAGCAGTCACCGAAATTTCACTTCTACTTTATGTGATAAACCAGCTATCACCCCCACTTTACAAAAGAGGAAAGAAAGTGGGTCAAGTAACTCACCAAAGGCTGCATAGCTAAGCGCTGATGGCTGTATTCAAACACAAGCCAACGTGGTTCTACAACCCACATACTTAACCCCTATGACAACATGGTGAGAAGAAAATCACCCTGGCCTGCAGAAATAGATTCAGACCAACTAAATGAAAACAGACCGAGCCTACTTATTTAGAGCTTGCAAGGGAATCAGCCACCACCATCTTCTGCATCTGAGCAGAGACTCAAAGGCAGTCAAAGGAGATGAGAGTTTGTTATGGAAAGAAAAGAATGGCTTCAGCTGTGCCCTGTAGGAGGCTATTGCATAGGAGACTGTAGGTGGCCTAACTAGAAGAGGGATGCCCTGGGTGGTTATACAGAAGTAGACCTTTGGCTTTCTCTGATTCCTGCCTAGATTGAGAATGGAGAAGAAAATTAGGGAGGCTGTTTTTTACTGACCATGTCCTGGTCATTTTAGGCAGTTTGTTACATGGGCTATTGTTCAGCACCCTGTATTACTGCAAGAGATCGTAGTCTGCATTCCTATAAGGCTGGCTTCTGTAGAGCATGGGTGGGCTGCCAGGGTTTACTGTGAAAAGAGTCTCAGAGTTCTGTTGTTCTCTGTGGCCTGTCCTTGATTGGCTTGTATGTTCTGTCTCTCTGACAGAATCACTTAGCTGTCCCTGAATGCTAGTGGTAGAGGACTCATTCACAAAATCAAGTCTGTGGGTAAGGTTAAAGACTGGGTCTCTGGCAAACCCTTCATACTAACTCCTTCCATGTCACTCACTGTTTGTCCTGTTCTGGGGACAGTAGAGGAGAGTTGCTATTGGTCTCATTCCTAATCTTGTCCAAGATTGAACTTCAAAGACTGGTCAAGATTATTGTTGGTAACAAAGAAAGGCAGAATGTTTTCCTTACATTTGCTCTGTCTCAATGTAAAAACAAGCATTGAAATCACCCTTTAAGTGAGCTGGAAGTTCAAAAGGCCAACTTCAAACTCAGTGGACTGAGGTCCTTTGTAGTAGCCAGTGGCAGGCACAGAGCCCCCTACCCTTCCTTATAGTACTAATGTTTCTGTTTTGAGAGGGAAAAGTACATCACAGTAAAATTCATATGCAAACCTCACACCTAGCCAATAGATATTCCCCTATGATAAACCAATAGACTCCAACCCCCACATGCCTTCACATGGCCCTGTAGTCTTCTGCATGAAAAATCATTTTTCACTGACTTCAAAAAAATGATAAACAAATTCAACGTTATGCATCCAGTGAGTTTTGCCTTGAGAAATACATGAGTCCCTAACGAGATAGGGCTCTCGCTGAGATTTCATTGCCTTGTTCTAACATGGAATTAATGTGAAAGGACTTGCTTTGGGGGGAACTGAACCAATTATGGACCCACAAAAACTATAGATGAAAGTTATAAAGATGTTAAAACATAGCACACTGAATTAAAGAGATACTAGTATTCTTCCTGCTAAACTTCTGGTACAACAAATGCACGTGGTCTAAAATTGTAATCTAATAAAAATAATATAGAAGCAATTTCTCCATTGGTAAAGCAAATAAAACGCATCCTTGAGAGGTCATCATCTGCTTGACTAAAGTCTCTGTCGTGTGATTCCTCATTCACAAGAATGAAAATCAACCTGAGTATCACTTCCAGTGGCATTTAGAAAATGATCCCACATTTTGGCATTCTCTTGGTAAAAGCATCAGATAGAGAGAGAGAGAGAGAGAGGAAAAGAGTGAGAAACCTTGAATGAATATCTAAATTTCTATTTTGTCTAGAGTCATTTTTAAGATTCTTCAGCTTGAAGTGCCTGGATTCGTAATCACTGCTGTGCACACATCTCAGTGGGCTTTCTGTTTCTCTTTGATACACACACAGAACTAAGCAGTCAGCCCACGCAACTCCTCAGCTCTTCTTGCACGCTTGATAAATAAGAAGAGAGATCACAGTAAAACCTGTAAAACCATGCTTTCTATTTTTAATGTAAGAAGGCCATTGCTATCTGAAAGTATTCTTTTGTGATTCAATAGTATGATCTATGGAGATGTTTGTAGGGAGTTGTACATGTGTATAAATAAATGTAATTTTGGTTACAGTAATTATTCTTAGGTATAAACATTCCACATAATCTAGCATGGCTAGAGATCCCATAAATGGATTAGCTGGATTTCTGCTTACAATTAGAAGAAACCCAAACAAGTCCCACTTCAAAAGAAATAACACCAAGTACAATTCTTAAGCAAGAAAAAAAATGTTTTCAATGTTTTGTAATAATGAAAACAGTGCTATATCATATTAACAAGTTGATTAAGCAGTGCATTATCCTAGAAAATACACAAGACACAGAGACACAATATAATGAGTCTTTTATTTATTCATGATTTCTAAACTTCTCTCATACTATCTTACTGGCTTGCTATTAACCTTACTAGATAATATAAATATATTTGTAAACTTAGTTAGAATATATATATATATATACACACATATATGGTTCAAACAGGTGATGGATTAGAATTAAAATAGAACAAAGGACACTTTATTGTGAGCAAGGTAGCAAAGCCACTCCAAGATATTTTTTGCAAGAACTGAGAAAGAATGGCAAGGATGCCTAAGTTTGGCAGATGCTTCTCATTCTCATGAAGAGCTGTCAAAATAAGCTGCATCTGTGGTTAAAAGCCCTGAGACGTCTGGGAAAAACTGGAGGAAACCATGTGTATGCAATTTCAGCTACTTTTCTGGATAAAGTTAACTACCCAGAGTGAGGTTGAGAGAAAAGCCTTGTTCTGAGAAACCCCAAAGGACATAGAACAATACTGATACCAATCAAGAAAAGGAATCTGATAAGAACTTTTAAAGAATTGTTCCTATACAAGGCACCTGGCATCAATAATCCATTTGAAATAGCTTTGGAAGCATTGGAGCTCGGTTATCTGTAATAACAAACACTAAATCCATTCTTACACATAGCTAAGCAGTGGGTGTTATCCTAATTCAAATTGCAGAATAATGTAGCAGTTATTACCCAATAATCTCTATATTGCTAATTAAACCCACAGAATTTCATAAACTATATATAGCTTAACAGATGCTTTTGTTTGAGTTTTGGTGGATATGTTTTTAAAGGCTCACTCTGATTTAGAGTAATTTAGAAAGGTTGGTACAGATGGAAGTAAAGCATTCAGTACTTGCTGAGTTTGAGTCTTGGAGAATGACGTAGAAAAACCCTGTGCCACTAATAACACAATGACTGTATTACAAGTAAGCTAGTCATATCTGCTGTGGGGAGTAAAGCACATGCCACCTGTCCCACACATGACAGAGCAACATCACTACTGCCAAAACAATGTCAATCTTAGAATGGATCTATTTGTTGTGGATAAATTGTTTTCTCAATGTTGGTCATTAAATAATGTGTAAAATAGTATTCATTTTTAATAAGTAAGGAGAAAATAGAGAAACAACCTCATATATAGTTTTTTTTTTCCTTAATGTATGTTAGAATATTCATTTTGGAGGAACTTCTTGTGAATAAATGTGAGGTGGTTAATGAATCTTGAGGAGAAACTTCTTTGAATCCTGTACCTTTCCTTGACTATCAAGAAATAGCCAATACATTATTTCACAGACCCTGCAGTCCCTCCTGACGGATGCTGTGTGCACAGCAAAGCTGCCTGTAAAGATGTGGTGGTTTGATTCAGGTGTCCCCCATAAACTTAAGGGTTCTGAATGCTAGGTTCCAAGCTGATGGAGATTTGGGGATTAAAGCCTCCTGTAGGCAGTGTGTTGTTCGGGGCAGACTTACGGTTATTATAGCCAGTGTCCCCTTGCCAATGTTTGGCACACTCTCTTGTTGCTGTGGTCCACCTTATGTTGGCCAAGGGGTGGTGTCCACCCTCTGCTCATGCCATGTTTTCCCTGCCATCATGGAGCTTCCCCCTCGAGCCTGTAAGTCAAAATAAACCTCTTTTTTTCTGACAAGCTGCTCTTGGTCAGGTGATTTCTACCAGCAATGCAAACCTGACTGCAACAGTAAAGTGGTACCAGGTGCTGCTAGACACCTGACTGTGTGGCTTTGGCCTTTTGAAGCTGAATTTCAAGAGGAATGTGGAAGGATTTGAAACCTTGGCCTAAAAGATGACTTGCAGTACTGTAAGTACAGCTTGATAGACTATTCTGGTCAGAGCTGAAAGACCTGAATGCAGTAAGAACTATGGACTGTGAGGTTTGGCTTATGAGGGTGAGAAAGAGCTTTACTTGGACTGGGCGAGCAGTTTGTGTGAGAAGCTTGCTGTTATGCCCGTGTCCTGAGAAGTTGTGCAGGATTGCTTTGCATAGAAATGAACTGGTGTGAGCTGGGGCATATGTCACAGAAAAAAAAAAAAATCTTTGGGTGAACTGCTGCCCATTCAGCTGCAATTGCGAGATTACAACCTTTGAGATTGGGCCAGCTGACCTGCACTGGGGTAACAGGAAGAATGTAGACTCTTTTGAAGGGACAAGTACTCAAGGAGTATCCTGTTCTTCAAAGTCTGCTTTATTCCCCCCTGGATTAACAAATTGGCACCCCACCTGGTATTCTGGAGTATAAGAAATGCAGAAAAGAGAGGGTCATTGAGTTTGCAACACAGTCTTGCGTTTTGGAAATGGCCACGAGCAGTGTGAAGCAGGTTTGCTGGATGCCTGCATGGACCCCATGGGGCCATTAGGATGGACCTTGGATTGCAGTGGAGACCCAGTGGAGATGCCAGGACCACTAGATGGCTGCTAAGGAAAGCTGCTGGCCCCAGTGAAGTTTTCCAGGACTGTGAGTAGCCTAGCTGGAGGGGCGGAATTGGAACTCCAGAGTCTTATACTTGGAGACTTGTCACTGGCTAGAGTTGTTGGACTTGTTGCTACTTAGTTTGATGTTTGCCCTGGTTGTTTTAAATCTTGTATTGGCTGAATGTGTATATATATATATATATATATACATATATATATATATATATATATATGTATATATATATATTGCTATGTGCAATTCCATCTTTTGCAGAGTAAATGTTTTTTTATTGGCTTATTGCTTTTTTAAATTTTTTTATTTTTTATTAATTAGTTTTATATTCAGCAAATACAGTCAGTTTGGTAGCATTATTAGGCTCATCCGTGACCTACCCCCTCCCCTTGGCCCCTCCTTGTTGAGATATATGGGTCATGCATTGTGGAGCTAGCCCACAGTTATGGGTAAGCTAAGTATCTCTGCATATCATGACCCAACATGTAGATCTGACATTCTTTCCGCCCCCTCTTCCAAAAAATTTCCCTGAGCCATGTTGGGTTCATTTTTGGTCTGCTTCAGTGATGAGGTGTTGGGGACCTCTGAGGCTCTGGCTCTCTGATTTGGTAGGAGTTGATTTTTCTCTGTTGATCTCCTTCCCCCTTGTGTTGGTACCTGGATCACCAGGAAAACAGCACCCTTGTTTGTTTTGCCAATTTTTCTTAGTTTCAGCCGGGGCCCTTTTGAGGTACGATGGGGTGCCTCTCTCCTTAGGATCTACATCTATCTAAAAAAGAGAAGCAGATTCTCCAATGCAGTATAAGTTAGCACCAGGACAAATGAGATAACTCTTACTTTTTTATAGAGAATTTAATAGGTTTAGGCCCTCTTGTAGCCCATGATTGATTGTAGCTTGATAATGCAGAGTGGGCTTATGTTTGGATATGGTTCTGACTTGTTTCCCAGATCCAGCTATGGGTCCCATACCACTGGGGGGATCAGTTAGCCAAATCAAGAGCAGTTGGTTCCCCATCATGGCTGTGTGCCACTGTTGCACTTGTGTGGGTATCACAAGAGGTTATTTGCTGCCAAGTAGGTTAGACCATGAGTTGCTTGAACAGATATTGGTCATTTTTCCCCAGTCGTCCACGTAGCACCTTATGGCACTAGACGCGCTGACTGTCTAGGGACTGACTCTCTTCCACTTTCCAGCCATGCCATTCCATTTTACGTGTTGAACACATAAGGTGTCTTCAGCAGTAGTGTCTTACCACTAACCTTTGGTGGGTCATCACATACTCAGACAGAAATCTGTCTTTCTTTTAGGAAACCTTGTAGGTCTATTTTGTGCATTATGGGTTCTTTGGGGGATTTTTTGGTATTATGGCTCCGTTAAAAGATCCTGGACTATGAGGATGTATGAACATCATTGGAATTGATAAAAACTATGGGGACTTTCAAAGTTGGATGAATGCGTTTGTGGTGGTTTGATTCAGGTGTCCCCCCTTCAGTGTTCTGAATGCTAGCTTCTCAGTTGATGGAGATTTGGGAATTAACACCTCCTGGAGGCAGTATTATTGTTGGGGGAGGGCTTATGGGTGTTATAGCCAGTGTCCCCATGCCAGTGTTTGGCACACTCTCCTGTTGCAATGGTCCGCCTTACATTAGCCAGGGGGTGATATCTACCCTTTGCTCATGCCATCATTTTCCCTGCCATCATGGAGCTTCCCCCTTGAGCCTATAAGCCAAAATAAACCTCCTTTTTCTTGCAAGCCTCTCTTGGTCAGGTGATTTCTACCAGCAATGCAAACCTGACTGCAACAGAGGTGAGCACAGTAACTACCCTAATTAATTGGTGCTACAACTTCAGGAGTGCAGTTTGGACAGGAGGGGTGGGGCTTCCACAGAATTTTCCAGCAGAGAGTGAGCAGCACATGGATATCGGATTGCCTTCCAAATGGATAACATGGGACATGCAAAAGCAAAAACCAGAAACAAAATTCCCTTAGCCTGTATCTCTGTATCCTTTTAATATGCAATTTATAATTCTTGTACAGAGCAGTTCACTGCTTTGTCACCAGGGGTCACCTACCATTATGGAGACCACTCGTATCCATGGAAATATCACCATTGCCCAACCTCTCTCTCATGAAATATCACTGTGTTTGTTCTTAAAACACCAAAAAATGCAAGCAGCCTTAGAGTGTAGGGATTCCTTTGTCCTCCTCATCGAAGGATTGTTTTTCTTTTCTTTATTTTTTTTCTAGGTAAGGTGTCACTCTATCCCAGGCTGATCTGGAATGCACTATGTAGTCTCATGGTGGCCTTGAACTCACAACAATCTTCCTACCTCTGTGTCCCTCTCCTGAGTACTAGTATTAAATTCATGTGCCACTATGCCAAGCTAACAAAGAATCCTTTTAATTTCCATTTCTCTGAAAACTTGATTGATCAAATAAGTAAAAGTACTGTGATTGTTGTTATTCTCTAAATCTTACTATTCCCTGTGACATTCCATACCTCCCTCTAGGAGTTGATAATTTTTTCTGACATAGAACACGTGCACATGATGCACAGATTAAACCATTCATGCCATACAGAGATGACCTCCATTCAGAAAAGGTATGACTCTTTAGAAAATTGTTCACATACGTACTTTTGTTATTTTACTAAAAAAATAAATTATGGGAAAGACCACATATCATAGAGAAAGAATTCTGTATGAGTGGGTAGGGCCACTGATTCAAGTTCTTGACCTAATGCATGTCTGTGGACACATCACTTAATCTTTCTGGATTGCGCTTTCTTCATTATTAAATGAATGCCATAGACTAGAGAACAGAGATCGAGACATTCCCTAAGGTCCACCCCCAACCCACTACAGCCCATACATAATCCTAAATCACTCATTGTCAGCCTCCTTGCTTATAATACCTGTTGAAAGTGTGCATTTTGTTGTTGGGTTGCTTCCTGCTGGAGGGGATTTATCAAAGTCTCACTTTAGATTTCAGTCTTATTGTTCTAAGTGCAAAGGTAACCATTCAGTGTAGTGAATGATGAGTGCTGGAGACTGGACCTCCAGGCCATGCTAAAAGAATTCATTTTTGTTTTAGTTATGAGCATATTCTGATAAATATCCTCATAGTAGAAATCACTTGATATATTTTTGAATTTTGAAGACTCAAATTAATGTGCTTATTATTTTATGGCTATGGGAATTACATTATTCTACAAAATAAAATAAACTTTTATCTTCCAGGGTAAATCAATACTTTTCCCTTAGCTAAGATTAAGTCATGTATTTAGATTTTTTTTAAATGCCCCAAGGTTTTCATCTTTATTTTGAGCATGGTGTTATTTAGTTTTCAGAGTTTTCATAAACAAATGTTCATGTTATATCCCATAATTTTTATATGTATATTGCCTTGAATTTGAGATGAAAATATTCAATAATTAGAGAAAAGGCAAGAAATAGTTTGTGGTTATTTCCCCTTGAACAACCCCAGTTAAATGAGACTTCTTTCTAGAAGAGTTAATGATACTGAGCATACTTCCTGCATTGTATCAGTAGTGAGGGTTAATACAGGCTGCAAGGGGCTGAGCAGGCAGCAATACCAGGTTTTACTAGTATGTCTTACAGTAGAAAGATAAAAGCTTTGACTCACAATTCCTTAACTCCCTAGAATATTACCTTAGGCAATATATTTAACCTCTCTGCCTGTCAAGTTCTCATTTGTAAAATGGATATGTCCAGTTGACTACATCTTAGATGGAGTATTAACTTTCTAGGAACCTCACGACAAAATACTATAGGCTATGTGACTTAAACAATAGGATTTATTTTTCTCACAGCAAAGTTAGCTAATCCTTGCCTTCAGGGAGCCATCTTCTCCCTGTATCCTTACATGGTGTATCTCTACCCCAATCTCCTTTGCTTAAAATAATACCAGTCCTGTTGGACACAAATCCAAGTGCATCGGGAAGACCTCATTTCTAGGTAACCACCTCTTTAAAAACATATCTCCAGGCCTGGGGAAATGGCTTAGTGGTTAAGGCATTTGCCTGCGAATCCTAAGGACTCTGGTTCGGTTTCCCAGGACCCACATAAACCAGATGCGCAAGGGGGCACATGCGCCTGGAATTCATTTGCAGTGGCTGGAGGCCCTGGTATTCCAATTCTCTCATTCTCTCTATATGCCCCCCTCTCTCTAATAAATGAATAAATAAACATATCTCCAAATGCAGTCATATCCTGGGGTTCTGGAGATTGGGACTTCAACATATGCACTTGTTAGACAGGAGCCACAGTCTAGCTCATAATAGTAAGTTCCTGGCAATCTGATTCCAAGATGGCTGTTAACATGCAGGATATTTACAACTGGAGAGAAGAGGCTCAAGAATGAAACCAAGGAAAGAACAAGGGAGACAGGATTGGGAAATGGAAGAAGTTGACATAGTCTTTTTGATTCTTTATTTTTGTTTCATTTCGTTTGGACAAAGAACTGTCTGTTTGGACCAGGGTGGCCTCAAACTCCCTGTGTAGCCCAGGCTGACCTCAATCTCACAATCCTCTTGCCTTAACTTGCCAAGTGTTGAGATCACAGGTGTGAGCTGCCACATCCAGCTGAAATGAAATATGATCTTAACAAAGTCACCCACTGATTCCACAAAGCACTCAGGAGCTAGAACCTACTTTTGGCATAGACCTAGATTAGGCTGGCGGGGTGGGGGGATTTATCTATTGGCCATGAAACTTTCTGCACTTGAAAGAGATTCCCAAAGCTTAAGTCTGCTGTGAGTCTTCAATCCCATTATCCACTGAAGAAGTAACAGCCAATTTTGTTATTTCAAAGTATTTTTGATAAGAACTGAGACAACAAATGGAATAATACTTAGTACATAGAACGTAATTGGAGCTTTACTGACTACTGATTTCAGTTCCTTTCCATGGCCCCAGTCTGTGCATCTTCACAAGGGTCGTCATTAGAACATGACCTTTCAGCAGCGAGTGGGATCCTGGCCTTCCCACTAAATTTCCTAAATGCATTTCCCCTGCATAGGACCAGGGTCCAGCAGATTACCTTTCACGTCATGTCCAGTGTTGATATGTACAGTCCCCAGTCTCTGATTCTCTTTCTTCAGCCAGGCAGAGCACTTAAATCAGCCCCAGGAAACCATCTGCACTCTTTATTTTATTTAGTTTTTCAAGGTAGTGTCTCACTCTAGTCCAGGCTGACCTGGAATGCACTATGTAGTCTCAGGGTGGCCTCGAACTCACAGTGATCCTCCTGCCTCTGCCTCCGAGTCCTGGGATTAAAGGCGTGCGCCACCACGCCTGACCCATCTCAACTTGATAGACGCAGCTCTTCAGGCACCACCTGCCACTAGACCACAAAGGTGTGGGATCGCCAGGGTAGTTTTCTTTCTTTTCTCGTTCCTTACTTTAAATGCCCTACTTTTAAAGCTTCACATCTGCAGAGCCCTGGAGGGCAGCATGTGGAACACAGCACAGTGAGCCCTGGAGATGAACAAAAGAGGAGTGGGTAGCTTCTCACAAAGCACTTGCCTTGTCTCTCGGACACGGGCTTTTGTTGCTGCTGTTTTTCAGCGCAAATGGAAGTCCATTTGGGAGAGCCACGTGCCTCTCCAGACGGTAAAATAATACTTCATGGTGGTGAGTCCTTGGGTTGAGGAACAGCTAGGCTAAGAGGAGGGAGGTTAAATGGCAGCCCATTGTTACTGACAACATCACCTAGCAATGAATGGATGGGAGGAAATAAAGAATTTTAAGTAATGTGTGGAAGTGAAAAAAAATGCATAGCATCCTTCTTGTCTACAGCTTTTCCTGATGGAAACAAGCAGAAAATAAATAGGGATTTGCTGATTGATTTGTTCTCCCAAGGACAAAACCTCCTATGGTCTGTCCTTCAATACCACATGGGGGGAGGACAGATCTTATTTCCAAGTGTAAATTCGCACTCACAATGCTAAGGATAAAACTGCAAAATGCTCTGGCCATGTAACGTAACAGTTCATTCTGACCTCAAATGAGCCTTTAGAGTGCATGGAGGAGGGGCATGGTGCAGATTTTCACTGGCTGCAGATCAGAAGCAAAGGGGAATGGGATTTTATATCAGAACGGGCCTTGATGGTCTTGAAATTAGATCCCAAGGAAAGATGTGGCTTACTCTGTGCCACTTCCTCTCTGATGTTGGTTATTCCTTAATTCATTTCCAAAAGGAAAAAATAAATTGAAAAAAAAAAGAGTTATTCTTCTTAGTCTACAGGGATGTTATGCCAGATTGCCACAGGTTGGAGGATTTGAACAAATGCAATTATTTCTCTCTCTAGAGCTGAGACCAGGGTTTGGTCAGGATCCATTCCAGGCAAGAGTTCTCTTTCTGCTTATAGACGCTCTTTCACGGCTGTGGTCTGCCATGGTGGTGAGCATGAGGGCTTCACAGCAACCTTTCTGATGTCTCTTCTTATTAGGACAATGATCCCATCATGAGGGATGGCTCCATCCTCATCCCTTCATCCAAACCTAATCATCTCCTGAAAGAACCAGCTCCATTTATCAACACATTGTGGTTATATGACTTTTTTTTTGAGACAGTATCTCATGTATCCCAGCTTGGTCTTGAACTCACTACATAGTGAAGTACTGGGATTATAGGTATGCACGACCACACCTGGCTTATGTGATGCTGGCCATCTTATCCATGGCTTCATGCATGCTAGGCAAGTATTATACTGACTGAGCTATGTCCACACCCCTCAACACATGAATTGTAAGGAGATATAACTCAGTACATAGAACCTTCTTGCATGAAACAGAGAAAAATAATGGAGATCTGAGCTCTGCTTTGTATAGTCAGGATGGAAAAAGGATGACATAGTGAGGCAAGCCAGAGGGAGCTTGCTTGAGGAAGTGATGACTGACCTGGGAGAGGAATGAAGAGCTAACATCCACTAGGAGAGGACACTGAGACAGAGAGGCAGTGTTAGCCGAGGCTATACAGCAAGGGAGGAGCATGGCAAGCTCAAGCCTTAAAGAGGTCATTCTTTTAGGGCAGAAAGACTTCACAGAAACATTATGGACAATTTGATGAAGTTAGTAGAGCCAGGTAGGCAGCACCTGGCAGAAGATTATCTTGAGTCTAGAGTGAGAAATTAAGTGCTAGAGAGATGGCTTAGCAGTAAAGGTGCTTGCCTGTGAAGCCTAAGGACCCAGGCTCACTTTCCCAATACCCATGTAAGCCAGGTGCACAAGGTGGCACATGCATCTGGAGTTTGTTCGCAGTGGCTACAGGCCCTAGTGTGCCCATTTATTCTCTCTGTCATAAATAAATAAATATTTAAAAGATAAATTAAGTGGAAACAGCTAAGAGTCACTGAATACTCCAAACAGTAATGGTAAACAGCTTAAGTTGGAAATATGAGGGTGGAATGAAGATGTGTGGGCGGTTTCAAGAGTTATTGAGGGCCAAAGTTGACAGAGTCTGACAGTTGATTAGATACTGGGGACAAAAGGGGGAATTAGTAAATTTTGATATACTTGACACATGACATAAGATTCTACCCTACTCCTGTATTGAAGGCACATTTCAGATTTCACACCCCTCAGTCTTCACAGGGAGCGCCCATGTCCTTCCCAAATACCAGTGAGCATGGCTTCTGTGGTCCTGTCTGCTCCTGTGTCCAGCTGCTCTCCACTCTGCTCCTCTTCTTTTGGCTGTGTTCAGATTACAGAAACTGTGCCGCACTGAGGGGCTGACCCCTGAGGTCCTGTGTCCCAGTCCTCTTCTCGCTATGTTCGGACAGAGAGCGGCAGTGATAAGACAGGGAAGGGCATGAAGAAGCGAGAAGTCAGATCTCTCTTCTGGCATCTGGCAGTGTCCAACAGTGGCTGTGTCCTCTGGGCTTCTCTCCCCTCCCAGGCATGTAGGCATTTGCCTCTGTCTTCTCTCTGATGACCCTGGCTGATGGTTATAGGCACTCTATATTTCTGTGTTGTCCTTCCCTCCATATCTGTATTATCGCATTCCCTAATTGGCTTCACAGATCTTCTACCATTTAAGAAAATGTTTCTCTGTATTAACTTTCCTCTGTATGCTTCATCCGACTCTGTCACATGCAGTTCTCAGAGTCACTAAGGACAGAAATTCATTCCTTCTAACCGTTTAGCAATGCCTAAAACTCATTTGCTTCACTTTCCAATGAAATGTAATGCTTGAGACACAAATCCTAGGGAATTTTTGAAATTCAACTATATAAATATATAACAAAGTTTTGCAGAATGTTTGTCACAAGAACTGTAAGCTTTAAAAAGAATGGCTAGAATAAGGTCAAGTAATGAAGGATTTAAATAAAGAGAGAAGCAGACTAAAGCCTGACTTGCTCCAAAATTTTGCCAAGGGCAAGCCATAGAGTGATGCCACAGTTTTTACAAATATATGAAGGCATACTGTGCAAAGGTTAGGTAAGTTACACCAGCTATTAATAATTAGACATCTAAAAGTACGCTCTCAAGAAGAATCGGTTTGAAGTTACTTTCCAAAGAGAAACCTGAGAGACCAAAAAGTCTATTCTGTTTTGTTTTGTTTTGTTTTTTTCTCCTTACCTATGGTAAAGTTAAAGGGATTTGTCTCCTGAAGTTAATGCCAAGCTATGATTGCTGTTCAGCTTCCATTCCATATTGAATGCTATTTATAAAAATATACTGCCTGTGCAATCTACATAGAGTTGGCAAAGTCCTGCCTCCTGCCTAACATACCAGCGTAAGAAGCAAGGAAATTGAACCCACACTTGGTTTAGAGCTGGGATCCACTTTATGCAAAAGAGGATAAATCCAGTGTAAAACATAGTTGTATTTGCTGTGTTGTAAATAAAACATAGGCATTAGCAATTTCTGTTGTAAACAACCTAGGTTGTGGCTTTTATCAATAGCCAATATTGTTTGTTATGTAGCATACCCCACAGCATTAAGCTCATTAAATTCTATATCCCTGCCATCTTCACAGATGCACACAGACTGTGCTCATTCTCAATTCAAGATTTTAAGGTGAAATTCAGTACACTATGAGAACAAGTACGTTGCACATTAGAATGAAAGCCTTGCCTGGCTCTCTGGAGTTTCTCAGAAACTAGTTATTCCATTTCCAGGCTTCCTAGGATTGATGTAGATTTATGCATTCTCATCAGTGGATGGATGGATGGATGGATGGATGGATGGATGGATGGATGGATACATGCATGGGTGGATGGGCAGATTTATGTGTAATGTTATGCATTTTACTATATAAACATACAATAATTTAATAAACTCTATTTTAGTTACAACTTATAGTGTCAAGTGGGAGACTTTCATAAATGATTTTCAAAACCATAAATGTTTTCATGGCTCACATTACTAGTCATGTAAATTTTGATATCCTAATATTTGTAAGTTTTTATTTTCCTTAACTCATTTATTCTTACAGAAATTATTTACATACCAAATGTTGATGGAGACCCTGCCATGCTATTGAACTAGGGACTGCCTCGACTTCAGGACAAGATAGTAGACACTGGCCACATGTGGAAGCTGAACACATGATGTGTGGCCTGACCTTCAAGGGTAAAACACACACTAGTTCTCCAAGATTTAGGGTGAAAATAATATAAATGAAATGTTCACTAATTATTTGGTATTAGTTACATGTTAAAATAGTGCTTCAGATACATTAAATAATTAAATATGCTTTCAGAATTAATTTTACCTCCCTTTGTACTTTTTTAGCATGACTGCTAGAAAAGTTCAATATATACCTGTTGCTGACATTTGGAGTTTTCTTTAATTTCTCTGGGTAGGACTTACATAATTATATGCCTCACAATACACTGTAATAGGTAACATGAAATTCAAATCCCTTCCACTCACAATACTCAGCCCGTCTGGCCCAAGTCATTGATAATTTGAAGACTTCTGCATTTTCTCAGGGAGCCATGTAATGTAGCCAAATAAAATGATGTTTCACCCAGGAAAAAAAAAGAAAAGAAAAAACTTCTCTTAAGTCTAGTAAGCACTAACAATGTAGCCATGGGCAGGTTAAACTCTCCAAGTCTTCATTCTCTCATTAGTGAAGCACCTCCCCAAAGATGGTAGATACGCAAAGTGTTTAGTACAGTTTAGATATATGTATCTCCTCAAAAATAATACCGCTTGGTTTGCCATAACAAGGTATGCATAGAGACAAGTAGATGGGACAACATGGATTTTGCCACTGGTGTCACCATATTGACACAAGCCACATCAGTGTTAAAAATATACAGCATAGACACATGGCTCAAATAGAAGGAAGAGTCCCTCAATATGAATAAGAATGTGTTGTCTGGTCAAGATTCCCTTAATACCTTGTTAGTTGCAAACAGTCAAGTCTCTAAGCCATATAAGGCCCATCCGGGAATTTCAAAGCAGCATGTACATGGATGCTCTACGACGGACAAAGCGCAGTCCTGTTGGCTCGAGTGTGGTCTGCGCTCCATTGCTTGCTGCCCCCCTCCATGTGAAATGACCCTTCATAAGTAGCTCTAAGAGTATAAAATGTGTCACTAAAATAGTTATTGAATTAAAATTTACCATTTAGTAAAATTGTAGAAGTCTCTCCTCACTCTGAAACATAATTGGAAACTCTATAACCACAACTTTGGAAAGCTTTATGCTCACTGGCCAATCAACCAGTCTGTGAAAAAATAAATAAATAAATCTAGAGCGAGGACTGAGTGTCATGGAAAACTCCGTCTGATTTGTTTCTCTTATGACTGCCTGAACTTCCTCCAGATTCAGACCACCTTCTCAAGAACAGCTGTCACTTGACAGTAGCCTATACCAACTCCAAAAGAGAATGTTATTTTGAACTCATTTTTCCTGGTGTGTGTAGTTCTTCTTTTCCTTCTCTATCCCAAAAAGAAGCATAAATAGGTACTAATCAAATGTAGCATATTCAAACATGTCTTCTTAGAGTGGATTTATGAAAATTGAGAACAAAAGTATAGAATAAATTGCACAAGGCAAGAGCCAGTTTCAGCAAACACATATGCCCACATGGCCATAATATTGTGTATGATATCAGGACCACAATAAACCACAATATTACTAACAGATTGCCTAACCACCTAAGGTTTCATGGGAAGATTATCCCAGAATTTGACTTTGTTCTAGAACTTTCTTTTTCTAATATGTATTTTTATTTATTTATTTGACAGAGAAAAAGGAAGAGAGAAAGAGAGAGAATGGGCCCAGCAGGGCCTCCAGCCACTGCAAACGAACTCCAGACACTTGCACCCCTTTGTGCATCTGGCTAACATGGGTCCTGAGGAATTAAACCTGGATACTTGGCTTTGCAGGCAAATGCCTTAACCACTAAGCCATCTCTCCAGCCCCCTTGAATAGCTTTTGTTCTTCCCTAGAGAGCATAAGGAAGTCATCTACCTGATTGTCTCCCTATTTTAGTGACCTTCCTTGTTTCCATGACAAAATACCAGATAAGAGCAACTTGAGGAAGGAAAACAGTGTTCATTTTCTCTCACAGTTTGAGGGAATATAGTCCCATCATGGCAGGATGTCATGGCAACAGTAGCTTTAGGTGCCTGACCACTTTACCTCTGCAATGAGGAAAGAGAGAGAAAGAAACAGAGAGAGGTGAATGTTAATGTTGAACTGGCTTTCTTGTTGTGTTTTCTTTTGTTGTTTTGTTTCAGTCCAGCCTGGTACACCAACCTATGTGGTATAGAATGTAGAGCTGCACACATTCGGGGTGAATCTTTCTTTCTCAGTAAAACTAAATGGAAACACCCTCCTTCTGCTCATGCATCTCTCTACTTTTAAAGTAATCTTCAGTCTCCTTTCTTTATAAGTGGACCCGTGATTACTCTATGACTTTCCAACCTGACTCTAGTAGAACACCAGTTGAACAGAGTGGTTTATGTTTCAGAGCAATTCCTGGGCTGAGATTCACTATGACACCTGAGGTCTGTGTGTCACAAAGTTTATAGATATGCTCTATGGTTTTTACTCCAGTTCATTCCTTCAACAAATGTATGCGAAGTGCTGTTCTCTACTCAACACAATTCTAGTTGCTGAGACAACGAAGTGAGCAAAGCAATCCTCTTTCTTCATGGAATTTACCTTTTAACCTTGAGTGTTTCTCAATAAACAAGATCCCTGATTAGAACAGTGAGAATCTCAACTGATGGTAAGCACTAAGGAGAAATATAAGGCAGGAATATGGAATGGAGAGTTGAGCACATTACATGCTAAGACAGGAGAATCTGGGTAAGGCCATAGTTCCTGCTCATCGGGCTTCCATCTTCTTCATCTTTTGAAACCTAGTTAAGGAGTGATGCAATACCAAGGTTAAAGTCTGCAGGGAAGAAATCTAAATGATGTGTCCTAATTCTAGCATTTACCAACAGACTCTAAACACACCAACATGACCAGCCAACATTGCTGCTACTTGTTCCTTAGAATTCCCTAGGAGACTTCCTCAGCTGGAGAAGTTTTTAGCAGAACAAGGCTTAAGAATTGCTAGATTTCAAGGTATAATAGCTCTAAAATCACACTAAAACAGCACCTTCACCCTCTGGCATCACTTTTCTCTCCATCTCCCCTGAATCCCTTGGAGAGAAACGAGAGCAAATTCCCACTGTAAAATTGTAAATTATGACTTTTACAGCTAGAACTGAGTTTTCTGCTCAGTGAAGAACCAAAAAGGTAGTTCTCTGAAATTTGAGATAATCGTGTTCTTGTTTGTATCATTTACTGTGTTCCAGGAATTGTTTTAGAATGTGTGTATGGATTGCATGATTAACTTTCCCAGTCATTGTTTTGTTACATTGACTTTTACATACAACAAAGCTGAAGCATTAGAAGTAACATACTTCAAGAAGTGGTAGATCCAAGACCCCCAGCCAGGCAAGCAGATGCACGCACTTGTGCTAACAACCATGCTGCATCTCTCAGGGAATACAGCCAGTGCTGATTTAAAAGAGAGAATTTTATTGGCTAAATGGCTCACACACACCTTAGGCCTCCAAGGTTCCTGTGGCCTTTCCCTTCTTTGTCTCCATTTCCTCTTCTCTTCCTTTCCTTTCATTTGTGGACCAGGTCTGGACCTCATATCTATGTCCCACACACCAATCATGTCCCTTGCAGCTAAGGACAATCTTCTTTGCATTCTCCATGTAGTAAGAGCTGCTTCTTTGTGTATCTAGGAACAAAGATACAGGAATAGACTATAACGATGTCTTCATTGTACCCCTCCTCACCGTCACCTACTTTTAAACTACAGAGAATGACAGTTTTATCCAGAAAACCTTCAGGAAGCAGCAGCTTCTATCCCCAGTTCCAGACGTGCATGTCATACAATCTGTGGAGGAAAGAAAGCGCCTAATGGGGGAGGGTCTCTAGGTCACTGGGAGAAAAAGACTTCCCAACTCACATTCAGTGCTCTTTGTGTCTTCCTGGAAGGTTCCCAGCTGGCCTGAGGGAGGGGGTCAGGGCTGGGAATCAGAAATGTGTATGAGGAAGGGGAGAAGACAGATGTTAAGATCTCACTGGTTGTGAGGTAGAATTCCTACTTACCAGCTATTGCTACTTCTCCCTTCAGGTGTCAGAATACCCTACTATTGTACATTGTACATACAGGTCCATTCTATGGAATGCGTATGCTGTACACCTAGAATGATACAAAGATAACAAAACTCAACCCTGACCATCAAGCATCTCATAATTTAGATGTCTTATGATTAATTTCCTTAAAAATATCATTCTCATTTGTTGATGCTTTGGAGAGGTGAGTTAAGAGTTTTAATTTAAGTGGAAATGTATCAAATTTCTACTAGGTTCAGCAGGCAGGGGTTTTGCTCAACACTGGGAGCTTTATATACTGTGGATCTGTGTGTGTGTGTGTGTGTGTGTGTGTGTGTGTGTGTGTGTGTGTTTCATTAAAACATGCAAGCAGAAGTATCACATAATGTTAGCATATCTTATTTGCATTTTAGAAAAAATCCCTTTCTTCTATCATTTGCCCTCTACCTTTTGCCTCCACTGCCTCTGTGTGAAATATGAACCAATTCCAAACAAGTTAAACTTGAAGACCTACTTAGTTTCTCAGGCTCATTACCAAGGATTTAAAAGCACTCTATTCATTCGACAACAATGGTTTCCATGGCAATGACTGCAACACATGACATCCCCTGCAGCTCTGCTTAAAAAAGCGCCCACAGAAATGGCTGCACATCCCCACATTCTCCAGGAAAAAGCCAGGCGATGCCTCTCCTCTGGTTCTGAGCTTAAGATATTAATAACAAAAATAAAAATAAATCAAGCCATAGTTCTGATTTCTTTATGCAGTATTGATTTTTCCCTCTTCTCTTCCAACCCATTACACCTATGAAGTTATAATTTCTTGTTAAAATCACTTGAATTGCATTCTTATAAAAATGGTCAAGGACAAAGACCCTTTCATTGCTCTCTTATGCTTCAATTATTAAACCTTTCTATGCATCTAGTTATAAGACTAGTATTTTTTGATAATAGGATATGCAATGTATATATGCACAGATACGGCTATGCACATAGCATATATACTTTCTCTATAAAGAATAACATCAGTGCTGACAGAATAGATGCCAAAGTAGAAAGCTAGACACAGGCATGTATGGCATATGTGCCCATCTATGCACATATGCAAATAAATAATAATAATAAAACTTGTTCCAAGAGGAATATCTTGCCAAATACACACAAAACTACAAAAGTCTGCTTTAATTGAGGAATACTGAAAAGTGCTGGGCGCTCTGGTTAGGCACTGTCCATGAACCATTTCTAAATCATCCTGTGAGGTCAGAATTTTCACCTTTTTGAAAATTAACAAATGCATGTTCAGAGTGATGAAAAATATGCCCTTGACCATACAGCCAATTGGGTCAGAATTGGATTTTTTTAACCCAAATTGACCTTTCAGCCCTATAACCCATGCTCTTTAATTAATTGATAAAGAGGCTTATTTCATAGTTCAAGTTTGAGAGAAGGCAGAGTAGAGTGAGGTATTCAGTCAAGTGGCCCAGGTTATTATCTGAGCCCTTGAAGTCGCTATATGCTGTCTTGGACAATCCTAAATAGTTCCTCACAGCTTTCCCCTCCCTCATTTTTCTAGGAAATATGAATAGTAATGTTGGCTCTGCTTCTCTGGGCTATGGAACCAGAGAGTGAAAATAGACAAAAAGTGAGAGCTCTGAAATGCCGTCCCATGACTACAGTGTTCATAAACCCACAGGAATAGACCTGTGCAAGGAGAAGGCAGAGACGGAACAATCAGAACACGATTCTTTCAAATGAATTAGGGAGAGGGGCTCACCCAAAAGAGAATTAATGCGATAATCCAATTGCCCTCATTCTGTCTGGCCTTCAGCACATGTGTTGGATGAGAAACAGTTCTGATTCTAATTTCTGCAAGACCTGGCAGGAGAGGTACAAACACCCTCCGAACCATGAGAAAATTATCTGGGTCATTCCTGGCTCTTTTGAGCCTAAGAATGCATAAGACCCTGGAAGACTTTATGTATGTACATTAATTTCTCCTCTAGGAAGAATTTTGGATTTACAGGTTGCCTTTTAATAAGCATGATAGTAATGCAAATATCCGTTATCTATAGCCTGGGAGCCTATTTGTGTAATCATTAAATAAGGAGCTACATTAGCTTCATATTAAGGTAATAGCTCTGCTTATCTAATTTTGCATGTACTTTACTTAGACTCAAGCCTTAATGATGTATTATACCTTTAATTAAGGGTCAGCAATTAATGAGGCAGTTGAGGTCACTATACTTGACTTTATGGTTTAGTTAGCAGAAATTAAACATGGTTCTAACTTTGCATCATTTTCTCCTTTGCCCGCATTTGAGAAGGTATGTAAAAGAGGGCTTTGGAAAGAACACAGAAGTCTGCCCTAGTACAATTTATTTATGTGACAATCATTTATTCAGCACCTAAGGATATCTAACAGAAGCATGCATAGTCTTTGCCATCCAGGAACTCAGAGTATAGGCATAACCATATTAGGCTTTAATAGACTTCATTTAAAAAGAAGGCCCAGAGGACAATATGAGTTATAATCTATACAGATGTGATCAAGATGAGGCTCAAAGACTTCAGTATTTTCATGGCTTCCCACTCATTTATATAGCAAACACACAAGGGGGAATGCACAAAAATGTGTCCCAATTCCCAATGATTTTGCTAGGATCTTGTAAAGACATTCTATGGCAATACAGAGTTAAGGCTCTTGAGGATTTTAAATATTAGAAAAAGAAGATTAAGCAACCACATATTATTATAAACCTTCAGGTTGCCATTTTTTGTCCCTTGCTTACATAAGTAAAGTATAGTTGAATTCTCTGTGAAATCCAAAAAGACTTCAAATTTATTTTAAGGCTATTAATTTGGGGAAGTAATGTTTAAAAAATACTCTTGGAAATTGTTTTAAATTCTTGGAAATAAGTGTCTTACCTAAAATAGGTCCTTTCTATAAGTCCCATTTAAACGTTTAGATATTTCTTTGACTATACAATCTAAAACCAATGAACATTCATGGCATTTTGGCTTACAGATATATATATATGTGTATATATATATATATATATATATATATATATATCCATACATAAATATTCATAGTATTATTCACATCTGCTAAGATAAAAGTGAAGAGGATCATTATGCATAAAAGGGTAGTGTTCGTTTAAGAAAAGAAGTCTTAATGAAAGATGAAAGGGTAAAATTTCTAGATAGATTTATTCTAAAGAAACTAATAGATGCAAATAGATTCAGTGAGTAAACTAAACATTCTCTCTCTTGCTAAGTCAGTTTTAATGATATAAAGAACTGGAGAAGGAAAATAAGGGAAGAAGTTCATTAAAAAAATGAATTGCATCTCTTTGCAACAAACAGAGGAGAAGAAGTACACTGGCTTTAAAATTCAGTAGAAATTGATTTAAATCCTAATTTGCCATTAATATATTACTTAAGCTTCAGCAAGCATCACAAGTTGAGTTGCCCTGGGAAGATGACACTAGAGATTGGTCCGTAGGAACTTTTTCCCAGGGAGTGCTAGGGATCAACACCCAGGAAAGGGAAGGGAAGGAGGAAAGGGGAGCAGGAGGAGGCAAGAAAGAAGCTGAGCTGTAGTGCAGTCTCCATGGCAGCTCCAGGGCTGTGGGGGAGAGCTGAGTGGAGGAGCCCTTGCCTACCCTGTGCATGGACCTGGGTTTTATTCCCCCCCATGGCACCCCACCAGGCAGAGGCTCAGCAGGCTGTCAGGAGCTCTGAAGCAGGAATGCGCTTTAATAACTGTCCAGAGTTGAGGCCAGGGGACCAGGTCTGTGTGACTCCTAGAGTGGTCATCCATTCAACAAACCATGCTTCCTTGTGTAGGCCACAACTATGGGCTACATGGCCCCTTCAGCATGGGCACTTCTCAGTGAAAGACAACAGTCAAGGGCATCCTCAGAAATGTACGCTTTGGGGGTTCAAGAGACCACCAGTCTTTTGAGTCTTAATTTTAGATTCTAATCCAATTTAACAATGCATTAAGAAAACAGACTCTGAGAAGGTAAATTATGAGTTGTGGGATTTATTTAAGGGAGAATTATTATCCAGGGCAAGGCTAAAAAGACACAAGCCAGAAGGGAATTCCCCTTGCTGCCCCACTGGAGAGGAGGGAAGGGAGATGGAAAAATATTCCTTGATGGGTAAATTCCATACGAAAAAGATTCTGGTACACATGCACACACGTGCACGCGCACGCACACATGTGCGTGGAAGCAAAGCATGAAAGTGCAAGCCCTTCACATACACATACATAGAAGAAAGATAAGAGATCAGATAGTAAAGGGTCCAGAGCTCAGAAGAAAATCATACATGTAACAAAATTAGAAAGCATCTGAAAACACATATGTGTAGGAAGCAAGCAGGAAAATACCCAGGCAAATAAGAAACACCCCCCTTTCCCAACCAGGCTGGGAAGGAGTGGAGAGACTTCCACACTGGTGTTCAGGGAAAACCACAGGATGGAGGAGGGAAGATGGGAGAGAGTACTCATGCACATGTGGTAGGCCCACTTATATGGGTCAGACATTCAATTAGGATGAGCCTTGCCATCAAACCGACGTGTGTAAAGGAGAGACCTGATTTGTTCACGGATACGGGGAGCTTACCCAGGAGGGGGCAGCCCACCCAGAAGTGCTGAGCTGTGGAAGAAGCACTGAGTTACTGCTTGCAGCCATCTTGCCAAGACTGGATCAGATGTGAGTTCTAGTCCCTCTAGGGAAGGTCAGATGATATCTTCTCATTCATTTTGGGCCTCTGTCCCTGTCTGACCGAATGTAAAAAGCTATCTTGCTCCCCTTTCTCCTTCATCATCATCTGGGGAAAGAGAACATGAAGCAGTATCTGGGCACCACAAAACAACAACTGAAAACCACCTCTTAGATGCATTCATTCATTTATTTGACACATGTTTATGGAACCCCTACAATCTGTAGTTAGGATGCCCTGTGGTCAAACAGTGAACAAAGCCAACCAGGTCCTTGCTCTGCTGGGTAATAGAAAGAAGTTTACAAACAAATTAATGACAGTGTCAGCAGTATACGGTAAAAAAGGGTAGGTAGAGATAAATAGGAGAAGCCACTTTCAATGGAGCCCTTTCAAGTAGGATGAATTAAAGAACAAAAAGACGGTGAGGGAGTTAAACGAAAGCAAGCAGTGCACAAGGAAACCTTCCCTCTGAGGTAGGAAAGATACAATGGGGTGTGAGCAACAGAATGAAGCTATCCAAGGCTGTATCTTTTGAAGATGATTATGAGGCGCATAAATAGAGAGAAAGAGAAGATGAGTCAGGAGCAAAAAAAATGATTGAAGAACATCCCAAGCCCATGATCAGTGGAGTAGGCCCTTCAACCCAACTACCTGTTTAGTTAATGAAAGATTACTGGCACATTGCCAAGTTTATTTCACTGTTTGTTATCTGTGGGTATTTCCATGTTACAACAGCACATATGCATGCTAGGAACAGAAGTCTTGTGTATTTATTATCTGGACCTATATAAAAAAAATAAGTTTACTAGCCACTGGCTTCAAGGAAGTAAAATGAGATGGGATCCAGTGCAGAGCTGCATACAGTGATTTTGTATAAAGCAGGTAGCCTTCTTGGAAGGGCAAGGAGGCAAGGCACAGAAGACCTAAACAGAAATAGGCAAGTCTGTATATTTAGTGACAGTGAAGAAATGAGTTCAATTTTTGTAGCTTTCATCTTCTCCATGACAAACGAGAGTATAAGGGGGAAGGGCTAGAAGTATTAGACATGCTTGACATGGAGAATGGAAAAGCTATTTTCCTGGGTAAGTGTGATAGAATTAAATGAGGTGGTATTTAACAGCTGTTGGAGCTTGTTATCAAATATGAAATAAACCTAAAATGGACTTAGTAAGATATTGTAGTAGGCCAGGGAGACGGTTCCGAGCGTAAAGTGCAAGCCACACAAGCATGACGACCTGGGGTGGACTCCTGTGCGCCCATGTGAAAGCCAGCTATGAAGGCCTATGCCGGCGCCTGCAGCACTGGTGAAGTCGTGATAAGGAGGATTGCTGGAGCAAGCTGGCTACCTTGTCTAGCAAATCAGTGAGCACTAGATTCAGAGAAAGAATCTGTCTCAAAATAAATAAATAAGTAAGGTGGAACACAATTGGGAAAGACAATCAAAGCTAGATATAGTGGTTCATGCTTTCATAACCAGCACTCAAGAGGCTGAGGTAGGAGGATTGCCATAAGTTCAAAGCCAGCCTGGGGCTACATAATGAATTCCAGGTCAAACTGGGCTAGAGTGAGATCCTGCCTTGAAAAAACAAGTGAGAGAGAGAGATATCCAACATCAACCTCTGGCCTCTACACACATGAGCACACACATGTAATTGTACACCCAAGCACATGTGCCCACATGTATGCTCACATACATGTACACACATATGTATGCAAAAAATTAAAGATGTCATAAATGTATACCTTTGCTCCAACCTGTGCCAATGAATAGTAACATACAAAAGAAGAATGATTGGGTTCAGAATGAAAGAAAATAATCATTTCCATGTATCCAAAACAGAGCAGAAAAGCAAAACAATTAAATCTAGAGTGTTGCTGCTATCAGTTCTAGAAACAGGCATCCAGGTGTGTGCATTTTTTATTCTTCAGTGTAAAAGAGAAAATAAGTTTCAATTCAGGGTCAGTCTTGAAGCTAAGGCTAGAGTTAGTTAGAGTTAGTGTGAACAGAAGAAATGAGAAGCTTTCTTTACATTGCCAGCACTGAGGAATTTTATGGGAAGGATAAGGTGCTTAGAGAATCATTGAGCTGAAGAAGCAGGTTATAGGTCAGGCTTCTCAAGATGACTTCCAGAGCATCATAGAACCAAATCATAGGGAGTACGACTTCAAGGGCTTTGGGAGTTATGCTGGGCCAGCCTGGAATGTGCTGTCACAGGTTCACTAATTCTGGACATCAGGAGCATGGTCATCAGTGTGCTTTCAGGAGAGCCATGGTGACACTACTCAGCAGAGACCAGAGAGCTTGGGCAAAGTGATCTCTACCTTACTTGCCTCATTAAGAGAATGTAGAATACATGCAGATAAATGATAGATAGATAGATAGATAGATAGATAGATAGATAGATAGATAGACAGATAGATGATAGATAGACAGATAATAGACATAGATATATATATAGATATAGATAATATAGACATAAGTAGTTAGATAGACAGAAATAGAAATAGATAGATAGATAGATATAGATATAGATATAGATATAGATATAGATATAGATATAGATAGATATAGATATAGATATAGATATAGATAGATATAGATATAGATAGATATAGATAGATATAGATACAGATGATATAGATATATGGAGAGAGATTATGGCTTCCCAGCATATCCACATCAAGGGAAGAAGATATGGCAGGTGAGAAATTCAACTAGCATCTTTTCTGGTGACTTATTACACCATGAAATATTGGCCACATGAAGCTGAGATCTCACAGTATAGAGTTGTGAGTTAGTTTGTTTCAGAAATATCTGGATTCAAGTCAGCGAGAAATTCAAGCATCACTGGCAGAGGTGGAGAATTCATTTATTTAAACAATGGGCTGAAGTGAGCTCCATGCTCTTGAATGTCTTCCGCCCCAGTTATGATAAGTTTATGTCCATTTATAGGCTGCTTGATGTCACCTTGAGTTCTTCGCATCAGCAGTGGGTTAACCTTGTAGGCTATGTGGACATGAACAGGAAACTCTTTGGCAGCAGTAGTTCCCAGGAGCAGGGGAGCTCTCCTTCAATCTCCCCGGCTGTTGAACATCTGTTTCCCTTGGCTGCTCAGCATTTTAGGGAGAGGGTCTTAGAGAAGCTATTTTGATTGAGGCCTCCCCACTCTAGAGGTTGAGACAGTAAGGGGAAGGACAGTATACAGCACCAAGGCCAGAAGCTGAGTCACATCACTCCTTTCTTCAGTGACTGGCCTGGCAACCTCTGACTCCCTCTCAAGACTTAGCACTTATGTGCATTCAGGAAGCAGACAGAAGGAAGTGCTTGGCTGGAACTGGCAAAAAGATTGAGAAAGAGGTGGAGCAGAAGACCTCTACTCAAAATGAACCTAACAACCTACTTCAATTTTGAGAAAATTAAGAAATATAAATCAGCAAGCAGAACACAAAGTCACTTCAGGAAAAAAAAATCAATTTTATATGCATTTACGATGCTCTGAGATTAGTGGAAGTATCACATCAATTTTCAGTGACATAAATTTGAAAGAAAATCTGTTTAAAAATAGGTATATATGAAAGCAATAAACTTAGAATATATGCATTAAAATGTGGTTACTCAAAAGAAAAACATCAGTGGTTATCATAATATGAGATTGGCAAAGGTAAAGAGATAATTAGAAAACTAGAAGATTCTGCAAAGAAATTCACATGGATCACCAAGAGAAGTATTAAAAACGCAAATAAGAAAATAGGAGATATGGAAGGTAACATAAGATGCTTTAGTCCATGTCTGAATACTGTCAGAAGTAGAGAATGAAGGAAATACTGATATTTGCTTACAAACTTCTGAAATTTTTGCAAAAGAAAAATTTTAAGTAGTTTTCTTAAATTGCCAGTACACACTGTGAGTAGTAAGCAGCTTGAGTAAAAATAAACCTGCACTAAAATGAGTGATAATTGAATAAAAGCATGTCCAGGATAATAAAGTCTTCAGATCTCTAGAGAGAAAGGAAAGATGATTTAAAAGAAACAGACAATTGCATTACCGTCAGACTTTTCATCAGCAATAATGCAATAATTCCAGAAGAAAATGTCATCTGAGTACTGGAGGTCTGGGAAAAAAAACATAAATGACATCAAGAATTCTATACTCAGAATTACTAGCAGAGTTTTTAGTGGCAGAAAAACAAAATGTTCACATCTTCAGTGGTATATTTACTGAAACTGTGTTAAATACCATGTGAAGATAAAGTGAGCATATTCAGTTGGCATGGGATAAAAGGTATAATTGATCAAAATGACAGTAATATTAGTTATTGACAGTAATAAAATAATTTAGTCCAACTGAAGAATGCAGATGATTGAGTTTTCACTTCATGTTTTAAAGGGCAGTAGAGACGCATAGTTAATAAGTGTGTTCCAAGCCGGGTGTTGTGGTGCACGACTTTAATCACAGCACTTGGGAGGTGGAGGTAGGAGGACGGCCATGAGTTCGAGGTCACCCTGAGACTACATAGCTAATTCCAGGTCATCCTGGACCAGAGTGAGACCCTACCTCGAAAAACCAAAAAAAAAAAAAAAAAAAAATTTAAAAGTGTGTTCCAGGCAGTAACTGGAGTGGACCATAAATTGTAAGTGGAGCTATAAAAAATGAATTGGCATCTGAGCAATGGCAGATAGTACAAAATTGGCTGGGTATGAGAGGTGCATAAAGAGAAGCATATTAGGAGACTTCAATGAAGTGAAGAACACTGCATCCTGGATGTTCGTGGGAAATAAGCCTGTGTCATATTGCTGGTCCTTAGAATAGATTTCAGGAGAACTGTTCTGATGGGGTGACCATTGGTATGAGTCACAAGGTTAAGCCAGAGGACTTATAGGTGAGAGACAAGAAGCAATAGAAATGTATCATTGATTGGACTAAATAGGGGGTAGAGGAAGGCAGAACTCAATAAGCGGAGATTGTGGGAACATTGTCTGTGAGTGACAGCAATGAGTAGAAGGAGGTCGAATGGCCTCCTGGAATTCACCTCAACCAAGTGTACTGTCTTGAAGGTACTTGAGCCAGGTCATGGAAACAACTCTAACAAATGGAATAGCATGCTTCACATCTCAGTAATAGTAAAAAGAACTACAGTGGAAGTTACTTAGACACTAATGACCTGCACTGGAGAACAGATTTTTAAGTCCGTACTTGTTAAGCTGAATTTTTTTTTTTCTGACTATCCCTCTATAACACAATTTCTACATCTTGTCTGTACAACCTTAAAAGTCCATTGTACCCAAGGGTCATATCACACTACATACAATTTTCTTACAGTAATAATCTGTCCTAAGACAATTTAAGAATTTTGTTCCTCAAGGAAACTCTAGTCCAATGAAATAGGAGCAAGAATGAGATATTTGTGGGTACTTGCATGTTTTATTGCTTGTATTGTTTATATAATATAATTACAATGAAAATAAGCAAATACCCTGAAATATATATAAAATGCTCATAACCTGTATAATTTTAACTCTTTTAAATTTTTTTTTTATTTTTGTAATCAGTGAATACATTCAAGTTGGTACCATTGTTACCCTCCTCCCTGTCCTCCCCCCTCCACAGGGACCCTCTTTGTTGGGGTATATGGGTCGTGCATTGTGGGGTTAGCCTTTAGTTTTGGGTAGGAGGAAATGTCTCTGTCTGTCATAACCCAACATGCGACTCTAACATTCTTTCCGCCCCCTCTTCCGCAAATTTCCCTGAGCCATGCTGGGTTCATATTAGGTCTGCTTCAGTGTTAAGATCTTGGGAGCCTCTGTGTCTCTGGATATTTGGTTTGGTATGGGTTGATTGTTCTCTGTGTCTATCTCCTTCACCATTGTGCTGGTTCCCGGTTCGCCAAGAAAACAGCATTCTTGCATGTTTCCCCAATTATTCTTAGTTTCTGTTGGAGAATCTGCTTCTCTTTTTCAGATAGACGGAGATCCTAAGGAGAAAACCACCCCATCATACCTCAAAAAGGCCCCAGCAGAAACTAAGAATAATTTTAAGTAAGACTCAAATAAATAACAAAAGGATACTCAGATTGGTCAAGTATTTTAAATTTCACACTTAAAATGGTTGACACAAAAGTATTTGTTGAATTCCTCAAACAAAAAAATACCAGTGGGTTTTTATTTCTGTGCCAGTTCTTACCAAGAACCAAAGCCACTGCTTCTAGAACTTGTTTATTTATTTTTACTTATTTGCTGCTACATGTAAGATTTCACAAAAACAATGAATACTAAATGCCAAAGAAAAGACTGGTTTTAATTGCTCTAGATATTAAAAGTAAGAAATGATCAGTGTGTGGACTAGGGAAATAACTGAATGGTTAAGAGCACTTACTGCTTAAGAATTAGGGCCCTTTGAACCTGAGACCACCAAGTTTGGTTTCTAGACCTCACATAAAATCTGATTACAGTGATACGCATCTGTAACCCCAGTCCATGGAGGGGCAGAAACCAGAGAATTGCTGAAGCTTTTGGATAGACAACAGCTCAAGGTTGAAGGAGAGACTCTGTATAAAGGAAATGTGCAGATGAGTAATAAAATAACACCAATGTTTTCCTCCGGTCTCCATATATGTGCACATGGGGCATGTATACCTTCACACTCATGTGCATTCACATACATCACATATACACCACATGCGCACATCTACACATTTGTGCACATAAAAATAAAATAAAAAGATGATCAGTATGGTCAAATGATAACTGGATCTCAGAGTGATAGAAGTTAGAAAGTTAAAAATGGTTTGAATAAAAATTTGAGATGAATAAATGCACACACACACACACACACACACACACACACACACATATATATATATATATATATATATATATATATACAACTCTCAAAGTTTTTTCATATGGGAAAAATGACAAGTAAATTATAGATGATAACAAGCTCTAAATACCATGGGTTTTATCCAATAGGCACCATAGCCACCAGACTGCCCAAACAAGTAAGTAATGAAGCAGTACAGGGCCAACTGCAGGCCAAGTTGAGGGAGGATCACAGACTGGGAACACTGGAAGCAATACTCTGTGTTGGTGAAGTGAGGCATGGCCCGGGAACTGATGAAGGCCAATGAGAGAGCCACATAAAGAGCTGGATGAGATAGATAGGTGATCTACCAACGGAATTTGTTACTAAGTGTTAGAATTAGCTAACAACTAGGAATAAATCAGGTACTAAAAGTCTAATAGAGCTGAATATCGTGTTCCAGGCTTGTAATCCTGGCACTTAGGAGGTTGAGGCAAACAGATTAGGAGTTCAAGATTCACTACATAGTGAATTTGAGCCAGATCTGGTAATATGATACACATTCTCAAAAATGTCCAACACGACTTCAATTTAATTTAAAAAATGCATGAAAATGGGACAAATAGATAAGAAAGCTGTTCCATTTCAAACTAAATATTCACTTATTTGTGAAGAATAATATATGCAAATAACCTCAAAATTAGCTAAGAACATTGTGTTGATGTTTAAATCCAACAAAATGACTGCTTACTGAGTTGGTGTTTTAAAATATTTTTTATTTGTACCCAGAGAGACAGGAAGAGAGAAAAAGAGACAGGTAAGGGAGAAATGAGTACACCAAAGCCTCTTGCCACTGCAGATGAATTCCAGACAAATGTGCCACTTTGTGGTCTGGCTTTACATGGGTACTATGGATTTGAACCCAGGCCATCTGGCTTTCCAAACAAGTACCTTTAACCACTGTACCATTTCTCCAGCCCAGTGAGTTGGTTGTGTAAGAAGAGGTTTTCTTTTTACTTCTTGACAGTGAAAGTAAATTTAAGCCCAGTCATTTGCCATGTCAGGTAAAGCATGTTCCTGAGCCAATTGATCTTAGTAATGGCAGCTGGAACATCAACAAGCAAACCCAAGAGTTCAAATTATTCAGCTTCTCATTCGTTTTATTGAATTTAAATTTTCTCTAAGTAAAATATATTAAATTTTATATTTTATTATTTTATGTTTGTTGGCATTGGGACTGAACCTAGGGCATTACCCCCATTAAGAAACACTGAACTACTTCCTCAGCTGTTACATTAACTCATTTTTGATGGACATTCAGTATTAAGTAAAATGTATCAAAAGCCCAATGCAGGGGCTGGAGAGATGGCTTCGCAGTTAAGCACTTGCCTGTGAAGCCTAAAGACCCCAGTTCAAGGCTTGATTCCCCAAGATCCATGTAAGCCAAAAGTACAAGGTGGCAGATGCATCTGGAGTTCGTTTGCAGTGCCTGGAGGCCCTGGTGTGCCCATTCTCTCTCTCTCTCTCTCTCTCTCTCTCTGTCTCCCTCTTTCTCTCTCTGTCTGTTGCTCTCAAATAAGTGAAAATAAAAATAAATTTTAAAAAAGCCCAATGCAGAATAAAGTTCAAGTCATGGACAGATGGACAGGTTCTTAGTAAAGCCATATTTTGAGTACATATTATATTTTTATTTTGCTTCATTAATAAAACTTGTTAGCTTGAGGTTTGTAATGGTTTGAATCATATGTCTCCCATAAACGTGTTTTGAATGCTTGGTCTGCAGTTCATGGCGATTTGGGAGGTGGAGCCTTGCTGAAGGAGGTGTGTTGTTGGTAGCAAACTGTGGGGTCTATAGTCAGCCCCCCTTTCCAGAGATACCCTCAGTCTCTCACCTGCTGTGGCAAAGGTGATGTCCAGCCTCTGCTCATGCCATGCTTTCCCCCTGCCATCATGAAGCTTCCCCTAGAGACTATAACTAAAAATAAATTCTTTCCATCAGCTGCTTTTGGTCAGGTACTTTGTCCCAGAAAAAAGAAAGTCACTAGAAAAAGGTTAATAGATATTTAATATTAGGTCATAAACAGTTTTTGCTCCATGTCAAAGATTTATTCTCATAGATATTTCAAGAAATTTTACTTTCAAAATGCCTGACCCAGACAAATCCCTATAAAAAGACTGAGACCATAGCAGGGTGCAGAAGTAAGGAAATTAAAGGATTTTGAAGGACCTGAGGACTGAGTATGGCTAGCTGAAAGAGTTCTACCCATGGGCCTGATTTGCAGTTATTAGCTAACAAGGAAGGAGAGATTACTAAATCACTTTTTAGATTCTTCAGTACAATGCAGAATGAGGAGCAATAGCATCATCTTTCTCAGGTTATTTTGACATCTGATGCACTTATGAAAGAAGAAATCAACCCAAAAAAGACTTCTGATGTTAATGCATGCTAATGCCAGGAGATGTCCCAGTGGATATGCAAAGGAGGCTATGTGTCGTTAATACAAGTACATAGTCTCTTTGGAGTTAAACCACCTGAGTTTGTATGTTGGGTCTGTCACTTCTGAATGTATGAATTTGAGTAAATTGTCCAAAATCCATTCTATTTCTGTAGAATGTACATAGTAATGATGCCTACTCCCCACAGTTGTGGAAATGCAATTAGTTAATGAAACTCGACCAGTATTTCAACTGTAACCATTAAGTCATTTTAGGAACCCAGTGCAAGCTTGATAGTGTCACTACAATTCTGTACATTTTTGTGAAATGGTCTTCACTACTCTAGGATGACTTGCAGATTCTAAACATTATATGTTTATTTATACTATTTCTCTTATTTCCAACTTTAACAATCAGCATCAAATTATGAACTCTTAGCAAAAACAAAAAAACATGCATTTCTTCAGGAAGTCTCCTCTGAATCACTCAATCCTACTTACTCTATTCTTTCATTCTTCACCCCTTACCATTGCCTTCTGCACTGTATGATACATTATCCTTATCAGCTACCTAGATAAACAAACTAGCATTTGGCCTATTCTTGCCAGTGGGATATTTCATTGTGTTGTACCAGAATATGATGCAGCTGATGCATATATGGGTGAGCAATCCATTTTCTTTTTTGAAACCAAAACAGGAAGAGGCCATTCTATCCACAAAGAGGTTTTCAAATCCAGTCCTCTTTATTTGGTAAGATAGATGGAAAACACTAATGACACAATACTAGTGCATTATCCAAGGTGTTTCTCAACACAACTGAGAAACTCAGAAGCAGGACTCTGTATTTCGAGCAAGTATGCAGGTCTCCAAGCAGAAAACAGTCAAGTAATGTATGAGATGATGAGGGGTAACTCTCAGAGGGGAAAATTTAGGCAGGGTAGAAAGACAGAAAAGTTATGGGGACATGAGGAGGGAAAGGCACCTCTTGTCTCAGACTGGCTGAAGCCTCTCATCAGGCAGCTGAGAAACAAGAATTTCAGCATATTTAACATTATTTGATGTGAAGGTTGCAACAAAGATAATATTCCTTTTGTATACAGATATCTTATGTTGACATAGCAAAGAACCTTACTATAGGCCTGATGTATGATCCTCATTCCTTACCTGCACACGTGCTGGAAATCTCAAACACTAACTTGGTATATAGTAAAGATGTTCTACCTGTCTAGATCCTGGTGACCTTATCAATTTCAATCTTGTCAGGTGCCCCTCAGGAGCCACCCTGTGATATCAGTTACATTTCTCAGAAAGCCTTTGAAGATAATAGCTTTCCCCACCAAAGTCATATGTATGACTATCATAAATATATGACAAACAATAAGGTATGATTCTTACTTAAGAAACCTATACCCACCCATTCTCTGGCGGTGTCATTTTATTTCTGAGAACGTCTTTTTCTGTCAATCCCTATGCTTATACTGCATATGAACATATCTTTGTAAAACCTCAACTCTACTTTTGAAAAAATACCCTGAGACTACCATGGGAGCTGAGGAGGAATACCTACCCTTGGGCAAACACTTCCAATGGAAGCATCATGGTGAAGGTTGCCTGTTCTCAGTAGAGGGGAAATCATCTGGTCACTGTTTCAATTGCTCCTTTTAGGTATGAAAATATGTGTGTTCGTATCATGGAATTCGACTTCACTTACTTTTTATTTGTTTCTCTGTTTTTTGTTTTTTGTTTTTTTTTCAAGACAGGGTCTCACTCTAGCTCAGGCTGACCTGGAATTCACTATGTAGTCTCAGGGTGGCCTCAAACTCAGGGTGATTGTCCTACCTCTGCCTCCCAAGTGCTGGGATTAAAGGTGTGTGCCACCATGCCCAGGTTTACTCACTTGCTTTTTCAAAAAAGGTTTTCATTAACTTTCCTGAGGCCTTCAGTTATCATATATCTGAGAAATCAACTAATATAAGTATATATTCAGGATTTGTCTCTCAAGACTATTTATATTGGAACATTGATTTCCAAAGCATACAAGCTACCATGTAAGCACAGTTCAACCCCAAATTATAATTGTTTGACCCAAATATATTTATATGTGGATATTCTATGTTGATTACATTGGTGCTTTTCAAAAGGATGAGTTCATTGCTCAAGTTTCACATATATTTTTATACTTTGCTGGGCCCAGATGTTCCTTATTTATTTAAACATTGATGTTGGCTCTTCCTATAAAAAACTAAGACTAATATTATCCTATACCAATTGTCTCAAAGCTCAATATTCCTTCAGGTTATTAATACTAATGTCTATATCCTTTGAATGTTTATCTTCTGAACATCTTAGTTCTTCAACAAAATTATAATCTCCAGGTTTAGGACTTGGAATACTGCCCCTTACTTTCAAAAGTTTCAAACTGTCTAATGGTTTTCAGTACATAACAGATAAAGATTTTGTTCAGGAAATTATTGGAAAGCAAGTGTATGAAAGAACAAATAAATGTTATAATAAGATAGCAAGGTTCTTCCAGGTTCTATTTTCATGAAACTCTCAAATGTGTACCTAAAAAGATCTAAATCTCAACTAAATACTTCAAGGAAAAAAGTCATAGACTTGAGGGTTTTATGAAGACCAAAATGCAAGCTTGAAACTCATCAAGAAATGTACATATGAAAGCAATTTTATTGTCTTTCAATGTTCTTCAAAGACTTATTCTCTTTCCCATAGAATGCATGTCCCACATTATAAAGGAAATCATTGACTCACTTTGGCTTGGGCTAGGTAGATCCTCAAGAATTCAGTAAAGGTTGTTAAGCCATTACTTGTAGTGGGTTCTTCATGGAGTTGTATTCATTGGCCTCTGGTATTACATAGCTAATATCAGGGCTTCTTAAATGTTTTTCTGCTTGCAACACTCTTTTGCACAAGAAATTCTCATATGACCCCAGATAAGTTGGTGTATAAAATGGTCATGCCAATCAACCTTACTGATGACAAAGTACTTAAAAATTAAAACAATTCTTTGATATACATATAATTTTACTCTCTATTAAAGACAAAATCAAATGTGCATATTATTAAGATGCATATGCTTATTTATTTCTACATAAAGAATTAAAATTTGGGGGAATATTGCATGGTGCAGGACACAGATATCTTCAGTATTTTTCAGAGTTAACTGATATTTGGACTTTATAATTGTGAATGTTGAAGATGGATTTTGTGATTGTGAATGTTGAAGATGGTACTTGACATAAATATGTAGTACAAAAATGCAGAAGTATGCTTAGGGCCATTTCAGACATTATTAGAAATTCTTTCCTAACCCCAAACCGAAATTTATTTAATGATTTTTATGAAACTCAAGTCAGCAACTCACAGAGCAATTTTTAAAAATCAAGCATTCCAACACAATGCAATCCAAAGATATACTACTTTGATATTTACATGCTGAGGAGTGATCAGAGAAAGAGATTACATTATTATGCTTCTATAAGAGCAGGGAAATTTGTAACCATTATAAAGACACTGCAGTTCGTAACATATAATCGCCTCATATCTGCGCCAGGATGTTGCAGGCAGCATTCACTGGTGTTATGTGGTGTGATGGGCATGCCAAATGTAGGTTGAAATATGACTCAGCAGTAAAGTGCTTGCTGCGCATGCATGGGACCCTGAATTTGGGTCCTAACCACCCATATAAAATTCTGGGTATGGCTGTGCACCTGTAATCCCAGCACTGGAGTTGTAAAGAGAGGCCAGCCCTAGGGCTTTCTGGCTAGATAGTCCAGCAGAATTGCTGGGCTTTGTGTTCAGAGAGAGACCCTGCCTTAAGAAAGGTTGAGAGTAACTGAGGACAGCCAATCTCTGGCCTCCACACAAACATGCACACACATATATAAGCACCAATACACAGGCACAGATTACACACACACGCATGCAAAAGTGGCCAAAGTGGGCATAGTTGTGTAATCAGAACCAAGCCTGCAATGAAGTGTGATAGATACAACATGGATGGATGCTACTAGAACCTTGGGCTCAGTATATGTCTGATTTTGAAGTAATTTTGGTTAGTGTATGCCTACAAATTCTTACTGTTGTCAAATTTTTCCAAATCCCCACATTCAGTTTCACGTTGTCCCCCATCCCAATGGGGTTGTCACCCACAGTTTAAGAAGATGTGGCAGTTGTGGCTTAAGTAAAAAGAAAAAACACAAGACATGCCATAAAATGAACTCTTGTCTCCACCTTTAAGAGGCAAATTGTTTAAGACAGGGTAAACACGGGTCTCTTAATGGAGACATTGTTGCCCTGCATAACAGGAAGTCAGCTTTTGATGCTATATTGTCCCTTTGAAAATATATTGAAGGAATGTTTAGTCTTCTCTGGAAAACCTTAACTATTTGAAAATAAGATAAAGTCCTTAAAAGTTACAGATATCTTAGGAAAAAACAAAATTGTTTCTGAGTGTTAGCTCAGAGAAAAATATATATGCCCAAAATACAATGAGGTGTTGATGGATGATTTATAAATAGAATGCTGATAGGGAAGAAAAAAAGAGATTTGAGCTAAAGAACAGATGACTGAGAATGTGAGATATGGATTGACAAGTGGGAATTCACAAACATATCCAATAGGTTACCATAAATTATGTTCTCCCTCTACACAGTAACAATATTGCTATAGAAGGAAAATGTATTTAAGTAATGTTCCTTTAAAATAATTTGTCTCAAAACATGTTTTCATATGAGCTTGGAAATATAAGAATGGATTTTCAAGGTCACACTGTTTGGGAAGTTTATAATTGCTCTTGAAATAAACCTTTATCCTTATGCAGAAGAAAGGAAAGGTGGAATAGGGGCATCTATCATTTTACTACACTTATTCTAGTACTATTTATTTACTTATTTATTTACTTATTCTTGCACTTTTCAAGGATTTGCTTGTTTGAGTTTTGCTGTGAATTTCAAATTGGATCTAGGTCTGAGCATGTGACTCAGTCAATTTAGAGCTTGCCCCAGCAAACAGGAAGCCCAGGGTCCAGTTCCCAGTATTGCATAAACAAGTGGGAGGTGTCATGGTGACATATGTATGTAACTCCATCACTGAGGAAGCGGAGGCATGAAAATCAGAAATTCACGGTCATTTTTGGTTGCAGAGCAAGTTCAAGCCAGCCCAGGGCACATGGGGTCCTGCCTCAGTAAAGCCATGGCAGATCTAGAGCTATTCATTTAATAGCAAACTCCAAATTCCACTTCTCCCATGGATTCAGCCAGGAATGGCTATGGTAAATCCTGTTCTGACCATCAAAGCTTCTATCCTTCTCCCAAGGCAAATAACTCACATTCCTCACTGAAATGATGGCATGTTTTATAATAGCAGGGTGCAGGCATTCTGACCCTATCCCTAAACACCTGTGTACCTGTGTGATTTGGGGAAGACTTCTTAACTTCTTTTTTTTTGGGGAGGGGGTCCTTAGTTTCTTTATACTTAAAACAACATAATTGAAATAAAATTTTCAAAGTCCCTGACAGTCCTTTGATTCTGAATTTAATGCATTAAGCCATGGCACAGGTCAAAATACCTTTGAGAAAAGAGAAGCTAGACATGGTATTCCTGTTTCACATTTCTTCTGTTGGCATGTCTTTCTCCTGAGAATCAGAGAAAAGGCAAGAAAATAGTTTAACAAACTATACTCTATTGAATTGGTAGATATTTACCATATGATGGAGTTAATGGGTTCTCATAGTGATTATATAAACTCTAAAGAAAACAATCAAATTTATTAGAAATATAATATAAGTACTAGGAAATAATTTCCCTTTATAAAATGTCCTTGTCCACAAAAGCTTACAAATTTAAAGAAACGGATTTATTTGGATCTTAATTATATTTCCATAGTTGTTAATCCTGTCATCTTACTATAGTCATTAGTGTCTACATGTCAGAGATAATATGATCTTTTTAATGTTGATGAATTAGATTTTTTTTTTTCGAGGTAAGGTCTCACTCTAGCTCAGGCTGACCTGGAATTCACTATGGAGTCTCAGGGTGGCCTCGAACTCATGGTGATCCTCCTACCTCTGCCTCCCTGAGTGCTGGGATTAAAGGCGTGCGCCACCACGCCCGGCTCTAGATGTGTTTGAAATTTCCTGAAAAATATAAAATATCCATATTTGTATATAAAAATTGTTGTGCAAGGTAAACAGATGGTGTTTACAATGTTACAAACAAGTGAAGAAAACATGTGCCCTGTGTTAGGAAAAGCCAGAAGCGAGAGAGGACTCAGCTCAGCGCAGACAGAGACTTTGCTGGAGAAAGCCTAAGAAGGGCTCTGGCCAGGCAGGTCAGAAGCCTCTTCCCTTACAGACTAGGAGATACTTATGGGGCAGTGGGCTCACTGGAACTCTTTGGCTGAGGACGGGTCCACCTTTGCTCAGGGTTTGTGCCACCTCAGAGAAGTGATAGACAGGTGGTTTGGGTCATTCCAAGAATGCGGTAACAGAAAGCTGTGGTTTGGGTCACTCTTAGGAAACAAGACAGAGTGAAAGGGCAGTCAGAGTCCAAAATTGATGAAATTCTGGTTCTAACACCCTGTTCATTCAATTGGCTAATAGCTGCTCCTCAGTTATCAGTTTAAGTATACTCTTTTGCTGTAATTTATCTATTTAAAGCAGTTTTAGAAGTAGCCAATTATTTAACTCAAGAGGCAATCTGAGGAAGCTAAGCTGAAAACAGTGCCAGTTTTAATATACTACTCATCACCATGTGGTCTCTTTGTGGGGAAGTCCAAAGTACTGGGTCCTGGATTGACCACTGCAAATGGGAGATGACAAGCAGAAAGAGACGTGAAGTGGAGACTTTGGCAAGGGTGGACATCACGTCACTGGTTCTCAGAAAAGCTGACCTACTAACACGCAGAAAAGGAAAGGAATGATGTCTCCCTTCCACATTCACTGGAACAAGTCACATGAGAAAACAAGATGAATTCTATGAAGCCATCTCTAAAGCTCGAAAATCAAGAAAATAGCTATATTAATCAGTAAGATATACCCACACAATTACATTCTGGATCAAAGATTCACATATGCCAATAAGCCAAAGTAAGATTTCCTTATCCCTGTGAATATCTGCCTGGGGCTCTAAGTAACAACCGAAAGATCCTTTTCTAGTCACATTTAATGTACATTTGACCTAATTTTCTCACATACTACCCTGTACTTGTAAATCTCAGCTTGAATATTAAAGATCTTTGAACTAGCTTGTGTAACCATTTCTGTAGTAAGTTTCATACAAAATGTTTAATGTCTTGACTCAGAAGATGGTGCTGAGAAGAAGTGACAGAGGAGTGCTCAGAACTGAAACATCTCTATCACACCTTCCAAGGTTCAGGGATCCATTGCAGAAGAGGTGGCAGAAAGAATGTAAAAGGCAAAGGAAGGGTAGAACTCCTTACAGCGTGCTCCTCCAGACACAAAATGGCCTGGATATCCATGACCTCACAGTACACAAAACCATCATAATAGGAAGAAAAGATAATGACATCAAGATAAAAGAGAGACTAATTGAGACGGGGAGAGATATGATGGAGAGTGGAGTTTCAAAGGGGAAAGTGGAAGAAGGGAGGGAATTATCATGGGACATTATTTACAATCATGGAAGTTGTGAATAAAAAAAAAAATTTGAGGGTATCAATAGAACTCATTTTTGGATCCCATTTGGTTTTGAAAGGAACTCCAGGATTTCTAGATAACCAGGCTAAACAGGGATTTTTTTGAGACTAAAATAGTTTCTTCGCACTGCATTTTGTTCATAGAAATACATAAGCTATGAAACCCAGGAGACGTAAGTGACTGGAGTCAAGGCCTCTCACTTTTACAGAGATGAACAAAGAGCGTTGCCAGCTCTCTAACGTTTCTCAGCCCCAGCTAACAGATGTCTGGTGCTGCATTTGCTTTCTAATTCACTAGGTTATGTGTATTTCCGCATAGAATTTTAACCGCTCAGCAGTGGCTTGTAAAAGACTCCTAATCCGTGAGCTATTCTAGCAGATCTAGGGGTTTCAGCAGCACACTTACATCATGGTACTTTCCTTTTAGCATGAAAATCTGATTTAAAAACAAGAAAAAAAAAATCAAAGAAAGATTGGGGTCCACCTGACAATGAGCTTCTCTTACGTTCCTCCAGTCTCTTCCCTCAGTGGAAAATGGAGAAATTTCAGATTTCCTTGATAGAATGATGGAGTTCAGAGAGAAGGAAATGATACTTGTGTTCTGTTCAAGGTGATTAGTCTCCTGTGGAATACAACATTCTGTCCTGGACTCTTCCATGTAAGAGGAAGTAGACAGGCTAGAATGTGTTTGAAAGATAGTGAACAATTTATTTCAAGACTATGTAGCATGAAGAAAGCCTGAAGAGTAGTATAGTTTTTAACAAAAAGAAGAAAGGCTAATGAAAGCTGTCTTCAAATATTGGAAGGCCTTGCAGTCAGTGCAACTGTGTGAATGAACATTATGAGGGATATGTAATCTGGATGTTTCTAACATTGGTAATTTCAAGTACAAATGAAGTCCCATTAGTAGCTGGGTTTTTACCTACCTGCCCCTCCCTACTTTCATAACTTCAGGATTTGAACACACTACTGACATTTATGCCCAGTTATAACTGGTTTCCTTGGGGTATTTTTGTTGTTGTTCATACCTCAATTGCCCAAAGCAACTGGAAATAGAAAATACTGCATAATTACTAATGCTCCTAGTGAAAACACTCTTTTTCTTTCAAACAACTGGTCTCTGTCCCTAAAGCTTCGAATGCATTTTAATGAAAAGTGTCTGTGGGCCTTTAGGCATAGTGAAAGAACTTCCGCTTTGCTCCAGAGGGGTGAGATAATTGCCCTCTCCCAATAATATTAAAGATTTGGGTTTTAGGGCATAAGAAGGAAGAAAAGGACTGTCAGAAGCTCGGTGCCATCACTGTCAGAAGCAAGCTCTGAAGACAAAATCCTGATGAGTTGAAGTTACTAAGAGGTGATTCAATATAAGGGAATAATTGGGGCTTTTGGCAAACAATGATACTACCTTGAGGACACCCCAACATCTCTATTCATGGTCAAGTTAGTATTCCATGGCCATGTTGTGGGAATTGCATTTGAATATTGATGACAGGACCTATTTAGCAAATGAGTATTTAAAAGAGTTAACTTCAAAAAGACCTTCTGACTCCAAGACTTTAAGAGTCTAAGTCTCAGTACCCACTTTGGAGAATGAACCCAGTGTGCCCAATGCTGGAGACAAGTACACTGGCCATAATGATGTCATCATCAGCACAGACCTGAAACTCATGGAAAAATGAGGGGCTAGGCTATATTTAACCACTGAGAAACCCCCCCAGCCCAGGACTTGGTATGTCTTGAGCTCTTTTTCCTACTGGTAGGTATAACCATGTTTCTACAAAGATGTGTAGATACACTGCCTGGAAATTCCATGATAAAGTTATTAAACTTTAGAATCTTAGAATAAGAGTCTAGGAATCACTGTCTTTAAAACAATGGCTGTCCACAAGAATCTTTTGTGATGATAGAAATATTCCAAGTATTTGCTGTCCAGTACACTAGCCACAGCCACATGATCCCACTGAGCATGTCAAATGTAGCCAATATAACTAAGGAACTGGAGTACTAACTACATTTTAAATGTAAATTGCCACATGGTGCTGGAGGCTGCCTTGCTGATGGCTCACAGTTCCCAAGCATTAAGAAAGAGGGAGGTTAGAAGTAAATTTGAAGGGCCTAGGACCTACGGTGAGTGACTGAAGTCACAACATGAGATTCAAGAAGTAAAAAGAACTATAGCAAGAAGTGACCATAGATATTAGATAGTACAACAATTCTTAACCTCACTGTGGTCCTGAAGCCCTTAGAGGATATGGATATACTCAGTGATACGTTTGTACTACTTTCTTTGATGAATATATATGAGATTAGAGGGCAGGAGAGTGATTGAATCCCTAGAGCTCATGTACTTTCCCTTTTCCAAGCCACAAATCCCTGACTGAGAATTCTTGGTCGAGTAAAACATCCCTAGGTGTACACACAGGGAAGCTATTGCAGTTTCAGAATTGGCCTACAGCCATCCATTTATCATCACACTTGGCTTCCCTCCCCATGCTGTCTTCTGCATCTTCCTTGACCTTGGGTCATGTAAATTTCATGACTCATGTGCATAACAGAACTAGCTAAAACTTCTGCAGGAAAGTTGGGGTATCAGCTGCAGATATTGGCAGGAACACACTTGGGTTTGCTGGCAGTGCAATGTTTTGGCCACACTTAACCTTGTTCTTTTAGGGGATGTAGTTACTGGCAGTGTATTTTAGTGCAGGCAAAACAACAAAGTGCTTTTACTGATCCCTTGTCTTAAAAAAAATAAATAAAATGTGTTCAAATGAGTCAATAAAGAGGAGTCTGGTTCTTGGTGTTTGATCAGGGGAGACTGCAATCGATCTCCCAAGATCTTAGTCATATTGCAGAAAGACCCTGGTGCATTTCAGGAGTATTAACTGTTAAAAATAGTTCTCCGTTGCTGGGTAAATACCAATTTGCTGCAATTGGGAGGAAACATTTAGCATGTCTGTTTACATACACTGTAGAGAGAACATTAGCATCACCTTAGATAGCTGTTGTCTGCATGTATGCGTGAACAGAGGGAAGCAGAAGCCACTGCTTAGTACTACGCTTGCAGCTTGCATTTGCTATTGTATATTCATAAATATTAATCTAGGGAGATAATTAGCTCTATAAATTGTACAATTAGCCTTTTGGAAGAGAAGTGGATACTAATACAAAGAAGGCATGTTTTTAAGCTCCTCCACTGTGAATGTTTTCACTCTCTAACTCTGAGGCAGAGCCTGTCTTTGTTTAATCTTTTCCTGAAATAGGCATACTTTACACTTATTCCATTTCTCCCCTGAGACTGTAATATAACAAGGAAAAATAGGTCTTCTATTGTTAAAATCTGGTGATCCTCTATTTTTTAAACCTCTCCTTTTTTTCTTAAATATCATAAGATACAAAGTAGCCATATAGTTGGCCTCCCAAGAATATGCTCCAACTCAAGAGAAGTGAAATTTACAAATGTGCATTGTTCAAGTGAAATCAAGATATTTATGTATAGATTTTTAAGTAGTACTTCAGTCTTTAAGTCTTCTAAATCCTACAATTAAATGTCATTTGCAAACTAAGATGTTAACCCATAAGATCTTGCCAGTGTCCTGTTTGGAGCTTGTCACTTTGGAAAGCTCAAGAGAAACCAAATCTTATAATGGGGAACTTTTCAACTGAAAATGAGCAGTGTTACACTTTAGCTAAATTGATAGTGCACCCAAAACTTAATTTTCTTCTCTGAAAGTGAAAGCTGTTGTGATCAGCGAATTCCTAACTGGACTACACGTTAGAATTGAGTGCAGCAGGACTGAATTGGAACTTCTAAGGATTTAGGTGCATGAATTCACCTTTGTAGTTCTTGTATAGCCAGAAGAGACTAAATGGATTGCACATGGCAGCCAGGAAACTGGATGGATTCTCCTGTTCCTTTCTGTTCTCTGTCTCTAATCTAAACGTGTCAGTGGATTGACACGTGGTACAGGAAGGAGAAACCAGCTGCTGTCGTGGATGATAAATGAAATACAACAGTGTGAGGAGGACTGGAGAGTGGTTGTTGCCTTTCATATCCATTTAAGATTATTTCTCATCGGTACCATCAAAGTGGGTATAAAGCTGGAAGCCTAGAACATTCAAAGAATAAGATAAACCTTTCTTCTCTCAGAGAAGAATTCTGAGTGCCAAGTCAAGTGTTGGTAGTATAGTCAGCGGTAGAACTATTATATTCACTTTTCTATTAGTTGCTATGAGAAAATAACTGGCAAGAAACAGTGTAAGGAATGAAAGGTCTGTTTCAGCTTATACTTCCCGAGGTTCAGGCCAACATGTCAGGGACAGCATGACGGCAAGCACGTGAAACAGAGCTAATCACATTGCTATAGTCAGGAAGCAGAGAGCTAAGAGAAGTGGGGCCATGCTGTAAAACCTCAAGTCCCTCCCTCAGTGACTCGCTTCCTTCAGCAAGGTCCAGCCTCTTAAAGGTTATCCATGATCTGCACAAATAGCAACACCAGCTGGGAACCAAATATTCAAACACAAGTCTGTGGTGGACTTCTGCATTCACACCGCAGCAGCCATGTCAAGTTGTGTTGATTTCTGATTCCTTCTGGTTAACTTTCCTTAACCGTCCTTGCCACCAGCCCCAAGAAGCCCAAGACCTTCTCACTCTCCTTTCAACCACTCTTGTCCCACCCTAAGCCCAACAAAAATGCCTCATAAGGTAAACTCCAACCCCAGTGTCTCAGCCTGTGCCAGACCAGATTTACCTGAAAAGGGTTTTGAAAATACCAAACCTGACGTTTTGCTATTTAGTATCATCAAAATAGTCCCAAATTCTTCGGCTGACCCTCTTGTTAAGATGTTTCTGACCTTTCTTTGTTTCCTTCCTTGAATTTTCTAATCAAAACATTCATGTCACTCCCACACTTTCAAACACTATTCCTTTCTAGAGCAACATGCATCTGTTAAATTGCTATGGTAGACAAATAAAACTGCGTATCCTTGCTTATCCCTAATAGACACAAAAGTGGAAATGAATACGGTGAGGTAAGCCTTTTCACTGATCATATTGACAATACTTTTAATATTTTATTTCTAGTGTTCACAAGAGTACTGTAAAAATACAGTCACATTACACCACTGAGCTGATAGAAGATTTCTAAACGAGGAGCCTCACTAAGAGAGCAGTAAGACTCAAAGCAGCTCAAAGCCTCTGACCTAGAAATTTTATCTCTACATTGATCCAAAATGATACTGAAAAATCTGTGGATTCATCAATTATGAGCAATTTATATTTTATTACTTATACTATCCAAACTAATAACTAAAATAAACACTTAATAAAGAAAATTATTTAATAATAATGTGTGATATTTTTTACAAATATAACAGTCCACACTATGGAATTTACCTAATTTTTATTCAACAATATTATTATTTATTTATTTATTATTATTATTTTGGCTTTTCGAGGTAGGGTTTCACTCTAGTCTAGGCTAACCTGGAATTCACTATGTGGTCTCATGGTGACCTCAAACTCACAGTGATCCTCCTACCTCTGCCTCCCGAGTGCTGGGATTAAAGGCGTATGCCACCGTGCCCGGCTTGTCTTATTTAATAGTTCTTTTGAGTGAGTGTGTGTGTGTGTTTGTGTGTGTGTGTGTGTGTGTGTGTGTGTGTGCGCGCACTCAAGTGTGCACACATGCCTGCATGCACAAGCACACAAGTACCAGTATCCTTACCACAGCATGCACGTGGAGGTCAGAGGACAAAGTTTCTAGGTCTGTCTTCAATTCCCACCTCATTTAGTTGAGAGACTCTTGTTCTCCTTATTTTTCACCATGTGGCACCAGCAGGCTAGCTCATCCACAGCTTTCAAGAATTTGTTTTGTCTCTGCCTAGCATAGTCAGACTGCTGGGATTGCAGAAGCCCACCATGGCTTTTGGCTTTTGCATGGATGTTGGGGGTCCAAACTAAGGTACTTGGTATCTACTGAGTTACCTCTCTAGCCCCTATAACTAGATTTTTTTTTTAATTTTTTGGTTCATTTTTATTTATTTATTTGAGAGCGACAGACAGAGAGAAAGAGGCAGAGAGAGAGTGAGAGAGAGAATGGGTGCACCAGGGCCTCCAGCCACTGTAAACGAACTCCAGATGTGTGTGCCCCCTTGTGCATCTGGCTAACGTGGGTCCTGGGGAATTGAGCCTCGAACCAGGGTCCTTAGGCTTCACAGGCAAGCGCTTAACTGCTAAGCCATCTCTCCAGCCCTATACCTAGATTTTTAAATGATAGTTGATAAGTAAGTAGTATGTGGTATGCCTGCAACATATTAATATCAGTGAAAAATAAAGTTGTACATGCAATGTGTGTGTGTGTGTGTGTGTGTGTGTGTGTATGTATATATATATATATATGGAGAGAGAGAGAGAGAGAGAGGAAATATATAAAATGCTGTGTGGTTATCTTTAGTTATGGTAGTTGTAAATAATTTTTAATTTTTCCCTTGCTTTTCATTATTTTCTAAAAGGTCTGACCCAAATAATGCATTATTTTCATATCAAGAAAAAATAAATATTTTTTACATTAAAAACTATTGTGGAAGTGGCAGTTTAGGCCGCATCCCTTCCAAAATTACATATTTGCTTTGTCTTAGGAGCCTGACCTTTGTTAGGACATTGGTTTTGTATAGGTGGGAGTCCTTGTCAATTCAGGTAAAGAAGAAACATCCTCTGAGAGGGCTTTGCCAGCCAGGAGGCCGCACTGCCAGGACTGGCTGTTCCCAGCAGCCCATGAGCCTGGCTCTGTGCGCACTAGGAGCACAAGGCCTCCCCTGCATCAACGTCAGGCACGTTGTCCCAGCCTCCTGTACACTTGCTACCTGTCTGTGTGTGTTCTTGCGCTTACCCTCTTGTAATTGGATATGTATTTGTTTCATTGAATTCACTCAGTCAGCAGTTTCTGCACTAAACAGTCCCTGAGGCCAAAAGAAGGGGAAAAAATCAGTAATCAACATACGACTTTCAAGTACAGAGTACCGACCTATTTATAAAAGGAAATTAAGTAAAAGGGGTAATTATAACTAGTGTACAACCTTTCAACATAGTCAATGAGAAATTCAATTTGCTTAAAATAATGAGATACTCTGGCAGGAACAATCTGTTCATGGGCTTTTCCCAAGAGCCTGGGGATGGAGACGAAGCTGGGCTGACATTTGATACTGTCTGTCTGTGTATCAGCTCTCGCATGGTGCGCTTTATGATGGCAATAGGAGGCATGAGATAGAAAAAGTAAAGAGAAAATCACCACTTATAGGAAACATGTTAGGGAACAGTCTCCGTTTCTATGGTGAACATTTGAATGAGTCAAATAATCCACCCCAGACCTCCTTTCCATGAGTTTTGCATGCTGGTCTTGTCTTCCTCTGTGCCACTGAGTGGAATTTCTAAGACACCTGCTTCCTGGATACTCACAACTTCCTGTGTGTACTAGAGGCTGAAGATGGGGAAGACAAAGCACGCAAATGTGGGGATCCCTTAACAAAACCCAGATTCTAGCCTTTACTCCAAGTGGGAGCACTAACCAGTACATCCATTATAAGAACCTCTATGCGGGCTTCTCAAAATATTAAAAATAGAGCTAACATGGGGCTGGAGAGATGGCTCAGCAGCTAAAGGAGCTTGCTTGCAAAGCCTGCTGGCCCAGGTTCAATTCCTCAACGACCCACAAACAAAAAAGGCAAGTATTTGTTTGCAGCAACAAAAGACCCTGACATATTCACAAACACACATGTCCAAATAAAGAAATAAAAAAAAAAACTTAAATAAATAAAAATTAGAGCAACCATATGACCAGCTACACCACACCTGGGCATATAACCAAATGATTTTATATCCGACTGCAGAGAATCTTGCAATTGTATGTTTAGAGCTGCATTATTCATAATAAATGAATCAGCAGATTAATAGATAATGAAGATATGGCTACATTCACACAATGGGATTATATTCAGCTATAAAGGAAAATTAAGTGATGAAATTTTCAGAAAATGCATCTGGAAGTTATTACATTAAGTGAGGTGACTCAGAAAGATGAGTGGTGCACTTCTTTCTCATATCTCATATGAAGAACCAAGTTCTTACTGTACTGTTTTCTTCCTATTTTTGGTGTGTGTAGTACATGGTGTGTGTGTGTGTGTGTGTGTGTGTGTGTGTGTGTGTGTGCAGATGCATGCACCCCATGCATATACATGTAGAAGCCAGAGGAGGACACTGGCTGTAACCTGTGTCACTCGTCAGCCTTACTTCCCTGAGACAGTCTCTCAGTGAACCTGGAGCTCCTAATTTTTTTTTTTTTTTTTTCTGTGAGACTGTTTGACCCATCTTCCTGTCTCCACCATCCATGATTGGATCTTTCCATGGATTCTAGGCATTGAACTCAGGCCTTCATGTAGCAAACACTCTTAGCTGCTGAGCCATCTCCCAGCTCTACTTTGAGAGTGTGTGGGGGGTGTGGGGAGGTGTAGGCTATAAAACTAGAAAGGAGATCACAAGAAGGAGAAGAAGGTACTAAGGAAGAGAAAGGCAGTAGAATATCTGTGGCAGGAGAGGGGAAGGAGGCAGCTGTGTGTGAAAGGTCAAGGGGCAGCAGGGAATTGCGAAGGAAGTTGGGAGGAGAATCAACAAAAACAAATTTTGTTTTGAAATGTCATAATCAAAAATAAACTTTGTATGATAATTAAAAAAATAAATAATATAAACAATATTCCACAAGAATACACACACATGGAGCCTAAATTCTATTACAACAGAAGATCCAGGAACAGGCCAGTATAAGACCATTGTAAGGGCTGGAGAGATGGCTTAGTGGTTAAGGCATTTGCCTGAAAAATCCCAGGTTCGATTCCCCAGGACCCATGTAAGTCAGATGCACAAGGTGTCACATGTGTCTGGAGTTTGTTTGCAGTGGCTGGATTGCCCTGGAACACCCATTCTCTCTCTCTCTCTCTCTCTCTCTCTCTCTCCCTCCCTCCCTCTCTCTCTTTGTCTTTTTCTCTATTTCTCTCTCAAATAAAAATAAAATATTTTTTTAAAAAACACCCTAAGTATAGTGGGAACCCACGGCATGGGGGAATAGTTTGAAGAAAAGTGTCAAGAAAGGAATAGAGACAATATCTAAACACCATGTCAAAGAGTGAGTCAAAATGAAGTGCTCTGAGAGACGAGGCATTTCAGCTGAGCGTGCAGCGTATGAATGGCAGAAGGACAGGATTCACAGGGCAACAGGAGTGAGAGGAAGGTGGGCAGATGTATCAGTTGGTGTATGCTATGTAAGAAATCACCCTGAAACACAGTGACTAAACATAACCACTTTAGTTATTAACAATTCCGTGGATCATTTGGCAGTTCTTTTTTTTAAATATTTTATTCATTTTTATTTATTTATTTGAGAGTGATAGAGAGAGAAAGAGGCAGAGGGAGAGAGAGAGAGAATGGGCGCACCAGGGCTTCCAGCCGCTGCAAACGAACTCCAGACGCATGCGCCCCCTTGTGCATCTGGCTAATGTGGGTCCTGGGGAGTCAAGCCTCGAACCGAGGTCCTGAGGTTTCACAGGCAAGCGCTTAACCACTAAGCCATCTCTCCAGCCCTGGCAGTTCTTTTGATTCAAGTAGCTTGGTCAGAGTTAGATAGTATAGGTCAGCCTTTATTTCACATCTGCAGCCTTAGCTAGAATGACTAAAGGGATGCTGTGTGGTCTCTCACTCACAAGGATTACTCTTGGATTCTTTTTGTTTTGTTTTGTTTTGTTTTGTTTTGTTTTGTTTTGTTTTGTTTTAAAGAGAGAGTAACAGGGAGGGAGAGAGAATTGGCATGCCAGGGTCTCAGTCACTGCAATAGACCTCCAGACATTTGTACCACTTAGTGCACATGTGCAACCTTGCACTTGTGTCAACTTTGTGCATCTGGCTAGCATAGGATCTGGAGAGAGATTGAACATGTGTCCTTAGGCTTTGCAGGCACGTGCCTTGACTGCTAAGCCATTGCTCTAGCCCTTGGATTCTTCCTAAGAAGAACAAAGTGTTCTCAGGGAGCTGTTAGAAAGCATAACCCTCATAGCCAGAGCATTTTTAAGTGTTTCTTTTCATTATAATTTCTAATACTACCATTATCCACAGCATGTCACCTGGCCAAGCCCACAGGCAATGGGGGAGCAGTCCATCAGGAGAATGGACACAAAGAGGTGTACCGTATTGCAGGCCAGAGTTCTCGCAATCTACCACAAAAGAAGGACATGGTAGAAGGCTTTGAGTGACTCACGAAGGAAATGGAAATCACTTAAGGCTTTTAAATAAAGGAGCATTTTATTTTACATGGCCTACGCAGGCAACCTAGATTTAGGGAAATCATTGATTCTGTGACGGAGGCTGATTTTCTAGAGACAGATGGACCTGGCTCTGAGTCTTGGTCTTACCTAATGTTAAGTATGAGTTTTTGAGAGCCTACCTTAAGATCTGTAACCCTCAGCTTACCCATCTGTCAAGAGAAGGCAATAATACCAAATGCCCACAAAGCTTTCGTGCTAATTTGTCACAATAAAATGAACACAACACTGTGCATAATCTGAAGCTAGTTATAAGTGCAGGTTGAGCGTTAGCCATCACTATACTTCTGGCATAATTATCATGGAAAGGATTAAACCTGATGGGACTGGCAGTGAGAAGCCAGATACTGAAGTCCATGGAGGCGATGATGAAGGCCCAAGCAAGAGTTGAGGCAGACAAGAGAGTTATGAGAACTATTTTGATGTTAATGTTAGTAGAACAAAGAAACAGGAAGAACCCAGAGAATACTCCACATTTTTAAAATAGGTGACTAGGTAGACTGTTGACTTTTAACTGTTGCACTTCATACAAGAGCAAATGCTCATTTAGAATGGAAAATAATGATATTCTATATATGGCAATATTGAGATGGCTGAGCTCAAGAACATTCTAGGGAGCAGAAAAGGCCACAAGTGGCCCACCAGAGATACAGGAAGCCAAGACCCTGAAGAAAGACAGACAAGATTTTTGTTTCCTACGGGAGGAAGCACGTACCCCAAACAAAGGTGCTTTAGACTCCAAATCACATGGTAAGAACTACGCATCATGAGACAGAATGCAAAAATAAATGTGGTTGAATAAGAGCAATACACATGACCAGGGAGTGCTGGGGATCAAGTTGTTCTTGTGGGAATTCTTTTATTCCTTAGTTATCAAGACTCAGGGAAACCAGAAGTACACATCCCTTCCTCCAGAAGACACCACAAAGTCTTCTAGGCTGGCAATTCTATTAGAAAATTGGAGAGACTGCTCCCAGTCAGCCTAAAAGTGACTGGCACTTCCAGCATTGGGCTCACCGTGAACAGAGCTGCTCTCAGGCACGGTGGAACACACAGGACACAGGGTCACGAGGCATTGCCTCGCCATGTCCTTGCTCTTCAACTGCTACAAGCCATGCACCGTTTTGCCATGAAAGGACAATGCTACGTAAAATTATGTATCCAATTGACAGCTGTGCACAATCCTTGTAAATGGCAACCATGGAGGCTCTGGGGGTGTGCATCTAAGCATCTGGCTTAGAAAGGTGGAATGAGGGTGCTTAACAGTGACCAGGTCATTGAATCCTCACTCTGAATGTTGTTCTGAGACCAGGTCAGGGCAAGGGTAAACACAGGCTGCACACTTTAACCATGATGTCCGTTGGAATGATTGAAAGATTGTATAATTGTCCAGAAAGTAAAAAATAAATAAATAAAGAATAAAAAAAGAGTGTTGCTCTTACAGGTATCCTGAGAACCTCCTCAAAGAAAATGATGCTAGAAACTGAGGATACTCAAAACTTATCAAAGCAGAAAATCAGACACCACTGAGAGCTCAGCAACATTGGGGAAGGGGAGGAGGAAAGAATGTCAGAGCCACAGGGTGGGAAGGCATACCGAGAGACATTGTCTTCCTCACGGGAATTAACTGGTGCCTTCAAGACCCCACAGTGAATATGGACATGCTCAGTAATGAGGGCTCTTAGTGGAGTGTAGGTGGAGGACATAGGAGGATGACCTAATGAGAATATGGCCACTTTTCAATATGTTCTAATTTTTAAAGTCCCGATGAAATTATTGCAGATATATAAGTGTAATATTAAATATTTGAATTTGAGAAGGGATCCCCAACTCTACTGAGAGAAAAACATCCCCAGCAACACCAAATTCAAGCCCGTGTTATGTTTGCTTTGAAAGAGGAGTTGAAGAAACTTGCGCTTCACTTTGCGGAGTGTTAGAGCACGGTTGCCGGGCAGCCCACCCACTCTCCATATTGTCTCAGAATTGCACATAAGGCGTCTATGCCTTCAGAGAACATTGTGTGCACGGGTCTGGGTCTGTTTTGCAGTGGTGGGTGGGCAACAATCTGTGCAGGAGGAGACCCAGTTCCTACACAAGGAAGCGTAGGTGTCCCTGTCGAAGCATGCATTTCTGGAGCACAAAGCAGATAAGAAGACAGAAGATGGAATTCTAATTCCTTGGGCCACTTTTTAAATTAGCTACAAGTTTCCTGGGCACAGACACCTGCTCAACACCTCCGTGTCTATGTGTGTGTCACCTTCTTCTCTAACCAGCTCTCAAAGTGACGTAGAGCCACAGCCTCGGGTGTCTTTTCTGCTTCCCTTGAACACTTCCCACGTTTTCCGCTCTTGAACTGCAGAATTGTAACTTGTCAGACTACAAAGGGATTTGGACAATACACATTTCTGGCCTCATCATGAATGGAGATACTCCAACCCTTCAGCTTCTCATTTCTTCCCCCGATACTACTGCCTTCTCAGCCCCCTAAAGTGCAGTGACCACTCAGAATTCAATCGAGAAACCCACCTCCATCGTACATCACTGATTCCCAAAGCATCAGATCTGAGCCTCACATCTTCTGTGTTAGCTTTCCCATTGCTGTGACAACATACTTGACAAAAACAACTTAAGGAGAAAGGATTTCTTTTGCTTTACAGCTGGGAAGGTTCAGTCTATGGTCACGTGGTCCCATGAGACTGACATCATGAAATGGTGACAGGAGTATGTCATAGAGAAGGTCTTTTGACCTCATGGCAAAGAAAAAGCAACAATAGAAGCATAGGAGGGTCCCATGCCCAGTGTTGTAGTTAACTTCTCATTGTTCCAACGAAACACCTGACCAAAAGCAGCTGATGGGGGAAAGGTTTTATTTTGGCTTACAGTGCTGAGGAGAAGCTTCATGCTGGCAGGAGAAGGTGATATAACAGAGGCTGGACATCACCCTCTACCCCAGCAGGTGGAAAATAGCAGCAGGAGAGTGATCTGAGCTGTAGCAAGGTAGAGCTGCCTATAATACCCCAAAGCCTGTCCAAGAACACACCTCCTCCAGCCAGACCCCAGCTCCCCAATTGCTACCAAGCATTGCAAACAAATGAAGTTTCGAGGGCCATCTGATTCCCATTTCCACAGAGCCTGTGGGGAGCATTTCGTCTTCAAATGTAACGCCTTCCTGTGGTATAGTAGCCTGTTTGCTTATGCCCAAACATCTGCTGCATCGATTATGAATATCATAACGTCAGCCCCTCTTCTAGCCTCAACCCAAACAGCATCAATTTTGGAAGAAGATTGATGACTTGGCCTACCTAAAAGAACAAGGGGGCCAAGGTGTTAGAAAATTCATCTGTGTAAAGTGAGTAAATTGTAGTTAGCTACATTGAGCTCTGAATAACGATACATCGAAAATACCCTCCTGGTGCTTGGGAGCTGGCTCAGTGAGTAACAACACTTGCCATGCAAGCATGAGGGCCAGAGAGGGCCTACATTTCATCCCTAACACTCACCAAAAAGTGCCAAACATGAGCATATACACCTGTAACCCTAGTCCTGTGGAGAGGTAGAGATAGGAGGGCCTCTGGGGCTTACTGGCCAGCCATTCTATCCATACTGAAAATGGAAGCTCTGGGTTTAATGCCAGAGTATATTTCAAGGAAACAACATGAGTGAGTGATAGAAGAGGATACCTGCTAGTCTCCGGTCTCCACACTTGTGCGCACGGGGAGCAGGTGTCCTCGTGTCCACGCATCAACTATGCATGTACATTCCACACATACTGCAACAGTACACTAAAAAGAAAAATGAAGAAAATAACATTTTGAAAAGTGGGAATATTTGGGCTGGAGAGATGGCTTAGCAATTAAGGCATTTGCCTGCAAAGCCAAAGGATCCTGGTTTGATTCTCCAGGACCCACATAAGCCAAATGCACAAGGGGGCACATGCATCTGGAGTTCATTTCCAGTGGCTGGAGGCCCTGGCTTGCCTATTCTCTCTCTCTCTCTCTCTCTCTCGCTCACTCGCTCGCTCTCTCTTTCCCTCTCTGCCTATTTCTCTCTCTCAAATAAATGAATAATTTTTAAATATGAATATTTTTAAGTAAGCCTCAACAATGTAATTTATAGTCTTGCATGTCAAAGCTCTTAGACTAAGATCTCAAGTATTAAACTCTTTCATGTTGTGGAAAGAGTAATTCAAGCTATGTATTTATTCAATAATGACAAACCACCCTTCCAAATCTTTCCAGCAAGTACAAATGTGTCATAGAGAAAAAAACCTCTAAAACCAAGAGAACATTTTGTATAATAACCTTTTGATATTACGTGTTAATTATAACTAACATCAAATGACCAGTGTGTGACACATACTCTTCTAAAATTCCTTGCAATTGTTTTTAAGTTAATGGTAAGGTGGGCAAATGGATGCAGTGAAGTGTGACCACAAGAATGAAGCTCACATTCTAAATGGCATGTTCCCTAAGCCTTTTTTGTTGCATGGCCAGTGTTTTACAATCTTCCTCGTCCAATGGATGCACATTCTACTGATAGTAGCACTTTGCTATAGAGGTAAAGCAGCAAATTCATTCAATTAAATATGTTCTCTCAAACATTCCTCAGCACTTCCCAAGAGGAAATGGTGTCTAGGATTAACACATAAAAAATTACTTCCCATCAAACCCAGGAATGAGACCTTCATTTTAATGAATCTGCACTAAGAAGACTGTGAAATGATTTCGTTTATCAGTGCAGTGTTTTCTAGCTTCTAGCTCAATTACTTATTTCCTTGATAAAAAGCCTTATAAACATTTTTTTTTAACTGACAACTACATGATGTCTGGAGAGAATATGGGTCCTTGAAACCTAGAGTCACTCCCTTTTTAATCCCTGATTTTTTTTTCTTGGTATGTGTGTATGACAGGCCCATGCTGGTCTCATGGTCTCAAACTCAAGATTAGCCACCTAGATATTTCAGACAGACTCTGATGTGGTCATAATTTGTGTTCTGGAAGTTCTGATGGGAATGAATATGACTTGAGCATGTTCTCAAGAAAAGATTTAATCAAACACTATCATTCATGATTATGCAGAGGAACTCTTGTCGAATTTTGCCAGAATTCTCCAGGAACTTGGCAGTGGGTTATTACAATACCAACGGCTCATCTTAAACAGCCAGAATAATCACCATGGAACAGAAAACCAGAGCCACTTTGGCAAACACTTGGCCTCATGCATAGGAGTGTGCTGAATGGCCTACATTCCTGACTTGATGGTACATCGGTTCTGGGCCACTTGTTTCAAGTTATAGAGCCCCAATACTGACATGTATAGTCAATAAGCTTTATGAAACTGTACGCAGCCGGGAAAATTATTGTGAGTGTGTGTGTGTGTTCAGACAACACTGTTTATATTTAACAACTGAAACTAAAGAACTCTACAGGATTCCATCAACTTTTGACAGATCAAAGGGTGATTTTCTAATTTTTGAATAATTCAGCATTTCGCTTCACTTTCTCCCCTGTGCCCATTTTAGGCCTTGTTTTAAAGCTTATGGTTGTATTGATGAGAATAACCAAAGAGAATAAATTGCATGGACACTATAAATAAGTTAATAAGAGCTTTTGATGAGATTTAAATGAAAACTTTGGTTTTACCTCATAAGCCTGTCACTTCTCTGATATTCAAGTGAAGTTCTTAGGGGATTGGAGAGATGGCTCTGTTATTATAGTGCTTTCTCTGCCAGCTTCCCAACCAGACTTCAAATCCTCAGCACCAACGTAAAGCTGGAGGCAAAGTGGCATGCGTGTCTGTAATCCAAACTCCCTAAGACAGTGGAAGGTAGAGTCAAGAGCCTCCAGACGTTCACTGGCCAGCTAGTCAGCACTTCCCAGTGGCCAAAAACAATAAGAGAGAACCTGTCTCACACAAGGTGGAAAAAGAGGACCAAAACCCTGAGGTTGTTCTCTGACCTCCACATGCATGCCCTGGCCTACATGCACACACACAAATAGTAAGAGGTAAATAAATATACAAATAAGTTAAGTAGGAGACAATGATAGTTTATACCTCTGGGTATACTGAATCTGTTAAATGAGGTCATGCATTAAAAGCAATCATATAGGCTGGCTGTGGTCATCCACATCTCTAATCCCAGAATTTGGGAGGCAGAGGGACATTGATTGAGCTGCTTAGCAGACCCCGTCTTAATGAATCAATGCAATGGAATGCAATCTCTGAAATGCTTGGATCAGAATAGGTGTGTAATAATCACTAGTAATGTTTACATGTATCTTCAGTAGGCTGTTGTAAATTTTTTTTTGGTTCTGAATTACAATTTTATCATTAAATGTCTCCATTTTGACTGTAAGAATATGGGAAGTTGACAGAGCACATTAGCTTTGAAGGTGGTTTACAAAGGAGAAAATGGAAAATGTGTCTTAAAAGGGTGAAAAGATTATCACTCTGCCCTTTGATGCCAAACCATCTGTGACATTTTTTTTTTTTTTTGCTTTTGCTTTTGCTGCTGCTGCTGCTGCTGCTGCTGCTGCTGTTTTGCTTACTCTCTTCCCCTTTCTTTGTCTACTTTAATGCCAACCTTCTGCCCAAATGCACTGCTCCTTCTTTGGCAGCGATTACCAGCTAATGTGTTGAGAGCTAAGCAGCACGTGCAATGCTACCACCAGGAAAATGCAGAGACATTCATGCATCCCAGGAGAGGATGCTAGAAAAGAGGATGTCCTGACTTCCAATTGGACTCTAGAGGATGTTGTATAGCAGGCTTTCGTTTAAGAGTTATTTTCCTATTTGGGAGCAATAGGGAGTCAATTACCAAAATCTATTTTAAAATGTATTCATAGGTGGCTACTCTAACCTTCAAATGGGTTTAGAGAACGTAGGACAGTTTAAAACATGTACAGGTGCAATTCCACTTCCTATTCTTTTAATTGGAATAATTAAATTGATTTTTGTATAGAGTATTTCTTAAAGATGTTACATGGATGAAAACTGAGACAAGGAAATTACCCACATGGTGGTGATATTTGTAGCCATGGAAACAAATAAAATTCTAAAGTGGGGAGGATGTAGGAAATCTGAGAGCAAGAATCTAGAAATAGCTTTCTTTCAGATAATGGATGCAGAAAAAGAATGGTCTTACAGTCCGAGAGGACAGAGACATTGTTGCAATTATCTTACTGTTGCTAGGATGAAACATCCAACCAGAAGCAGCTTATGGGAGAAAAGGATTTATTTCAGCTTTACATTTTAGAAGAGAAACTTCCATATGGCAAAGGGAGCTGGTTCACTCTATCATGCATCCACAGAAGAGGGAAACAGAAGCCAGTGTGGTGGCACACTCTTTTAATCATAGAACTTGGGAGGCAGATGCAGGAGGATTGCCAGGAGTGCAAGGCTACCTTGACTACATAGTGAATTCCAGTACAGCCTGAGCTAGAGTGAGACCCTACCTCAGAAAACCAAAAGAGAGAGAGAGAGAGACAGACAGAGAGAGAGAGAGAGAGAGAATCGAGGAAAAACAAACTGGCTATGAATACAGAGTAGGCTAGACTCCTTAATCCCAAGATCCATCCTCATCAACACAACTCCTCTAGCAATGTTCCACTTCCCCAATGCTCTACTAGTTATGAATCAAGAAGGAGGTTTAATCACAAATACCTAATGTCATTGGGTACATTGTACATTCAAAACCACCTCTTTCTGAGCCAGCTCCCATAGACTCAAGATCATCTCATGATGCAAAATTCACTCAGTCTAACTTTGAAAGTCCCCATAGTCTTTACCAATCCCAGTAGTGTTCAAAATCCAAAGTCCTATCTGAGATTTAAGATAGTCTCTTGATTGTGAAGTGACCCCTGTAAAATCAAATCACAAGTTATATAATTCCAACATATAATAGCACACAGTAAACATTCACAATTACAAGCAGAAGGCAAAATGAGAGACTAGACCAATGGAAGATCATTAACCAGTAGAACAAACATCAAATCACTGTGTGTCTAGCATCTGCACCCATGATGAAGTCCTTTGTATGCAAAAGGTCCCAGTTCTTTCCCTACACTGTGCTTCTTGCTTTCTGGAGATATCCACCCAAGCCAGAGGGCAAAAATTTCCTTGGTGGCCATCCCATAGTTATATATCTTTTCTGGTCACCTTTGCATTGCTGGGACAAAACACCTAATCAAAAGCAGGTGATAGGAGGAAAGGTTTTATTTTGGCTGTATCCTTGAAGGCAAGCTTCATGATGGCAGGGGAGAGCATGGCACGAGCAGAGACTGGACATGACCTCTGCCCCAGCAGGTGAAAAATAGTGGCAAGAAAGTGAGCTGAAATCTGGGAAGAGGGAGCTAGGCAGCTATAACACTCTAACATCTGTTCCCTGAAACACACTTCCTCTAGCAAAGCTCTACCTCCCAAATTGCCAGCTGGGGACCAGGAACTCATATTACATGAATTTATAGGGGAGAATTTTATTCAAACTTCATATTTCTGTCCCTGGTCCCTAAAGACTCATGACAGTCTCGGGACATAAAATGCACTCAGTCAAATATTAAAGTCCCCATAGATTTTTTTAATTTATTTATTTATGGGGGGGATGGATTTGCCAGGGCTTCTACCACTGAAAATAAATTCTAGATGCAGGTGCCATCTTGTGCATCTGGCTTTGAGGTGTGATAGAGATATTTCAGTGCTGGATACTTCTCTGTTACTACTTCTCAGCACTGTGTTGCCTTTGAGTCATTCCAGTGGTCACTGCCATCTGCAAAGAGAAGCTTCTATAACCAAAAGTAACAGAAGCATTAATATATGAATATGAACAACAAGTGTAGTGCTTTCAGGGCAATTTGGTGAGAATAATATATGCATTTATCCAGACAAGTGCAGGCTGTATACCCCTAAGGCTCATGACCTCCCCTGCCATAGGCTTTTGATTAGGTTTTCAGTACCAGGTATGTATTCCCTCCCATAGAGCAGGCCTTCAGTGCTATTAGAGAGCAGTTGGTTTCCCCCAGAGCAGACATGCCACTATTGCACTTGTTTGGTCATTTGGACTGTCTGGTCAAACTTTAGAAATCCAGTGCCCACTGTTTTCACCGCTGATATTCAGAAAGTCATTGCCTCTGCCAATATGTTGAATGGTTTCCCCTACTTTTTCCTCTAGCAGTTTCAGAGTTTCAGGTCTGATATTAAGGTCCCTGATACATTTGAACTTGATTCTTGTGCATAGAGAAAGACAAGGATCTGTTTTCACTGTTCTGTTTATAGATATCAAGTTTTCCCAGGACTACTTGTTGAAGAGGTTTTCTTTTCTCCAATCAATATTTTTGGCGTTTTTGTCAAAAATCAGGTGGCTGTAGCTGCCTGCATTAACATCTGTTTCATCTGTTCTGTTCCATTTATCTACATGCCTGTCTTTGTGCAAGTGTCATGATGTTTCTGTTACTATGCTTTGTAATATAGCTTAAAACTGGGTATGGCAATACTGCCAGCCTTACTTTTGTTGCTCAATGTTGTTTTGGCTATTGGAGGTTTTTTGTGTTTCCAAATGAATTTTAGAATTGTTTTTTCTGTTTCTGTGAAGAATTCCATTGGAATTTTAATGGGGATTGCATTAGATCTGTAGATTACTTTTGGTAAGATTGACATTTTCACACTATTGATTCTTCTGATCCAAGAACAAGGGATGTCTTTCCATCTCCTAGTGTCTTCTGAAATTTCTCATTGAATGTTTTAAAGTTCTCAATGTAGAGATCCTTCACTTCCTTGGTTATATTTATTTCAAGGTACTTTTTTTTGAAGCAATTAAGAATGGAAGACATTCCCTGATTTTATCCACCTAATGATTTTTGTTAGTATATGAGAAAGGTACTGATTCCTGTGTGTTTACTTTGTATCCTGCTACATTGCTAAAAGTGTTTATCGGCTCTAACAGTTTGCTGGTAGTCTTTAGGGTCCTTTATGTATAGAATCATATCATCTCCAAATATTGATGATTTGATCTCTTCCTTTCCAATTTGTATCCATTTTATGTGTGTATCTTGCCTTATTCCTATAGCTAAGACCTCTAGTACTATATTAAATAAAAGTAGGGAATGTGGATATCCTTATCTTGTTCCTGAATTTAGTGGAAAATCTTCAAATTTTTCCTTATTTAGTATGATGTTGGATGTATTTTTTGTCATAAAAAGCTTTTATTGCGTTGAGATTTGTTCCTTTTACTCCCAGTCTATTTTTATCATGAAGGGATGTTGGATTTTGTGAAATGCCTTTTCTGCATCTATTGAGATGATTGTGTGCTTTTTGTCCTTCAGTCCATTTATATAGTATATTGCATTTATCGATTTGTGTATGTTGAACCATCCTTGCATCCCTGGGGTAAAGCCTACTTGATCAGGGTGAATGATTTTCTGATATATTCTTGTATTCTGTTTGCCAATATTTTCTTGAGAATTTTTGCACATATATTCTTCAGGAGATTGGTTTATAATTTTCTTTTTCAATTCTCTCTTTGTCTGGTTTTGGCATCAGGGTGATGCTGGCTACATAGATGTAGTTTGGTAGAATTCCTTCCTTTTCTATTTTATGGAAGAGCTTGAGAAGCAATGGTATTATTTCTTCCAGTGAATCCATCTGTGTCTGGACTTTATTAGTTGGGAGAATTTTTTTTTTGTTTTTTTGTTCGTTTTTATTTATTTGAGAGTGACAGACAGAGAAAGAGGCAGATAGAGAGAGAAAGAGAGAGAGAGAGAGAGAGAGAGAGAAGGGACATGCCAGGGCCTCCAGCCACTGAGAACGAACTCCAGATGCGTGCACCCCCTTGTGCATCTGGCTAACATAGGTTCTGGGGAATCGAGCCTCGAACCAGGGTCCTTAGGATTCACAGGCAAGCGCTTAACCACTAAGCCATCTCTCCAGCCCTAGTTGGGATAATTTTTATAACTGCTTGAATCTCTATACTTGTTGTAAGTCTATTTAAATGGTTTATCTTATCTTGATTTAATTTTGGTAGGACATATAAATCAAGAAAATCATCCATTTCTTACAGATTTTCAAACGTGAGGCATATATGCTCTTAAAGTATTTCCTTATGATTTTCTGAATTTCTTTGGTTGTAATGGTGCCTTTTTCATCTCTGATTTTATTAATTTTTATCTCTTCTCTGTTTCTTCTGGTCAGATTTGCTCAGTGTTTCTCAATCTTGTTTATCCTTTCAAAGAACCAACTCTTTGCTTCATTGATTTTTTTGGATTGTTTTCTCTTTTTGGGTTTTGATTTCATTAATTTTTGCCATGATCTTTATTATTTCTTCCCATCTTCTGATTTTTGGCTTGCCTTGTTCTTGTTTTTTCAAGGCCTTAAGGTGAAGCATAAAATGTTTACTTGTAAACTCTCTAATTTCTTAATATAGGCACTTAGAGCTACAAATTTCCGTCTTAGGATTGCCTTCATTGTCTCCCAAAGGTTGTATTCTCATCATTATTTGATTCTATTAATTTATTTATTTCCTTTTTTGATTTATTCAATGATCCATTCATCATTCAATAGTGTACTGTTTAGTCTCCATGAATTTCTGTATGCTCTGTAGTTTTTCTTACTGCTGATTTATAGTTTAATCCCATTGTGGTGAAATAGAGTACAAGGCATTATTTCAATGCTCCTGTATTTTTTAAGATTTGCTTTGTGTCCTAATATATGGTCTATTTTGGAGAATGTTACATGTGCTGCTAAGAAAAATGTATATTCTGCAACATTTATATGCAATGTTCTGTAAATATCTGTTAGGTCCATTTATTATATGACATCATTTAATCCAGATGTCTCTCTTTATTTTTTTTTGCCAGATGACCTGTCAATTGATGAGAGTCACCCACTACAATTATTTTTGGTATTATCTGTGACCTAAGTCTGATAATATTTGTTTGATGAAATTGTGAGCCCCTATGTTAGGTGCACATACATTTAGGATTATAATGTCCTCCTGTTGGAGTGTTCCTTTAATCAGTATAAAGTAACCTTCTTTATCTTTCCTCAGTAATGTTGGTCTGAAGTCTATCCTGTTAGATATTAGGATAGCAACCCCTGCTTGTTTCATAGGCCCATTTTCTTGAAATACCATTTTCCATTCTTTCACCCTAAGACAGTGTCGATTTTTTTTTAATTTTTTTCTTTATTAGTTAGTTTTGTATTCAGCAAATGCAGTCAGTTTGGTACCATTATTAGGCTCATCCATGACCTACCCCCGCCCCTTGGCCCCTCCTTGTTGAGGTATATGGGTCATGCATTGTGGAGTTAGCCCACAGTTATGGGTAGGATAAATGTCTCTGCATATCATGACCCAACATGTGGCTCTGACATTCTTTCCACCCCCTCTTCCACAAAATTTCCCTGAGCCATGTTGGGTTCATTTTTGGTCTGCTTCAGTGATGAGGTGTTGGGGGCCTCTGAGGCTCTGGCTCTCTGATTTGGTAGGAGTTGATTTTTCTCTGTGTTGATCTCTTTCCCCCTTCTGCTGGTATCCGGTTCATCAGGAAAACAGCACCCTTGCTTGTTTCACCAATTTTTCTTAGTTTCAGCCAGGGCCCTTTTGAGGTATGATGGGGTGGCTCTCTCCTTAGGATCTACATCTATCTGAAAAAGAGAAGCAGATTCTCCAACGGAGAGTAAGTTAGCACCAGGACAAAGGAGATAACCCTTACTGTTTTTATAGAGAGTTTAATAGGTTTAGGCCCTCTTGTAGCCCATGATTGATGGTAGCTTGATATTGGAGATTGGGCTTATGTTTGGATATGGTTCTGACTTGTTTCCTAGCTCCAGCTGTGGTTCCTGTACCACTGAGGGGATCAGTTAGCCAAATTAAGAGCAGTTGGTTCCCCACCATGGCTGTGTGCCACTATTGCACTTGTGTGGGCATCACAACAAGTTATTTGCTGCTAAGTAGGTTAGACCATGAGTTGCTTGGACAGATATTGGTCATTTTCCCCCAGTCGCCCATGTAGCACCTTCTGGCACTAGATGCGCCAACTGTTTGGGGACTGACTCTCTTCCAACTTCCAGCCATGCCATTCTATTTTGCATGTCAACCACATAAGGTGTCTTCAGAAGTAGGGTTTTACCACTAACCTTTGGTGGGACATCACGTACTCGGACAGAAATCTGTCTGTCTTTTAGGAAACCTTGTAGGTCTCTCTGACCAAAAGCTCATTGTGGATGATAGCCCCATGCTGGTACTGGGAGTGTCAGGTCAGTGCCCATTAAGAAAATGAGGAAAAAGAGAACTAATATACAAGTGTTAGAGAGAAGAGAGAGAGAGAGGGAGAGGGAGAGGGAGGGAGGGAAGATGTAGAAGATTAAGGTTAGTCTTGATCCTACCGTCCCCAGTATGGTTCAGGTATTCCCTGTAAGGGCCTGGTGAAGGATCAGCCATTTGGTCTGTCTTTTAGTAAGTAGAATTTTATGGTACCAGTGTCTATTTTTTTATTGAGAGATGAGTTTCCTGAAGGCCACAAACAGCAGGACCCTTCCTTTTAATCCAGTCTGCAAGCCTGTGTCTTTTGGTTGGGGTATTGAGGCCATTGATCTTAAGAGTTATGCTTTAAAGGTATGTGTTTATTCTTACCGCTCTTCTTGTTTTGTAGTGCTTCCTGATTTCCCTTTACTCTCTTTTTAAACTATTATTTGAGTAGGGTTTATTTTTTCCCATATACTCATGTGTGTGTTTTGCTTTCTCTTCAGTGTGAAGGATTCCTTCAAGTATTTTCTGTAGAGCTGGCTTAGTTGCCATAAATTCCTTTAGCCTGTTTTTGTTGTGGAATGTCCTTACTTCCCCTTTAGTTTGGAAAGATAGTTTTGTGGAGTAAAGTATTCTTGGTTGACAGTTGTTATCTTTCAGAATTTCAAAGATATCTTTCCAAGCCTTTCTGGCTTCTTATGATTATGTTGAGTAATCTGCAATTATTCTGATGGGCTTCTTTGATAGGTAACTTACTTTTTCTCTCTAACTGCTTTCAACATATTTTCTTTGGTTTGCTGGTTTAGTAGTTTAATTATAACATGGTGAGGAGTGGTTCTTTCCTGGTTTTGTTTGCTTGCTATTCTAAAAGCTTCTTGTATCTGCATTGGCATTGCTTTCCAATTTGGGGAAATTTTTCTTCTATGATTTTGTTGAAAATACCTAATATGCCTTTGATTTAAATTCTTCTCCTTTTACTATACTTTGAATTCTTATGTTTGATCTTTTCATAGTGTCCCAAATATCTTAAAATTTCCATTCATACCTTCCCATTATCTTATCTTTCTCTTTGTTGGGCTGTATTAGATCTGCCACTTGGTCTTCTAGTTTAGATAGTCTGTTCTCTCCTTCATCCGTTCTACTGGTGAGACTTTCCACAGAGTTTTTTATTTGACTAACCATGTTTTTTTGGTGCTAAAATTTCTGCATGGTTTTTCTTCAGTATTTCTATTTTCTTACTCATGTCTTGTAATGACCTCATTTCATTAAGCTGGTTTCCTATATTCTCTTGGAATTCCTTTAGGAGTTTGTTTTCTTCTTTAATTCCTTTGTTTTCTTTTTTTATTCCTTTAATTTCTTCTTTGATTTCTTTGAGTATAGATAAAATCATTTTTTTAAAAAATCTTAGTCAGGCATTTCATATAAAACAGTCACACTGGGGGTCATTTCTGATGGATTTATAATTTTTGGTCAGGTTGTATTGTCTTGATTCTTTGTGTTTCTTGTATTGTAATGTAGCAATTTTTGCATCCTGATTTGATTTGATGCTTGGGTTTTCTAATTATCTTCAGTGCTCTTAGACTTGGAAATCCAACTTTATGTACCTACAGAGGAGGAGTGAATGTTGCTCTTGTGCTACAATCCAACCACAGAAGTAATCATAGGTGTTGAGTTTGCCTGCTATTCAAGTATTCTAGTGGGCTTGGTGGAACATTTACTGCCAAAATTCTAAAATTCAGCTGAGCAATATACACAGCCAATAAAAACCAGCATAGAGCATGCAAATATGGGGATTGAACAAACATAACCTTATAACGCCAAAAGCCCTAAGGCTGTGTGTTACTCTACACCCTTAATCCTGTCAACTATGAGGTTGAGGTTGCTGTTCTGAAATAGGTTCCAGGTCAGCCTGGGTCTGAATCAGACCCTGCCCCCAATAATGACAGAATAAAAAGACAAAGTCCTTATGAATCTGAAAGCATGAAAGGCAATAATAGTCAACCCACAAATACAGCTTAATTGAGAATGGTAAAGCCAACCAAGAATATGTAACCTATAACCTGCCCTGACATGGAAAGAGAGATTAGAACTTCCAGTGTGGGCCTATGTACCTCAATTTTTCTCAGTCAGCCTTGTTACCTTTTGGGGTGGCTTCCAATGTCACAAATGTTGAGTGCCCACCTCTATCCCTCTGTGTTTTGCTGTGGATCTGGTGCTCTGATCAGCTGTGCTGGATGCCCACTGCTGGGGCTGAAAGTGTCCTCTGTAGGTTCATGGTTCTGATGGTTCAGGGATGGGAGAGTGAGGAAGCATGGAGTTGTACTGGAACTGCTCAGCTGGTCCCACCTGTATTCCTTTCAGCAGCTCCTTAGCTGATCTCTGCTATCTCCCCTTCAGGTTTGATGAGGTTGGAAAATCCCCTTGTTTGGTCTTTGCTTCTCCAGCTCAGTGCTGGGCCCAGTGGGCACACAGAGCTGTGCAGATCAGGGCCGCACATGCCTCAGTGGGATTCTGGCTGTTTTTCTCCCTTCTGGTAGATCTTGGTCTCTCCTGCTTCTCCACTGTGGCCTATACACCTTTAATTTTTGCAAGAGAAATGTATTTTGCTGTGGTTTTACTTAAATCTCTCCCTACTCTGGTTTGGTTTGGCTCCTATGCAGCCATCTTATCCCCAATCCAGTGGCCAATTAAAAAAAAAAAGAAAGAAAGAAAGAAAGAAAGAAAGAAAGAAAGAAAACATCGTTGCAAATCCAGTGACCTTTTCCTACATTTTTTTATACTTCTATAAAACTAGGTAGACCTTCAAACTTGTTAACCCAGGGCAGGGATAAAGCTAACATTGAATAGCAAGAAATCTTCAGCATTCTTCCTTTTGTCCTAAAGAAGAACAGCTGGCCCAATCTCAATGGTGGTAATTTATCAAGCAATTATGGTTGTAGTGGGATAGTTTCTCTTCTCCAAAACTTTCATTTATTTCTGTGTCATGTCCTCCTGCTCTATGTTCTGCCATTACTTTTATTTTAGCTTTGCTTAAGTTCTCAGGACATGGGAACAGTACAGCTAGCTTCTCACACAAATTGCCTCTAGTGCATTTCTGGAAGTTGTTTTTCCTCTCTTAAACCAAACCTCTATAGTTCTTTCAGAATTTATGTCTTAAAACTCTCTCCAGAATATATCAAGCTCTACTTACTGTAAGGCATCTCTTATGTCCAAGATTTCAAATCTTCCACAAATCAATTCCAAAAGATCAAAACCCACATAGTCAAGCTTTTATTATTTATTAATTAAATAATTAATTGTTTAATTAACTTCAGCAGACTGAAGAGACAAAGAAAGGGCATGAGCTCACTAGGGGCCTCTTGCCACTACAAACAAACTTCAAATACACATACCACTATATGTACATGACTGTACACGGGTACTGGGAAATTTATCCCAGGTTGGAAGGCTATCCAGCCAATTGCCTTTAACCACTGAGCAATCTCCCCAGGCCCTCAGTCATGTTTCTAACACTAAAACCCCACTTCTGGAACTAATTTTCTATTGTAGTTGTTGGGGAAAAGCACCTGACCAGAAGCAGCAGAATGAAGGCAACTTTTCATTTTGACTTACAGTCTCAGGGGAAGCTTCATGATGGCATGGGAAAGCATGACCCAAAAAGAAGCTGGACATCACTTCTGCCACAGCAGATGGACAAGTGGGCTGAACATTGGCAAGGGAGAACTGGCTATATCACCCCTGTGCTTACTCCCAGAAACATACCCTCTCCAGCAAGGATTCACCTCCTAAGTTTTCATCATCTGGGGACCAAACAATCAGAGCACATGATTTTATAGGTTGTATCTGATTCACTGCCACCACATGTCCAGGGTCCCGGGGTTTCCCGTGTAACACATAGTTCATCTCCATGGCTCCACACAGCAGCCTTACAGGGTTTCTATACACGTGCTTCAACTCTGCTCTTCTCTGCTACACTGAATGACCCTGTTTCCTGAATTTTTCATGCTTTCTAGTGAATGCCAGGTAGATTTGAATATTGGATTTTTGAGTCCAAGGGAGAATACAACTTGACCTTGAGATTCAGGATACTCCACTACTCTTTCCTCAGGCCCCTTCTTTCTTACCTGCTTGAGCCTTCAATAGGTTCAGTTTCACCCTCAGGAACTCATTCCCATTGTCCCAAATGCAGAACATTTGGCCCATCTATAATCATGGAAATCTAATTAACAATTGCAGCTTAAGTGGCCTAAAATCGGTCTCTTTACCTACAACCTTGTGCTTGCAAGAATTTATTTTGCTAGCAAACTTTTACATCTTTCATATATTTCTGTTGTACACTTTCTTCCACCAAACACAACAATCGATTACTTTTAAATTCACCTTTGCAGCCAGCCTTTCCCTCCAGTAGGCCAGTTCTAACAATGTCCTTTCTTTGCACTCTGAGACCTTCTAAGCCAAGCCTTCACAGTCCACACTTTTTTTTCTGCCTTTAGATCAAACTCTCACCAGAATTACCCATCAAGCTTTGCTTATAGCACTACAAGGCTTCTCTATTCCAAAGTACCAAATGTCTCAAACAAGTTCCAAAAAACCAAAAGCCATTTTTTTTCTGTTCTAGTTATGTACAAAAGCAGCGTAGAGAAGGAAAAGGTTTATTTCTATCTTACAGTTTTGAAGGGCAGTTTTAAAGGGCAGAAAGACACAAGGCAACCAGCTTCCTCACTTCTTCATCATCAGTCGAGAAAGCAACCTGAATGAGCTACTTCTCAGCACCCAGTAGGGATGTACTAATCACCAATAAGTTCCCCCCAACTCCAGAAACAAACCTCTTGCAGCAATGATCCCTTTCCCAAAGGCTCATAAGCTGGGAACCAAGTAGGAAGCTTAATAACAAATCCCTGGGGCTATGGTAGACATTCAAATCCAACATTTAGTTGACACATAACACAAGAGGGAGGTCAAAAGTTAAGCAAATGTTTTCCAAAGTTTTAGTCATTGATCTTTCTTCTTCAAGGACATGATGAGCATATCTGTAAAACAGAAAGATGATTCACATTTTAAAGAACACTAAAACAGAGAGACATGAAGTAACATGCCCCAAAACTTGCAGCCAGTAACAGATAAATGCAGTGTTATGCTCCAGAGCTAGAAAACTCTGAGAAGTTGGCAGAGGAGATAAGTCTTGCCAAGGCAGAAAGGCAACCAGACCAGGGGAAAAAAAAGCAAGAACCATACTTCTTCCACAATTACACTAATTGGCTGACTCCAAAAAGTGTAGCCAATCTTTCAGCTTTCAGAACCCCTTTCTTCTTCAATCTTCACAACCGAATGGAGATATGATTTTCCTGTTGAAAGTGTGTGAAAAGTAACCCCAATCTCTTCAGAATGCTTCAACCCAGACCTCCAATAAGTGTTCCATGAGGGAAGACAGGGAAATGAAGAGAAAGTCACTTAAATCCCATTGTTGCCTTGGCAGAGAGATCAGTGCTGGGGATCATGGACAAGAAGAGATTACAGGAAGCTTTTAATGATATTGAGAAATTGTAGCACATCTCCAGTTGGGATGATAGGATTTAATCAGGCAACATAAAGTACTTTTTATAATTCAAAACTGCACAGCACTAAAAAAAATACATAGTGGAAAATAAATATCACCCTATATAAGCTGATTCATGGACTGCCATGCTAAAATGATGTATTTTAAACTACAATTGGCTTCTATTCTAAATCTGTTGACTAACTACATTATAAATTTAAACAATTATGCACCTGTATTGTATTGCTTCTTACAAACAAAAGTATAAATGTAGATACTCTATGTGCATCTCCTCAATAGTAGTTTGGTATGAGATTTTTTTTTTCTATGATTGGAATCTGAATCCACTGAGGGATACTGTGTCTGCAGGCCTGCACTGAATCTCACAAGTCCTCGTCAACCTTCTATAGTTGTACAATGTCAGGGATACTTTCATTGTATCTGTGTTCCTAAAACACAGGGGCTTCCTCATGTCTCTTCCAAATAAAGGATCACACTTCATGAATTCCTTAGGAATTCAATCACTTTATGTAGTATTGAATTGAAATTCTCAGAGTCATAATATGGTCTAGACAAGCCCAAATCAATAGAATTTCATTTGAATATCTTTTTGTTTTAGATTTGTGTTTCATAGATATTTGTTGTCTACTATATACCAAACTTTAGACTTTATGATAAGACTATAAATATTTGGGGAAGGAAAATGTCTCAGTGGTTAAGAATGACTCCCAGGCAAACATAAAGGCCTCAGTGGGTCAAGTTCACCTGAACTAAATTTTCCAACACCCATGTAAAGAGCTGGGCATGGCCATACACTTCTGTCACCTCAGTACTGGGGGATCAGACCAAGGAATTTCTGGAGCTCATGAAAATGGCCAACTCCAGATTCAGTGAAAAACGCTGACTCCAGACAACATGCAGGACAGTGATGGGCGGGGAACCCAATGTCATTTGGCTTTTGTGTGTGCCCAGGGTGCTATAGCTACACACCACACACACAACATACCACACATACTACATACATGCATATGCTAAAATAAAGAATGTAAAAAATGATAGATAATTTTATCAGTGAGTCCTATTAGTACTAAAGCTGGAAGGACCTATGAGAATTCTTTATTACCTAACACAGTGTTCATTATTAGTAATGTTATTTTCAGAAATAAATCAAGATTTAATGAGTATATATATATATATATATATATATATATGAAGAGTCAGTAGGTGCTGTTGAAATGTACCTGAGGCTGAGAAGATCATGGCTTTTGTTTTTACCAACTTGTCACCAAAAAAAAAAAAAAAAAAAAAATCACAAAATGGAGCAGACATGAATGAATAATTCAGATACCTTTTTCTGAATTTTCCTAACTGATATGCTTTGAGGGATTTGGAGTTATTTCTAAAATATGAGGCTATATATATCAAAAGCCTCATAAGGTCCAAGGAGGGAATATATATTTATGTTTTAAAATGTTCTGGATCCCATTTGTGTCTTTGCCAAGCAGTCAGAAAGCTGTCTCATACTATAAATATAAATCCTCAATGTTATTTTCTGTTATTCCTAACTAAAAGTAGAGGCAGATAAATGTGTGCATGTTGAAACACCTGACAGAGCTTGCAGAGTATGCTGCTGCGCTGGATGGAGAATTAGCAATGCAGTCTTGTAGGGAGGCTTAAATCTGTTTTAAAGCTATGTTAAGTGTACTGGGAAGACCCAAAATAGTTTCCTGCAGCTTGAAAATGAGAAAAATAGCCAAGAGGACAATGAACTGGAAGTAGAATTATTTTCCATATATTTTGCAAATGTAGGCAATGCATTCTTCATTCAAGCTACAAAATGAATGAAGAGCTGAGGGAGCAGCAGAGATGAAGGCTCAACCTGCTTTTACCTTGGGGCCACTGTCTTTTGCACCTTGGGATGCATTTCATCTAGATTCTCTTCTCATTTGAGGAGGGCACAGAGGGAAAGGGGTTAATTATCACAAAAGTAGACTTCATCACTAATCTCATCACAGAAACTGTACCACTGACATAAAATAAAACTTGGAATATTTTACATTAAAATTTTCATTTCTGTAACTGAGTAAAAGAAGTATAAATTTCATTTTTTCTGATAGCCTCCTAATAAGCCTCTGAGTCTTTAGTGGGACTGAAGAAAGTGACCAATACGCTTATTGCCAAAACAAAGAGTAATAAAGCAAGATTTTCACACATGCACACATACACACATGCACACACATCTTTAAGTAATTATAAAATCAAAGTTATTCATGATAAAAATAATAAATCATAGGTTGGGATGCTTGAGAAAGAGGTAAAATGCTATTTAGAATCTAAACAAATAGCTAAGTTTCAAAAGGAACACAAATTAACTTAATGTACTATATATTTAATATTTTTATTCCAGGTTACTAAGAACCAATAAATGAACTATTCTGGTCCAAAAGAAGTATGATGGTTTCAAAGCCTTGATGAAAAGAAAAAAAAATATTGAAATTGCTAGATTCAGTGTATTTACATCCTGTAGACAGAATGAAATGACCTCTAGGATTCCTTGCAGTAATAGCAATGGTCTTAATGATAGCAATTTACAGAATCATTATATAAGTTATGTATGCTGTAAGCCAAGAAGCCAATAGAAATGTGTAGGAAAAGAACACAGATAGAATTTACTCAACAGTTCTTTCTACAATGAATTAATTCCATAGATTTTGCTGGAATTATCTACCTGTTCTTGCCAGCTACTAGTCATTTAGCAACACAGAAGTCTAGATAAGAGGGGGGTGGGGGAAGATATATCTTAAGCATGTCTAGCTTCTTTATTGTCTGTATGAATATTTTGTTCAAATTTTAAAAATTTAACGTTAGGACTGGAAAGATGGCTTTGTGGGTGTGGTGGTTTGAATAGAATAGATGGCCCCCAATATATTTAGTTGTTTATTTGTTTGTAGTTTGCATCTTTAGACCCCTGGCTGGAGGCAGTGTCACTGGGTGGATCTTAAGGTGTGGTGGTGGGTTTCAGATTTCAATCTAAAGATATGCAAAGTGTGCCTAGCTGGAGTTCCTGAAGTGTTCTGTGTGGCTTTTAGGCTTGTACTTCTCTCTCTCTGCTTGGTCCTATGAAGGCAGGCTACTGCTATTATGGAACTTCCCCTGGATCTGTAAGCTTCAATAAATATGCCTTCCTCCATAACTGTGTCTGGTCTGGAAGTTCATCTCAGTGAACCTGAAGCTGTCTGCGACAGAACTTGGAACCGGGAGTGGGGTGATATCAACTTGACTGTGTGGATGTTGATCTTTTGGAACGTTTGTTTTGGAGGAATAGGCATGGATTTGGTGTTTGCAACTGAAGATGCCTTCTGGAGTGGTAAGCCAAGTTTTATGGACTATTATCATGAGAGTTTGAGAATGGTAAGTGCAGACAGTATTGAACTTCAAGGCTTGCCTTATGAGCTTGCTAAGGGGGAGGAAAGACTGCAGAGGACTTTGTTGGAACTGGGCTACTGGCATAAGGGCTGGCTGCATCCTGCTGCCCAGGCCCAGAGAGTTTGATCAAGGTTAAATTTGTAATGGATTGATGTGCTTGGCTAGAGATATTGGGCTGAGGAGATTTAAGACTTTTAAACTGGAAAACTTTAAGCAAGTTAAATTTACTGGCACAGAGACTGGTTTTAGGTTACTGAACCAGCTACTGTCAAGCACATTAGCAATCCTAAGGAAGATGGTCCAACTGCTTTACATTAAAACAATGGAAAGGATGCCTGAGGAAGGACTCTCATAGAAATGCAAACTCTTTTGGAAAGAGTTGACTGGAGAAGGAACCTGCCTTTCAAGGTTATGATTTATTTCATCTGTAAATTAAGAATATGGCTGTGTCCTGCACACCCGGTATTGGTTTCAGAAGCATGAAAAATGCGAGGAGTGGTCGTGAATTGTACATGCTTCCAGGAGCTGCTGCTGAGATGCAGCATGAGGTAGGGCCTGGTGCCCTGATAGGCTGAAAGAGCCTTTGGAAAATGTGAGGGATGGTCATAAATTGCACATGGTTCCAGGAGCTGCTGCTGAGATGTGGCATGAGTCAGGGCATGATACCCTGATAGGCTGAAAGAGCCTTTGGAAGAGGGACCGTGGTTTGCATGAATACCTAAAGATGTTTTATATATACTAGGACAATGCAAGGGCTACCATGGAGCTCAATGTTGGCTTGAGATGGAAGTGTTCCCCAGCTACTCTGCCCAGCTGGAGAGGCGGAATTGGAAAATCTGGAAACTGTCAGTCTTTGGTTGTATTGGACTTGAGCTGCAGAAGTTTGATGTTTGTTTGATGGTGGTTGAGTTTCCATTTGTTTTAGTCTCTCCTTGCTGTGCCTTATACCAGTTGAAAATGTTTACCTTGTGCCTTTATATGTTAGAAATGTTTAACTTGTTTGATTTTACAGGTCTTAATATCTTAAATTGGTCAAGACTGTGGGGACCTTTGAAATTGAACTGAGTACAATTTACAATGTGTGATGGTTATAAATCTATTGGGGGCCAAGGGCAGAATGTGGTGGTTTAAATAGAATAGATGGCCCCCAATATATTCAGTTGTTTATTTGTTTGTAGTTTGCATCTTTAGCCCCCTGGCTGGAGGCAGTGTCACTGGGTGGATCTTTATAGTGTGGTGGTGGGTTTCAGATTTCAATCTAAAGATATGCAAAGTGTGCCTAGCTGGAGTTCCTGAAGTGTGCTGTGTGGCTTTTAGGCTTATACTTCTCTCTCTCTGCTTATTCCTGTGAAGGCAGGCCAGCTTCTACTGCTATTATAACTTCCCCTGGATCTGTAAGCTTCAACAAATATCCCTTCCTCCATAACTGTGTCTGGCCTTGAAGTTCATCTCAGTGAACCTGAAGCTGTCTGCGACAGTGGGTAAAGTGCTTTGTACACAAACATGAGGACCTCAGATAAGAACCACAGGACCCACATAAAACAGTGGGTCACCAAGAATCCCAGCTCCAGAGAGGCAAACACAGGGAACCCCTGGGGCTTGCTGGATAACTAGATTAGCCAAATTAATGAGCTCTAGGTTCAGTGAGAAACCCAGTCTCATAGAATCAAAATGGAGAGCAAGCAAGAAAGATGCCTGAAATCTACCTCAGGCTTTCACTGGCACACATATACCTACATACTCCCATCCACATAGGGAACCTCAAACATACAAACACACATACAAACATTATATATATATATATATATTAAAGTGGATAATTTTCCCTTACGTAATTCTTCATTTGTGCTTATGCAAGCAATGTTAATTTAACTCAGTAGGACACACACACACACACACACACACACACATGAGACGTGAAAGTATGAAGGGGACTACTTAAAAAATGGGTGAGTGTAATGATAATGGAAGAAGGATAAGAAAGGGAAATGATTATGATCTAAATATTGTATATATACATATACAGATATGAAATTTTCAAAAAGAAAATAAAAGTAAAATTTAAAGAAAAATAAAGTATTTTGCTAGCCTTCTTAGAGTGTGGATGTCTTACACATATGTTCCATTCATGTCTTCCTAAGAATACTGTTATGAATAAAAACATGTAACCCACTTATAGAATGAAGCAACAGACTTTCCATATGTCCATGAAAACCTCTGTCTTTACAGTTGAACCTCTCTTCCCGTGATTATTCTGCTGGCTGACTCTCTGGTCAGATCAGAGAGCCCGATTGATCCTGTGGTTTACTACCTAGCTGCACTTGAAATCAACACAAAGCATTGGCTGGGCCGTACCCTAACCAAACTGATATCATTATAAAAATTTGCCTAGGCTGAGAAGAGTCCAGAAAATTAAGACTACTTGAGTTAGCATGAATGTTTGTAACTCTACAAGAACACAAGGCCACATCCTCCATGTGATTAATGGCAATGTCATATACCAACTGGGCGGCACTCTTTTGGACAGTTTCCATTTCATCAATCCAAAGAACTTACTTGGGAAAGTGAATACAGTGAATTATTTGGAACTGTAATAGGGCCTCAGAAAATAACTAGCCTGTATTCATGAGCCAAAAGCATTTGAATCATGTGTCTGAAATGCATGATCTATGCTGAATGTTCTGCCAACATTTTCAGGGCTATAAGTCATTTTACAACCCTGAAGTGACTCAGAATGTTGGGAAGTGCTAGTATTTTGTATTCTTCTACCCTTCTTCTCATTCCTTTCTGTCCCAAACCTTCTGTCTCCTTTCTATCAAGTAATTTCAGCCTTGTTTTACAGTGGTAAATAAAGGGTTTCATGGCTGTGTTGGGTTCTGCAGATTGGGATGCATTTAATGTCTTGTCTGTAACACTAAAATACGTGTTTTACTCAAAAACTGTCTCTGAGGAGGCCTGGATAGTTTTGCTTCTCCAGGAGAGCTTAAGAGGATTTAGGTTGCAATGAAAATTCACTGGACAGAGAATAAAAGACTGAAGTTTTAGTCCCAGTCCTAGAAGAAATAGAAATTGCATAATTATTTTGAGCATGAATGTCCTCCACAAATTAAGAGCTATGCTATCCTCAGTTAGTTGAATGTAAACTTTGAGTTGGGAATGACTTCATAGCAAGTATACGTTAAATAGCAAACATGGCCACTCTTGGGGCCAGTGACGTATATTTTCACAAATTATAGGTATCACTATGACCGTGAAACGGAAAATTAACAATCAAAGTAGGAAGTTGAAATCAACTAAGTTAGGTACTTGTAACATGTTCTATGCAACTGAACACTTGTGAGTCAGTTTTAATGTTGGATCAAAATGCCTTGGAGTTGCTAGAACAAATTCAGTATGTTGAAATAGCAATTTCTTGTCAGCAGTTGGGATAGGCCAACCATGACAAAGACATTTCTGGGGTTTTTAAAGCATATGTTAATTCTACAAAGTAATGGGCTCCATTTTCACATTTTCGTGTATGCACATTAGGTACTCTGATCATATCCCCTACATTAGTAAGTTCTTCAGGGGACTTAGGGAGTCTGAGTCTGAGTCTATGTAGAAACACATGGTTTTGTTGAAGGATGTCATGATTGGAAGACAACAAATTAGCATTTAGACAACTATTAAAAATAAATAGTTTAACCTGTAGAAAGATACCCATACCTTTTTCTGACATTCCTTCGGGACCTGAAATTCCATGTCTATTTTAGTCAAATACAACCAACAAAAAAATAATATAGTGATCCTTTTCTTTTAAACATCACTAAAGTATCACATGCTTCCCCCATAAATATTCAAAAGCTATTTAATTCTAGATGCTGATCCTTGACAAAAAGCAATTTTATTTCCTTATTCAGTTTATAACCTTAGTAATACCCCTAAACACTGAAATATTCAACAAAGCCTCCATGTCAACCCACCACTTGAAATGAATAATGTAAGTGCTCTTGGGTGCACCCCATCATGTGTTTCTGCTCATGGGTTTTATTTCTCAGTGTTCCATTTTATTTATGTAAAGAGAATGTTAAAAATAGGGAATGGCAGCAAAATGAGCTCCCTGACAGCCTAACAAAATGCCTGCTGTAGGAACTGTGACTTCCATTTGTAACTTGTGGGTTCTGACTACAGGTATTGAAATTACAGGGCTGCTTTTTTTCCTGATAAATCTCAAAGCCAAGTGTGTGTAGATTCCCATTCTGAAAAGCAGCAGGTGTTTTTCATTCATCCTGATTTTCTCCAAAGCATTAAGTTATCAAATGAAAAAAAAATATTAAAAAGAAAACCTTTTAACTAACTTTTTCTCTGTGACTTTTAAAGAAATACCATTAGGTTAGTTTTCTTCCTCATGCACAAGAGTTCAGGGGAGAAGCGCATGACCTGAAGTACTTCAAAACTACTGAGTGAATGGCTTTCAGTTAGATTGAAGGAGTTGCCCAAAAATAATAACAGATGAGCATCCAGGCAATAGAAGACACTGGGGTTTTGGATAATAACTATAAATATTGTAAATATAAGTTGAATTGAGGCCATGTCTCTGCCTCATTCTTGGTTTCATCCATGGAATTTTGTAGCACATACTTGGTCTGGGGATTTCCAGCCTAAAGTGGCTGCTTGATTTATATGAGAGACAGCATTTTTGTTCACCAGATGTGTTTTATTTAATACGGTGAGATTAATACTAGCCTGGGGACCCAACATCATTCATCCTTAGTGACTGCCCACTGCTTTAGGCAACATCACACCCTGGACTTAGCACATCTCACAGGATTCTTAATTAGCTCCAAAGACAAAATTAGACAGTATGAATGCCTCTGATGTTTCATCTTAAGGCTTGGGGGGTTGAATGGGTCTGGGAAGCAGACTATTTTATCATCTTTAATGGGTGTTTTTAAGAAAAGATTTAAAACTCTGTGAAGGTTGAATTAGAGGTAGGGGGAAAAGATCTGGATAAAATCAAAGCAAATGAGGCCTGACCTTGCAAACAGCACCAAATATAATTCACCAACCATTACATTTCCAGCTCTCTCAGTCTCTCCCCAGCACCAACACTTCCCTCCTGGGTAGCTCTAGTCTCCCACTGGCATGACTTAAAACTGTCTCAAAACTTCAACTCTTCAAAATATCTCCATCTATTATCTGTAATTTCTGACAAACACTTCTTTTTATGATTTTATGTATTTATTTTCAAGGAAAGAGAGACAGAGAATAAGTGAGAATGTGCACACAAGGACCTAGTGCCACCACAATCAATCTCCAGACCACTTTGTCCATCTGGCACAAGGGTGGTGTGATTATGATTCAAGGCCACTGCTAGGAACACTGGTATAAACAGGCCAGAACCCAAAGCTGCCTCCTTACAGACAAAATGTCTCTTGGGAGACATCATGTTATCCATGACTTAATTAAACAATTGCAATGGCATCCTTCTGTCATCTTAGTGTCAAGGCAGTCTCATGTTCACTTGGTCTTCTCTCAGTGACTCTGTTCCAAGTAAAAGAGCTAAGTCCAGACAGCGGAAAGGTTACACAGGTTTGCTAGCCACAGGTAAACCCATAACCCAGTTATTTCACTTCTGATTCAGCAAACATTCTGCTTTGCCACCATCTGCCCTGTCCTGACCAATTTGAGCATCTATCATGAAAGATAGAGGATCCACTCCAAAAAGTTGTAGCAAAGCAGAAATGTGAGAATGATGTAAAAGATTCATTGCTGTGTGTGTTGGGAATATGGAAAATGACTAAAGACTGTTTCCTTCGTCGACAATACAGATCCCTATACCACCTATACACACAAACTCCTTCCCAAGTGTCCCAGCAAAAGGCTGAGAGTAGCTGAGAAAACCCTGCTTATGCAAATAAGAAGATGAGAGTGTCATAAAGATTAGAAGTGTAGGGCTGGGGTCATTCAGGAAAACTTTGCTGGGATGAGCTCTCACCCTTTTAATAGAATCAATAAATGTTTCTAACAAAAGAACAGATAATTGGCTCCCAAAGTCCCTTTTAAAGAACAGATGGGAGGTAGGAGTTGAAAACTCTATTCTGAGATTGCAGTAATCATATTCGATGCTACAGTTTTCGCCAAATCATCCACGTAGCTTGTGACTCAAGTGTCTCCATCTGCCAGTGTGTTGAAGTAATGGCTGCAGCATCTCTGGCACTTCCTTGCTTCAGAGATGCGCTTTGAAGAGCAACACACAAAGCATTGACTCAAAACCACTCAGGACCCAAGGGATGTGATAATCACTATGGTTAAGGGGAAATTAATGTTCACCTTTGTATTTGAGTACCTGTAGCCCTTTCCAAATGTAAATATTATTTTCCAAAGGACAATTGATCAGGAACCTATTTATGTAGATCAATGTATTTTGCTGTGCACCCTATCAATTAGGATAAGTAGTTCAGGATGAAATACCCTTTGATATTTTGATCAACACCAAAAGGCAACAATACAATGAACCTTGCCCTTCTCTAGTCCATTAAGTTCTACAAATGAATCTGTTGCAAGCTTGATCAAATGGGCCACAGTACCCAGCATTATTAATTAGAGTGATGTCTATAAGTTTGTCACGGTTTTAAAATGAGGATATTCCTCCTACACAAGCTAGGATATATCATCACATCCTCTCTCCCTCAACATTTCTTTAAAATGGTGCCACTCCTCTTGCCACCAAATTTTTTCATTCTAAATTTTAGAATATGTGTAATATCATTTTATTCGGTAAGTGGCTTTAGAACATTTATATAAATTACAATTTGAGCATGGTATTCTCTTTTAGAAGTGACATTTTTGATGGTTTATTTTAAATGATTGTTGCTCCGAGTTGTTTTTCTAATGTGAGAGAACTTAAAAATCTTAAATACTTCTCTAGACAGACTGATCGTCTCTTTGAGATGGAAGCTTGAGGGAAGTATTTCTTTTAGATGAGTTTCTGGTTAACTTACAGGTTACTATTCTTTCAAGGTTTTTGTCTATCTGGTGTGAAAAAGAGCAAACAATGGATTCTGAAAATACATTAAAAATAGTCAAACTTATAATTTGGTTGCTACAAGGAAAACAAATTAATTGGCTCAGTTTCTTAGTTTCAGACCAGTTTTAGGGGTGGAAAGGAGAGAATGGTAGAGTTCTGAGTGGAGAAAAGATAAAGTTGGAACTGATGATAGCCAAAACTGGACATTTCTTAGAGTCAGTATTATCCTTGCAAGTCTGGAAACAAGATGAGCACATGGGAACTTAGAGCAGCATTGCTTTGGGTCTTTTAGAAATAAAGAGTTGAGGTAAAGGTCATGAGTGTAGAAGACATTCTTCACAGACTGCCATGATCCAAATAGAATGTGTTTGGAATAAAGAGGTTGAAGAAGTTGCCTGTAGTGAGAGGAAGCTCTGCTGCTCTCTTTGTCCCCTGAGCTACTATGTCCATAAGAAAGTGACTAATTGATGACATTTAGATATTGTCAGAACCAGGAGGGCAACCAGAGTCCTAGACATCCCTCTGTGACACTCTGACACTGTGGTCTGATTAGGAAAGATCTTGGCACTAAGCCCTCTGTAGGATTTGAACTAGAGTTGGACACAGAGATACGTGAAGCTAAAGGCACATGAAACATGCTTACTGGGCTGACTTTGACTATGAAGCTACTTTATAAATCTTTGTGTGCCTCTGCATCATCCTATTGGACCTTTGTATTTCTAAGTTAAGGAATGGCACCTTTGACAACTTTACCGTGGCATAATGCTAGAAACGTGCCACCATATTGCATTAATCATGTCTTTGAGAACCCAAAAGTTACATGGGGAAAGCTCTGACAAAAGGGAACAAAGATACACTTGAATTTGATTTGCTGATAAAGCATACTACAGTTTTTTTTTTCTCAGTGGCTTTTGTGCATTTTGTGTAATCAATCACTGACCATAGTTTAGATGCAAGAATGAGTAGGTCCCCTTAATACTTATAGTAATCCAACAAGTCTTAGACTTCTGATACTCTAAAAATAAAACGATTGTAAGAAATTTTTCATTTTGTCATCTTTTTAAATTTTTATTTATTTATTTTCAAACAGTGAGAGATGAGATAGAACAAAGAAAGAGAGAGAGAGAGAGAGAGAGAGAGAGAGAGAGGCACACCAGGGCCTATAGCCACTACAAACAAACTCCAGATGCAGGTGCCCCTTGTGCGTCTGTCTTACGTGTGTCCTGAGGAATCAAACCTGGGTCCTTTGGTTTTGCAGGCAGATGCCTTAACCTCTAAGCCATTTCTCCAGCCCTGCCATCTTTTTTTTTGTTTTATGATATCATAACAAGTAAACATAATTGGTTCTTTTTTTTCCTTCCCTTACAATTAACTCATCTTAGAGTGAAATAATAGATCTTCTTAAATTCATGTTTAATTTTCAAATAATACCATAGGTGAATACCAAATCCTGGCTTCTTCCTCCTGATAATTATCATGGGCTAGTCAGTCTTCCTTTGACAAACAGCTTCCCTCAGCTTATTATGAAATGGAAAGATTAAAATTGTATTTTATTTATTTATATTTATCTTTCCATCCATTTAGAGAAATATGTGAATGTATATTGGTGTGTTTTATATTTGAGTATTTATATATAATTAACACATCTTATGTGTCTTTCATTCCAGTTTAATTAATTTCTAAACAAACCAGGAAATCAAGTTAGACAAGGACAGAGATCACATTGACTTTGTAGGGAAGGTGCTTTTTAATAATGCTGGAGTTTTAAGAATGCTGATAGTAACATAAGGTGTTCTTAGTTATGTTTTTGCTTACTACTACTATATCTTTAGTTCAAGTGAATGGTTAGCTTTTCTATAGATTGTGTAAGGAGTTGGAATCATGAAGTAATACCAGGAAAAACTACACACTTAAATAAATGTGACTTCTTTTTTATTTTTTTTAAAGTACGTGTGTGTGTGTGTGTTTGATACTACTGCCATTTGTACAACTGGTTTACATGGGTGGTTTGGGAATTTAACCTAGGCCTGACGGCTTTACAAGCAAGCACCTTTATCAGCTAATCCCTATTCCAAGCCTCATAAATGTGAGTTATAGTCTCAGATCTTTTATTTTTAGTTATGTATTAATAATCCATACACCATAAAATTAAGAATTTTATGTGCCCAATCCCTACTAGATGCACACACATGCACACACAGAGAGTAAAGAGAGCAAATACATCATTTTGATCAACAGATATGTGGTAGTTTGAATGGATGTCCCTCAATAGATTAAGGAGTTTATTACATCTTTAGATCTCCAGCTACCTGGCTGGAGGAGGTGTCACTGTGGGCGGATCCTAGGGTCCAGCCCTAAAGTGTGTTTGGGGGAAGATCTAGAACTCCAGCCTAAAGATATACATAGCACTTGAACTCTGCTTGGTGTTCCTAGAGTGTGCTTGCTTATGGTGCTGGCAGCAGTATTTCTCTCTATATGGATCTGTGAAAAGGGGGCAGCTTCTTCCACCATTATGGAATGTCCCCTGGATCTCTAAGCCTGAAATAAATTTCATTCCTCCTATGTTGGGTCTGGAGGTTCATCTCAGCAATGTGAAGCTGACCACAGCAGGCTTGGCACCACGAGTGGGGTGTTGCTGTGTGATTTACTTGACAATGTGGAATTTGGTCTTTTGGAACTTTTGTTTTGGAGGAATAGGCATGGAATTGGTATTTACAGGTTAAGATGTCTTCCAGAGTAGTAAGCCAATTTTCTGAACGAATCTGGTGAAAGTTTGAAAATATTACATACAGAGAGAATAGTACTTGGAGGCTTTGCTCATAAACTTTCTAAGAGGGAGGAAAGATGACAGAGAACTTTGTTGTAACTGAGCTACTGGAATAAAGGCTGGCTGTGTTCTGCTGCTCATGTCCAGAGAATTTGATCAAGGTTAAATTTGTAATGGTCTGATATGCTTGATTAAAGATATGGAACTGGGAGAAATTTAAGATATAAAATTGGGAAAACTCAAGCAAGTTTAAAATTAGTAGAACTGATACTGGTTGCTGAAGGTGCTATTTTTAATGAGATACTACCATGATTAAAGATGGCCCAACTGCTTTACATTGAAACAATGGAAAAAATTCCTGATGAAAGACTGAGTGAGAGAATGCAAACTTTTTTGAAAGGAGTTGACTGAAAGTAAGGATCCTGCCTGATCCTCAAGGTCACAATTTATTTCATCCCTGAATTAAGAATGTGGCCCTGTCCTGAACACCTAATACTGACTTATTCCTCCTATGAACTGTGTTGGGTCTGAAGGGGCAGCCCAGCAACAAGAAGTTGACTACAATAAGAGAAAAATGTCTTATAGCATGAGTGATTTACTCTTCCCAAGTGGAGTGCTTGACATGCTCAAAAGAACAAGGATTCAGCAGCAGAAGGTGCCATTAGGAAGGTAGAAGGCTGAGTCATATTAAATAAGCCTCATAATACCTCTATGTGTCTATCCCAACATAAATAAGACTGTGGGTTTGTGTTGGTTACCCTTCTTCTGCCCAGCCCTGTGATACTTTATTTATGTTCCCTTGGGAACCATGTATTCTCATTTGGGTTACCATGTGTGAGCAATCCATAGGTATCTTGAAAGTCAGATTCTGAGAACAGAGTAACATGATTACCTAATGAAAAGTTTAGTTTTCTAAATATAGTAAAGATCCTTTTGATGTCTGAATTGAAAGGACAGAATCCCAGAAGTACATTTTAATCCATAGCCAGATGAATGCTGTGAATTAAATTATTCAATGAGCATCAAGTTACAAAATTAAGAAAAAAGAAAACTAACATCAGAAGAAGGAAAGCAGGGTAATAAAGCTTGTAGTAAACATCCATTAAAGATTATAGCACCAGAAGTCAGAAATCAAGTGTTCTTGCTCATAGATATTTAGCTCAGTAACTTATAAAAACAGATTTCTTTTTAGTATTTTATTTTCCATAGATAATGAGACAAATGTCAAGTGGAATTATAAGGGGTATTCTTTCTCTTGGTGCAAGAAGTGAAGGTGGGCCATATGGGGGTTAGGAATATCACTGTTGCTTGACAACATTATGCTTGGAAAATATCAAAAAGCAAAGAGAGTTTAAAATGGGTATTTACATATAATATCCATGCATATTTACATTTAATATCATATTGGATTTAATTTTATTACTTTCCGGAAGGCAATTGGGAGAAAAATAAACACAGTGGAATGTTATCTCATTGGCATGCAGAATCAATATGGTAATCACATGGCTGATATAAACTCATAAGAAAATGCTTCTGACATTTCATCGGAGCTTCTTAATTTAGTATTTACAATGTCTGTGTGAAATGATATAGTAGTTTTATTGTTTAATTATGGAGATGGAAGAATGTAGCAGATTCTTGACTTCTCAACCCTTAATTACGATTAGCTTGCTCTGGAACTGTTGACTGCAGAAGGATGTACATTTGCTCCCTTGTCAGGCTTGCTGTGGCTAATATTCACAATCATTTCTAATCCTCTCTCAAAATGCTTTCAAAGAAAAAGCTTTTCCTCTCAATATGTGGACTTTTATTATGAGCAATAATGTCACACAGTAGCGTAATTGTGGTAAGATAATCACAGTCAAAACAGAAATGATGCTTTGGAAAAATGTGACTTCCCTAAAATGACTTTTCATCTTGCCAATGTCCCTAAGAGATGATGCTTCCTGTAAGGTGATGAGCACTTTTGGAAATAGTCAGTAGCTATAATTTTTAAGTAATATTATTTGGACTACTATAATGGGTCACAACGATAGGTAAACCAATGTTTTGGTCTTTTCTCAGCTGGTACAGAATTCATGAGAGTGAGCACTACCTCAGTGTATCTTTGTGGAGAAGAATCTAGCCTTGTGTTTCTAGAGTAATTTGGGTTTGGGATTGTAAGGTTGATTGGGTTGACCAGATATCTCTTTTCTTTCTTTCTTTTTTTTCTTTGATAATTTTAACAATTTTTTGCAATGAATTAAATACCAATTGGATGCCTCTTGGCATCCCTACTCTGCCATACTTGTAAAATAATCCCCAACCTTGTTTGCTTCCCAGTTCCACTTGTCCATTAATAAGTAATTTTCTCAGGTCTTGGGACACAGGTTCTGACCACAAGAAAGTCAACTTGAAATGCTAGGCTGTGCCTCTCATGCAGCAGAATTTTCCAAAAGGCAGTCCTTTGCCGGAGTTGTTTTTTCTACCTTTTTAAAGGCAGATCCATCATTTGGCCAATAGCTCCATTTAAACCAAACCAAACAAAAGTTATAAAATTCTTCTGTCTTCAGCCCTGATACTGAGTGATTCATGTCCCCACCTCTTCAGAGACCAGCCGCCAGGAACTCGGCAATGAAGCATTGATTGAGTCACTTATTCAAGAATAAAAATGAACCAGATGCTGGGCCCGTTGACAGGGAGAAAGATGAGGCCAGCCTTATCGTCTTGTTATTGCCCTTGCCAGTTGCTATCATGCTATTAAGATAAAGCAGGTTATCCAGGTTTCTAAGCACTGATTGGAAGCTGGATAGTAAATACAGGATTTTCTCTCTACAAGTATTGGCTTGAGCCTAGATAAAGGTGAGTTGGTAAGTGAAAAACCCACTCTTTAGGAAATAGACATACGGAACAGTTTGAAGTGCTCTTTCGGGGAGACAGCTTTGTCTATACACAGTGCTTTTACCATAAAATGTGGACAATAGTCAAGGAACAGAACCAAATGAAGAATCAACTCAGAAGGGATTGCGGGCATCCAGAGAATCAATTCAATAAAACTTTGATTTAGACAACCTGGTTTCTATCTTGTTGTTCCTAGGAACTGTCTACTCATCAATAAATGATATCTATTATGCTCTTGTCTCTGTTATATGACTGTGTAAACTATTCATCACACTCCATGTTGATTTGTAAAGCTATAAAGTGGCAACACACAACACTGTTAGGAAGATAAGACATAGGAATTTATGGTCAGCCCTCATGATTCATGAAGTCTCTATTTGTTCATTCACTTTTCTGAACTTTCTTTATACCTTCAAAATCCATTATGCCTCCAAAAAAAATTCATGACGTTTTTGCAAATCCAGGCCTTATGCAGGCTAGAAAAAATTCTCTTTCACTGATCTACATTCCTTCCAAGCCTTGCAATGGGCTTGTGCTACCTTTGTGGACATGCACACGTAGCAAGACTCTTGCACCAGTCAGCACAAATGTTCCCAGATAAGGTTCAACAAGGTAACATGGTACCTTTTAAGTTATCTTGTTTTAAGATGTTTGTTTATGAGAAAAAGGGGCAGAAAAGGAGAGAGAGACAGAATGGGTGAATGAGCACACTGGGGCCTCTGGACAGTGCAAAGGAACTCCAGACACATGTGCCATCTGGTGCATTTGGCTTACGTGGGTCCTGAGAAATCAAACCCAGGCCCTTAGACATTGCAGGATGCCCCTCAACCACCGAGCAATCTCTCCAGCTCACACAGTGCCTGTTTTTTTGTTTTGTTTTGTTTTGTTTTGTTTTTGCTGTTTGTTTGTTTGTTTTTAGCTCAGCTCTCCTAGTGTATATTGGACTGTTTAGTCTTCATGGACTGTTTAGTACCATGTTTACCACTGATTTACAGACATAGTGATAAAATACTAGCTAATATTTGCAATATCAAGAAATCTATGCCATTCTTTCCGTGCTACAAATGCATCATTCAAGCATTAATTATTGTGACACTGGCCATATGAGTTCAGTGTTAAAGAGTCACAGGTCTATATTAAACAAGATGTCTCCATTACAGGAACACACATTTAAATGGTTATTGGTCAGTTAATGAAAATATTGAGAGAGAAAAGGCTTCCAGTAGCCAAACCCCGTATTTTATCAGAGGCAGTAGCTGAGTATTTGCCAATTCAAACTTTGGGGGAACTTATAGAATGTAACAACCAGAAAAAAAAATAATTAAATTTTAGGAAGTGACCACTTCTATGTAAACTGAAAAGCTCTTTCTTTGTTTTTTTTTTTTTTCCTCATTCAATTCTACTACAAAAATTTTAGAGTCTATTGTTTAGAAGAAATGGAAAGATTCTATGATCTTCTGACATATAAATGACTAGCACTGATTTTATGTTGGTTCTTAGCAAGTGCCTCAGGCTTTCTGACACAGGTTGGTATGCTAAACATAAGGGCAGTATAAACACGCATCAACTATTTTCTTGATGTTGGGACCTTATACCATACAAGAAGCTGCTAACAGAAAGAAAGAGTTCATTTAAACTTACAGTTTCAGAGAACAGAGTCCGTCCTAGTGGGGAAAGAATGGCTGGGGCCTGAAGCTGGCTCGCATTGTCACACCAGCATGGAGGAAGTAGAGAGCAGGGGATGCTGGTGCCTAGCTGGCTTTCTCGGTTTACACAGCCCAGGACCCCCAGCTTACGGGATGGCGCTACCCACGCTTAGGGTTGGTCTTGCCAAATCAATTAATCTTATCCCGAAAAATCCCTAAGAGGCAAACCAAGACATTTGTTTCCATATTTTTTAAATATTTATTTATTTATTTATATGTTCTTAGACAAAGAGGGAGCAAATGGACACACCAGGGCCTCTAGCCACTACAAACAAACTCCAGAAGCATTTGCCACTGTGTGCATCGACCTTACATGGATTCAGGGGAATCAAGCCTGGGTACTTAGGCTTCATGGTCTAGTGCCTTAACACTAAGCCATCTCTCCAGTCCCTCCATGGTAATTCTTTTTCTTTTTTTTTTTCAGGTTTCTGAGGTAGGGTCTCACTCTACCTCTGGGTGACTTGGAATTTATTATGTCATCTCAGGGTGGCCTCAAACTCAAACTCACGGTGATTCTCCTACCTCTAACTCCCAAGTGCTGGGGCATTAAAGGCATGTGCCACCATGCCTGGCCCTCCATGGTAATTCTTGATCCTGTTAAGTTGAAAACCAGAGATTAACCATCCTAAAATGTTTCTTCTGGGCTGGAGAGATGACTCAGGTATTAAGGCGCTTGCCTTTGAAGGCAAAGGACCCAGGTTCAATTACCCAGTACCCACGTAAGGCCAGATGCACAAGGTGGCATGTGCTTCTAGAGTTCATTTTCAGTAGCTGAGGGCCCTGGCACACCCATTCTCTCTCTATCTGCATGTCTTTCTCTCTCTCTTTCAAATGAACAGGTAATTTTTTAAAAACTCTTTCTTCTAAGTACCATATTCTGTAGAAAATACTTCATAAATACGTGCTAAATGAATGAATAAGTGGGATATTGTAATGATCCTGCTATGCTGGTGGTATCATCGGTGGCCAAGCCACTTTCCCTTTAGACAGAAGAGGCCATTGTCTATCCAGTACCATCTAAGAGAACTTGGGTGAAATATGAATTGCTCTCTAAAGTTATCTTTCTAGATTGACATCTTTTGGGATTGGCAGATACCAGTTCATATATATTAAGTAATGTTTCAGACATTTATTAGCTACATTCCCTAGAAGAATTGATGTTTTGGTGGTTGTAGGCTGAGATAACAATGTTGAGACACTGAGTTTGAAAACTGAAAATGATGGAAAGTCAGGCTTACATGGAATGCCAAAGCAGTAGATAGCATGATTTAATTTCTCATTCTTTCTTATTTTGTAGTAATTTTTATATTTCTTTAAATTTCTTAATGGGTATTAACTATGTGTGCTAGATTCAGAAAGCATGAGGCTCAAAAAGGACCCTGGACATGACTCTGCCATTCTTGTCTTCTCTCATTCCTTTCCCAAACCAAATTAATCTTGAATTCTTACCAACTCAGCTATTCTAACACTATGACTCTGATTGGCTCTCTCCACACTGGTCGAGATGTTCCCTTCATCTCCTGATTGGGTTACTACTGCTCACCACTCCAGTTCCTACACCTGACTCGTTCCAATCCATTATTTATAATCCAGGTTAAAGGAAATGTTTAAGATATAAGCTTGATGCTGATTATTACCAGATAATGCTTCCTCATGTCCTATAAATAATCTCATTTGAAGTACATGTTGATCCAGGTCTGTTTGTTTTATACCCTTGCCTGTCATTCTCCCCCTCATCTGAACACTCTGTGGTTTTCCTTGAAAGAGGTATGCTTCATTTCACCTCAGGGCCTTTGGAATTGTTGGTCCCTCTGTGTTCTGTGTCTCATATGAATATTCTCAGGTGTGGCATAAAATGTGTGTAGAGGTCAGAAGATAACCTTGGGATGTTGTTGGTCCTCAATTTTCACCTTGTTTTTGGCATGGTCTTTCTTGGTCATTGATGAAAACAATACACTAGCTTGTCCATGAGCTTTTAGAGTCTCTGAGTTCTGCCTCCCATTACCATGGGCACATTGGGATTGCAAGTGTGTGCTACTTGTGTCCAGCTAACACGGTTTCTGGAGTTCTTAACTATGGTGGTTAGGCTTACACAAACATGGCTTTTAACTGTTGATCCATCTCCCTAACCCCTCACTTCCTGTTTTACAAATCAAATTTATTAGAATACAACTGATTTCATAATACAAGGGCATAGTTAAATGAGGTATCAGAAACCACATGATCCACAAAGTCAAAAATAGTTATCACCTGAGCTAGTACAGAAAAACAAACAAACCAAACAAGACAAAACATTGCTGGCTCGACTAGGGAAATACCCACTGAGCAATACCGTTCCTTGATACAATGTCTGAACAGAAGTTTTCAGATCACGAAGGGTTAGCAAATAGTATCATATGCAGAGTAAAATCTCAGCCTCAATTCTTTGGAAAGACTTGTTTTGTGCATGAATTTTTGTTGTTGTTTGTTGTTGGATAAGGCTTTGTGTAGCATATTGGAACAGTTGAGTTCTGCCTCTATGTCTGCATCCAGAGAACTGAATTTTGCACCCAGCAGAGCCCAAGAATCAGCTAGAATGCAGAAATCTCCAAGAAGAGTCAATTAGACTGTAGATTGTGGGGAGGACTACTAAATCTAAGCATGCCCTATATGCAGGGTACATACACAGAAGTTACCTAGTATAATGCCTACAAATAGAACATGTGAGAAACTTGAAAATTTAATATTGCTAGCCCATTTTCACTCTTTGTGGTTGAAAAGATGTTTCAGTTACCTTCTCCTTGTCATAAAACAAAAGCATAGAATGGCACAGAATAAATATGACACTTCAGAAGACAGCATTGGACACAGCTAGGAAATATTGAACCAATACATGATCTAAAACAAACAGCAAAAACATCAAATCCTGTAGCTCCAACTCCAGTATCTGTAACCAGTGACAATGTCTCTTGGTTTTCAATTCTGCTCCTCTATCTAAGCTACTAACATCCCAGAGAACAATGCATCTCACTCTAGCACTCCTTGGCTCACTCAGCTCTCCTTGGCATCTCAATAATCCTGAAGTCTCCACTGCAACCCATAGTGAATGCCATGCTCCATTGGGTTTCTACACCAGGAATCCAACAACCCTGACTTTTATCACCTAGTAGTCATTTACACACACACACACACACACACACACACACACACACACACAAAATTATGCTGCAAACTCAGTGACCCTTTCTTTCTTGCATTTCTTATATTCCTGTAATAACAGATAGGCTACCAAATTTGTTATTCAGTAAAGAATAAAGCCAGGTTTGACAAGCAGGACAGTCCCTCAGCATTCAGATCCCCTACTTTCAAAACTGCATTCTCTGTGCTATCCTGATGCAGAATAGATGGCCCAATCTCAATGGTAGTAATCTCTCAAACAATTACAGCTAGAGAGGGCCTGTTTCCTGCCCAAAATTTTCATTTTTTTCTGTGCCATATCTATCTATTCACACCAGTACATTTCTTCTAAATCAGTCCTGCTCAATTCTCAGGACACAGGCATAATGTAGTTAAGCCTCTCATACAAACTGCCTCTAGCCCAGTCTAGATAAAACTCTAACCTCATAAGCCAAGCCCATACAGTCCATAGATCTTTCTGCTTTTATATTTTCAACTCTCAACATAATAGTCCATCTAGCTCTACTAATAGCACTGCAAAGCATCTCTCAGTCCAAGGTTTCAAATCCTGCCATATTCTTCCAGTTAACCAGTTCCAAAAGCCCAAAACCAACACAATCGTGTTTCTTGCAGCAATGACTCCACTCCACTGTCTGTACCAAATTACTGTTGCAGTTACCTCCTATTACTAGGGAAAAGCACCCAACCAAAAGCAGCTGATGGTAAGCAATGCTTTTTATTTAGGCTTACTATTTTGGAGGAAAGCTTCATGATGGCAGGGAAAAGAAGGTGAAAAAAAGCTGGCCATCACCTCCTTCCCAACATCAAGTGCACAACAGCAACAGGAGAATGAGCCAGATTCTAGCAAAGGGGGACTGTTGATAACAACCCTAAGCCCGCCCTCAACAACACATCTCCTCCAACAAAACTGCACCTTCAAAATTGTTGCCAGCTGACAATCAAGTGTACAAAACACTCAGGCATATGAAGAACATCTATAGTACTTTGAATGTATGTTCCCTAATAGACTCGGGTGTTTAAAAATAAAGTTTGTATCCAGCCACCTGGCTGGAGGTGTCACTAGGGATGGATCTGATTTCTAGCCTAAAGGTACACAGAGGGCTCGAGCTCTCCCTGGGCTTCCTGTTGTTTGTGGCCAAGTGTGCTTGCTTTCAGTGGTGTTGGTGGTGGTCTTCTCTCTCTTCTTGGGTCTGTGAAGGGGGGCCTGCCTCTTTCACCATTATAGAACTTCCCCTGGATCTGTAACCTTCAAATAAATCCCTTCCTCCCACAAACTGTGTCTGGTTTGGAAGTTCATCCCAGTAGCATGGAGTTGACTGCAACAGCATCTATTCCAAACCACCGTAGACAACTAAGAATTAGAGACAAGAAACACTTTTCCGGAGAACTGGTGAGAATTCACAATGGAGTCTACATTCTATCTACTAGGGATATCAGAATCAAATTTAAAAAAATGAAAACTTGGGGATGGAGAGATTTCTTAGTGGTTAAGGCATTTGCCTGCAAAGCCAAAGGTTCCTGGTTCTATTCTCCAGGACCCACGTAAGCCAGATGCACAAGGGGCTTATGCACTTGGAGTTCATTTGCAGTGGCTGGAGGCATGGTATGCCCATTCTCTCCTCTCTCTCTCTCTCTCTCTCTCTCTCTCTCTCTCTCTCTCTCTGCCTCTTTCTCTCTCTCAAATAAACAAATAAATTAAATAAATTTTAAAAAATGAAAACTGAGTGGATGTACTTTCCATCAGAACTACCATGGCTTCTGTGAATGAATCTTATATTTAAGCTTGCTTGGGCCAAGTATAACTAAAATTTTTAAAAGCAATTCTATTTAGGAGAAAAATGTAAGATAACTATAAAAAGAATGATTTCACCAGCATTGAGTTCTAAAAGAATCTTCATATATAGAGCCTTAAAGAGACTTGGAGTGACAAAATGGAAAATACAGTGGTTCCCAGCCTGGCTTCTCATTTTATTTTATTTTTTGAAAGAAAGTCTCATGTATCTTAGGCTTGTCTCAAACTCACTATGTAGCTGAGAATAACCTTGAACTCCTGATCTTCCTCCCTCTATCTTCCCTGTGTTGGGATTACAGACATGTGCCACCATGCACAATTTTATGCAATGTTAGAAATGGAACCCTTGGCTTCATTTATACTAGGGGCCTGCTCTTACCAACAGCCACACCCATAGCCCCTGACTTCACATTTTGAAGTTTTGGAAGTTCCCACAGACTCTTGCTCCTAGAGCCCCTCCTCCACTGTCAGGAAGGTGAAGCCCAGGTTCCCTATGTCATCCCCACAGCTGATTGTGAAATGTGGCCAGAATTAAGAACCACAAGGATAGTGCATCAAATATTTTAGGAGCCTCAAGAAGTAGACCTCAAATTTTAATGTTCAGACTTACTTCATGAACAACAGTGAAGGATTAACCATCTGGAAAAGTGGAATTATTTTTGTGGAATAGCAAGGTCATTGCCACAGGTGGGGGAAAGAACTGAGCATTTTAACATTGAGATAAAGATTGGTAATGGGAAGAAAACAGTAGCAGGTAGGCAGAATGCATGGGTTTGTACCTGGTTTTGTAAGCATATGGAGTAGAGCCTTCTTTGTGACCACAAGTAACCAAGTTTTAAACACCAGGACAATTGAATGAGATGCTGTCACTCAGGAAGGAGATACTGCCTGTGGAATTGAATCCTGTGACTAACACCTGCCAGAGTTTAAAACTGTCTGCAGAGAGAACCCAGAAGAGGGTCTCCCTTTTCTCTGGCAGGCAGCGAATGTGGGTAATCTGTGGAGTAAACATGCATCAGATAAGAGCTCTGTATTTTTCTAAAAGTAAAAGGTCAGTTTGTGCGTTGATTGCAGAGTGATCATTTAATTTACTCTGAGTTAGCTCCATTAATACCATCTTCTCATTCTGAAAAGTTGCTGTTCTTAGCAGCAGAAAATCACATCAGGCTGACAGCTTCTTTCCCTTGGGCAACGTGCACTGTCGCTCCCTTTCCGCTGGCCACCCTAAGCTACCTCAAGAGAGGTCGGTGTCCTGGTAATAAGAGCTCCTACTACTGTCAAGAGGGAGTGGGCAAGCCCCCAATCTGGTCACTAGGAAGCAGGAGGAAACAAGGTGAAGGGAAAGCATGGAGGGGGAAGATATTCTCGAATAATGACAAACATGTGAATTAAAAGAGAGACTATCAGCTAATTTGCCATCCATGGACTATTTACAACATGCTGTCCACAATATTAAGTATGGCATATAATCTTATCTCAATCCGGAACACAGCTCTGTAAGGTTGAGTTTCTTTCTTTTCAGTACTTTTGCATCTCTTTACAATTTTACATATGTATATAGTCTTTCTTGATATTGTTCATCCCTACTACCCTCTCTTATTCTCCTGCTGGACACTTTATTCTTCCCAACTTGTCCCCCTCCTATTTTCTTTATTTTTAAAATATTTATTTGTTTATTTGAGAGAGAGAATGAAGGAGGGAGGGAGAAGTTTGTGTAGACAGGTGTTCCAGGGCCTCTTGCCACTGAAAACAAGCTGCAGATGCATGCACACTCTGTGCATCTGGCCCCATGTGGATATGAGAAATTGGATCAGGCCAGCAGATGTTGCAAGCAAGTGCCTTTAAGTGCTGAGCCATGTCCCCAGTCCCCCACTCCTATCTTCATGTCTTCTTTTTTAATGACCCACAGAGTTTAATTAGGGTTGCTTGCATGAGCATGGGTAGAGGTATATTTACTGGAATATCAGCAATTTTCCAGTGGCTATACTACTAAAGAAAATGCCCCCCTGCTCCGTAAGAAACCATTACATTGCCAATAGCCCCTTAGGAGAGAGCTTGGTCCCTATGAGCCCCATCCTCATCCATCATGGAAAGTAGGGTTTCTTCCATCCAAATTACTGGTTAGTAGGGTGAAATGCAAAAGTTAATTTTCTGATGTCAGCAAATGAAGTAAGCAGGTTAGCATAGCGTGGATCCCGAGGACTCTGAGTGCAGAGCGGGTACGCAACCCAAACAAGGCAGTGGGGAGCCCTCCTGATCATTTTGGAGGAGCCTGCAAGTCTCTGGACTGTCTCTCTGGTCATCTCAGTATCTGTGCTGACTGTCCCGCATTTCTTTACTACGCATGTGGCATGGAAAGGAGACGATGTCCTGGGCTGGGTGTGCTGGGAATAATATTCCCAAAGGCATCCACAGATCCCTGTCCGCATGACGTTCGTTCCTTCCTCATCGCCCCCCCCCTACTGCAGTGGCAGTCGACAGAGACCATCGCTGAACTGATGTGCAAAGCACAGTCCCTACCAAGAACCTTCTCCTAGTCAAGGTCTCCAGTCCTCAGCCTCGGAGGCTGTCACTGTGTTCAGGCATCACCATTATTCCAGCACAAATGAGCCGAATTTATGAGTCACAACTATGTTCCTATTGATGACTCCAATCACTTTAAAGATTTGGTCTGTGTCTGTGTAATCAAAGTAATTCTGACTTTCCGGGAGTGGGGAGATGTTTGAGTGGGGAAAATGCTTTCCATGTAAACATGAGGACCTGAGTTCAAACCCCTGCATCCACATTAAAGCCAAATATGGCAACAGGCATCTACACTCTGAGCTCTGGGGAGACAGAGACAGGAGAGCCACCAGGGTGTGTTGGCAAGTTAGTCTAGCTGAATGGGTGAGCTCCAGATTCAGTGAGAGACTCACTCTCAATAAATAAATAAATATAATAAAATGGAAAGCAATTGAGAAAGACCTGTAACATCGACCTCTGGTCAACACACACACACATACATGAACACACCCACATGAACACATACACCTTACACATGCACACACACACAAATGACTGTTGGCTATAGTAAAATCATTTGATAAACCTGGCTACCTTAATTAATCCATATCATATTTAGTAATTTGGTCAATCAGTGCATAATGGGTTGTAAAAATGACCCAAGTAAATGTTATAGCACACTTTCATCACAGAAACCTAGCTCTGTTGCTGTTATATATGTTGATTGCAGGAAACTCTTGGGGATGAGGTCTCAAATCCCACTAGATCTCGAATCTGTGAATAGCATAGTATTCTCAGCTGTTTGCCTGAAATTTGATAAATGAAGACAATCATTCTGGGCTCTGAGATTTTTTTTTTCAGGGAAATTCTGCACTGCTAAAATAATTCATGGATAATCATCTCCCTCCAGGGAATGCAGGGAGAAAGAGCAGATTTACAGGGACACAAAGAGGCAGATGGCAAGAAGAGAGGTACCAAGGCTGCCACTTTTGTTAACAATAAAATAAGATGTCACATAGGCATGTGTCCCTGCTCTGTCCCTGCCTTTCACAAGCAGTATCATTGCCAAGTGTGACCCAGTGAGAACATTTATTCAGGTTTACAAAAAAAAAAAGGTATAAGAAAAGAAGATATGAGCTAACTAAAACACTCAGTCTTCACACTGCCCTGTTGTGTCTTCTTTTTCTCTTCTAATCATCCCTGGTTTATTCTGAGTTCAAATAGAGAGCAGCAAGTCAAAATGATGAAGAGGAGAGTACTCACTAACACCATAGGTATAATAACCCTGAACATACGATCAGGAGAGCAGTTGCCTCAATCTACTTGTTATGTTGATATTTGTGTTATTTTAAGTCTTATAACTATACAAAGTTCTAACTGGAAATATGGCAATCATGACCACAGGACCTGAACAATAGCAACAGACACTTACTAACCATGCGCTGTGGGAGGCTGACATTGTGTTACTTCACTGAATGTTCACAGCAACCTCTTATGGGGTACCGCCCGGATGGTGATGTTAATCCAACTTTACACTGGATGCTACATTACGCACTTCAGAAGCACAGTAATGATGCCTTATATTCTCACACGACGAAAGCATCATGTTCTGCTGGATCAGCTGACAATGTACTGAAGTTTGAAAACTTTCGAATCTTGAAGGAAACTTTAGTGGCAAAGTTCTCCCCTTAATGAAAAGCCTCAGGGCCGAAATGAAAGCCCCTCGCTTGATCATTTATATACCTCTGAGCAGGTTTAGGAAGCACCCACTCAGAGCCAGCTTTCTTGAGTCTCCCTTTTCTCGCTGCAGCCTCGCCCTCGCTCCAGTCACCCTCCTTCGCACACCTTGCTGAGGAAGCAGAGGTGCTGGTGTGCGCAGCGTCCATCTAAGCCCCCTAGAGTTTAGAGTCTCTGGGAGCTAGTATCATTTTCTCGCTTTCTTTTCACTATTTAGAAGTCTGGTCATTGCATCTATTTATGTGACTAAAAAAGTACCAAGTTATCAGATAAGACGTGTCAAGCCTCGTACAATGTAGGGCAGCAGGACAGTAGCATATCTGGTTTCGCCTGCCACTGAGGACTTGCAAGACTGCTTTCATGGACAAAGAGAATGACATTTGGGAACTGGCTACCAACTCAAACCAAAATAAGAAAGATAACATAGACTTCTTTTTTTTTTTTTTGCCTTGAATTTCTTGTGCCTACATCTAATGGAAAAGCATATTTGGTGCTTTATTGATTTAGAGTGCATTGAAAGTTTAGGGCTGTAGAATCTTGCTGTCTAGAGAAGCTTGGGAATTACACCATGGTTTTCATCCACTCAAAAGGAAGGGTTACTTTGAAGTTAAGGCCTCCCTGTGTATTTAAGTTAGAAATGAATTTGTATTAGAAAAGTAGATACAGAATACATGATATACGACTGATCTAGGATAATACATCTACCTGACCTAAGTTAGTTTCAAACGCAGTGAATGGCATGAAAATTTCTTAAGTACAAGTAAAAGCTTCACATATATAAAACCTATAAGTTACCTACAAAATTTTTACATGAAAAAGGACAAGGGAAAAGAGGAGAGAGAGATTACAAATAGACAGATCTCTTAGAATTATTCCTCCAGAGCTTTGTCTATTGGTAATCGATTTTAATTCTTTATAATTTTTTTTCTTGTTGAATAGCTTGCTATTTAATGCTTTTAAGAGTTCCTATATTATTGAGCCGAGACAGAATAATTCTTCAGCTGGCTGGTTCTGATAGAAGGCTGCAGTATATTTTCTATTTGGTATATGTTGTGGTCACCTTATTAGAAGGTTTTTTTTCTGTATATTGATTTTGGAGTTCATAAATGGTGAAAAGTTGATCCTTGATCACCTGTTTAGAATAGAATTTGAAGATGCTGAGTACTGACCACATAGCAAATGACATAGAACTCAGGGTTTTTTTTATGTTTAGGGTTTTCTGTTTATCTATTTGCTTCCAGCATTCTTTAGACCCTAACCACCAGACATGCCATTGTGTTGTATGAATGAAGAACAAATTGGAGATTCCTTTCAATCCCAAGCTCAAGGTTTCTGGCATTTAGAAAGTCGTTGCTGGGGCTGAGGCTCCCTGGATAAAGCGCTTGCTGAGCAAGCATGGGGACCGGAGTTTCTACCTCTGGCACTCACAGAAATGAAGCCCGCCAGTCATCCCAACACTTGGAAAACAGAGGCGGGGGATCCTCAGAGCACGTTGGCTCAGTGGGTGAAGATTTTGCTGTGAACGTATGAGGACCTGAGTTTTGGATTCCCAAGGACACACATAAAACGCTGGGTGTTGTGGCTTCTACCTATAATCACAATGCTCACGTGGCAGAGAATAGAAATCCCTGGGGCTAAGTGGCTAGCTAGTCTAACCAAATCAGTGAGGTCTAGATTAAATAGAGACCTTGTCTCAAAGAATAAAAATGTTGAATCAGAAAATGTATCCATGCCAACATGGACTCAGGGGATTAACTTCCAAAGCCTGAGTAATGAGCTCTAGTAGCTCAGGGGTTTTATAAACAGTATGGCAGCAAGTTGGCATCATCTTGATTGAGGAAGACACTTAACATCAACCTCTGGCCTCCATATGTGTGCATGCATGTACACCTACACATACACACACACACACACACACACACACACACACAAGCACACCTCACATCTGTACACAAGTTGTGACAACAAACACCTGAACATGCATATCTGCATGGATGCACACCAGACACACATACACACATTTAAAAATCGATGGGATTCCTTTTCATCTTCTACATGATTATAAGCCCCATGAGAGCAGACCTGTGCATATCCAGTGTGCTTATCACTATATTCTGTTACATAATATATTAACACCACCTTGTGGTGACCCCGTTGTAACCTCACTTCTTAGAAATAGCAAACCCCATACAGCCAAAAACTCAAGATCCCTGTGTCTAGAGAACTAAATATTTCATCATCATATGGGCAAAACTGCTCCTCTTACAAGAAAGGAAATGGGAGGAAGGAAGGGAGGGAAATTACATTCATGGAGCTCTTACCATATGCCAGCAACTGTGATCTATCCTTTCTCTCTGTGTGTCTCTGTAATCGACCAGAGTTAGGGAATGAAGAGCTACATCTCCTTTTGGAGACATCAGTTAAGCCTCTGGAACCCTAGGCTATCTGTGTCGGGTTGTAAGCGGCTGAGCACAGGTCTGACTTCCCACTTACTCTTCACCAAGCCACACTTAGTAATTTGTGGCTGATGGGAAAGTATCTCCACAAAAGGATCATGGTGATGAGTAAGAAACAAAATTCGTGGGCTAGAAAGATAGTTCAGTCAGTAAACTGTACTCACCTTGCAGGTGTGAGGACATAAGTTTGACTCCCCAGAACCCATGAAACAATGCCAAATGTGGTGGCAAATGCCAGTAATTTCACCACTAGGGAGGCAGAGGCATGTGAATGACTGGAGCTCACTGACTAGCCAGTTCAGCTTAATTGATAAGCTCCTCGTCAATGACAGACACTATTTCAATTAAAAAAAAAAACTGTATATAGGATCTGAAGAATGGCAGCCAAGGTTATCCTCTGGCTTTTATATACATGTGTAGACACATGAACACACCACACATACACACACACACACACACACACACACACAAACTGAGGCATCTATGTACTTACTCATGCCTAAAATAAGAGACATCTTGTAATTCGAAAACCCCAGATCTTCTGAAGAGTAAACAGAATCCATAGTTTAAACCAGCTGAACTCTTGCAAAGACAGTGTATCCTGTCTTCCTTCTAGAGCTAGTTAACACTGAATCCCAAGGTTCTTGGACCCTGGGGGAAAATTCTTGTAAAATTATTTAATACCTAAACTTAGGGCTTCTGCCTCAAATAGTTCTTGGTGCTTGAATCCTCAGTCTTCTACCCAGATTCATTTTCCTACCCCTCAAAAATTGTACCTAGTCAATAAGTCCTCCTCAATACCCCATGGTCTAGAAGAAAATCACGTTCATTAAAGGTGTTCCTAGTCTTGGAAACTAGCTTATGAACTACTGGAGGAATGGATACACATGTTTTTAATTGTTAGGGACTTAGAAAACATAGAAGATTCTAGTTTTTAAAAAAATCCCCTCCTTAAATTTAATTAAAGCTCTCTTTGCATCACCTTAGAAAACTGGTTTACTATCATACATTCTGCAGTATCAACTGTAGAGTCAGCGCCACTAGAGCTGCATTCTTTGTGGATTACTTAAATTTAGAAATTTAGGGAATAACATTCTCTCACTGATGAAAGAAACTATGTATTTCAAGTTAGCTGGATTCTCCCCATGAACTGTTCTCCAGTGAGAATGTTGGAGAGCACTTGTTTTCCAAGAAAACACTGTTTGGAAGTACTTGGTTTAGGAATCTAGACTCATTGTACATGGTTTCCTATCTTATTCTCTAGTTCTTTTTCACATGCATTATATTGTGAGACACTAGTAGAGTCAGACAAGTTAAGCTTTTATAAAACTATTAAATAGTAACCCCTTCGTTGCCTTGCCCATGAAAGAGTTTTACTGACAAGCTTGTACTTACTGTTATTCTATGTTCTTCCATTTCAAAAGTTTAGATACTAAAAGATTAAAGGAACAATATCTGGCCCAGCAAGACGCTCCATCTGCTTTTGTTTGTTACTTCTTTCCCAACCCTTCGCCCACTTTCCCCAAATGCTTCCTCTAATGCAATAGTTTTCCTTTAGCACAGACCTACAATTTTCATCAGCCCATCTGTGTGGCTCCATCTGGGGGCAGGGACTGTGGAATTACTGCCTGTTCAATTCACATTTTGAGTGACTTTCTAAAACAGTGAGCAATTGCAAGGGTGGTCTAAGATTACACAATCCTCACCAGAGTTTTTCTTTATTTTCTATAGGAGTTGTGTAAGATATTAGGCAATAAATTGTGTGCCATCTGGTCAGAGAGAACACCCAGAAACACCTGACATCTTGATTGGCACACACTTGGATCTCCAGTCAATAATGACTGGTTCCCAGTTGTAAAAAGATGGCATCTTTTTTTTTTTTTTTCATTTCAGTGACAGAACTCAAGTGACTAGTCAAAACCAAACCCACAGGATAGAGATTGTCACTAGATACTATTAAATGTTTTCTAGCAATTAAACCAGTAAACCACCAATGAGTAAGGTTTAAACAAGCATAAACATAGAACCTGCTAATAGCTCCAGAAGTCCATATGGATTGGAGAAGAAATTAAAGGGAATGAGCTAGATGAAATAGGAGAATGAATTAACTGATGTCTGCATAACACTTACAGCAAAGTTGATGCCTTGGAATTACTAGATATGAGCATTGAAGAAAATATAATTGCAAATAGACAACTGCAGAGGTGAACATTGCAGCTAAGATTTCATGGAGATGGCTCCCACTCTTCCCATCACTCTCATTCTTCAGTCAGGAAGGAGCTGGGGAGTGCACAAAGTGTACATTTTTATGCCTCATTTGATAAAATGTGATGTCACAGAATGAGAGTTGCCAGGGGAGCTCTAATTTGGAATTGCCAATGGTGTACACCTTAAAATTCTCAGCATTAAATCTCTTCTCACTGACTTTCTTTAATAAAAAAACACAGCTGTGAACATTCATTCAAATACATACTCATTATGCTTTATCCCTGTGAGTAATCACTTTCAAATTCAGCCTGACATTTGGAACTTTTTTTCCTAAGTGGAAGACTAGAATTAACAAACACCTTTTCTCATTAGAAACAGAGCCAGACTCAGGGTAAGTTTGAGCAAAGTAAATGATGAGTAAAGAATGTGCGAGTTTAGAGCCTGGGTCCGTAGGATGAATTTATCCTTTGTGTGTGCACAGAAGTGACCTGAAAGGCTTGGAGCCCCATGTCCATCTGAACCTTGAAACCATACTTCAAAGCTGTCACTAGAGGTCATGACAGTTTGAGGAATGTTCACTTTAGAAAATTTCAGAAGCTCTCCAGAAGCAAGGATAAAGAATATTCCCTGCAACATCAACCATTCTGGTGAAAAGTGACTTCAAACTTGACAATAAAATTACTTAAGATGTTTAAAATAAGAAAGAAAATATATTTTTGATCTGAAGAAAACTAGGGGAAGCTGTAAATTGCTAGGGTATGAATTCTCCACCATTCCTTTTCTATCTTTGAAGAATATCCACACTAAATTATCAGGTCCAAACCTACATTGTGAGCAGGGAAAAAAAAAATTTCAGCATAGGAGAGATCCTTCCAATGAATAAAGAGCAATATTTCAGAAGATGTGATATGGGGAAAATATTAGACAAAAATTCTCGACTGTGGTCAAGCCTCTTTAGTATAAATTACAAAGAGTTGAGAACCTGATTCTCTTCTTAGCAAATACAGGGTATGCTTTGCGGGATCTCAGTTCCTTTGAAGCGTGAGAAGATACTGACAAAACATACTTTCTAGTGTTGTTAAGAGAAACAAGTGAGATTACTGTGAAAGGCTTAGCACAATACCACCAGGCTGATGGAATTCCTGGCTATTGTCTATCCCTTACAAACAGAACCTTCTTCCACTCTATCCTCTTTTTTATTGTCAAGGGCCAAAAATTTCAGGCTAGACCTAAAAAGAACCCAACGTGGCTCAGGGAAATTCACGGAAGAGGAGGTGGAGAGGTTGTTAGAGCCACAAGTTAGGACATTATGCATAAAGACATTGTCTCCTCCCCATGACTGATGGCTACCACCCCCACAATCCAGGACCCACATTCCCCAACAAGGAGTGTCCCTTCGGAGGGGGCAGGGCATGAAGCAGGCTAATGTTGGTACCAACATGGCTGTTTACACACTGTGTACATAACTAATAAAGTCCCAAAACCGAAAACACATAGCAGAATTCCTTTCAAGACATAGATCTGAACCAAAATGCCCACCCACTGGAGCAAAGGACATGGTGCCTTCTTCCAACTTGGAGTTACCCGTGTGAGTAGGAAGGGAGAGTCGGGGCTTGGGGAGAGTTTTACATCCATCATCTCACCTTGTAAGAAACAACTTACTCTACTCATCCAATGATTCTGCTAATGTTCACAGTCAGTGATTTCTAGAAGTTTCCCATTTTTTATATTGTGCAAGTATACATCCATTCCTACTCCCCATATTGAACATAAAGAATAAGTAAGAGTGTTATGGAAACATAGATAATCTTGACCTAGTGGGAAGATAAAAACAGAGGATAAAAAATATTCTGTCTACTGGCAATTAGATCACTGTGAAGAATAAACTTTCAAGTGTCATTTTTCTTTCCCAGTCCTGTAAGAATTAGTAATTCTTCACTTTCTATAAAATCTCTCCCTTTTTTTGTATGCCTGTGAATCCTAGTCTTTTAGAAATATTTGTTATTTTAGTAGGTGTTAAAAACACATAACATAAAACTTACAAGGTAGAAAAGTAAGTAATCTTCTGACTCCTGAACTGACTTTTCTAGTTCCTCTACCTAAAGGGAATCATGATCATTACGGCTATAAGGACATGCTTCCAAAATACAAAGTTTATATTTGCACAGGTCTAAATGCAGCCCAACATCACTATAATATAGACACCATTCTGTACCTGGCTGTTGACTTTTATACTTAGCCATTTACCTTGCAGGTCATCCCATGCTCATACCTCTAGAGACATTTCATCCTTTGTAAAGGTCATGTGGCATTCTTTTTGTGTGTATGTTCCAAGCTTTTCTTAATTGTGGTCTTTTATTATAGGGAAGGACATTAGTTGTGTTACTATTGCTATCCTCCCCTCATCATCACCATCAACTATTATTGAAATGTGTTTTTGGATTTATAAAGACCTAACTCACTGTACAACCATGTGAGTAAATCTGTAAGACAAGTTAAAGAATTGGTAGGTTGTTGCTAGAGATGGCTCAGGAGTTAAGATGCCAGTAAGATGGCCTATGTTCCATTCCTAGTACCCACATGAAGTCAGATGCAGCCGGGCATGGTGGTGCATGCCTTTAAACCCAGCTCTCGGGAGAAAGAGGTAGGAGGATCGCCATGAGTTCAAGGCCACCCTGAGACTACATAGTGAATTCCAGGTCAGCCTGAGCTAGAGTGAAACCCTACCTTGAAAAGCCAATGAATAAATAAAAAGCCAGATGCACAGTGGTGCATGCATCTGAAATTCTGTTTGTAGCAGCTAGAGGCCTTGGTGTGCCCACTAAGTCTCTCTCTCTCTCTCTTTTTTACCCTGTGCCATTTGGTCTAAAAGATCTGTGTAGATGCAGACAAAATATGATACATCTATCTTTCCTTTCTAAACCTGGTCTCTTCAAAAGCTAAAACATCAAAAATAGCATATTCAAGTTGTATCTAAATAGTTAACAATATTTTAAATGTTGGAATATAAGAGGAAGACTGTATGAACATGAGAAAATTTTTGACACTATATCAAATTCTATCTAAAAAGAAAGAGTCACTTAAATATTATCTAATGGGTATACTCCATGTGACCCCAAATCCATTATTCTTAGCATTTTACCAGTGATTATGATTATGTAATTTCTTTCTTATTGGTGGGGTGTATAGAGGTTTGTGACATGTCCCAAGCAGCCCAAGATAGCAGCAAATTCCTGTATACTAACTTGTCCCAACTTGTGGCTCTAACAATCTTTCTGCCCCCTCTTCCGCAAAATTTCCTGAGCCATGCTGGGAGCATTTTAAGTCTACTTCAGTGTTGGGCACTTAGGAGCATCTAGATCTCTGGTTTGGTAGGTGTTGAATGTCCTCAGTATCTTTCTCCATCACCATTGTGCTGCTATCAGCTTAACTAAGAGAGCAGCACTCTTGCTCATTTCCCCAGTTCCTCTGTGGTTTCAGCTGGGGCCAGGGTGGAGTGCACTGGGTCATTTATCTCCTAAAGTCCAGTCCCATCTGAAAAAGGGAATCAGATTCTCCAGTGGAGAGTGAAGTCAGAGCCAACAGCTGATCTTTTCTTAAGAACAACTATTATCTACTTACAAATATATTGACTCTGATCTTGAGCCCATTTTCATCAACCTAAACAAATTACATGTGACAAATAACCATGAAGAAAACTTTTTCACATAAGAGGTGTATCAAAGAACCTAGAGTAATGAATTTTTAACAGCACTAAAATACCATTTTAATGGACAATTACCCAAAGATTTTATCTGAATTATTTTCTTTTGATTAATAATAGATGCCCAAGAAAATATGTTTCAAAGAATTCACTGCATGATCAAAACAGTATGTAATTGCTACTACTCCCTTTGCATTACTTTGTAGTAGAGCTAATATTTGGCTTTTCCACCTGCAATAGATACCTTCTCTATTCTCTTCTGGTTGTGCCATAATTAACATCAGGAAGCAGAAGCTTAGCTGTATATAGCAGATATTTATTTATAACACCTTCCACTGCATATATTAACATTTTTCTTTCTACTTGTTAAAGTAGCCTTGAGTTCAGCAATAAAATCAGATTACCATTTCAGTTATGTTAATAGAACTACGCTAAGCACAAAATGTATTATTTCAGTTGAAGTCAGTGAGCTATCACATGATAATTGAGTGTTTACTGCACTGGACAATTTACGTGGGAAGACTGTTGTGGAAGTACAATGTACCCTCTATCTCTAGACCATTGGTAAGTACAAATACAGAAGTCACACCATACCAAGTAGCAATGAGAAATTCCATGGGATCTCCATAGGCAACTTCTCTCTAATATCTGAGAAAATGAAAATACCCATGATTAAGTCTTTACCTTAATGTCATTGGATTAATAACTTATCATTTAACTATTTCCACTGCCAAAAACACAATCCATGTGAAGATACTTTGTAAGACAGATTGGGAAGGGGAGCAGATCATAAAATTCTGGAAATAGAGATTCATGAATCATTTGCTGGAGTTGCAATGAAGTTGGTAGGGTAATCAGAATTGAGATTTATTTCCTTCTAGAGCATACAGTTAAAACACACCACTTCTTGGATTACATAGATAGAGCACATAAAACAATTAAGCAAACCATGAACTCTTCATAGTGGAAAGTCTATAGAAATTATAAGAATCGAATAAATGAGAGAAATCAGGCTCAGAGAAGTACAGCAGTGAAATGGCTCATAGGTAGTTGGCATGGATTAGAAGCCAGTTTAAACATACTGTCCCACTTAAACATGTATTTCCCCCATTATGCTACATGTATTATCAACCCTGGTAAATTATATAGGGAATGTATAAATGTTAAAATAAAATCCCTAATCTGTATCTTATAGGGGTAAGCTGTTTTCCTGTGTTCCAGCCTCCCAAGTATAGACACATTCAGATAGATCATACCTTTTATTCAGTAGCAGGATGAGACCAAGGTCCTACCTCAGGCCACATCCTACATCACAAGCCAGTGCCATATATCACTACACTCTCATCTTCAGTCATCACAGAAACATATGTGACCGTAGTGTTTGAGCTACTGCTTAGCTCAGAGACCTGAAAAGCATTTCATGTCAGTACAGCTCTTGTAGTAGGAAGTAAGGAAGTTTAGTGGTTATCTCTAAAAAACATAAGGGGGACTAAGATTTTCAGGACTCTGATTCACCATCATAGTGGGGAATGTTTAGCAAATTAACAGTGGTAAAAACAGTCTTCCTCAATGTCACAGGACTCCAAAAAACATTGGGAAATTTCCATACTCACCTCTCAGTTAACACTGAGTATCAAAAGATTTGAATAATCTCTGTTCTGCTCTTATTACTCAGAAAGGAACATTTTGGCCTTTTTCATCCTCTGTACTGAATACTTCCTCAATGTTCAATTCCATATCTGAGTAGAGGTTAAGTAGAAATTCTAAGGTCCTTAAAAATGACCATCATATTTACAAACTTCAATAATGCTTTAAAATTTGTACTTCTTCAAAAGGAAAACAAATATTACTAAGTTATTATGTATGGTTTCAACTGATCATAAAAAAGGAATCTTAAGAAATCATTGGTTTAATTTAAAGCCAGTAATATGAACAGAATGGCATACTTTTAAATATTATAAGCAATGTTGCCAATGTCTTTTGGAAATAATAAATAAGATACTATGCTTCTTTTGCCATGCCACTAGACGTGACTTTTTGATAGTATTAATTACTGAAGGGACACTGGAAACGGTGGCTCAGACCAGTAAAAAAAGCACTCAGGAAGTTAAGGCAGGGGGATCTTGATGAGTCTGAGTTAAACAGTAAGATATTATCTCAGAAAATTCCCCAAATCTAAGCTTATAGAAATGCATGGATAAGTTTGGCTTCTGCATCTGAAGTTCTGCTGTAATGTCTTCTACTAAACATCCATAGTTAACTATTATTGAGTATTTCATTCATTTACAAGTTTCTACAATGAATCCATTCTGTCATGCACTCAGTCATCCACTAATTCATTCTTTCATCCATCCACCCATTCATCCATTCATTTAAGCATGATGAACAATCGTCACATTGTTGTATGTACAGAACTCAGAACCATGGACTAATCACTGCAGCATCTACTAGAAGGCCATAATGACTATGAATAGGTAGAGTTCTAGATTCTCCATTTGAAGCATTCATGGAATGCACATGAAGAAACATCTATATGGATAATAATGATCAGACTCAATCACTCCAGATCACACATGTTGTTAGCACGCTGTTCGGGGATGGGGTGTTCATCCAAGAAGCTGCTGTTAGCAGTATTCAAGGAACCCAAGCAACAAGCACCCACAGCTCCATGATGACATCTGCCTCTGGGCAAGGCAAGGTCTGTTGGCAAAAGTCCAAATTGTCTAATGTGCCTGCATGAACTATTTTCTACAAAATGCAGATTTTCCTTCAAACTCTTGAATAGCTGTTTCTTAAGTGGATTGCAATGAAATGTCACTTTCCTGTCAAATTTTTCAGCCTCACCCAGACTTGCAAAGTAGAAATCCCATTATAAAAGTCAGCAAAACATTGAAGTTAGACAGATGCCTCAGGAGATAAGAGTGCTTCCCATGCAATTATAAGGGCCTGAGGGTCCCTGAGATTGCCCGAGTTTAATTCCCTGGCACCCATGTGAACAGCTGGGCATGGCCCACACTGCTAAAACCTCAGTCCTGTGGAGAGCAAAGATGGGCCAACTTGTGAAGCTTGCAAAAGTAGCAAGGTCCAGAATCAGTGAGACAGTTACAAGGAAACACATGAATGAGTGATAGAAGGTAACACCCAACATGTGTGTGACCCCCCCATACCCGTGACATACTCATCTGCATATACATGTCCATATACCGCAAAACATACACCATACCAAACATCTCTCTCTCATACCCACACACACACGTGTGTGAACATGCACACATGTATGAAAATCTAAAATATCAAAGGATGAGGAGATGGCTCAATGGACAAAGTGCCTGTCTTCCAACATTTGAGTTTGAATCCTTAGGTCTCATGAAAAAACCAGAAGCTATGATATGGGTAGGCACATATATACCAGATAGATGATAGATGATAGATAGATAGATAGATAGATAGATAGATAGATAGATAGATAGATAGACAGAGAACAAAACATATATAGATAAAGAATTTTTTTTTTTAGCCAACAAAGCAGATCTTCAGTAAACCCACCAGACATGCTGCACTGTTCAGATTTCTTGTTTAATTACAGGCAGAGTTTGGACTTATACATTCATTTAATTATCATTTTACATTTTCTCCTTCTAAGATTCAACTTTGTTCTGTTCTGCTCTTTAAAAAGATAGATAGATAGATAGATAGATAGATAGATAGATAGATAGATAGATGACTTTTAATATAAGACTGTGGATCATGAGCATAAAAAAACAATTTAAAATATGTCCTAGAAAAATGTGTAATTGTTGTGGTTTGAGTAATTGGCATGTATGTGTTGAAATTCCCTCTAAGTAATTGAAGACCTTAAGTGTCTTGAGAATTTTATAGCTAATATTATTGCCAGCTTATGGCTTCTGGTGCTATTAATTATGACAAAAATTATTTTTCTATCTCGATTAAACCAGACTACACTACAGTTCTTGAGATTTCTCTTTGAATGCTAAAGTAGTGATTGCTTGATAAATGCTTGGTCCCAATCCAGTCTGCATTTCTGTGAAAATATTATTCTCTGTCTCATGTATGCTCACTGTTGGCCTTCTGCCTGGGAGAACGTCTCCCGAGAACTTCACCCTTCTCTGCCAGCATCACCTGCTCAGGTATCAGAACTCCAAGGGACTTGGGGAGATTGCTCAGCATGTAAGAGCTCTTGCCATGCCAGCATGAGAACCTGAGAAAGCCTGAGACTACCTGAGTTCAATTCCCCAGCAGCCACGTAAACACCTGGACATGGTCATGCATGTCTGCAACTACAGTCCTGTTGAAAGCAGAGAGCAGAGAATCAATGGTGCCCACTGGTCAGCCAGTCTAATAAACACAGCAGCTCAGGGTCTGGGGACAGACTCTGTATCAAGGAAATATGTAGAAGAGTGAAAGAAGAAGATACCTGATGTTTGCCTCTGGCTTCCACTTGTGTGTGCATGAGGTACACACACACACACACACACACCACACAGATCTATACAGATATCTTCAGTTGTTAAGTTCCTATAATGAGTATTCTCCAATTGTCGTTCACCTACCACAAAGTGAGGCTTGGGTCTTTCCTCCACGTTTCCATTGTCTTCTTCAATCATGGTATGACTCAATGATGGCTTACTTGTCCAGTGATCTCATTCTTCTGTCTGGTGAGGTTTTTGAAACAAGAAGTATTTTATGTGCCTTTGAGTTTCTGTGACCAGTGTGGCAGATAATAAACATTTGCTCAATGAGTGCATAGATGGACACTAAAATGAAATTTGATGTGTTAATCTGGGGCCCACTTCCATCTCTGTATTATTTGCAAAGAAGAAAGAAGGAAGACAAGAGAGGGGTAAAGATAGAGAAGGAGAAAGAAAGAAGAACAGAAACAAGAGAAAAGAAATAATAAACAAAAAGGAGAGGAAAAAGAAAGTATTTATGGCAGCTTTTACCAACCATCTGATCCTGTCAATCATTTCTCCAGCAAAGTCCCACAGCCAAACTAGTTAGTGGAAAATTCACATTACCCAACAGACAAAGTGTTGTCTGATGGTCTGCATTAAATAGCATTGCCATAGCCAGACTGAAGATGTTTTTCCGTCAAGGAGCAAGTGGGAACATGAATCATCTAGACAGAGAAAATGTTTATTGAAATGTAAATGAATCTTTTATGCCTGTTCTTTAGCTCTTTTGTAATAGAAAAATCTGTAAGGAAATGGCAGAATTTGTGTTGCACCCATCCCCTCCTTGCTTATTTCCACAATGGGGTAGGCCACTAATAAAATGAAAACAAGAATTTTGGAGAGGAAATACCTTATTTTTACGATGCGTACTTCCCCTAAAAAGAGCAATAACAATAGTGAAAGTTTCAAGCAGTGAATTAGTGTTGGACCAAGCGCATTTTCCGGTGGGTCTGCTCCCTCCCTGGTCTGCACAGGCAGCAGGTGGCTGGGTGCATATGAGATCTGAAGGCCGGCCTGCCACCTGACCCTGGTACTGTCACTCACATGGAGTTCCTCTCAGGCAGCCTCTTCTGAGGGAGCAAGGGTATTCCTCATCCCCATCCCTAGTAAACAGCAGTTGCTGGGAGAATTGGAGCTCACACAGCCCTTTGAGTTGTGCAGATAAGAAAGTTCTCCTTTGAAATGTAAAATGCTTGCAAATGTTTTAACCATCACAGGGTAACATTTGCTGTCATGCTGAACAGGGCTAGAAGACATGGAAACATTTTGATATCCCACTGGAGTGAGCTTTTTGTGGAGGCGGGGAGGGTCAAACTTCTAATGATGAGGTAATACTTGTCAAGGAAAAAATTTTGAAAAGTTGATCGAGAGTTTTAAATTTCTTCCCTGATTTATTCTGTTGTGGGTTGAATGTAGAATGTTCACATAAGCTCATGTGTCAAAGCACTTGCTTCAATCTTGTTGGTACTGTTTGTGAAGGTTGTGGGACCTGTAGGAGGTGGAACCTTGCTGTAGGAAGTAGGTCACTGAGGGCGGGCTTTGAGGTATATGGGGGAGGGAGGGAGGGCACTTCCTTTTTGCCCTCGGCTTCCTATGCGTCAAAGTGACTGGAACGGGGAGCCAAAATAGACTCTTTCCTTCCTTCAGTTGCTCTGGTCAGGTCCTCAGCAATGACAGAGTAACTGACACATACACTTTTAACTTCTTGTCTGACAATCTCTTTTATTAGTCGTAGATCTTAGAGAATAGTGCTGCAGTGCTTTGAATCAGATGCCCCCCATTAGCTCATGTGCTCTGAATACGTGGCTCTCAGATGGTGGCCATTTGGAAGATGGAACCTTGCTAGAGGAGGCGTGTTGCTGGCGGCATGCTTAGGGGTGTCGTATAGCCAGCTCCCCTCTGCTGTGCGCACTCTCTTGTTGGTGTTGTCCACCTGCTGTGGCAGAGATGATGCCCAGCCTTTGCTCATGCCCTACTATCGTGAAGCTTCTCCCCGAGACTGTAAATTAAAATAAAACCTGTTTTTTCCCCATCAGCTGTGTTTGGTTGGGTGTTTTTCCCCAGCAACAAGAAGGTGACTACAACAAGCACCTAGTGAATGACCCCTACAGAGATCCTCCTAAGAGAGAAGATAACAGGCTCCTTACTGCAAGCAGAGCCATTCTTCTTTTAGCATTGGAAGCATGTATCCCTGTTTACCTTATGTCTTAATGTACCCTTTGAGAATTCTAAATTGCATCTATCTTAAATGGTAATTTCATAACCTCCATTTGCATTTTGAGCCTTTGACACAGTTACAATTTAATGGGTTATAAATGCTATAAATAATGAGCCATAAATCTGAACCTCGTATAGTCCAGTCAAAAATCATCTCTCTCCTGTGTTGAAAAGGGTAATTTATTGGATATTATTTTAACCCTAAGTTAAAAATGCAAGATGATGGACATACTCTTCTCTCAGCTCCACCACACTCCACATCCAAAACTGGCCTTTTTTTCTACCATGTGGAAAAAGAAATATACCTAGAGCTAAAAAACCCAAGCATCAATATTTTTTTAAACAAAACTCTGTCTCCTCCCCCATGATAAATAGAATCTGGACTGCCTGACACTGGTGAACAATGGGTGAAATGGATATTAGAAAAATCTCATTTATCTTCTGCTTTATTTCTTGATAGGGGTCCTTGTCACTCGGACTATTGTGTGACCAGCTCTGAAAAGGGCATCTCATTAGTTTTTCTTATCAAGATAGCAAGGTCCTTTGAAACAGCAAAGCACTTATGTTTTAGATTCAATTAGAGAAACTGCGCAGTGTCTGTGTGTGTAGATGTTTGTGTGCGAGCAGATGTTTGCACCCCAGAGCTCGGCTTTGATAGACGACACTGTCAGCCTTCATGGATCAGTTTGCACCATTTTTGAACTTGACCCTGAACTCCATGTTCAGGCAGCTGAGAGATAAATTCTCATCAGGTCCCTTGATTCTATCTGAAGCAGGATCCTTCTGGGCAAAGTATGGGGAAAAGTCACCCTTCTATGGAATGAGGAATGTGTGGATTTCTATTTGGAGGCCATTTGTTTCCAAGCCCACACAAAAGCCCTTGATTTGCTCCACAAACTTCCAGTGAGGCCCCCTGGTTTCCCCGGCTCCCTCCCATACAGTTGACTATTCAGACAAGTGCACCATGGGATGGTTATAAGTTGCCACATGAACAACTGGAAGAATGTCAACAAATCAGTAATGATTTAAGATATATCAGATGGAATTCATTTTTTTTTACATCATTTCAAAAATCCTAGTGACAGACACATGACGTGGGACAACTGCACATCAGGACACTGGAAAATTCAGCTGACACATTAAGAGAAAGCTTCTTTCTACCAGCAGCTGTGAAAACAAACTGAAAATGAAAATAATCCCACCAGGGTTGTGAATAGTCCCCTGGGGTTACTGGCCTCTTTTAAAAGCACAAGGATGCTTTCAGAACAGTAGGGTGCCATGTAGCTCATTTTGTTCAGTTGGTTATAGGATGCTAGTGACCTGCAATATTGAATTTCTCCTGATGGAATGTTCTCAAATGATCTCTTACCAAATGAATGTTTTGGGGCAAAACATGGTTTACTTGGAGGTTCTTGTTGAATTCTTAGAAATTCTGTGCTTCATTGTTTTTCACATAGGTGAGCCTTGGGAGACAGACCCAACTACCAAAATACACCTTTAAGCACTTGTTATAGTTGTGATTTTGAAAGTATTGGCATGGTCATGGAGAACAAGCTGCCAAAGGGCTCCTCCCCACAGAGCTCTTCTGTCTAGCAGGTACCTGGTGATGAACAGGCACTCAGTGTCTTTCTGAATAGACGAATAATTGAAGGCAGGTACAACAGCACTATATAAAGCTCTCTGCCCTACAAAGCAGAAATTCCCATTTAAAATTCCAAGAAAGGCTGGGGAGATTTCTCAGTGGTTAAAGTCCCTTGGTCCACAAGCCTGCTAAGAGTTCAGATCCAGTGCCCACAGAAAGCTGGGCACAAAGGGATGCACATACCTGTCATCCCAACACATCTACAGCAATGGGAGGCACGGTCAGGAGCATCCAGATTTCACAGGCCAGCTAGTCTGTCCTTCCCAATGCAAACAACAATGAAACAGATCCCATCTCTGACAAGGTAGAAGCATGACCTGGCACTCCCAAGTTGTCCTCTTACCTCCACACACATGCTGTGAAAATGTGTGTTCATACACACACAAATCACAAACATACAGCCACATACACAGAAATAAAAGAAATTAAAGGATTCCATGAAATTGGCATGACACTGGATAATTGTGCCTTGGTTTTATGTCTTGGTGGTTGGGACTAACCCAACCCAGAACATTAAATTCCTGGGCTTCAAGATACAAACTAAAATCTTTCCATATGTATGAATCCTAATCCTTTGCATTAGAATCTGATGACTTTAACCTGTAGTTCCCTTTGAACATATACATTCATAGATAAGGGATACTACAGGTGGTTGCTAACAAGGTTTTAGGCATGTGTTGCCCATTTTCAACTTCATGATAATCTGAGGCCCCCAATGTGCTCAAAGCACCTAAAGATACTGGGCCTTGAGGACCAGGGGCATTTATCTCAAGTATGGAAAGACAGGAAAGCTCGAAAGCCAGAATTTAACTACTCACAATATTCCTAAATGCTAGTCAGAAATGTGTGAACAAAGTCAGAGTATGCACCAAAGCAAAATGGAAATTAGCAAGGCCATGCCAATGACAGCTACATGTAGTGTTTGTGATCATAATTCTTCCATTCAGCATGGTGAGCCCACGTGCCACACTTAGGCCAGGTTGTTTGGTCCCTTTGGTGTTGTCCCTCTGCCCTTTCATGTGTCCCCTCACTATTTAGCAATGTCTCTTTCCATTGCTACAGCACCTGATAGTGTTAAGTATAATCCCAGTCACATCCACCTTCATGCATAATTAAGAACTGGATTAGATGCTTTGAAAGTGAAAATTGCCGCTGTTACTTCTGAGGCTAAAAAAATTATCCAAATCCAGTATTACTTCCTGAGTTTTGTTTCATGGAATATTTATGACAAGCTGTGATAAAATATTGATCCAGGATGTTCTGACTAGAAGCAGGTGCCATGGAGGTGCCATCATTATGTGGAACTTGTGGGGCGCTTTGTTTGCCGACAGTCTCTCTTTAAGTCATCAGCTTTGCTCTGCATTAGGGTTGTCACCTCTACTATTTTGTTCCGAGTGAACAAGTGGGGACCAGAAGAACAAGTGGCTTGCCTTGTGCTAATGCTTTATTCGTCCTCCAGTGAGCTATGCAGCTTTCACAACTTCTTCGTTACACTTTTCTAAAAGACCCCTTGTTGCTGTGAGGAATAAAAATTAAGAATATATCACACTGGGAGATGGGAGATAGCCTGGCAGGTAAAGTGCTCACTGCACAATCATGAGGAATGAGGTCGGAATTCCCGACACTCGGTACAAAAGCTGAGTGTAATAGTATGCACCCGTAATCCGAGAGTTAGAGAGAATGCTCCCTGAGAATTGTTGGCTAGCTAGTCTAGCTGAATCAGTGCAGGACCCTGTACCAAATAACAAGACAGAAAGCAACTAAGAAAGACATCCAGCATTAGCCATGTGTCTCCATACACATGCACACTCGTGCATATGTGTCTACACACACCCATACACACATATATACACACTGTGCATCATATTTCTACCATCTGATGATATGTATTTTCCATAAAAAAAAGGTTACCAGGACACATCTGATCCACCTCTCCTTATATTTAGTACTAATTTTTGACTTTGACTTTTGGGGTCTAAATTTAACAGCCTTTCCATATCTCACCACCTAAGTCCTTGTTACTGCCTTTCTGGTTCTTGTTTCATTATTTCCCTTCTAGCCCAATCCTCTTACCCCATTTTTACTCCAAGCTAAATCTATTTTTTTTTTGTTTGTTTGTTTTGGTTTTGGTGAGGTTTCACCTGCCTGAGGATATCTGGTCCCTTGAGTTTACTGTCTTCTGAACACCCTATGTGTTGATAGATAAAACACCACTGTCCTTGAATAGAAGCACTTTTGGATTTGATCTCAGTTGACAAATTAAAGACAGTTTTCAAGTGCAAATATGAATGTAGACAAGATTTGGTCATCAAACTTCAGTGCCAGTGTTTTGTAGCCAAAGTATGGCCATTGCTTGCTCTGGTAAGATGGCCTATCAATAAATGATGATGACCAGCCGTTCAATCCGCCATAGGTCAGAGATCCCACATTTCACACAACAACTCCACAGATGATGTGTCCTAAACATTCCCACCCTGTCACAATGGCTCCACAGCCCACAAAATACTTGAAGCCTCTTCATTTTAAAATTTCATGTGAATTTTGACCTTCCATAATAGACTTGCTCATTTTCAGTTTTAAAAGACTTTAACTGATTCACCATTAAGTAAGCGTGTTTAATCCAAATATGACCCCATGACTCTATCACACCATTTGCAAGCACTTCTGTCATTTCTGCTCATCTTTTCTCCTGCTCTGTAAAGGGGTGGGGCACTTATATTGCCAATCTATTGTTGTTTGAGAGAATATTGATCTGCAGTCTGACCATCTCCCTACATTCCAGAATTGGATTATGGGCTAAGGTTCAAAAGCAGATGTGTCTAGCTCCAAACTCTCACTTATAAAATGCTTTGGACCCTTACAAATCTTCAAATTACCCTAGTCTCATGTATATAAAAATATATTTGTCTACACTCAGAACCTCACAGCAATAGAGTGAGTGACCCAGTGCCCGGTCCCAGTGGTGCCCCATATCTATGTTGAATTATACAGCTTGAAGCCCTGAACCAAGCCCTTGGCCCTGCCCACTTCTGTAGCCACAGGCAGCATCCAGACTAGAATACCACCAGGATCATAGCTTCCAGAAACACCAGGTTACCATGGCTATCAGGCCTGTCTTTCTGTTGTAGGCTCTGTAGGTTGTATATAAAACCACCACTTTTTATGCCATGAGTATTGTGGTTTCTGTTCTCCATACATACTTGCTAATGGAGCAAACAGATAAACTAGCTTCCTAGTTTTCTGAGACTGGCCAGAGCGGGTTGGAGTGGGTTAAATAAATAAAGGACCATTTCTCCATCGGCCAAAGTCAAAGCAGTGGCAGGAAACACATAACACCACAATGAACCATGCAAGTCTGTACACTTTCTTTCTGCTTCATATAATGATATACAGTGTTCTGGAAGTAATGATCTGTAACTTAAATGGGTCAGGTATATATTTTGATTTCCTCTTACTGCTTGTTGAAAAATATTTTATGGCTTTGTAATTTTGTTTTTTGCTATCCAAGATGATTGCCATGCTACCCCGTAGCCTGGGGAAAGCCATCTTTAAATGTCATGATTATTTATCTGAAAATATTAGAGCAATCTTATTTGAGATTTGATCTTCTTGAAAGGACTACAAGATCCACATTCCATTTGGTTCAATGCATGAATTGAAGGGAGGGGACATGCAGCTCACAGACTATGACTTGCCTATTACTTTACATATCTCCCCCTTAGAGCCACTGAATTGCAATGTTACATGTGCTTCACCTTTCCTTATGATACACTGTAACTTCTCAAGGCCAAAGATTTCAATCCTGGATTTTCTGCTGCTAGGCTGAAACTGATTTCCCATATATTCCCACTGAAAGAGGTACTATGTCTAAAGAAACCATTATCCTTTGATATTTTCACTCTGGTGAAATATGGATTCTCACAGATAGCCCTGCACACATTTATACATTTCTCATAGCCAGGAATGGTGACACTTTCAATTTCCAAATGATCTGATAATAAAAGGCTACTATGTTCTGAATATACTCACCTTTTCTATCTTGTAGTTAAAAAGTGGGTCTATTTCTCACACTCTTTTTTTTTTTTTTTTTCTATTGAGGTTGGAAATCATTGAAAGTTGATGTTACAGTATGCTTTTTTTCACTATATACACTCAGGTCACTATTACCATAATAAAGTCAATACTGCCAAATACTTTCTCTGATGGACTGCAAGATAGCTCAGCCAGTAAAGCTCTTGCTGCATAATGATGAGAACCCAAGTTCAGATCTCCAGAACCCATGTAAACACTGGACATGGCGACCTATCTCCATTTCCATGAGGCAGAAAGAGATGGACCTCTGGACCAAACTTGCTACCTAGACTAGCTGCATCAGCAAGCTCTGGGTTCACGGGAAAGACGGATTCAATAAATAGGTGGAGAGGCTTACAGAGAGACACCTAATGTCAACCTCTGACTTCCACACACATATGCATGTGTATCCACGTACAAGAACGAACACACACACATACCAACATGCATACACACATTCACACATACCTGAAAAACATATTTCCCATATGCATATGTGCATATTAACAATCACACCACACATGCATACACATCCAATACAACGAGTGAAACCATCTCCAAGGTTGTTTTATATTTTGCATCCAGATACATCCTATAGAAAATGAGCTAGCACAAGAAACCATGTCACTTACTTTAACCAGAAGTTCAACTCAGAAACATTACCTCTGAGTAACAATAGACCTGCCCTGCAGATTGTAAATTGATTCTGGACCCGTGTTGGTTCTCTCATGTTTCTAGAAAATGCAAGCAAATGCACATGACCTCACAACTCCCAGCATTCTGACTGGGCCAAGTGTAAGTGGAGACAAGCTTGTGTCCTCTTGCTTTTGAGAAGTCTCCACTACCCAAGTCTATACTGAGACCTCTACACTGGGGCCATGCACCTGCTTACCCAGCTACCGCATTGATCTTTACAGGGCAGTGATTTCTGTGGCCATTTAGATCAATCCCCAAGACAGACCAACAAAGATATCCACCCTGCTATAATCCTCTCATTGTGTATGGACAGATGATAGACGTGGGCTTAGCAACAAGAATGCCAATCACATTGAAGTCTGCAGAAAACTTTGAGACTGGATAAGGCTCCACAAATGCTGTTCTCACATCCAGGGATTAATAAAGAACAATGCAAAGTATAACCTGGTATCCTAGTTGTATTTTATTAAAGCACCAATTTGAAGCAATCCAAAAGAAATTGGAAAACAAATCACAGAAAGGAAAATAATGTGAAAGAGAAGGGGCCCGTTGAAAGCATTGTGAGTACTCAGTCAATGCACTGACTTTGATAGAAATAGTATGCAAAGCCTCAAATATCTTAGTAAAAGACTCAACTTTATTTCATTGAGAACATTTAAACTTTTTCCTTCTATCTTGTGAAATATTAAATCTGCTCATTTTACTCATACTCTTAAACTTTAAAAAAGAGCTATATTTTTCATAAGTAAAAGATATATATACTCTATCTACTACCCAGAAACTCAAATTCTAAGTATGTATATATTCTAAACATACTCATGTACATGAAGATTTTTTTAATTAATTTTTTTTGTTGTTCATTATTTATTTATTTGAGAGTGACACAGCGAGAAAGGCAGGTAGAGAGAGAGAGAGAGAGAGAATGGGCGCACCAGGGCCTCCAGCCACTGAAAACAAACTCCAGACGCGTGTGCCCCCTTGTGCATCTGGCTAACGTGGGTCCTGGGGAATCGAGCCTCGAACCGGGGTCCTTAGGCTTCACAGGCAAGCATTTAACCGCTAAGCCATCTCTCCAGCCCACATGAAGAATTTAAAGAACAGAGGGATTGTTATAGTAAATTGTTTTTCCATATGATGAAAACAATGACCCAATAATTCATTAAAAAATAAAATGATGTCATAATAAATATATACTATTTCACATCCTAGGATGGCTGTCATCAAAAATATCAGAAAACAGGACTCAGTGGTTAAGATCACTTGCTGCTTAAGCATGTGGGTCTCTCAGGCTGCAGACAGCTAAGTTCAACTCCCCAGAACCCCTGTAAAAAGCTGAGGGTGGCCATATATGTCTGTAACCTCAGTTCATGCTGGGCAGAGACCAGACAATTGCTGGGACTGGCTGACTGGTGGATAGCAGCTCCAGGTTGAGAGAATGACCCTGTCTCAAAGAAATATGCAAACGAATGAAAGATAAAGATTCAAGGTGTTCTCTGGCTCCCCACACACATACATGGGGCATGTGCAACTGTAGTCATGTATGCATACAGCACACATACCACAACCACAAATAAATAAGAAAATAATAAATGTTGATCCTGTACATACTGCTGGTGGGAACATAGAATGGTGATGCTACTTTGGAAAATCACTTTGGGTACATCTCAAAACGGGGTACAAAGAGTTACTCTGTGACTCTGAAATGTCACTCATAGGTGTATGTTCCAGAAAAACAGAAGCCTACGTGCATACACACACGCACACACACACACACACACACACACATTCACACAAAAGATCAAAGGTAGCATTATTCAGAATAGCTAAAAGTGGAAACTGCCTAAATGTCCCTAAAGTGATGATTGGATAAATAACATGTCACATACCAGACAATGGAGAATGATTCAGCAATAAATGAGAATGAAGTATTGACATATGCTGCAGGTTGACTGAACTTTGAAAACATAAACTGAAAGGCCAAACACTGTGTAAATTAATTTATTTGAAATGCCTAGGATATATAATATATATGGACAAAAATTTGATTATCTCTGACTTGATGAGAAAGAGGAGAAATAAAAATGGATTACTGGTGAGAAATGCAGTCTTTTGGAAGATGAATAAAAATATGTTCTAAAATCACAGGTCACAATACTACGGTAATTGTAAAAATATATATACTTTCATGGGTGACTAGGATGATATATATATTACCTCTTAACAAAGTGCACGTTAAGTTACAATGTGTAAACTTCAACAGAGACAAAGTTACCGTGATGATTCATTTCTTCATCATAATACTGAAAAAGGGATGTGTGTGGTATGATCTAGCTACATAAAATTTGCATGTATACTAAAGAGATTTATTCATGTATCAAGGATCTATGCATGCAGTGAAGAAAGAATGCAAAGAGGAGATTGTACTCCAGTGTTGCTCTGCTGAATTGTCAGTGATATTTGCAATATTTCCTTTCCTTAATTCAACTGTGATCCACAATATTTATCATATAATTTTATGTCTTTTCCATTTGTCTAGCTAAATTTTTAGAAAAATAATAATGATTATCAAGATATTCATTCATCCTCATGAATTAGTTGGGCTTTAGAGGGCATGTCCTCCCCAGTTGTTAACTTTCTGTTGCCATTAAGGTTTGCATTAAGCTGTAAAATCAAACAAAACCTACATCTTCTATGAGTTTTGATTCTAACAATAACATCAAACTATAAATCTGAGAGGAAATTGGAGCTGTATTTGTACCACATAAAATACCAGTGCGGGCTGGGGATATGGCTTAGCGGTTAAGTGCTTGCCTGTGAAGCCTAAGGACCCAGGGTTCGAGGCTGAATTCCCCAGGACCCATGTTAGCCAGATGCACAAGGGGGCGCACGCATCTGGAGTTCGTTTACAGAGCCTGGAAGCTCTGGCGTGCCCATTCTCTCTCTCTCTCTCTCTCTCTCTCCCTCCCTCCCTTTCTCTCTCTGCCTCCTTCTCTCTGTGGCTCTCAAATAAATAAATAAACAAACAAAAAAATTAAAAAAAATAAAAAAATAAAATAAAATACCAGTGCCCAGTGCCCTGGAGAGGGTATGATGAAGCCTAACCTTAATTTTCTCCTCTTTCTCTCTCTCTCTCTCTCTCTCTCTCTCTCTCTCTCTCTCTCTCTCTCTTTTTCCTTCCCTTTTATATTACCTATCTTTTTCTTCCTTCTTTTCCCTTGGCACTGGCCTGAAACTCCCAGTACCAGAGTGCAGTAAACATCCACAAAAAGCTGTTGATCAGAGAGACCTACACGGTTTCCCAAATGAAGACAGATTTCTGTCAAAGCATTTGATTACCCACCAAAGGATAATGGTAAGACCCTACTGCTGAAGATGCCACATGCTGTTGGTAGGGAACATGGAGAGACCTGGCTGGAATCTGGAAGAGAGTCAGTCCCCAGTTAGCCCGCCTACTGCCAGAAGGTGCTAGATGAGCTATTGGGGGGAAAATGGCCAACATCTATCAGAGCAACTCAAGGTCTAAGCTACTCAGCAGTGAACAATCTGATGCTCACACAAGTGCAATAGTGGCACACAGCCACAGTGGATAACCAACTGCTCTTGGATTGACTAACAGATCCATTCAGTGGAAAGGAACACATAGGTGGAACTGGGAAACAAGTCAGAATCATATCCAAATAATGAGTTCACTCTCCAATATCAAGCTCCCACCAATCTTGGGCTACAATAGGGCCTACATCCCTTTAAACTAACTCTCTAAGCTCTCTAAACTAACAATGGTTATCCCATTTAACCAGTGAGGACTTCACTCTCCGTTGGAGAATCTGCTTCTCTTTTTCAGATGGACACAGAACCTGAGGAGAAAATCAGCCCATCACACTACACCAGGGTCCCAGCTGAAACCATAAAATAACTGGGGAAATGAGCAAGAGTTCTGTTTTCTTGGTGAACCTGATATCAGAACAAGGGTGAAGGAAGTAGTCACTCAACTACCAAATCAAAGATCCAGAGACACAGAGGCTCCCAAGAGCCCATCACTGACGTAGACCTAAAACAAACCCAACATGGCTCAGGGAAATTCATGGAAGAGGGGGAAGAAACATTGTTAAAGCCACAAGTTGGGACATTATGCACAGAGACATTGCCTCTTCCCCATAACTGACTGCTGCCCCCATAATGTATGACCCACAATACCCATGGAGATAGCCGGCATCTCCAAGGAGGAGGGTCCCTTCGGAGGGTGGGACAGGGATGAGAGTAAGGATGGTACCAACATGTGCTGTTTACATACTGAGCCTGTCCATAACGAATAAAAAATAATACCAGTGTCATTTACCCTGTTGAAAATGGTCACTTAAAATTTCCTTTCAAGGAATGGCTTATCTAAAACCCAAACATTGACTCTCAATTCAAACCTAATGCATGCTTGGCCTGTGGGTCACTGGGGTTATGGTGATACCTTCCTCCATATTTACTCATCCCAGCATTTTGTTATTTTGGACGTTAAGAATAGTAAAATGATTGTTCCATTGTAAACTGCCAATCAGTCACTTCGCTTTTACTCACATCTCTACATTTTGAAATTATCTTAAATTTAAAATAATAACAGTTTATGAGGATATTGTATAACTATTACATATTAAGCAATATAGTTAGGCTTGTTTTCACATGTATTTGTGGTGTATGCATGTGCATATGTGTTTACATGTGTGTGTGCATGTGCACCTGTACGTGCACATGTGTGAAGGCCAGAGGATGGCTTCAGGTATTTTTCTTTTGTTGTTTTTTTTTTTAACTCTACATTATTCATTTACCCAGAGCCCCACTGGCCCCATAATGTAATGGTTAGCTCCCTGGGTTTTTTTTTTTTTTTTTTTTGAGACAGAATCTCTCACGTGAACCCACAGCACTCTGATTAGGCTAGTATGCTGTGTTAACTTACTCCAAGGATCTCTGTCTCTGCTTCCCAAGTTCCAGGATGACAGGTGAGTCCCACATATACCCAGCCTTTACATGGGTGCTGAGGATCTGAACTTGGGTCCTCACACTTTCACAGCAAGTGCTTTAATCCACAGAACTATGTCCCCAGACTTAGTCTTAAATTTTTAGGTTAAAAAGTGGCTCTTTACTATACACTGTAATAAACAAAAGTTAGCAGGCAAATAATTAGCATAAACCATAAGAAAATCATTAGTGTCTCAGTAAATGACCTGGCATAGGAAAGAAACAAACAAGAAACTTCTGGATAAGATTTATGTAGAAACATCTTCATACTGGCATTAATAATGATGTCTAAAGTTTGCAAAGAATTAGTGACATTGGTGTTTCCAGTGGAATTTTATTTAATTTTTAAATTTTGTTTTATTTTATATATATTATGATATGCTATGGTGTTTTATCCCCTCAACCCTGCTCCTGCTTCCCTGGGGGCCCTTGTCAGTGGGGTTGTGGGATTCACTGTGTGGTCATGAAGGCCTCTGTCAGTCCCTGCGTGGTAGCTGAGGAACAGTGCCTCAGGGTATTCCCACCCACCCTGTGGCCCTCACAACCCTTCCGGCCTCTCTTCTGCAACGTTTCCTGAGCCGTGGTAAGCCTGCTGAAGTCTAATTTAGTGTTGAGTTCTCTATAGTCACTTCATTTCTGCTTTGCTATGGTTTGGTTGATCACTGGGGATGGTGGTCAGGCTAGCAGTAAGAGTGGTATTCGTGCCCCCCCCCCGCCTTCCTCTGCAATTTCTCCTGGGCCCTGGCAGATGTGGTTAAAGGTGGCATGTCTCATAGTGGGCAGCCATCTATCTTCTTGTCTTACTGATGTATCTTGGCTCTCCTCCATTTTATCTTCCTTCTGTAAAATAAAACAGATTCTCCAACCAAGAGTGAGAGCATTTTGGGTTAAAGGGGCTATGCAAAGTTATTTGAGAGACTTTAGGGTATTCAAGCCCACTCTCCTCCAGAGAACATTGGGGGCTTCTCTCTGACATCTGTGAGTTCCCTGACCATGGGATTCTGACTTGGTTTCCAGTACCAGATATGAGTTCTCTCCTGCTGAGTGAGCCTTATGTCCAATTAGAGAACAGTTGGTTACGTGCAGAGGCCGTGAGCCACTAGTGCATAAGAGTGTACTTCTCTGGCTAATGAATTTTGTAGTCTGCAGACTCCCTTGTTTATTCATGTTATATACCTTCCAGCAGCTCCCATGGGGCTTTCCTCAGGAGGGAGCTAGTTTTGCTTTAAGTTCCAGCATGGTATTCTGATGTCCTGTAACCACAGCCTGTGCTATCTTCAGCAATGGGGTCTTACCTTTTAGCTCTGGCAGGCAATCCACTGTTTTGGCAATGGTCTAGATTTTTGGGGGGTCCTCATAGGTTTCCCTGGCCAACAGCTCACTGTGGGGGACAACCCAATTCTGAACTGGTGGTTTAGACTTTTTATTTAGATGAATTAATAAACATCCAAACTAAGCAACTTTGTATATCATCATCATCAAAGCATCTTAGACTTATTTTTTTGTTTCAAATCTTATGGTGCAGAGAAAGACATACTCAGAGAGAATAACCTTAGAAAACACATTCTCTGTGGCTTGACTTTCCAAATGTGAGTGTATTCTGTACGGATTCTTTTTCCTTTACAAATAATGTATTCACCATATTAACCAGCTTCATAGAATTTGTTCTTCAGAAATGCTTCATGGATATTGTGTCTTAAGACTATGGAGATCTTGCATGGATAATACAGAGAAAAATGCCAAGGTCTTTTTGAGAATTTCAGAATCTTCAAGTGAGATGAAGTTGTTTCTTCTTTGATTTCAGGAACCTTTGTAGCACATTGCCTAGATTTGAACTCACAAATCAGTCTTTATCTCAGCATGGGGTGTTTCATGCACTGAATGTCTACTCACCAAACAATGCTTAAAACTTATCTTTCACTTCTGTTTTTTTTTAATTTTTTTGTTTGTTTATTTATTTATTTGAGAGCGACAGAGAGAAGGAGGCAGAGAGAGAAAGAGAGAGAATGGGCACGCCAGAGCTTCCAGCCTCTGTAAATGAACTCCAGATGCATGTGCCCCCTTGTGCATCTGGCTAACGTGGGTCCTGGGGAATTGAGCCTCAAACCGGGGTCCTTAGGCTTCACAGGCAAGCACTTAACCGCTAAGCCATCTCTCCAGCCCTCACTTCTGTTTTAAAAGAATTATATTTATTTGCAAGCAGAGAGAGAGAGAGAGAGAGAGAGAGAGATGAGAGAGACAGACAGAGAGAGAATGGGTGTACCAGGGTCTCCAGCCTCTGGAAATGAACTACAGATGCATGTTCTTCTTGTGCATTTGGTTTATGTGTGTCCTGGGGAATGAAACCTGAGTCCTTTGGCTTTGCAGACAAATGCCTTAACTGCTAAGCCATTTCTCCAGCCCATCTCTCACTTATTGTTATGAGTAAAATCAAATGGCCACCAAACTCATGTTGAAAAATGTTGCTTAAACCCTTTTATTTAATCTCATACGCCCTCAGTAGCTTGATAATGATTTACTTTTGTTCTTTCAATTTTTTTTGATACTCCTTATCCCCAAGTTCATAAAGAAACAAGATTGTGTCCTATATACAAATAACTTGCCACTGTTCTCATGATGAGGGAAACTTCTATTCAGGTTAGTCAGTGAATTGTTTACTCTTTAATAAAATATTTATGTTGATAAAACTGAAATGCCATCAGCATTGCAATATTTAAAAGAACTTCAACTTGAGTAATTATAAACGTGCCCTATGCAAGTTATTTAGCCATTAGCTATCCTATTAAAACTCTCTGAAAAGTAGAAATCCATGCTTCCCCTCCCTATCTTTTTTCTCTATTCCTTCAAAGCCCCTTGCCCATTATGTCATTGGATGTTGAATCCAGCATGATCATGTTGGAGGGTCTGTGAACACTGGGCCCATTGCAGTGGTTTCCAAGACTTCGGCCTCTGTTCCAGATCCTTGACCTTGGCCCTGACCAGAATTTACTGTCACAAATGCAGTTCTCACAAGACTCTGTAATGATGACATGTGAGACATTTCCCCTTGCCCTGCCCAGCCAACCCCCACTAGATCTCAACAACCTACTCTTCACATACACTTATTTGCCAGGTCTCAAGATAACTTGACATTTTTCCATGGCAGTGAAATCAAATCCCCCTCCCAATACCTGAAGGAAGCAACGCAGGAAAGGAGACAGCTTGCTTTGGCTCACAGTTCCAGGGAGTAGTGTCCATCATAGCAGGAAAGGCATGGCAGGCCAGGGCCAAAGCAGAGATGGCCACATTGGACCTGATTCAAGAGTCACCCCCAGTGGCATGCTTCCTCCAGTAAGGCGCCACCTCCTAAAGATTCCACAACCTTCCCAAACAGCACCACCCACTGGGGGCCAAGTGTTCAAACACATGAACCTAGGGGACACATTTTACATACAAATCACAATAGGGTATATTACCTGACATATCAAATGGAACTTTGCAAGGGTAGTTAGGTAGAGGATTTTAAAATCAGGAGATTTTTCTGAAATATCCCACTGGACTCTGTGTGTTATAAAGGGTTCTAACAACAGGGAGGCACAAGGGTCAGAGGGAGGGAAGATGAAATGATTGGAGCAGGGAGGAAACTGGGATTGTGAGAATGGAAGCAGGAGAGGAACAAGGAAAAGGAGAGGATAGGAAAAAGAAAGAGAAGTTAAGAGTTTATCATGGGGTGGGGGGCTGGAGAGATGGCTCAGCAGTTAAGGTGCTTGCTTGCAAAGCCTAAGGACCTGGGTTAATTCCCTAGTACCCAAGTATAGCCAGATGCATAAAGTGGTGAATGTGTCTGGAGTTTGTTTGCAGTGGCAGGAGAGGAGGCACTGGTGCATCCATTCTCGCTCTCTCTCACTAATAAACAAATAAAAAAGAGATTGACATTGATTTAAGGATACTACTTGCTGAGTTTGGAAAATCAATAACCAAGAGATGCAGGAAACCTCTAGAAGTTACACAAGACAAAGAAAAAAAAGATATAATTTTTAACCCTAAATTAAATTTTACCAGTAACCTTTGATTGCTTTTAAGTTGGGTTCCGGATCTGATATACCAAAGTGTTCATGTATCACTAACTTAAATAATATGCCAGTTTACCAAGATAAGAGTAATAAGCATGTCATTGCAGCAACACTTCAAGGTGAGCATATTATGTCAAATTAGAAGTAATAAGATAGAGAGACAAAAGGACAACCATGTTTATAGCAAAGATCATATTTGCCTAAATCCCAAGTTTTCATACTTTTCACAGAATAATGCTACCTCCTATAAGGTTTGTGAAGATCCTGGGTGTCTGGTGAAATCTAATTTAAAAAAAAATTAAATATGATTATTATACAGGGAGCTGCTCAGTTCTTGTATGTATTCTTCAGTTAGTTTTGATATATGAAAATCAGACATAACATTTTCCTCATTCCAGAAATTCCTTAGTGCCCTCTTCCAGCCATATCCATGTCTTCCACCATAACTGATAATCTGATTTCTTTGACTGGGGGCTACTTGGCCTACTCTAGACTTTCAACGGAGCCATAAATTCTCACTTTTGTTGTATCTGACTTTTCACTAAGCATATTTTTTAAAAGAAATCCTTGTACTGTTGCATGTACTCACAGTTCATTCTTTTAGTCACTTATTTTGATTCTATTTTGTGAACACTCCATGGTTTATACTTCCATTCTTCTGTTAGTAGACATCTGTGTTGTTTTTCAAAGTTTGGACTTCTATAAGTAAAGCCATGATGAACACTTTTATCCAAGGCTGTTTGTGGACATATATTTCCATTTCACTTGGATATATTCCAAGATGGGGAAGTGCTGTGTACATTGTAAATGCACATGTGCTTTTTTAACAGATGAATTATGTATATCTAAGTTTCATTATTATTATTAACAACATATTTCATATGGATACATCATGAGTTGGTACCCTCTTTCCTCCCATAGCTGCCACCATTTTGTTGCAGACAAAGTGAGGTTGCAAATATTGTGGTTTATGTGTTGTGGAAACAGTAGTCAGTTATTTTGGGGGGAGGGAATGTCTCTGGGCATGATATCTCAACCTGTGGCTCTTACAATCTTTCCACCCCCCTCTTCTACAAAATTCCGTGGGCTGTGGTAGGTGAGTTTTAAGTCTATTTCAGTGATGAGCGCTTAGAAGCCTCTGAATCTCTGCTTTGGCAGGTGTTGAGTATCCTCAGGGCCTGTCTCCTTCACCCTGGCACTGATTATCAGGTTCAGTATAGAAGCAGCACTCTTACTCATCTCCCCAATTCCTCTGTGGATTCAGCTGTGACTTGGCTGAAGTGCGAGGGGTAGTTTATCTCCTCCAGTCTTGCTACCTTCTGAAAAAGAAGAACGGATTCTCCAATGGAGAGTGAAGTCAGCATAGCTTAAATGGGATAAGCATTATTAATTTAGGGAGAATTTGATGTATGTAACCCCTCTTTTAACCAAAGACTAGTGACAGCTTGACACTGGAGAGCATAATCTTTGTCTCCATAAGATTCTGATTTGGTTCCCAATTCTAGATATGGATTCCTACTGAGTTGATCTCTTAGCCAGTCAGAAAGCTACTGTTACCCACTGAGGCTGTGTGCCACTATTGCACTGGTGTGTACAGCCTGTCAAGGTGTCTGCTTCTGAGTAGCTTAGACCTTTAGTTACTCAGACTGTTGTTGGCCACTTTCTCCCAACAGCTTATATAGCACTTTCCAGCACTAGATAGGCTAACTGTCTAGGGACGGGCTTTCTTCTGAATTCCAGCCAGGTCTCTCCATGCTCTGTGTCAATATCATATGGTGTCTTCAGCAACAGGGTCTTAGCTTTTGCCTCATGTGGGTAATCAAGTGCTTTGACAGAAAACTGTCTTCATTGGGAAACCTCATAGGTTTCTCTGATCAACAGCTCAATGTGGGCAGCAACCAAACCCTAGTACTGGGAGTTAAAGGCCAGAGACAGAAAAAAAAAAAAAAATTCTTTTCAGCTTAGGCTTCGTCTCCTGCTCATGAGAGCCCTACTTTTCAGGTGCTCCCCCCTTACTACTTTTGAGCATTATATCTTTTAGGATATCTACAAGGATAAAGGGTTCTCTGGTATCAGCACATTTTGGATTTAATTTTATGTTTGTTTTTACCCCTCTCCTTCCCCTCCACCAAACCATTTCATCCCTATGGTCTGAGCCTTGAGTTGCCTATCAGATATGTCAGCCACTCCAGCAGGTCCAGGTTAGGAACTGCAGATAAGTGACACCATACAGCATTTGTCTTTCTGTGATTGTGTGAATTTGCTGAGTATGATCCAAGTCTGTCCATTTAAAAAAAAATTTTAATTGTATCATTTTTTCCTTACTGCTGAGTAAAATTCCATTGTGTAAATGTACCACAACTTCATTATCCATTCATCCAGTGATGGGCATCTGGGTTGATTCCAGTTCTTAGCTACAATGAATTGAGTGGCTATAAACATGGATGAGCAAATGTCTCTATATTGATGCATGGAGCATTTAGGATAAATGCCCAGTAAGGGAATAACTGGGTCTGTTGGTGGCTCTTTTCAGCAGTCTCCAAATTGATTTCCATAGGGGTTGTAAAGTTTACATTCCCACCAAAAAAAAAAAAAAAAGGATAAGTGTTCCTCTTTCCCCACATCCTTGCCAACATTTGTAGTTGTTATATATTTTTTAATGATTGCCATACTTACTGGAGTAAGGTGGAATCTCATAGTTATTTTAATTTGGATTTTCCTAATGGGTAGGGACTTTGAACATTTTCTTAAGTGTGTGTAGCCATTTGTAATTCTTCCTCTAAGAAGTCCCTATTCACTCTCTGCCCCATTTTTGGAGTGGATTGTTTGATTTCTTTTTTTATTGTTTGGTTTTTTGAGTTCTTTGGGGATTCTAGATATTAGACTTCTATCATTGGTATAGCTGGTGAAGATTTTCTCCCATTCAGTGGGTAATATATTGGCTCTGCTTATGGTATGTTTGTCTATGCAAAAGCTCTTTAGCTTCAGGAGGTCCAATTAGTTGAGTAATTGTTTAATTTTCTGGGCTACTGGCATTTTGTTCAGGAAGTCTTTCCCCATTACTATTGTTGCAGTCAGGATTGCATTGCTGCTAGAAATCACTCAGCCAAGAGCAGCTTGTGGGAAATAAAGAGATATATTTTGGCTTACAGACTTGGGGGGGGGGGAGCTGCAGGATGGCAGGGGAAAATGATGGCATGAGCAGAGGGTGGACATCACTTTCTGGCCAACATCAGGTGGACAACAGGAACAGGAGAGTGTGTCAAACCCTGGAAAGGGAGAGCCAGCTATAATACCCATAATCCCATCCCCAACAACATACTGTCTCTAGGAGGCATTAATACCCAAATCTCCATCAGCTGGGAACCCAGCATTCAGAACACCTAAGTTTATGAGGGACACCAGAATCAAACCACCACATTCCAACACTGGCTTCCATAAACTGATAACTGTGCATGATATAAATTCAATGCATTCATCTAGTTTCAAAACTCCCCATATATTTTATCAGTTCCAGTGATATTCATATATCCCCATAGTCTACGAACTTTTAACTGAGCCATAATACCAAAAACATCCTCCCAAAAAATCCATAATGGCACAGAATAAACACTCACACTGCAAAAGACACCACTGGGCATAGCAAAGAAATATTTAACCAATGGGAGGTTTAAACAGGGCAAACATAAAACTCTGTAGCTACAATTCCAACAACTCTAGTCAGTGACAAGTCTCCAAGTCCGATAATTCTAACCAGCAACAAGTCTCTGGAGTTCCAATTCTGCCCCTCCAGCTAGGCTACTCATAATCCTGGAAAACTTCATCCAGGGTCAGCAGCAATCCTGTCACCTCTACTGGGCCTCCACTGAAACCCATGACTCATCCTCACAGCTCCAATGGGTCTCCAAGCAGATATCCATTACACCTGCTTCACACAGCCCATGTCCATTTCAAAAATACAAGACCACTTTGCAAACTCAATGACACTCTCTTTCCTGCATTTCTTATACTCCACAATGCCAGGTAGGGTGCCAGTTTGTTAACGGGGGGGGGGGGGGGGGGATAAAGCAGACTTTGAAGAACAGGATGCTCCTTGAGCATTTGGGCCCCTTCAAAACAGTACATTTTTCCTGTTGCCCCAATGCAAGTCAGCTGGCCAAATCTCAAAGGTTGTATTCTCTCATATAATTGCAGCTGAACAGGCAGAAGTTTCAGCCCAAAGATTTCATTTCTGGACTATATCCCTCTACTCACACCAGTCCATTTCTAAGCAATGCTACCTTGCACAAATTCTCAGGACACAGCCATAACAGAAAGCTTATCACACAAACTGCTTCTACCCCAGTCCAGGCAAAGCTCTTTCTCACCCTCATAAGCCAAACCTCACAGTCCATAGTTCTTACTGCATTTCAACTCTGACCAGAATAGTCCATCAAGCTGTACTTACAGCACTGCAAGGTATCTCTTAGAAAAGCTTTCAAATCCTTCCACGTCCCTCTTGAAAATCAACTCCAAAGCCGGGCGTGGTGGCGCACGCCTTTAATCCCAGCACTCGGGAGGCAGAGGTAGGAGGATTGCTGTGAGTTCGAGGACACCCTGAGACTCCATAGTGAATTCCAGGTCAGCCTAGGCTAGAGTGAGACCCTACCTCGAAAAACCAAAAAAAAATAAATAAATAAAAAAAAAAAAAAAGAAAATCAACTCCAAAGGGTCAAAATCACACAGTCAGGTGTCTAGCAGCAACGCCACTCTCAATACCAACTTTACTGTTGCAGTCATGTTCCCTTTGCTGCTAGAAATCACCAACCAAGAGCTGGTGGGGAAAAAATGTTTATTTTGGCTTACAAACTCAAGGTGAAGCTCCATGATGGCAGGGGAAAATGATGGCATGAGCAGAAGATGGACTTCACTTCCTGCCCAGTATCAGATAGACAAGAGTAACAGGAGAGTGTGCCAGATACTGGCAAGGGGGAGCAAGCTATAATACCCATACTTCCAACAATACACTGCCTCCAGGAGGCTTTTGGTAGAATTGCCATTTTCACAATATTAATTCTACCTATCCAGGAGCATGGGAGGTCTTTCCATCTTTTCAAGTCCTTCGCAATTTCTTTCTTGAGTTTTTTGTTTTGTTTTGTTTTCATTATATAGGTCTTTCACATCTTTGGTTAGTGTTATTCCAAGGTATTCAATTTGTTGTTGTTGTTCCTATTGAAAATGGGACAGCCTCCCTGATTCCTTTGTCTGCTTATTTGCCCTTTACATATAGAAAGGCTACTGATTTTTGTGCATTGATTTTGTATCCTGCCACTTTACTGAAGAAATTAATCACCTTTACAAGTTTTGAGATGGAGACTTTCTGGTCACTTATGTACAGGATAATTTCATATGCAAATAGGGCTAACTTGACTTCTTCCTTTCCAATTTGTATCCCTTTTATTTCTTTCTCCTTTCTCCTTTCTTATTGCTTGGGCTAGTGCTTCTAGTACTGTGTTGAAGAGCAGTGGTGAGAGTGGACACCCCTGTCTTATTCCTGATCTCAATGGAAACTCCTTGAGTCTTTCCTCATTAAGTATTATTTAGCTTTAGGTGCTTTATATACAACCTTTATTGTGTTGAGATATAAACCCCCATGCCTATTTTTCCAGCATTTTGATCATGAAGTGGTATTAAGTTTATTTATGTCATGTTTTACATTGACCAATTTCCATGTGCTAAACCATCCATGCATCCTTGGGATGAAGCCTACTTGATCAAGGTGGATAATCTTTTGATGTATAGTTGAATTTTGTTTACAGGGATTTTGTTCAGGATCATTGCATCTAAATTCTTCAGGGTTATAGTCCTATAGTTTTCTTTTCTTATTGCATCTCTGGTTTTGGTATTGGAGTGATGTTAGCTTCATAAATCGAGTTGGAAAAGATTCACTGGTCTCTGATTATGCAAAACAGTTTGAGAAAAATTGGTTTCAATCAAGGTTTGATAGAATTTGGCTAAGACGCCATCTGGTCCTGGATTTTTCTTTTGGGGGAGGTTTTTTATTACCTTTTCAATCTCCATAGATGTGATAGGTTTTTTAGAAGATTATTCAGCCCTCAGTTTAGTTGTGGTAGGTGGCATATGTCTAGGAACTCATCCATTTATTCTTGACTATCCAATTTTGTGGAGTAGAGGTTTTGGAAGTATTCTCTGATGATTCTCCCAATTTCATTGATGTGTGTTGTGACCTCTCCTTTTTCATTTCTGATTGTGTTAACTTGAGAATTCCCTCTCTCTCTCTCTCTCTCTCTCTCTCTCTCTCTCTCTCTCTTTGCTTGGTCAAACTGACTAGAGATTTATCAATCTTCCTTATTTTTTCAAAGAACCAGCTCTTCCTTACATCGATTTTGTTTGTTTGTTTGTCTTCTTGGTTTCCAAGTGATTAACTTCTGCTCTGATATTGATTACTTCTTTCCCTATGGAGCTCTTAGGGTTGGATTCTTCTTGTTTTCCAATGCCTTTATGTGGACAGTTAGGTTATTAGTTTGGGATCCCACTGTTTTTGTTATGAAGGCATTTAGCACAACGAATTTTCCGCTTTGGACTGCCTTCATTGTGTTCCATAGTTTTGGTAAGTTGTTTTTTCATTATCATTAAATTCTAGGAATTCTAAAATTTATTTCTTTATTTCTTCTACAACCCATTCACTGTTTAAAAGTGTGTTGTTAATTCTCTAGGAGCTAGTGGAGTTATTCATGTATCTCTTGTGTTCATTTCCAGCTTTAAAGCATTGTAATCTGATATGCTGCAGGAAGTCACTTCAATTTTTCTGAGTTTATGGAGGCATGCTTTATGGCCTAATATATGGTCTATTTTGAAGAAGGTTCCATGGGCTACTGAGAAAATATTAATTTAGCAACCCCTACTTGTTTCTTATTTCCATTTACTTAGAATATCATTTTCCATCCTTTCACCCTGAGGAGGTGTCTGTCTTTAGTGGTGAGGTGAGTTTCTTGAAGACAGCAGATAGAAGGGTCCATTTTATAAATATATACATACATATATGTATATATATTGACAACTTCTATACTTACAGACAACAAACCATGGTATCTCCCGCCCCTCCATCACTTTCCCATTCATAACTCTGCTCTCTGTCATATCCCCTCCCTCTCTCCATTAGTGTCTCTTTCAATTTGATGTCATCATCTTTTTCTCCTACTATGAGGGTCCTGTGTTGGTATTGCTAGGCACTGTGAGGTCTTGGATATCGAGGCCAAATTCTTTCCGGACCGTTGTATGTAAGGAGTGGTACCCTTCCCTTGGCTTTTACATTCTTTCTGCCACCTCTTCTGCAATGAACCGAAGGGTCCATCTTTTGATCCACATGGTTAACTTGCATCTTTTGATATGTGGGTTAAGACCACTAATATTTAAGGTTATAACTGTGAAGTTTGATTTAATCCCTGACATGATGAGGTGTTTTGTGACTTCTTGTGTTTTGTACTTTTTTGAGCCTGGTCTAATTTTGGTTATTGTGATCTTCTTGTTGGCTCTTGAGATTGGTTGGTTGACTTTTCTATGTAGAGTATTCCTTGAAGTATTCTCTGTACATTAGATTTTATGTTCATATAATCATAAAGTTGACTTTTATTCATGGAACGTTTTCCTTTCACCACCTAATATGAGGGATACTTTCACTGGGTAGTGTAGCTTTGGTTGGAAGCCATAGTATTTTAGACTTTGAAGTGTTCCATTCCAGGCTTTTCTTGCTTTTAACATTTTCATTGAGAAATATGAGCTAATGCTGATGAGATTGCTTTTGTATGTAGTGAGTTGTTTCTCTCTTGCTGCTTTTAGCACTTTCTCTTAGTTCTCATTGTTGAGTTTAAACTATGATGTGCCTTGGAGAATTTCTTCTTTGGTCCTGTCTATTTAGTGTTCTGTGGGCTTCTGGTATCTGGATGGGCTTCTCTTTTGAAAGATTGGGAAATATTTCTTCAATAATTTTGTTGAATATGTTCTCTATGTTTCTGGCCGGGATTTCCTCTCCTGGTATACCCATGATCTGGATGTTTGATTATTTTAGGATACCCCACAATTCCCATATTTTCTGTTAACTTCTGGTCACTTGATTTTTGGAACTTAGCAAAGTTTTTGGCCTCCCAATAATTTTCTTCTGTCTTGTCTTCCAGGTCAGAGGTTTTGTCCTCCACATGAGTAACTCTGTTAGTGAGGGGCTCTAGGGAGGTTTTTCTAGTTTCTATTTGATTTTTGTCTTCTGTTGTGTTATTTTGTATCCTGTCCATCTCTTTTTTGAAGTATGATATGATTTCATTTCAAGTTCTGCTTTTTTTTGGATGCTTCCTGGAATTCATTCTTGCATTTGATCAAGTCCTTAATCAACTGGTTATTGAGACCTTCTATTTGTTAACTCACTTAAATTTATTTATATGTCTTTTGAGAGCTATAACATTTTTTTTCAATCAAGTTTAGCCTAATGTCAAAAGATGAATGTTCTAAGAGACAATTCTGTTCAATTTCATTGATACGGTTGTTAGTTTTTCATGTTTTGCTTCCAGTTCAGCAATTGTTTTGATCGGAGTCTCATTGGTTATTGTGTTTTCACTTCGGGATTAAATTTCTGTTGATTTCTCTATGATTTCATTGGAGGCTTCCACTGTGGGACTAGGCATCCTTGGTAGAGATCTCTCAGTTTTCTGACGTGTATGTGTGTGTGTGTGAACACGCGCGCGCTGCGGTCTACTCATCTTGGGAAAATATTTTATTCTATTGAGGAGGAAGCAAGTATGAGTCCTTGTGGGATCTTCAGAGGGGGTTCTGTTTTAAATGTGAACTGGATTGATGTACTGGTGTCCAATGGGGTTACAACCACAGATGCACAGATTGTGGAGATTTGGAGGTACATCCAAGGTATCTGGAGAACTTGGAACCTTGGCCTACTCACTCCACTTGCCCTTATACTTCAGCACATGGGTACCAGGGGTTGGGGAACCAGAAGCCAAGAAGCCGGAGAGCCAGGGGCAAGAGGCCAGCTCCTACAGTGGCCTGTGTACCCTCTGACTCAAAGGAATAGGGATTTGGGTACTCAGGGACCAATCATGATACCAGAGCAAAAGGCCTGCTTCCACATCCCACACACAAGGACCATTCCTCCCCAAAGCAGCAGCACAGGTACCTGGACCAGGGAACTGGGAGGTGGGGAACCAACTAGGAGCTCTGGCCTACTCACTCCACACCAGCATACCCTCTGAAGCAGGGGATCCAAGGGCTCTTCAATCAGGAAAGTGGTGCAAGGGGTCTGCTTCCGCAGCAAGCTTACAGGGTCCAATTAGCCCCAAGCCAGCTGCAGAAGAGCCTAACAGGACCAGGGAACTGAGAAGAGGGGGTGAAGAACAGGGAAATCTGGTCTATTCACTCTGTGTGTGCATCCTCTAGAGTAGGGAAACCAGGAATTAGGGACACAGGGGCCCTTTAAACAGGATGACAGAGCAAGGGGCCTGCTTCTGCAGCAAGCTTGCAGGATCTAGGCAGCCTTAAGCCAGTCACAGGGGAATTGACCAGGACCAGGGAACTGGGAGGAGCTGGGAAATAGGGAGATACAGAGAGATATAAGAGAGAAAGACAGAGAATGGATACACCAGGGCCTCTAGCCACTGCAAATGGACTCCAGATGCATGCACTGCTTTGTGCATTTGGCTTTATGTGGGTACTGGGGAATCAAACTCACGTTGTTAGACTTCAGGCAATCGTGTTAACTGCTGAGCCATCTCTCCAGCCCACATACATCTAAGTTTTTGAATACTCAAGCCATACTCATCTGGTCATAACTGTTGGGCCAAGGTCAGTGACTGCTGTGTAAGAGCAAGTTCTGAAGAATCTGAAGTGTCACTCCAGTGGAGCAGCAGTTGGAATAGGGATTCTTGGGGGAGTGCACCAGACTCTGTCCTGACTATTCTGCGAATGTGCCAGGAGGAAAGCAGGGAGACCAGGGAAGAACCTGAGTAAGTAGCTAGTTTCAGCTGAAGCCCTGCCTCCATTTTCATCTCATAGAAAGATCTGGAGCATCACAAGCATGGGTAAGAATGCTGCTCCATGGGCCTAAGCATCAGCCAGTCATTTTGTGGGAAGTGACCCCCTTTACCCAATGGGATTTGTACTTAGGAAGTAATCTTCATGCTATCTCTGGGGTGAAGTAGCTCTTAATGTGGCCAAGGGAAGTCAAGCCATTAATAGGCAATGCATAGCACCAGACTGACGGAAATGTGCCTCTGGTAATGAGGACTGGAGCAGGGCTACAAAAGCACGTCAGTCAGTAAGTAGAGGACATAAATTCTCCTTCTGAATTGTTGTTCAGGCTGAAACAACCCATTCCAAGAAGGAAAGAGCTAAGACTGGAAAAGGCTCATCCACCAAAGATGGTATCCAATGGCTTTAGTTAACAGATATTTGACTAGGCTTATGGTGACCCTAAAGCTTGCATGACTTCTCAGGAAGCAAAAACCAGAAATGACTGATTCATTAAACTTCTGTCTGGTGACCTTGTGATGTAGGGGTGGTATGGCTGTAAGCTGAGACTTTCTTTTTTTGGTACTGGCCCTATTCCCCATGATGATTTCTTATACTGTATCCTGTGGACCAGGCACCGTGCAACTTATAGCTATGGAAACATGGCAGATGAGTTAGTCTGTGTCTGTAACCCAAGAAAAGTCCATGTGCCTCAGAAATTCCTTTCTCCATGAGTCTCACCTTTGAAGCAAGTGATACCTTGAGAGGGATATTTTAACCCTAAACTGAGAGAAACCTGCACCTAAAGTAGCAATATCAGAGGGAGGGACTGCAAACCTGAGTCAGACACTCCCAAATTCTCGTGTGTGTGTGTGTGTGTGTGTGTGTGTGTGTGTGTGTGTGTGTGTACAGGTATGTGTGTGTGCATATATGCACATGTGTGTAGAGTTCAGAAGTCAGCTTTTGATATCTTCTTCAATTGCTCTACACCTTCTGTTGTGAGACAGGATCTCTTATTGACCTGGAGCTCCCCAGTTAGACTAGATGAGCTGGCCAAAATGTCCCAACAATCCCTCTGTCTCCATCTTCTCAGTGTTGGAATTATAGGTATATACCACCATGCCTATCATTTTATATGGATGCTGGGAATTTCAACTCCTCAGGCTTATACCATCTCTCCAGCCCTCAAATGATCTGACCCTATGGTTTTGCATTGTGATGTGTTAAATTCAGTGCACATTAACCACTTGCTAGAAGTCAGGAGTGTCAGGACAGCTTCAAATGCCTCCATGGCAACTCAACGTCGAGGTGCCTTTCCACAACCCTTGGAGCAGTCTGTGTGAACACAGCGCCCACTGCAGCTTCTCCATCTGAACCGCAGTGTTGTGGAGGGCTCTACTCATTGTACTCTAAGGACCTATTGCTCCACTTCTTAGAAATCACACGGTGGTGGAATTGAGGGCTCTTATTGCACAGTCATCACCCTTCATCATTTCCATCAAGGAAGTGAGGGTGTCCTCAGGCAGGCATAACTGAAGCGACAGGGCTGGGAGGTGAACATGGAAAGCCTTTCACGGTAAGCATGCAGCAGCCGCTGTGTACACTCAACTTCCTGTGAGGAAGAAAATGCAAGGAACAACAGCTGTGAGATCAAGCCACATTTATGAACCTCTGGTTGTTTCTCTGCGGCTCGATAGCAAATGGCCACAAGTTAATATTTAGGACTGTTCTAAGAGATCGGTCTGATAAGTTAAAATTCCTCTTCCATTTCGCACAAAAAATGAAAGCTTAAGAAAGAAATCCCCAGCACTCACATACCGAGAGAGTGAGCTTTGAGATCACACTGGTTACTCTTAAATCTCAGTCACCGGCTGGGAAGCTTCCTTCCACCAGCACCCACATCAGTGCTGGGTAAGCGTGGTTATCCCCAGATAATCACAGAGATCCGGGAGGTGGTGACAGGGGGTCCCCGTGGCAAGCTGGCTAAGTAATCTAGCAGAACAGCTAAGCTCTGAGTTCAAGTGATAAATAAAGTGGAGCGAAATCAAGATTCCAATCTCTGTTCTCCATACCCACACACATGAAAATATGCATAAACGTACATGCAAACACCACAAACAAGCACAAGCACCACACACATAAACAAAAATTTTCAATCATTCTTACCATTATGACATTGATTTTGACTACTAACATTGTCCAAACCATGTGATAATAGGGACCCAAAGAATATCTGTACCAATTCAAGGTAAAAAATAGATAGGAAGAAATGCCTAAAGATCCTTATTTCTACCATAATCCCCAGTGGTCAGAAAAGAGAGTGCTATTCTTTGTTAATGGGAACCTAGAAAGTTTCCACATTGACTCAGTTGAAAAGCATCTAAAGACTTTTTGGTTTTCAATAACTTATTATTGGCATCAGAAACTCAGTCTCTGGCCCTAAACACCTTCTCTTTCCCTCAGAGGTGGATCACAGCACATGAGGGAAGTGTTATTATATTAATAACTCAACAGGAGCACAGATAGGCCCTTCAGCATGCCATCCTCAGCTTACTCCTGATAATTAACCTATTGGAACAGAAGGAATCCATTTTGTTGAAAGTGACATTTTAAAAGAACTTTGAACTCCCATAATGTCAGTTAAAGATATAACTGAAACCACTGAACATTGATGCATATTAAGATCAGTAGGATAAAAGAAAATACTAGAGTGGGGCATGGGGCTTCACGTCTGTAATTCCTGCACTTAGGAGGCAGAGGCAGGATGATTGCAATGAGTTGGAGCCCAGCCTGAGCTAGAGAGTGAGCTCTTGTCTCAAAAAAAGCAAAAACCAAATACGTAAATTAATGAATATTAATTTGTTCAAAATCATAGTAAAAGATATATAGCTAAAAGCACACCTGTATAAACCATTTAGATGATCCTAACTGATCATAGCTGAAAATAGATCTTTAATATCTAAAAATCATAGGCAAATCATTATGATGGTAATGACATTTAACTCTTCTGAATAAGGGGAGAAGAGGCAAGGAGTAATAGTGGTGCTTTAGTTTACATGCTCACTGAAACATCCGTTATTGCAACCAGTTTGGATTTTAAGTGTTGAAACATAAATGTAGAAGAATTATGAACGTGGAAATGGGTTGTAGCCATGTCAGCACACTCCTTTAATTCAGCCAGGAGGCTGGGGCAGAAGGATTACCATGAGTTCCAGGCCAGCCTTGGTTATAGGGATTGACCTTGTCTCAAAACCAACAAATAAGAAATCAGAAAAACAAGCACAAAATGATAGGAAAGAAGCTCTACTTTGAAAGATTAATGAAAGTCGAGGTGTCTAAACTTGGAACATGAAGCTAATGATCATCCCCTCCCTTGCAGTGCCTCTCAGATGTGAGAAGCCACGTGATTATGATACTACAGGACATGACTGTTTGTAAAAGATCAAACAAAAGACAAAGGGGAAAAGTGAAGTTTGACCAGAAATGACATGCTTACTCTGACTTTTAACACCGAGGTGGGCTATCAAGCAGGAGAGTAGAATTCTAGAGATCATTAAATACAGCTGGGTGAAAAACAAACACGGATGGGAGCTGTTTGAACCTCCTGTGCTCTGTTCTGCCAGACACATCATGAAGTGAGGAAGGTTTCTGTGTAACCCCAGCTATAGGCTTCAGGTGACTTTGTCTTCACAGGGCTATCTCACTCCTGCATGCTTTCTCTCACCAAGACAGAAGTAGTTTAAAAAAACTCTTGAAGTAGTTAAGAGACTTTCTTGTACTGGTGCAGATAAATTTGTGCTAACTGAAGTCATCACCATTCCAACAAATCAAACCGAACCAAGGAAAAATAACAATTCCAACAAATGAAACCAGTGTGAAGCCACTCAGCCCTGTGGTACCGGATTAATCGTGTTGTTCTTTGAGAATTTAAAGCATTTAATCATGTAGAGATGCCTTCTCTGGTTCAAATTCAGGGGTACTTTGCAGGTTTATTTAGACCCCCAGGGCCCCTTCATTGTTCGATAAGTACAATGAAAACTCTGCTAAGAATAAGGAATTAAAATTAATGTCAAAGTGAATAAAGGAGCCAAAAAGGTCAAAATTTGTTCCTAGGGTCAGAAGAATATGCCTGCCTATGGAAAAAGACCATGAAAATCAACATTAAATACAGAGCTTATGCTCATAAATTCGTTGAAGTGGCAAAACTGTCTGCAAGTTGCATTTCCAATGGTTCTGTATTTCAAGTAAATGATAAGCATAAAATATATTGTGGTATACATAAATGTGAGTCTAAGCAAGAAATAAATTTCTGCTTTTTCTTGCAATCTCACTTTGAATTATCTCTTTAATTATCTCTTCCCCCAGTCAAAAAAAAAATAAAAAATAAAAAAAAACAGTAGGGCCTCTCAGGAGTTTCATTGTCTGGATAATAGAAGTCACCAACAGATATTAAATTTTGGTACCAAAATGAGCATAATTTTTATAGCTGAAAATAAACTTAATGCTGATATAATAAACAAGATGTGATTCTTTTCATTTATTTCATCTTAATTTTAATGCATCAGAAATTAATTTTAGGAGTAGAATAATGTTGCCATGTTACAAGTTATTGATTAACAAACAGTAGAATTTAAGATTGCTCTACGAGGTAGGGGTAGATACATCAAAATCCTTCAAGTTCTTCTTACATGTTAAGTCCATTAAGAGCTCATTTGGTAGAAGGGTATACAATTCTAAGTAGAAAATGATTTGCAAAAACTACTGTGTAAGTTCACCCAACATAATCAAAGATCCAGAAGAAAGCCAATGGCAAGAAGTCTATAATAGGATTTCTTCCACCCTGCCAGGCCAAGTGGTACCTATAGTCCGGCTTTCTCAGTAGGCTTAATCTTTCTCATGGCTCCCAAAGAGGAGTAAATCCTTGGGTTGGCTCTGCTGCTGCTTTGGCGAGACTAACAGGTTTCATCTTGCCCTTGGTTTATACTCATTTGCAGGGTTTCCAAATCTACTCAATCCAAAGTGCAAATTTCGTTTTTTTTTCCATTTTGGGCCTAGGATAATGTTAACCTTTACTTATCCCCAGACAAGCCATTAATTAGGTACCAAGTGTACACCATTTATCAGGTCAGTTCCCATTTTAGCTCCACCTCTCAAGAGGAAATAAGTCAGGGAGGCAGATCATTGGCCATTCCTGCGGCCCACCTATAAGTGATCTCAAGCTATCTGCATCCTTTCTGCCCAGTTGAGAAAGCAGAGATTAGTCTGAGGTTGGTAATGGGAAGAGAAAATAAGGAAAGAGAAGAACATAAAATACATCTGTTTCAAAAGTAGCCAAGATTTCCAATGTTGGAGGAAGAAAGGTTGGTTTACCATGTAATCTACCTTCAGGGTTTGCTTTGTTTGGTGAGATTCTGAACATATACACACAATCATACTCATACTCACCATAGTCCACCTTTATAAACCGAAGGCTCTCTGAGAGAAATCAGATGGGAACACAGAGAAGGATGATTAACAGAGAACTGAATATGTGTAGTACTGGACCATCAGAAAGGCAACATGAGATGTGAATGGGTACATTGACCCAGTGGCACTGAGACTGTGGCAGTCAGGGCTACTAAAATTCAAGCAGTTAACTTCTGTTTTTCTTTTACAACACCATCACAAATCACTAGAATACACAGTTTCTTGGATCAACTTTCAACATTAGTGTCTTTGGTCAGTGGATGTTGTGAAAATCAACTGAGCATTTGTTTTTGAGGGAAGAGTATAACCTATTGCAAGTACATTTGTGCATGAGAGCTTTCTCCAAAGCAATGTATATATATATATATATATATATATATATATATATATATATATATATGGACAAGTGTTCACAGGTGGCAACCCGTAAGTACAAAAGGTCATAGAAGAGATATAGGCCCAAAGAGAGAGACAAAGAGAGAGAGAGTATGGGTGTGCCAAGGCCCCTAGCCACTTCAAAGGAACTCCAGATGCATGCACCACTTTGTGCATCTGGCTTTATGTGGGTACTGGGGACTGAAACCTGGGTTGTTAGGCTTTGCAGGCAAATGCCTTAACTGCTAAACTGTCTCTCCAGCCCATCTTTTTAAAAAGTTTATCTTTTGGAGCAGCATTATTCTTCCTGATGAATCTTTTAAATCTTCTTCTTTTGTGGCCTTATGGAAACTGGAGTTTTCCAGGGCGCTCCCTTGGGTACACATGCATTAGTCTCCACCCACAGGAGCACAGGGAATAAAAAGCACAACCTGGAATCAGAAGGGCAGATGGAAGTAACATTAAGCCTCTCTGCTCTCATGGGCTGAGGCCTCTGCCATTTCCCAGCCAAGATTTCTCTGAACAACTCAGAATGTCAGTGCATTCTAGCTTTTTACCTTAAAAAAAATACTGAATTTTTTTTTTGTCCACCCTTACCATGAGCATACTCTTTTAACTAAATTAACCTTTCAAATTATAGACCCAGTGAGGTATAGAGTCACACAGGTATAGATTCACACAAGCAATTCTGCTGTTGAAAGGATGAAGTGAACAATGCAGGCAAAACACCAACCCAAAGGGAGAGACTGAGAGACCCAAAAATTCAGAATAAATATTTCTCTACTTTCCAGGATTTCTTTTGTGATTTACTTTTTAGCCAGTTTCATAGCTTTGCCATTGACATGCAGTAAACTGCACACCTTTTAAGTGTACAATTCAGTCAGTTTCATCCTGTGTAGTCATCCATGAAGTCATCGCTACAGTCAAAATAACACCCCAATTCTCCTCAGATCCCTTGCACCACTCTCTGAATTCTCCAATCATAAACTACAATTTTTGACAAGGAACTGTTAAGGAGACCAAGCAAGAAAGTTGTCTTACCAGATGGCCCCACCTTCTGGATTTGCCTGGCTGCCTCTTTGTCATAATGCCAACTGGCTTGTTCCCCTCTCTGGCTTAATCTTTCTCTCTCCCCTCCCTCTGCCTCCTCCTTCTCAGCTCCCTCTCTGTCCTTCAACTCACTGCAAATCCTGTTTCAGCCTTTCTATTGAAATCTTAACTACTGGGTAAAATGAAAGATCCCTAACATCTTTATTTTATTTATTTTTTATTTTAAAATCTCAATATTTTCATGACATGACTCTGTGATAGATTCACGTTAGCACCTTTAGCTAAATACAGCTTCTGGGTTTCAATGTTTTATCACATTAATATCATGTTGACCCATTTCTTTCTATTCTAGTGTCTCTAGTAAGCTTTAGTTGTTGTTTCTTATTCCTTTTTTTAAATTTGTTTGTTTGCTTGTGATTTTCAATAGTAACATGTATAAAAAATCTACTTCAATGTGTATATTAGTAGGATTCTTGTTTAGATTGTTTTAATTTGTCTCTTTTATGAAGTGATTTTTATAGCCTCCCTGTGATAAAGAAGGACAGGCAGTGGTTTGGAGACAATACAAGTGGATTTGAATTTGGGCGCTCTGGTCGGAAGCAGTGTGGCCCGGAATGATCTCGTTTCCTTCTCTGAGTGCTAATTTCCTTGCTTGTAAAATAGGGATGAAAGTATCATCCCAAAACACCTGGAAAGTTGATTGTGTAAATCAAAGGGGTAATATATACGTAGATGCCTTATATAAAGAATAAAGTCTTGGTTATTTTTTTTTTCTTTTGCTGACAGTCTTTGAGACAAGAAGTCATCCTAAGGATTATATTACCCGGAGGGAGGAATTGAGACAAATACCAAGCAAGTGATTTTATAAACCTGGAAAACAGACCATCATCTGCTTGGCTCCCGCTAGTGTCAAAAGCTAAATGGAATTATTTCCAAGATAGGCATGTCATGTTCTTCTAAAGAGAATGTGGATGTCTTGATCCTAATTTGCAATTAGCCATGTCTCCCTGGGAGCCAGGACCAAACACATAAGAGGATTATAAAGCCCACAGGTCTATCTTCTCCCAAAATATCATCCACATACCACTCAAATTAGCATACTTATTTTTACCATTTATTCCCTTGAATTTTTCATTTATATTCATAAGGTGTTACTTTTTTCCTCCCTAAAACCAGAGTGTTTAATCTGAATTCTACTCCTAAGATTTTGCCTAGAAATACTGCTGCTTGTGCAAGACTGCATGCCTCACACAGGCAGGAACTGAGTGTGAGATATGCTTCAAATATAGCATATGTTCCACATGGATTTGGTATGTAAACTTAACCAAGTTTTAAACCCAGTCAGAGTTTCCACTGATTTTGTAGCCCATTAGATTAGAAGTCACTTATGAATCAACAAATTCTGTTTAAAAATGACAAAGAATAAAATAGATTTTTAATAGTTCAGCAATTAGACTATTTTTTTCTTTTTTCTTTTTTTTTAGTTTGCATGCAGAGATGTAGGTAGCGTTCATTCTTGTAGTTTTAAATATAATTTGTTTTAGCAATTAGATCATTTCAGACTTCATTTTTATCATAACACTTTTAAATTCAAGAAATATTGGAGAGGAAGGTATGGAGCTATCCCGTGAACTCTGTCCCAACCTGTGCTTAGCCTTCCGTAGTAACAATGTTCCCAGCCAGAGTTGTGTACAAAATACAGCTGATAAGCTTCCCTCAGTGCATTAGTGTCATCCACGCTGAATAGTATTCTATGATCTGGATACACACAGCTCACTAATCCATTCCTCCATGGAAGGGAGTCATGGTTGCTTCCAAGTTTGAGTAATTATAAAACTAACATAATAATCTATGGGCATTGGAGTTTATCTTAGTATTATACGTTCTGTAGGTTTTGGCACTTTTTTAATGATAAGCACTCAGTGTCAGAGTAGTTTCATTGCTCTAGAAGTCCCCTCTGGGCTGGAGTAACCATACAACTCTATTGTCAACTTGATTGGATCTAGAGTCACAGAGGAGACCAATCTCAGATTCTGTCTGTGAGGGAGATTTTGGATTAAGTTAATTGAGGTGAGAATTAAGATCCACCTTAATTGTGGGCAGCACCATCCCATGGCCTGGGGTCTGTGAACGAAGGAAACAAAGGGACCACTCGCATTCACTATGCTCGGCTTCCTGAGTACGCAGTGAACGGAAGCAGTTGTATCCTGATCCTGCCCTTTGCCATCTCCACCATGATGGACTGTTATTGCTCAGACTGGAAGCCAAATAAACACTGACTTCCTTCAGGTGCTTCTTGTTGGGATTTTGTCACCACATAAGGATAGTTCGCAATGAAGCTGGGGATGCAGCCAAGTTGTAGAGTGCTTGACTCACATGTACAAAGCCCTGGATTAGAATCCCACAAAAAAATACAAGCTAAAAGTCCTGTGTTTTCTACGTATTCATCTTAACCTTTCCTTGACAACAACAGATTTTTCAGTTTAAGTTTCTTGGTGTCTCTGCACAACTAGCAGCTTATTTCTCTTTAGTGCTGAGTTATATTCCATTGTCTGAATATATCAGTTTATTAACCCATCCAGCTACTGGAAAGTATTTTGGTTGCTTCCAAGTTGAAGCAGTTATAAGAAAAGCTACTATAAACATCTATGTACAAGATTTTGTATGCACATGAGTTTTCAGCTCCTTTGAATGAAAGCCAAGGAACACAACTGCTAAATTTCAGAGTATGTATAGTTTTGTATTGGCAACAGCCGAAGGTTATACCATTTTGCATTCCCACCAGCAATGAAAAATAGTGTCCATTCTCCATGTACGCATCAGCGTTTGATGTGGTCAGGGTTCTAGATTTTTCCATTCTAGTAGGTATACAGTGGTATCTCACTGTTGACCTACTTTCATTTCCCTAATGACGTCTAGGTGGTGTGGGCTTCTTTTCCTTCGTTGCTTTGGCAGTGTACGTCCTCTTTGATGGGGTGTCCTTTAGGGTCTTTGGCCCACTTTTAGTACACACATTGTGAAATAAATTGTTCTTGTTATTTTGAAAAAGGTATTTTTCCTTCACATAATCTTCTCTTGATACTTATCCTTTATTTATATGTCTTGTAGTCAAGTTTGCATTGCTTGCAGAAATCTCCCAACCAAGAGCAACTTGTGGGGAAAAGGAGGTTTATTTTGGCTTACAGGCTCGAGAGGAAGCTCCATGATGGCAGGGGAAAACAATGGCTTCAGCAGAAGGTGGACATCACCTCCTTATCAACATCAGGTGGACAACAGCGATAGGAGAGAGTACCAAACACTGGCAAGGGAAAACATGCTATAATACCCATAAGCCAACCCCCAACATTACACTGCCTCCAGGAGGTGTTAATTCCCAAATCTCGATCAGCTGGGAACCTAGCATTCGGAACACCTTTTTTTATTGGGGACAACTGAATCAAGCCATCACAATATGTATTTGAATTCTATCTTGCAATATTTTGCTTGTTTCTAAAGAAGGTTTTTAAAATATTTCTTTTCAAGACAGGTCTACTAACACAAGGTGTTTTAATTTTTGTCTGTGAAAGTCTTTACTTCTTTACTTTTGAAAGACAACTTCATAGAATAAGGAATTCTAGGCTGGTGATTTGTTTTTGTTTTGTTCTGTAGAGATTATTTCACTCTACATTCTTCTTGCTTGCCAAGTTTCTCACAGTCGTCAATGTAAATGTCACCTGTACTTCTCTATGAAGAAGCTGTTATAATTACTCTATCTTCTTTCAAAGAAAGAGGCCTCTTGGTCCCCACAATGAATACCAATAACCCCACTAAAGAAGACCCTCAGCAGAATTGGTGCAGGAATGAGGGGGTCTAAGAGTGCAACATTAAAGCAAATAAATAATAAAAATTATGCTGAGCGTAGTGGCACATGCCTTTAATCCCAGCACTTGGGAGGCAGAGGTAGAAGGATCTGCGTGAGTTCAGGGCCACCCTGAGACTCCATAGTGAATTCCACGTCAGCCTGGGCTAAAGCGAGACTCTACCTCGAAAAACCAAAAATAAAATAAAATAAGATAAAATAAAATAAAATAAAAATTATAAAGTATCTTTCCCTTTGATTTTCTATAGTTTGAAGTAGATGTGCCAAGGACTGGCATATCTGGCTTTTGTACTGCTTTGCGTACTGTGAGCACCTGGGACTTGTGGTTTGGTGTTGGACATTTACTCGGGGGATAGTCTCAGTTGTTTTCTTTCATAATTCTGTTCCTTCTCTCTTTCTCCTCCTCCTGCTATTCCTGTTGCACATATTTTATACCTTTTGTAGTTGTTCCAAAGTTACTGAATATCCAGTTCTGTTTTTTTTTTTTTTAAACATTTGTTTTCTTTGCTATACAGTTTGGGAGGTTTCTAACTTGCTGTTTTGAAATTCAGAACTCTTTCCTCAGACAGGCCTAGCCTACTAATAATACCATCAAAGACATGCTCATTTATACCATAGAGATTTTTGATCTTTAGTATCCCTGTTGGTCCTTTCTCAGAATTCACATCTCTCCTTTACATTGCCCCTCTTTTCTGGCATAATGTTTGATTTATAATCAAAACGTTTAGAACATTGAACATAGTTATTTTAAGTTTTCTAATAAGCCCATCTTCCCACTATGTCTGGTTAGGATACTTGTTATGTTTTTTGCACACTGTGATTTTAGGCTTTAGTCTGCCCTATGTTTTTTGTTTGTTTTGCTTTGCTTTGTTTGTTTGTTGCTTGTTTGTTTGTTTGTTGTAGTCAAAAATGACATTCTGGGTAAAAAGAACTGCTGTCAATTGGCCTTCAGTAACACTGCTGCAGTAAGAGAATGGGAAGGGACTGCATTCCATAAATTTATGATTCCATTTCAGATCTTTGTAAATTTATTTATTTGCAATGAAGGAGAGAAAGAGAATGACAAGGGGCATGCCAGGGTCCCTTGCTACTGTAAAGGAACTACAAACACATGCCACTTTGTACTTCTGGGTTTACATGGATACTAGGGAATCAAATCCAGGTTGTCAGTCTTTGCAAACAAGTGCCTTTAATTGCTGGGCCATTTCTCCAGCCGCCCCCCCCCCCCCGCCCCCGACACACACACACTTTGAGTCCTTTAACAAACATGTGCCTTTGGACTCTGAAGTTCCTAGTTTTGTTCACCTTAACCCCACCCCCAAACACACTGTTTGTGATGCAAGATGGCTACAGTGGTCTGTAGTAGAGTATGCCCTCTCCCATGGGGAAGTCTGAAGCTGGCTGGAATTGTCTATTTCCCTACCCACACATCAGTAAAATGGTGATAGACCCCCTCCAGATCAGGTTCTGGTCAATTAGGTTTTCCCTAGAGCCAGCAATTAATATAGTACTTGGACATCATTCGACATGGCTCTCTTTTTCCCCTTTTCCTCTAGAGAACCACTAGAGGATTTTCCTCCAGGATTTACTTTGAGAATCTGACTAAGGTAAAATTCACATAAATGTAAGAACCCTCCTGTGTCAGGACTCCTCTCGAGTTTACAGTTCTCAGATTTGTCCATACTGAGACTCCATCAAATCCACATTCACAGTTTCTATTCATCCCACACCATCCATGTGAATTTCTCATTCCCATGAGTGCCTCTGATCCACTGTTCTGTGGTTCTCTGTCTGCCAATGGTATCTCTAGTGTAGGGGCAACAGATTGCCCTATGGTTCTATTTCTCTTGTGGATTAAAGAAGGGCTGTCAGTTAGTTTGTTCTGATCGAGTGACATGTAGATATGAAAACAAGAGGTGCTCTTAGTCCTTTTTTTACAAACAAGAATGTCAATTTTAAATTTGAGCAATTAAATTGAACATGTCTTTATAGCCAGTCATTATGCCAAAAGCTAGATGAGCTAAATATTTAACTTTTAATTGCCACCATTTATTAATGAGATAAGCCTTTTAATATAGGCCAAAAGAAGCAGACCAGTTCAGCCCAGCTGCTCATGGTTTTATTTGACAGATGTTAGATAATAATGGCCAAAGAGATGTATGGTTCAAGAAAAGAAATCTTCCAAAATGTTCCCTAGAGACATTATAGTATACAGTTACATAATGGTAATAAAATACTTGGGATAGTCACATCATTTACATTCTCAAAATCATATAGAAACATAGTAGTACCATTTTTATGCTGGCAAAATGTATCTTAGGGCTTATGGACAGGGCCAACAACAGCTAGCTTTCCCACCAGATCATAAAGTATGTGGCTTCAGAAAGGTCCTGACATAATTTCATAAATCTTGTAGTTAAGTAAAAGTCAAGTGCCCCTTTTCAAAACTTGGAAGCAGTTCCATCTAGTTTGGGGCTATAAGGCAAGCAAAAAGCGTTGTGTTTCTCTAAGGTTCTCTAAGACCATCAATATCAGTATCACTTAAGGACTTAATGAAAATTATATTAGTTATTTTTTCTTGTTGCCATGACAGAACACCTCACAGAAACAACTTAACAGGGGAAGGATTTACTTTGGCTCATAGTTTGAAAGGGTGCCATCCATCATTGCAGTAGGAACGAGGCAGCACAAAGCTCAGGGAGGAAGCAGGGCCAGGCTCTAACCCTTATGGCATATCCCTATGACCCTCTGTCTGCCAGCGAGGCTCCACATTCAGCAAGTTCCAGGGCATTCCAAAGCAGTACCACCATCTGGAGACGAAGTATTCAAACACATGAGCTTGTGGGTGCAACATTTCACATCAAAATCATAACAAAAATGCATATCCCCGAGGGTCCAAAATAAACTACTTAAACAGTACCTCTGAGACGGGGCCTCAGAATTAGCTTTAACTATTGCTGTTAAATGATTGTTAACCCAACATGAGAGTTGAGAACCTTGATTTGTGTGGTCAATATCCCTCAAACAATATGTGGGAGTGTGACCTGTGGTTTATTCCCTGTAGCCATATTTAGAACGTGGATAGCACTTTAAATAGCTCAAATATGGCTGAGTCAGGCTTTGGGGTAATCCTATTTGTTATCTGCTATGCAATGAAACAAGTTGCCACAGGGTCAATTTGATTTGAGTTATTCAGTTGACCAGAACAAGCCACCAATCAGTGAGTGGCCTGATTATTTAGGGCCTTATGAATAACAGAAGCAGAGGAGCTGGGTAATGCTATGTCCAGGATTGACTTGTAGCAGTTAATCTGAGTAACTTTTCAAAGACAGTCACCTGAAAATATGACCTGACAAACTGCTATCTTCAGTCTAACTGTGCCCCTTGGGCTGCAAAGACCAGAGAATTTTGTTACAAAACTGCTTCTTCGGCACATTTTGTCAATTCTTTTCAGTTATCAGACATCAACATATTTTTCTCCTTATTGTTCATAATATAGATGAATTTTAACATCTAGAGAGATATTTTGAAACTTAGCTTTTATGTTATATTTTAGGTTAACAAATCATATCTAGTACCTTAAGAAGTTATGTGAAAAATTAACATTATTTTTATCTTACTCTGATCAAGTTATAATATCTATATTTTAGGGTGTCAGTGAGTTTGTCATTTACTAAGGAATGGCAACTCTTATAGGTCAATAATCTGACTATGAAGCTATAATAATCTGACTATGTAATTTTTAAAACTTTTATTTATTTGCACATGTGTATATATGCAGGTGTGTGGGGTGTGTGTGCACACATGCGTGTGTGTGTGTGTTGACATGAAAAGTTCTCTTGCTGCTGAAAAAGAATGCGAGACACAGTGTTACTATTTGCTGCCAGCTTTATATCAGTGCTGGGGAATTGAACTCTGGCCAGAAAACTTTGCAAGCAAGCACCTTTAATCACTAAGCCATCTCCTCAGCCCTCATATGTTATTTTTAAACTGTTCTTCCCCATGTGGAAGATGACTGTGATGTTCCCAGAAGACGACATTGCATGTTTGTCTAGACATGCAATAATTAGAAAAAGGGCAGAAATTAAGTTTGAGCAGGAGACTAATATGTCCAAAACCTCCTTGCAATCATACACACTTTATTCTCATAATTGGGGTAGGAACTAAAATAAGGAGGGAGATCAGAGGACAGCTATGAATGTAACCCCTTACATTTGGAGATGACAACACCATGTAGCAATTCAAAATGTTGGACTTTCCTGATTACCATAGCCTAGGCCCAGAATCAGCAAACACTCTGAATTCTAACTACTTATCTCTACCATTGCAACACAGAAGCACACACATGCACTGTATGGACAAAAATGTGTCACTGAATTCAAATTAGAATTTATGGATGCTAAAATTTGAATTTCCTATAAAAATTTTACATTCCAAGAAATATTCTTCTCAGTTTTATTTTTAAACCACTTAGAAAGGCAAGATGATTCTTTGCTTGAGAGTTATAAAACTAGAATGAAGGCTATACTTGGCCTATAGACTTTATCGTTCTCCAACACCTGCCTTAGAATAATGGAATCAAGGACTCACGAATTGACTTTAGATGCCCCATTTATAATAGACTATTCTTAATATCATCTAACAACTGTCTGATACCAATAGACAACAGGAAAATGAACTTTAAATCATCTGAACTATTTTAGAAACAAGTTTTATGCTTGTCGTGTGTCTGTGTGTGTGTGTGTGTGTGTGTGTGTGTGTGTGTGTGTGTGTGTTGAATGGTGAATGGGTTCCAGTAAGGATACAACCAGAGTAATTGGCTAATATTCCAGGCAATGATCTAAATAAGACTAAGAAGTTGCTCATAATATTGATTCTCATAATATTGGTAAATAAATTTCTCAGCAGAAGAAGGGCATTAATCATTTTTCTTCTCAACAATTAAATTTAGGTAAAATAAAGTTAGCTATTAAGTATCAACATCCCAAAGGTATAGTAAGCTAATACCAGCAGCATCTCATCTGCAGAGATGTGGTAACTATAAGAAATCATTAATGCAGCGGTATCCTTTTATCCTGATGAAGACTAACAAAATTCTACAACTGACTTTTACGTCCACCTGAACAGGAGGTCAGTGAGCTCAATGAACAATTTGCAAGAACAAATAACTCCAAATTAGTCTCACTTGCTTAATTGTCAAACAGCTCCATTCCAATATTTTCTTTGAAAAAGAAAGAAAATGAAAGGGATGCGAGGAAGTGGGGACAAGAGACAGTGATGGGAGGGAATTATGATGGAAATACTTTATGTGCATATATAAAAAGAGTCAATTAACAGCTTAAAGGAAGAAAGAGTAATTTTGAACAAATACAGGATGCACTGAATATATTCTACAAATTAAAAGACTGTTCATTACTTCTGTTTTTTTTTTTTTTTATGTTAGGTCTACACTGCTCGAGAAAAGAGTGACCCAGGCAATCAGGTAAGGGCTGGCTTCTTCTACAGATTTGAAGCACATTGTTCAGAATTTCGGCTATAAAGGTAGTAATGGTGGGTTACTTGCCTGCTGCACTTTATACTTCTTGAGTCATAAACGTCTCTGTTTCTTCTTCAAGAATGTTTGCCTGTGGATTCTGCTTGGTGATAAGACTGATCCTTTGTGCCTTTGGGTCATATTTACAAGAGAACACTGAACTGTAGTAGAGGTGATTCCGTGATTGGATATCAGCATTACTGTATGTCTATTTGATTTCACATTCTTGTACAACTATTGCTCTGGTTTTATGGCAAGACGTTTCATTTCCTCAAAACATCAGTTTCTTCTAAGGTATTTTTTTTTAATTTTATTTATTTATTTGAGAGAGTGAGAGAGAAGGAGACAGACAGAGAGAATGGGTGTGCCAGGGCCTCCAGCCACTGCAAACGAACTACAGATGTGTGCGCCCCCTTGTGCATCTGGCTAACGTGGGTCCTGGGGAATCAAACAGAGGTCCTTTGGCTTTGAAGGCAAATGCCTTAGCTGCTAAGCCATCTCTCCAGCCCTCTTCTAGGGTATTTTCTAAAAGATATTAGAAATATTTTCATATAAATAGTTCTTTGGGTATGCATTTGGGAGTGAAATCTGTCAATTTTATTTGAACTCCAAAACTTCTTTTTTTTTTTTTTTATTTTATGAGAGAGAAAGAACTGGTGTGGCAGGGCCACCAGCCACTACACTCAAACTCCAGACATGTGTGCCATCTTGTGTGCATGTGTGACTTTGTGTGCTTGTGTCACTTTGGGTGTCTGGCTTATGTGGGATCTGGAGAGTCAAACATGAGTCCATAGGCTTTGCAGGCAAGTACCTTAACTGTGAAGCCATCTCTCCAGCCTGTCAACTCCATAACTTCTGAATGGACAAAATGGCATGCCACAGCCACAGGGCCACATTAAACCTGTCTACACAACCTCAGTAAAACTCTAGGAAAAGAGATCATATTTGTTTTCCATTTGTGTATAAGTTGTGGTATTAAAATAGGATCCAAATTCAAATGAATAATTATTTCTGTCAAATAATTTATTCTAGAGTTTTCCTTGTTAGTGTATTTCAATATCTAGACATGTGGCGATGAAATACTTAGAAGCTAACCAACCATTTTCAAGCCCTGTTCACAGAAAGTCTATTTAAAAAGCCTTTCCTCCTATTCTTAGGATTCTCAGTGTTGTTGCAGTTGAATCATGAAGACCACGAACTCCGAATCATTGTTACTGATAGATAGTTCTTGTTAATGGCAATTTCATTGATTAGAGCTTTTTTATTTGCTTTGGTTCTGTTTGTTTTCATGGTTGTGTTTTTCATGTTTTCAATACATTCCATTTTTCTGTTTCTTTTCAATGTTTTAATCCAATTACAAGCCCTGTAAATAAGGGCTTGCCACATCTCCAGCGAGTGCACTGAACTGTAGTGGAAGCGGTTTCTGATTACAGACAGGCTAATTTTCACGGGACGAGAGGAACAACATGCAGTGAACTGAGCAAAGAATAATGGAAAATACCTTGTTAGGTGACATATGGCACTTATTCAGAGCACAGATGGGAATGGAAAAGTGACTTAACCCTAAAATACATATGCAGTTTCTGATGGTGGTTCTGAGCTGAGTCTAGATGATCAGCTTGGTTCTGAGAGGAAAATATTTTGTACATTTTCTTATTCAAGAGTTTCATTAATATTAAGATTACCCTCTCTAACTGAGAGGCTGACAAAAAGAAATTTAGATTCTCTAAATCCCCACCATTTTGATAACAAGGCCAAAAACCAAAGCCATTAAGCAGGAATGGCTCTGGGATTTTTTATTTGTCATCCTTTTCTCTCCTTCCTTGTCCCATTTACTCTATCCCTTTCTAGAAGTTCTCCCTTCATGGCCTTCTACTCTCACAAAAGAAAAAAAAATCATATGCTTAATGATCTTGAGACAGTTATGCTATAAACATTTCATATGGCCTACAAGGTACAACTTGGGAAGATGTGCTGATGATGCAGTATTCTGACTGTTGTGGAAGGAGCCAGCAGATGAGCAAACATACCGGAAGTCACAGCACTTTGACAGATTTCTGAAAGTTATGGTATCACACCTCAAGGCCAGTGACGGAACCAAGGAGTTTGAAGCCCAGTCACTGCCGGCATATGGCTGATAAGTGTGGGGTATAGAAATCCCTTCCCAGGTGTAAAAGCGTTGGTAATACACAGTTTTAAAAATCAAATATAAAGGGCTGAAGAGATGGCTCAGTGAGCCAATAGCTTGCTGTGCAAGCAGGAGGACCTGAGTTCCGCTCACCAGAGCCCATGGATAAGGCTGGGCATGGTGGCACATGCCTGCGTTACCAGTGTTGGGGAGACAGAGACGGAAGAAACCCCAGGACTTGTTGGCTAGCTATCCTAGCTGGATTAGAGTCTTGGGTTCAATGAGTGACCCTGACTTATGAAAAAAATAAGAAGATGGCTCAGTAGTTAAAGGCACGTTCTTGCAAAGCCTTCAGCTTGCGCTCTTCTCCCTAGCACCCATGTTAAAGCCACTCCAGAAAAAGCGGTGCATCCTTCTGGCATTGGCTTGTAGTGGCAAGAAAGCCTCGTGTGCTCCTCTCTGCACTCACAAATAAATAGATAGATAAAAGCTTTAAAAACAAGGGTGGAGAGCAATTGAGGAAGACATACGATGCTGTTCTCTTGCCTTTACTCACACATGCATGCACACATACATGCACACATGTACATGTACACACGTGTGCCCACACACATATGAACAGATATATACATCTGTATGACAATAAAACATAAGAACAAAAGCTTTATCATATGAGACTAACTTCTATCCCAAGAATGAGCATCCGCATTTGAAACCACAAGATCAAAGAATGGGGACATAGCTTGCAGAGTCTTTAGGAAAACCATTAGGCAGGGATGGTTGCAACATCGGATGCCATTCAGTCATCTTTAAGCCATTGACAGCCAAGGAATACATGTCATGAGGCATTCTCTTTGGTTATAGCAAAGCCAACAGAGATAGGATATTAAACAAAGATGACTGCTAAAGACGAAAATATCAGTTTCAAAGGAGTGAGTGATAAAGCTTTTAACAAACTGCCAGGACACGTTGAAGGTAGTGGTGGAAAAACAGGCAAACTCTCAGTGCATAGTGTGTTTTCAACAAGCATGCAGAACAGGAATGCAGGGTTGTAGAGATCAGCTCTGATTCTGGCCCTGCCCTCTCTTCCTCAAGACTAAAGGAAACCCATCGTTCTGGTGGTTCTATGCAGTTTAGCTCTAACATTACTTAGTAATTCAGCACTACACATTTCCTTCAGTTGTTAGACAAATGTTAAATCAAAAATTTCCATAGTATTTAAGAGACATTTAACTGCCAAATGATGAATAAAATGTGTAATTTAAACACTGAAGTCTAAAGTTTAATGTCACTTTTATAATTTTATTGCATTTTATACAATAAAATACAGAGCTATAACTTATAATGACACATACCATATATTCTGTAGATTCTCTTCCAGTGCTATTAGAATGTCTTAGACAATAGTCTCTCTACAACTCATATACAAGGCTTATGATTTGGTTTTCAAGCTTTAGATTGTAAGTCAAAGGTCAACTTTTCAATCCTCAGGAGATGGTCATTTGAAGCCAGCTTCATTTGAGGTTGATTCTGTCACCCATTACTTTTGTTGAGAAAATAGGCATTTTGTCTTTGGTGTGGAATTATATGGGTAAAAAAGAGTCTGTTTTCTAAACAAACCCAGAGTCTGTGGAAACAAAGTAAAGAGAATAGCATAAATAAGGCTGTTAGTGATGAAAACTGGCATTTAGATGGAGAATATACTAGTTTGCTTTTCTATGCTGATCCGAGTTACTGAATAATAGGTTTCCTGTCATTTTCTTTAAATGAAGAGGTCACTTTGTAATGGTGATGGTAAGAAAGGGAGTTGACTGTCCTCTTGGATCTTTATTATGGCCATCTATGCAACTAACAGCTAATTTTTTACAATGTCACAGCATTATCTGATGGAAAATTTTATTTACATCTCACAAGGTCAATATGGTATTTTCGTATTGTTGGAAAATATCATTAGATTCTTCCAATGTGTTGATAAGATGGGGGGGAAGGCTACACATTTTGCAGCCCTCTGCTATTTGCAAATGAGATGGAGAGGTGTTTGAGGTTGTCACCATGGAAGTTTAGATCGAAAACGTAATTTCTGAAAAACCTTAATTTTAATGGGTTTGTTTTTCTTGCTAACTCAGTCTACTGGTCAAATAGGGACAATTCCCGTACCACCCTGGATGGTTGAGTCCACTATGTTTTTCAGACCGTTTCTTTCTGGAACAGAAAGTCAGCATTTCTGCCTTGGAGAGGCTAATAGAGCTGTGCGGATGACAGGTGACAAACCTGCTCAGGATGCTAATTCTGCCCTGAGTTCATGTTCTTGACTAACCGTTTTTTATAGTAGTCTTCCTGCCTTAAGTCCTGACCCGTGATATTCACATGTTCCTGATTCTTAACGTGCAGTCTTGTCTATATACTTTGTGTTCTACATCCATGAAAATGCTCTACACTTCAACTCTAAGGTCCTGTTTCCTTTTCCAGTATTTCATGGCAGAAATCTTTTATAGAATAACTACATATTTAAGCATATGTGAAAGACTGTGGATCTGAAATTTTTCTTTGTCTTTCGAGTTAGACTCTCACTCTAGCCCAGGCTGACCTAGAATTCACTATGTAGTCTCAGGGTGGCCCCGAACTCATGGCGATCCACCTACCTTTGCCTCCTGAATGCTGAGATTAAAGGTGTGCATCACCACACCCAGCCTGAGTTGTTTTTTAATGGATGCCTGTAGTCTATGCCTAAAAAGGATTGTCATAGAAATACCAAAGGTTAACTTTCCTCCACCTCAGATTTGCTACACAGAGCTCACTGGAGAGATGAATGTGCTCTTTAAAAATTTATTTCCTGTGCAGTTTCTCTTCCTGTAAATGGAAACCTGGGACCTCATAAACTGAATTAAAATTATCAAATACTATTGAACCAACCTAATGAAAATTTTAACCAAAAGTCATTGTAAATTAGGTGTGTGATATACTGAGAATACAAGCCTTTGAAAAGTAGATATCCTTCCTATGTAAACTCATGAATGGAGACTTCCTTGAATAAATTACTCCTTAATAACATCAGAGAGTCATTGGCTGAGTAAATATCTCCCTGGGGGCACTCACTGAGGTTCCTGAATTTAAATGTTCAATATAACTTCATATTTGTCACCTTTACTAACGAGTTTTTCCTTATGAAATCATTATAAGCATGGAAAAGTAAAAATTTGTATCTAATTTCTAGATTAATGCTGTATAAAAGACCTCAAGGGGGTGACATTTTTCTTGCTGGATTGCAACATTTACATAATTTCTATTGCCCCAACATTTACACTTCCTAACCCACTGCCAATTTGCTACCTGAAGCAGGAGAAAGAAAAATGATCAGAAAGCCAGGATGTCTGGGAGTTTCTGCTAACAGGAACAATGGGCCTCCTCAAAGGGCCTGATAACAAAATCATTTTTCCTCCTCCGGCTTGTGATTGAAGCATATAGACTTTGACGAGGCTCTTTCTAAGGCCCTTATTCCCAGCAAGAGATTCTGCTGCTGCCACATTTATAATATTCACGAACAAGTTCAGCACAATGGCTGAATGATTCCCAGAGTTGTTATAGCTACAATCTGGAGTTTTGCTTTTGGATATAGGATTTCACCTTCTTTCTTTGCCTTTCATCATTGTAGCAGATGGTCTGAGTTCTCTCTTATTGAGGGCCAGAACTATAGGTCCTGAAATACTAGTTTAGAACTACCAACATATCCAGTACAGCAGAACCTTTTAAGGTAGCAGAATAAATGCTGATTTATAAACAGAACTTTCCACACGCGAAGAAGCAAGGCAATGCTGGGATACCTGAAGGAATAGCACTTGGTGGCTGTTCTCAGAAAGAAAAATGGAAACAAATTGTCAATTTGGTCCTCCAGTGTTGCCTGCATCTTGCCCAGGACCCACTACATGTGGTTGGCTAGACTCACAAGTGTATGGGAGTTTCAGTCCCCAGTGGATTGAGCAGGTTAAAGCAAGGAACCTCAGACCATGGCTTCTTTCTTTTGTAAACGTGCATGTGTGGCCATGTGTGTATGTATGTTCATTGTATTCGGGTACAAGGTAGATATGCACATTATCCAGTAGCCAGTAGCCAATCTTTAGTGTTGTTCTTCAGGAATACAATCCACATTTTCCTGACACTTTAAAATTTTTATTTATTTTGCATGGAGAGAGAAGGAATAAGTGCTTTAGGGCCTCTATCCACTGCAAATGAACTGGGGAACCAAACCCAGATCATTAGCCTTTGCAGGCAAGCACCTTAACTGCTGAGCAATCTCTTTAACCCCAGTACACCTATTTAAGATGGGATATCTCATTGGTTTGGACCTCACTAATTAGGCTTGACTGGCTGGCCAGTGAGCTCCAGGTATCCTCTTGTATCCAATCCCTGCTCCCACCCACCCAGCAGGAGGATTATAAGCCTGTACCAACAAATCTTACAGTTTTATATGGGTATTGGAGATTGACCTCAAGTCCTAATACTTGAGAGACAAGCACTTTACTGAGTGGCCTCTGTCCCCAGTCCTACACATGGCTTCATTGCGTGACTTCATCAGTACGGCATAGTGACACACACATGAAATCTCAACATTTGTGAAGTACAAGCAAGTAGACTGCCAGTCCAAGGACAGCATAGACTACATAGTAAGATTCTGCCACAAAAGAATAAAAAGGAATATTAACAGTTATGGACCAATCATGATTATATAATTGATTGCATGAAGATGAATGCTACTTTTTCCTCAATACCATAATTTTTATAACCTTTGCAATATATAAGCCTAATAAAGCATATTTAACAAAACTGACACATGAAAAATGTAAAATAGTATTTTAATATGCTTAATACTACTGTGAAAAATTTTAGCACATAGGCTTAATAAAATAAACAGAAAGTTATTCAAGGATGGTTTATGCCAATGATTTTACCCCTAAGCAAACTCCAGAGAAGTTATTTTAAATCACCATTGCAGAAAACATGTTTGCTAATTAGCAACCTGTATTAAACCAGAAGTTAATTTGGCCCCATATTACACAGCAAATTCATTTAAATACATATATGCTAACAAAACCCTATAACAAAACAAAACATATTTCTACTGAATTTCATCAGGAAATCAAATAAGAAGTCCTGCAGAAAATACTTCCCAGGAAGCTTCACTCAAGTCGTATAGCTTGAGAACATTCCAAGCGTTCCTCAGACCTTCACACAGAAACTAGCAGCAGAGATCAGTGCAGATAATTTTGAGAAGTAGGTTAAGATAGTGATGTCTCTGTAGCATGTGAACCGTGATGAGCAAGCACACATACTGAGAGCTGCAGTCTTCAGTAGGTCCTACTGTATCTCTTTGTATCATTTCCCCCAATTCTGAACTCACTTCCCTTCTTCACTACCTCCTTAGCAGTTTCCTCCTTGCCAGAAGATTCCAGTCTCACAGTGGAAGTTCCTGGAACTTTGTTCCTTAACTTTTTTGTATTTAAAATATTCTATTTATTTATTTGAGAGAGAAAAAAAAGGGGGATAGTTGAATGGATGGATGAATGGATAGATAGATGATTGATAGATCAATAGATAGATAGATAATGGGTGCATCAGGGTCTCTTGCCACTGCATACAAACTCCAGATGTTTGAGCCACCTTGTACATCTGGCTTTACATGGGTGCTGGGGAATTGAACCCAGGTTCTTAGGCTTTGCAGGAAAGTGCCTTAACTGCTGAGCCATCTCTTCAGCCCCATTTTCTTCTTTTGAGTAGCTCATTAGGGTGCCTAAATTGCAAGTGGTACTCTTAGGCCGAGATATGATCTAGAGTGTAATGACCTTGTGTTTGAGGTTTGAGTTAGGCCAAACAAAGATGTTTTCTAGTCTGTCAACCTATGTGATAAAAATGATCTCCATAGCTTAGTAAGAGCTGTTCATACATATGTATATGAAATGTATTATACAGGGTGTGCTGGTTTCCCAAAACAGAAAAATGAATCAAAAATGTCTGCCTGTTTCCATCAAACATCCCATCCTTATACAATGCTTTGCAATAGTTCATGTTTTAATGACAGTTCACTGGAAGCAAACTCTTAAATCATTTTAAAACATATGTACATAGGAAATTTACTTTTCTTTTACTGTCTCTTTTCTTTATCAGATATTATTCTTATAGATTTATAGCTTAGATATTAAAATATATTTAAGATGATAGCATCATAACACCTGCTTTAGAATGAGACACAAGTTGCTGTCCAGCTGGAACATAACATCCAGTGTGAGTTTGGAGGACATCAAGCATAAAGCACAGGTGCGGATGGAAGTAAGAGACAAGGTGAGAGAACATCATCGAGGCCTGGGAATTGCAGCATGCTAATGGTCTTGTGCAGGAGTATTCATAAGGCAAGTGAAGTCTGGGGAATTGTTGATGTTGCCAAACAGGTCTCGGATGACAAGCTGCCCGTTGCAAAGGGGAGGCCCATGAAGCCTATGTCACTGAGTGCATAGGCATTGCTGTTAGGGCTGGGGCTAAGAACTAGAGGGTCTATAGAAACCAGAACTAAGGCTTCAGAGTTAGTTGATGTCTGCGGTGGTTTGAAGTATATGCTCCCCATAGACTCATCTATTTTGAAAGCTTGATCCCCAGTGGGTGGCATTCCAGAAGGTGGAGCCTTGCTGAATTATGTGTTTTGCTATGAGTGGGCTTAGAGGTATTATAGCCAGTCCCCACTTGCCAGAGCCCAGCTTTTTCCTGCTGCCTTCCATCAGCTCCTATGGCACGGTTTAATACCCACTTTCTGCTCTTCCATCTTTCCCTGCCATGAGGAAGCTTCCCCTCAAGAATAAGTCAAAACAAGCTATTTCCCCATCAGCTGCTTTGGGCCAGGTGTTTTGTCTCAACAGCACAAAGGTAACTACAGCAATGTCTTAGTCAGTTTGGGTTGCAAGAAAAATAACGAACATTTGTTTCTTTAAGTCTCAGAAGCTGAAGAATGAAGATGAGATAGTGTGGCTATGGCTGGGTCTAGTGAGTTCCTAGCTGTGATATCCTGTGGTAGATGAGTACGAGCTATCTTTCTGCCCCATTTTATTAATATACTAAAAAGCAGAGCCTTCGTAACCTAACCACCGCCCCAGAGCCCCATCTGCAATGTTACCTAGAGATGGCATAGGAAGTGGGGGACAGGGCCACATACATTAAAGTGGTAAAGTGAAGTCCTGGTGTGATGGCAGCCATTTTATTTCATAGGAACTAGAAATTTTTCTAATAGGACAGGATCATCAATCAGTGGGAGACCATGTAATCTTAGCAAGGCTTCAGGAGGACACTAACCAAACGGAATGATTAATTAGCTCATTGGTAGGTAGTTCCATAAATCAGGCTACTCCTGTCACTTTATGCATACTCTCTGGCTTCTATGTGCTTTGACTCAATGTGCTAGAATATGTGATATCTAGAATAATTATGTCTAGGTAACTGGGACATGATTAGTGTGTAAAGTGCTTGCACACAAGCGTGAGGACCTCAGTTCAGGTACCCAGCACACACCTAAAACCTGGGAAGGGTTCTGCATGTTAGTAATCCTAGAGCTGAGTAGGTAGCCTCAAGAGTCCCTGCGGTCTACTGACTAACTAGTCTAGCCTATTAAGTGAGCTCTAGGTTCAGCAAGAGACCCTGTCTCAAAGAGCAAAATGAAGAGTGACTAAGGAACAGTCACCTCTGGTTACCCACACACATCACATGTGCACTCACACATATACAAACATGCATGCACACTACACATAAACACACAAACACACACACACACACACACACACACATCTATGTATCTTACCAGGGAGGAAAAGTGAATACAAAATATTAAACCTAAGAAAGTGTGCTAAAGTTCCCTTCATATTGCCAGAATAAAACCCCTGACCAAAAGCAGCTTGGGGAAGAAACGTTTTATTTTGGCTTATAGTCTCAAGTGGAAGATCCATGATGGCAGGGAAAAGAATGGCATGAGCAGAGGCTAGACATCACCTCTGCCTCAGCAGGCAGAAAACAGCAGCAAGAAACTGAGCTGAACTCTAGCAAGGGGGAGCTGGCTCTAATAGCCCTAAGCCTGCCCTCAGAAACATGTCTCCTCCAAAGCTCCACTTCCCAAATTGCCACCATCTGGGATCCAAGCATTAACAACATATGAGTTTATGGGAGCATCTTTCTCAAACCACCTCAAAATGCTTAACAAACATTTGATGCAGAACAAATGATAAGTAAATGTTACTTCCTTTACTTTTTCATCCTGATTGTAATCACTTCAGAAAGGAGAAATTCAAACCAGGTGTGGTGGCACATGCTTAGGAGGCTGAGGTAGAAGGACCAAGAGTTCAAGGACAGCCAGGGCTACAAAGAGAAACCTTGTCTGAAAACACTCAAAAGACAGTGGCTCCATTTTCTCAAAATCGTGTATCTTTTTCCCGAATAACCCATCCAACCTCTGAAGCTACCTTCTCAGCAAGTTGTGGGTCAAAGTGTGGCTCATATCTAATGTCATATGGCAAACATATTTGGGGTTCACAAGTTCCTGGCTGGCTTCTATTTTATTCCCTCACATTCTACCAAGAAGGTGGCAATTAATGGGTTCTCATAGTACTTAGCTCTTTACTATCATAGGCAAACAACAAAGGTTTGAGGTTTGGAGTAAGCATAGTGGTACAGCACCTGCCTGGCATGCTCAAGACTCTGGGTTTCAAAAGGAGGAAGATACAATAATTAAAGTGCCATTTTTACCTGGCAACAGATTTGTCAAGAGTCTGTTTATTAACAACACCTAATACAGTTACCACCTGTGTGTATGTGTGTGTGTGACAGAAAGAGAGAGAGAGAGAGAGAAGAGAGAGAGAGTTTGGGAAGAGAATGTGCATGTGTGTGTGCATGCTTATAGAGGCCGGATGCCATCTGTGTGTGTTTTGCTCAGGTGCTAGCCACTTTGTTATCTGAGAGAAAGTTTCTCGCACTGGTCTTGAACTTGTGTAGTAGGCTACACTGGCTGGCTAATGACCCCCAGGGATCCACCTGTGTCCGCTTCCACAGCATTGAGATTGTAAGCATGTGTCACCTGCCCGCATTTTGACATGGGTGTTGAGGATGGAAACCAGCTCCTCAGTCTTGCACCTTAGCAACTGAGCTATCTCCCTAGCTCCGAGTTACCACAACCTTACTTGTCAGTCCTGATTACAAAGTTCACGAATAATCATTGAATTTAGAATAAGCCTATGGGTAAGCATAAAACTAGTATATTAGCCTATAAGTGTCAATAAAGACAGTATGGTAAATAATATACATAATATATATTGGTAAATTGATATACATTTAACACAATTGCATATAATATAATATCTATTAGTATGTGTGGGGGTCCCTGGTTCCTCAAGAGGCTGTTATGCACCGACTCCCTGAAGGCGTCCAGGCAACTGTGGAGCAGGGTCTTGAGGGGCCGTGAGTGTGATGGGAAGAAACACCCAGGAGACAGCTTCAGAGAATGACTCGTTTATTTGTCAGGGGACTGAGTTTTTATAAGCAGTTGAGAGAGTGAGAGAGAGAGAGAGAAAGAGAGAGAGAGAGCAGGAAGAGGATCCTAAGTGGATTGGTGGGTTCAAAGGTTGCTTGCTGATGCTTAGGGATGTTTATTCCCTAACAGAGTCAGGTGATCTATGTAGCGGTGAGAGAGGTACTGGTCGTAGGGGGATGGGCTGTGTGAAGGTTGCTGTCTGATACCATGTAAGGAGTTTCCTAGGCAACTGGCCAAAGGTCACAGGATTATGAAGCCTAAGTGTTATCAGGATGTCCAGGTGTCCCAGGCTTGGAGAGGGAGTGGCCATACCTCCTGCTGATCTTGAGGCCTGAGATTTTTGTCCTGGGGTCCAGGCTCACTGCGACCCCCCAAAATGGGGGGAGGAGATCCCCTGCAGGTCTGGTACCCGAGATGTGTCCAGAAGTTCAGGCTGCTGCGACCTCTCTGTAGCCTGGGGCCCTTAGTTGTGTCTGACAGTTTAGGCTTGCTTTAACCCCGGGCCCTGCCTGTGCCTAACAAATATGTACTGCAAGTATAAAAATGAACCCAACATGACACAGGGAAATTTGTGGAGGAGGGGGCAGAAAGAATGTCAGAGCCACACATTGGGTCTTGATACACAGAGACATTGCCTCCTACGCATAACTGATTGCTAACCCCACAATAAACAACCCATATTCCACAACAAGGAGGGTCCCTGCAGAGGGGGCAGTCAGGGAGGAGGTTAACAATGGTACCAACTTGACTGTATTTGATGTACAAAACTAATTTAAAAAAATTACAAACACTCAACTGCTACCAAACCAGATATCCAGAGACACAGAGGCTCCCAAGACCTCATCACTGAAGTAGACCTAAAGTGAAGGTACATGGCTCAGGGAAATTTGTGGAAGAGGGACGGAAAGATTGTTAGAGCCACATGTTGGGTCATTATGCACAGAGACATTGCCTCTTACCCATAACTGATGGCTACCCTCACAATGCATGACCCACATTCCCCAATGAGGGGGGTCCCTGAAGAGAGGGGAGGACAGGGAGAAGGCTAATGATGGTACCAACATGGCTGTATACACACTGTGTACATAACTAATAATAATGATGAAATTATAAACATATACACCATGATTTCCTAACAATAAAAGGCCTTATTTTTCTCACAGAGATGTTTTATGAGCAAATATGATAGCAGATACAAAATATCCTTAGAAAACTAGGTATTATCCCAATATTACTGTACCTTTTGTGTGTGGATATATTATATACATGGGAATATATATGCATGTCAAACTTACCAAAGAAAATAATACATGATTTTTTTTCTGTTTATTTTTTTATGTGTGTGTGGAGTGTTATTGTTTTGAGACATGGTCTCACTAATAGTCCAGGCTATTCTTTTCTTAAAATATTTTATGTATTTATTTGAAAGGGGGTGGGGAGAAATAGGAAGAATGGGCATGTCAGGGCCTCCAGCCACTTGCAAAGGAACTCCATGTGCATGCAACACCTTATGTATGTGGCTTATGTGGGTACTGGGAAATCAAACCTGAGTCCTTAGACTTTGCAAGCAAATGCCCCAACCACTAAGTCATCTCTCCAGCACCAAGCTATTCTTGAACTTGTGACAATCTTCCTAACTTAGCCTCCAGAGTGCTGGGACTATAAGCATAAACCACAATGCCTGGCATATACCTGTGTATGAAGATAACTTTATTCATGTTATTTTCCACCTGATTCTGAAGTAACTCGCCAGGTGATACTGATAAGCAAGTCCCAGGGTTACATGCATGGCCATCATAATGGCTTCTTTTTGTACCTGCTATGTCAGGAACTGTGCCAGAGATGCAGCTATCAGTGGTGAGCGTTTCACATAACTGATAGATAAGGTCACAAATTGACGAATCATTGCAAATGGTCTCAGAACTATAATTGATAACAATAAGATTGAAGAGACAACACCCAGTCATCAAAATGCTCCCTGTGGAAGTAAAGTTTGCTGTGGGGAGTGCTGGGTAGGTGGAATTAGCTAGATATCTGGAGGCGGTGGGAACAGGGAATTAAGCAATGAGGAGTTTACCCCAGCACAGAAGCCTATGGACACCTCCTGCCTCTGAGGTGGTCATGGCCTCACCACAGAGCAGCTGGTATGCTTGAAGATCCAGAAGGTCAGAGCCCAGGCAGCTCCAGAGGCAGAGGCCAATAAGCTAGCTACAATCTCCGCAGTCAGGTCAACCTGAGGTTTTCTCTGACTTTAACAGTAGAATGAAGAGATTTCTTTTGTAAACATTCTTTCAAGTGGCCTGTTCTGAGGAGCAGAGTGGCATCCTGCATGTAGTTTCCCGGTTCCACAGCCCTCTACCCCCATCTCAGGAAAGAGTGGTCTTACATACATGGAGAGAGCAGAAGCCTAACTGTTTAAATGTTGACATTTCAGTAAAAGCCTCACCTCTACTTAAGCTGAGAATAGTAGCCCCACAGAGCAACTGGAATCTCTGAATAAAAGACTGACTCATTGACCTTCAGGCTGAAGAATGTAAGAGCTAAAGGAGGGATAGGACAGCTTACAATGCACTCTTCGAGACAGAAATGGCCTTGATATTCATGACCTCACAGTACCTGACACTACCTACATAAGACCTCCATAATAGGAGGAAAAATGATGACATCAGAATAGAATACTCATTGGAAAGAAGAAGGGATTCAATGTAGGGTGGATTTGAGAGCAGGAAAATGGGGGTTGGAATTATGGTCTTTTGGCTATATGGCTATTCTTACAGAAGCTTTCAATGACAACCATGTTTTTAAAATCAAGTGAGCAACCTTATTTGGCTGTATTCCTCTACAATTTCCCTAAACTATTCGCCATTAAACTTCTCCATTGAATAATCAAAATAAAAACTGTGAAGAGCACTTTAAGCAGTTAGTGTATAAACCTGTAGAATGCACCTCAGTGTAGTTAGTCATGGGATCATCTCCCAGGAATAAGTTTCATTCAGGACAATCACGATAAGAGACAAACCATAGGAAATTTGACCTGGCCCTATGAGCAGCAAGCGCCCCCTATGAAGATCAGAATTGGGAAAGGATTTGTCCATGAACACACAGCTTCTAGAACCATTCACGTCATCCCCACGTGGTATGGGAAGCGTGTGTCTGGAGCTCCCACATATTAAGTTCTGGCTGTATTCTTCCTTTTGGACCATGTTTCAATGACCTGACCATAGTACTTCCCTTTGTCCTACTCCTACTATAAAGTCTAAACAAGGCTGGGAATGCAGCTCAGTGCCTGGCAAGTGCGAAGTCCTGGATTTGATTCCTAGCACCACAAAAATAAATAAATAAATAAATAAATAAATGATGAACTAAGTTAAAAACTAATCACCTTTGTGTGGGGGTTGAGCAGGAGCCCTCGGGTGTGTTGACTCCTAGATGCTCTATGTGGCATTTGCATCGACTCAAATAAAAATGTCAGGTTCCAAGTTTGAAGGCTGAGCAGGAATGGTGTGAGGATGAGGGAGGATAACTTTGGTAAGGTTGCAGCCCAAGCCAGTATGGAAAATGCCTTCCCAACCTGCTTGGAAGAATTAGATCAACAAAATCCCAACACAGAATAAAAAAAACATGCAAATATCCCCAGAAACTGGGACAAGTATGAACCTCAGCTCCAAATGTCAATTACTGGAAGTCTCCAGAGTCTGGTTAAAAATAGATATGCAGCTTTCTTTGTTCACACGTCAGGAAGGGTCATCCTATCAAATCAGTTCTCCATCAACCTCTTATCAACCAAGAACTGAGTTGTCACCCATTTGCAACTGTAAATTTTGGTTACCTGTGTTGTCACAGGAGCCAAATTAGCATGTACCCTTTCAATTACGTCCAAGTCCCACAGTCTCCAGGTTGTCATAGGATGTGCACAAGATGGGGAAACAAATAAACAGAAGTATAAGGACTACTGCACCCTGGCTCCTTTTTTTTTTTTTTTTTTTTTTCCTAATAGCCACAGTGTGTTTGCATGGAGTGAGTGGTGGGGACTGGGGACTGGGAACGGTTCCCAAACTGTCAGCAGGCAAATTTGGCTGGCCAAGCAGGAGGCAACGTGAGCTAAGCATGAAGAAAGTAACATACCATTTCAATTTCTGCTGGCAACCTTTAGGAAGTCCCTCATTCTCACCTTTCCTCCTGTCCATATTTAAATGAATGCCCAGCTACCCACCTTTGCCCAAGAAATACTGTACAAATGAATTAGATTTAGTCTCAAGGACTCACGAACATTTCCAGCTAAAGGTGCTTAAATGGGTAGTCAGCTCCAAATTAGACATGGTAATTGAAGAACCCACGGTATAGATATTCCCAAATAGCAGGCCATCTAAAAGTCATTTTGACTTGATTCTCCTATGCAGTGTTTGATTTTTGAGGGGAGTACTGAATTTGTTTCCCTAGTTAGCATGAGTTTAAGCCAGTATTACATTTGTCTTCTATTCCACCAGAGCTGTCTGGCTTGAAACAAAAGGTAGCAGGCTAGGAAAGGTCCAAATTGTGAACTTTGCAACCAGAAATTGAGGGAAAGGGGAAATAGTCCTCAAAATGAATAATTTGCATAATTTTCGGTAAATCTGTCTTTAACTTTAGAGAGAAAAATGGTGGTGGTGTGCCTAACTTTTTATTTCTTACCAAACATTTCCTTATTGATGGACTGGTCCTTTATCTGCCTTCGCCTGTGAGCCTTTGCTGTTTGATCTTGCTAAAGTGTTTTTTGTTCTTCCCTTCAATCCAAACCAACCATTGTAGTTGTGTGAATGTTTTGGACAACTTAACAAAGCTTTTGACATTTCTACAGCACTTACTTCCACAAATAAGCAATTTTAATAATTGGTCTTCCTTTTGAAGTGAAATCCAGATCCATTTTCAGTGAGAAACCAAAGAACTCATGTATTCTTGGGGTGGGGCCTGTAGCATATCTGACAAGGTCCATGCCTACCTTTCACAAGGCCCTGGGTTCAATTCTCAGCACCTCACGAGCTAAGCATGATGGCTCAGACCCGTAATCCTCACACTTCATAGCTAAAGGCAGGAAGATCAAAAGGAAAATGTTGGGCCGGGAGATATGTTCAGCAGTTAAAGGCAGTAGTTTGCAAAGACTGATGTCCCAAGTTCAGTTCCCTAGTACCCACATAAAGCCAGATATACAAAGGTGTGCATATGTCTGGAGTTTGTTTACAGTGGAAGGAGACTCTGATGTGCCTATTCTCTCTCTCTCTCTCTCTTTCTTCTTGTGAACACGAATAAAAATTAAAAAAATTAAAAGAGGGGTAAATGCTGTTGTCAACTACACAGGAAGTTCAAGGCTAATCTGGAATACATGAGACCCTATATTAAAAAATGCTCAGTTGTTCTTTTTTAATTTTGTTTTTGCTTTTGGTTTTGCATTTATGGCATTAGGGATGGGACTTAGAATCTCACACATGCTAGACAAGCATTGTATCACCAAGTTAAATTCTCAACTCACACTTCTTTTTAAATATAAACATTTTTATTTCTCTGGCCCTCTCTTAATGTAAGTGGCCTCTTTCTAAACAGGCATAAAAATCAAAGATCCTAAAAAGCTAACTCTGTTCAAAAGTACCTATAGTGCTTACCCCAAGGGCTCTCCTGTTCTTCTTGCCAGCTAGCAGTTTTGCTATCCTTATAGGCTCCAGCCTGAGCTTTGCAGATTCTGTAGACTCCTAGAAGAACTTTCCTCTGCCTCCTCTGCCCCAACTTACAGACTCTGTAGAAAGGCAAACAACCACCACAGATCTAAACACGTTATGTACATGAACTCCTATGATTACTACCATCTTCCTAATCCGCTTGTTTCAGACAAAGGTACCCAAGCAGGGGAACATTAAGTAAATGCCAAAATATCACACAGCTAAACAGTAGTGGAGTGAGAAGTTAACCCCAGGTCCATTCATTCCAAAGATACCTACTTTCTTCGCCATGTCCCCTTTAAGTGGTATGGCCTGATTTAGCCAACAGTGGAAGTGCTCCATTCTTCTTCCCTCCTCCAACATCTGACGTGTACTCCCCACTGTGGCTCTACTGAGGATACAGAATATAATACTGAAAACTCAGCACAAAAGCAGAGCTTCCAACTCTCCACGGCCTCCTATTGGCTCTCAATCATCAACTAAAGTGGAATGTCTCCAAGATGGGAAATGTTTTGAAATAGCTCCCTAGGTGGTTCTATTGTACAGCCTAGGGCTGGAGATCATTCATGGACATTAATAGAAAGCAGAAAAAGAGAAGATAATGTAAAATGATGGGTATTAAAAACCTAGGAGCATAACATTTTGAATCCCAGGATTACTGCTGGGCTTTAATGCCATTCAGCACACCAGTGTGTGTGTGTGCCTTTGTCAGGTAAGGGAGAAGTATGTGTGAGTTGGGCCTCCCTCTTTCTAGAAGGGAGACTTAGGTAATGTTAGTCAATACAGTAGCTTAGTAGATGAGGTTGAGTAAGAGGACATATTTGAGATCTCTTCTACCTGGAGAGATAGATGATTGCAAAGAAAAACTATTACAATAATGTTAAATGGTAACTACGAGATGAATTAAAATGTCCCTTTCACAGGTATCTGTGCCTCACTTTGCATTTACAGTGGACATTCTATCATTCTCGCTTCAGTACTCTGCAAGGCACATAATTATCTGAAACCCCTGCAGTTCCCAACGCCATCTCTGAGCAGAGATTTAATGTGTGAGTCCTAGAGTGAGATTTTTGATTACCAAGAGTTCATTATCTTCATGAAACAAGCAACAATACATTTCCTGATATATGGGCAAGTTTTATCATAGACTGTTAAATTTGAACCACCATTGTCAAAATAAATGGAGGAAGCATATTGTGTGATTTACTGTCCCTGTTTTTGTTTTCTGTCTGTTTGAATACCTACTCATCTGCAAAATTTGGCAATTCACAATGGGTATCTCTGTCATTAGTCTGAATTAGGAAGTTTCTACTGTACTTTAGAAATCAAATTGAAGTCCTCAGGAGGTTGAAATGCTTGAAATTATCTAAATGATTTTCATTATTGTAGCTCAGATTTTTATTAAACATGTTATTACTTTTCAGAAATAATGAACAATAATATAATAATTAATAATCAAACATACATCAAGGAACACTTCATCTCTAACTGAAATTTGAAAGGCTGGTGATCAGCACCCATGACAATGAAATAGTCACCAGTTTCTGCACATCTCTTTAAAACTTACTGTGAGCTGGGCACACTGGCTTTCACCTGTTATCCAACACTCAGGAAGCCAATTCCTGCGAGTGTAATTCCATCCTGGCCTATATAATGAGTTTTAGTTCAGTTTAGTTTCGTTTCTAGGGAATGTCACTGTCTCAAATGCACAAAAACACCCATTTTCTTTTTCCTTTTTTTTTTTCTTTTTCTTTGTGTGGTGGTGCAGGAACCCAAGGCCTGTTGCCATTGTCTGCCTTTGAGCTGCATGTGCAACTGTCCATGGACCTTCAGGCGGATTGCTGGGTTTAGTGACTTCTCTAGCAAACCACTGCGTTCTCTTCCACCTCACTATTTGTCTATACTTTTTTATATATCATGTATATTTCCAGTCAATACAAGCTCCTAATCATAGAAATGGAATATTTAATTATGTCCGTAGCATTTCACAGCAAGAGAAAACCAGCATTCTCCTTAGCATGTCCATGCATCCCACCTCCAGATCAGCCAAGAAGGGCTCATGGAATCTTATATAGAAATGTTCTCCCTCTTCCTCCCCCTCCTACCTATCCAATCCCAGTTCTCTTCAGGAGTCACAAAATGCATATATGAAATGCTCACCCTGTGTGAATGTAGTAGTACTATTCTCTTCTCTTTTCTCTTATGGATCAGAAGACTGCTTTCTCGTGTGGACTGCACTAGAAAAGCCTGGAGTCAGACTTTCTTAGCAATGGAATAATTTGCTGAAGCATTTGCTTTCAGAACATTGTGTTTCCTATTGTGGAACAAAAGGCTGTGTTTGAACGTCAAGGACAGGGGGCAAGTAGTGAAATGGCAGAGTGAAGAAACTCTACCCAAAATTATGCACAAAGAAATTCTAAAATGGAGCCTGAAACTTCCAACTTAGTGACTTAGCACTTATGAGATCAGAAACGTATAATGAATTGGGGGTCATATGTCCCCCGAGAGGCTCTTGGGATTCATTTTCTCTCATCCCCCTGCCTTTCTCTCTATCATCTTTATCTCTCCCTTCATCTCCTGCAGTAAGGGGTATTTTTTTCTAGTCATTGTTTTCAACTTGCTTATAATATTAATGGGGGACATATGTCCCATTACATATAATGTAAGAGACTACCTACAGCATGATGGGACCAGCCCTCTATAGGTGTTCTCATGCACTGTTTTGTCCTGTACAATTTTAGATGATGCTGCTCTGCAGAAGAGTTATTCATAATTATTCATGGTTCCCCCTGTTTCTCTTGCCAGTGTACCAGATGACCAATTGGATGGTTACCTTCTACTCTGGCCTCTTATCACTCACTTGTGTCGTATTCTACATTCAGGCCATAGTAAATGTTTTAAATGTTCAATTTGCCTATTATACTATGTATTCGCTCTGCCTGAAATGGTCCTATCCACTGGCTATTTTAGCCTCACCTTTCAAAGGACAGTACATGTGAGACTTCTTTCAGGAAGACAAGCCTGAACTGGAGTCCCTCTGCATTGACATTTCCCAGTAGTACTTGATAAGCCATGTTATTTTTATGAGTTATGGACATACTCAGCATGTAAATGGCATATGTTGGTACCATCATTCCCCTCATCCCTGTGCCTCTATAAAGGGACCCTCCTTGTTGGGGATCCCAGTTATCCCCATAGGAATCATGGGGATTAATTTTCATTTTCCTGATGGTTAGGGATGTTGAACGTTTTCTTCAGTATGTGTTTTCCATTTGTATTTCTTCATCTGAAAACTCCCTGTTCAATTCTCTGCCCCATTTTGTGAGTGGGTTATTTGATATTTATTATTGTTTAGGTTGTTGAGTTCTTTGTAGATTCTAGAATTTAGGGCTCTGTCAGTTGTATAGCCAGCAACATTTTTCTCCCATTCTGTGGGTAATCTATTGGCTCTGCTTACGGTATGTTTTTCTATAAAAAAGAAAAGAAAGAAAAATTTTTCAGCTTCATGAGATCCCAATGGTTGAGTGACTATTTAAGTTCCTGAGCTACTGGGGTTTTGTTAAAGAAGTCTTTCCCCACTCCTATAGTGTGGAAAGTTCCTCCTATTTTCTTCCAATAGTAGAAGAGTTTTAGGTCTTATACTGAGGTCTTTGATCCATTTGGGTTTGATTTTTGTGCATGAGAAAATGTGTGGGTCTAGTTTCATTTTTCTGCATATGGTTATTCAGTTTGTCCAGCACCATTTGTTGAAGATGCTGTCTTTTATTCAGTCTACATTATTAGCGACTTTGTCAAAGATCAAGTAGCTGTAGTTACTTTATCTAACATCCAGATCCTCAATTCTGTTCTATTGGTCCATATTCCTGTTTTTCTGCTAGTACCATGCTGTTTTTGTTACTATGGCTTTGTAATGTAGCTTTATGGTGATACCTCCAGAGGTGTTTCTGTTGTTGAGGATATGCTTGGATATCTGAGGACTGCTGCCACTCCATATGAATTTTGAGATCTTTTTTTCTGTCACTGTAAAAAATGATGCTGGAATTTTGATTGGCATTGCATTAAATCTGTATATTGCTTTTAGTAGGATTGCCATTTTCACAATGTTAATTCTTCCTATCCAGGAGCATGGGGAGTCTTTCCATCTTCTCAAGTCCTCCTCAGTTTTTTTTTTTTTTTCTTGAGTGCTTTTATGTTTTCATTATATAGAATATAGAGGTCTTTCACATCCTTGGTTAGTGTTATTCCAAGGTATTTTATTTTTGTTGCTATTGAAAGTGAGACATTGTTGCTAATTTCTTTCTTTCTATATTTGTCCTTTGCATATATAAAGACTACTGATTTTCATGCATTGATTTTGTATCCTGCTACTTTGCTGAAGGACTTAATCACCTTTAAGATTTTGAAATGGAGGCTCTTAGGTCACTTATGCATAGGGTCATGTCATCACAAATAGGCCTAACTTGACTTCTGTCATTCCAATTTATATCCCTTTTATTTCTTTCTCTTGTCTTATTGCTTGGGCTAGGACTTCCAGCTCTGTGTCGAAGAGCAGAGGTGAGAGTGAGCACCCCTGTCTTCTTCCTGATTTCCATGGGAACTCCTTGAGTCTTTCCCCACCAAGTATTATTTGGACTTTAGGTGCTTTATGTACAGCCTTTATCATGTTAAGTTACAAACTGTCCATACATATTCTCTCCAAAGTTTTTATCATGATGTGATGCTGCATTTTGTAAAAGGCCTTTTCTGCATCCTTTGAAATGATCGTGTGTTTTTTTTGTGATTAAGCTTATTTATGTGGTATATTGCATTGACATGTAAGTATGTTGAACCAACCCTGTGTTCCCAGGATAAAGCCTAGTTGATCAAGTTGGATAATCCTTTTGCTGTGTTGTTGAATTTGGTTTGTGAGAGTTTTGGTCAGGATCTTTGTGTCTAGGTTCATCAGGGATATAGGCCTATAGTTTTATTTTCTTGTATCTCTGTCTGCTCTTGGTATGAGGGTGATACTAGCTTCATAAAATGAGTTGGGGAACTTTCCCTGTTCTCCAATTATGTGGAACAGTTTGAGAAATATCGGTTTCAGTTCTACCATGAAGGTTTGATAGAATTCAGTGGAGAAGGCATCTGGTCCTAGACTCTTGCAGATAGGAACTAGGAGCATTCACAAGACCTCACCATGTGAAATGAACAAGACCTGAAGTTTTACCAAAAATTGTATCATAGTAGCATACAGAAATCGCAGTGTTGATGGTGGGACAGAGGAGAGGAAGGGGAACGGGGCCAGGGAAGTAGAGGATCAAGAGATATTAATGACATTGGCCCTGACTAGATCCATAAGAAAAGAAAACCATATGATACATCACATATTAAAACTCTCCATTGCCTATGAGATTTTGACACAAATTTTCAAATTCATAAACTGCGTATCAGTGTCACCTACACATATTGCAGTAAAAACAATTTTGCTTATCACAAAAGACAAATAAGTATCCATCCATGTTTTCAGTCTGCTTGTATTAAAAAGATAAACCTATTTTCCTTTCTCAGTGATCCATACATTTAACTTGATTAACACTCACAACTTTAAAAATGTAGGGGAAACTTTATGAATATCTATGTCTATGTTGAAGTTTGCAAGTGTCCTTAGGGAACATGGCCTAATCCTTGGGAATTCGAACATACTCAAATCACAAAATGGAATGGCTATGAGCTTAACATTCTCTGCTGTAGATAATGTCCCCAGGATTTATTATTAATGCATATTGTAATGGAAGTGTAATGTTTCCACCATTAGTGGCAGCTGGTACCTCCACGTTAATGGAGGTATGGGGAGCTGATTTGAGACATTTCCATTATGAAAAGACTGAGCATTGGAGGCAAGGAGCAAAGTGAAAAGACATAAACAAAAGAACATTAGGATGAATAATTTTTTCTGTTTTATATTTCATTTTACTAGCCCATTAAATAAGCAAAGAAACACGGGATCATGTTTAGATACTAACATCAACATGTGTCTTGAACAAATATGTAAGTAAAATCTCAGCACCATTACACAGTCTTGAATCACACCATCTTACTTTGTCAATGAAGAAACTGAGACCCAAGAAGGTAAATAGCTTGAGCATAGCTCATGAGCTTATCCTAGTGCTGGGAGGCATTGATACTGCTGCTAGTCAGACTAATTAATTAGCGTATGCCTGGTGCCTCGGGACACATGACAAAGACATCCAGTGATGCTAAAGAAGTAGAAGTAAACAGGTAACTTGGCACATATAAAATACCTCTAAATTGAGACCTAACCAAACAATCATATCAATGCACAAAACTAACTGGAGACTAGTATTTTAAGGCTTTTTAGTAGGAAAACTTTAGAGATTGCTCCATTTTGGAGTTGTTTCTCTCATCTTCTTCACTTTTTATTATATTTCATTATGAGATCTTACCTTGGAGTCAAAGCTACTGCTGCACTGATGAGATGGCTCCATAGAATAAAGTGTTTGCCAAGCCAGCGTGAGGACATGAGATCAGATCTCCGGCACTCCCACAAAAATATTAATAGCTGGATGTGATGCTCATACCTGTAATCCGGAGCAGGTGAGGAGAGATAAAAGGATTTCCCAAGACTTGCTGGCTAGCTAATCTAGGCAAATCAGAGTCCCAAGTTCAGTAGGAGACCCTGTCTCAAAAAAATAAGGTTGAAGAGAGATTGAGGAAGACACCCAATGCCAACTTCTGGCTTCCACACACACGTGTACTCACATATGCAGGCACACCTCCACGCTGCCAAACATACATGCACCCACACATACACAGATGCATGCATACCACAGAGAAACAGTAAATGAAGACATTTCTAAACCAAGAATAATTATATGTCTATATACATATATATGTACATATGTGCATGATTGAAGTTATAGAAGTGAGAACTGAAAATATTTAAATTGAGAAATAATATTCCTGTTATCATGATATTATTCATCATGACCCATCCAAACACACACCCACACACCCACACACACACAGAAAGAGAGAGAGAGAGAGAGAGAGAGAGAGAGAGAGAGGCTACATTTTCGTCTGAAAATAAAATGAAGTGATCATTACATAAACTATGAAGGCCAGGGCTATTTCTGGCTCGTGGTCTTGAAGCTGCCCGCCCTTGCAAGGTGTTGTGTGTGCAATATGTGCTTCATAAATACTCTTCTATGGGAAGGATGATGATGATAACAACCTTTGCCAAATGCCAATTACAGGACATCCAGTCAAGGCTTCATGGGTCAATACATCAGCAGAAAGGAAGCAGCAAATGGAATTAAAATAATGTATCTGTTTGTTCACTCTTAATGGCTGCTATGAATTTGAATTAGGCCAGTAATTGCTTCCCTGATATGAGAGCAAAATGCCAAGGTAAAGACTGTAATTAACATTCTGAAGGAATGTAACCCTAGAGTGTGGGAACTCCTATGAAAAGAATTCTCTAGTCTCCTTTTTCCTTTTTCCAAACATCTTCCTGATTTCTTAGCAACATTTGATTTCACAATTCTGTTTATTTTGTTTTATTCTCTACCTTTTCTCCCCTAACCCTAATTTTAAACGAGTGCTCCTAATTCTGAATCTAGCAATTTTCCTGGATTTTAAAAATGAAAACTGAGCCATGAAAAGTTAGGGACTGGGTAGTAACTGCTCAACCAGGATAATGGGAGTCTTCATGAGCAGGCAAAGGCCTCTGAGTGGTTCAATTCTTAAAATAATGCTAATTGCCCAAGCTATTTTATACCTAAGGGAAAGTAAAAGTATGTCCATTTGCTATTTCTGATCATTGCTTAACAAGAAAAGGGCAAGATAATGGCTCAAAGTCTTCAAAGCAGATGAAATCAACTGACTCAGTTATATCCATTAAGAAATAGCAGTAATTTGGTAAATTTTAAAAATGAAGCCTTTGGGATTTTTGGATTCCCTCAAGCTTGTGATCTTTCCTTCCTTCCCCTGCTGAGGTATGTGATTGCTAGGTACATGTTAGAGCATCCTCAATTCCTCCACCAAGTGCACTGCTATAGAAGGGCCACCTCCCGAAAAGCAAAACAATGATGTGTTGGTTGAATATACAAACAGGAATACCTATTTTATCTATTCCTCTCCTGGTGGGTTCATGCTGGCTTCCATGAATGCAGAAAGATGTTTTGAGTAACGGGTCCCCAAAGACTTCATGAAAAACTCAGAGCTCTGAAAACCACTTTGCAAAAATTAAAGGAATATGTGTCTTCCTAGCTTTGTCTTACCTTCCCTTGCACCACCACCCCTCCCTTACCTTCCCTTTCCTCCTTCCATCCTTTTTTCCTTCCTTTCTTCCTTCCATCTTTCCTTCCTACCTCCCAACCTCCCTTCCTCCTTCTTCCTTTCTTTCTTTTTTCTTTCTTTCATTTTTCTTTAGTACATACATGTGTGCTTGGTGTCCATGCGTGTATGCATATTCATATGTGTGCTTGTGTGAGGTTGCATATGCACATGTGCGCACCTGCCTGTGTACAGGCAAAAGGTCAGTATGAGGTCTCTTCCTCAGTTGCTATTTCATGAGACAGGTTCTCTCAGTGAACCTAGAACACATTGATTCTGTTAAGGCATCTGGCTAGCAAGCCCCAGGACTCTTCCTGCCTCTGCCTCTCTTCACTGGAGCGGCACTACTACACCAGGCTTCCATGTGGATGCTAGAGAGCCAAATTCATGAGTGGGCCTCAAACCACTGAGCTTTGTACCCCGTCCCCATTATTTTTCAGGCAGGGTCTAACTGTGTAGCACAAGCTGGCCTTGAAATCAGGATCCTCCTGTTTCAGCTGAGATAAAAAAAGAAAAAACCTGGACTTCCTTGCCTAGCTAAAGATTACTTTAAATAATAAATGTTAAAACAGGTTTCTTCCCTAAGGCGTGAGGCATGTACTTGAAAATAGAAGGAGGAAATGCATTTCTCTAATTAAAATTTGCATGTAGGCTATCACAATAATGAAGTCATTATCATCACAAGGTGATGGTAAAAGCATGGATTTGTAATAAGAAGCTCCAACATTTGGGGACAGTTAATCTCTATGCAAAAATTCCCCAAGACTAGGATTTTGTATTTCTAAGTGAGAACAACTATAGGGAAACAGGAAATAGGTCAATCATTGGGTATTGCTTATTTAAGAAGTATACATTCAAGCATGTGCCCCATGAATGGCAAAATTTTATAAGAATAACCAAGTAGAAAAGAACTATGTTTTGGGTCTGATGATATGATTAAGGAACAAATTGTTTGGTTGAAAATCAATTGCACTGGGTTCCCAGGACCTGGTGAGCTTAAAATCTGATTGTTTTTTCATTTTTGTTCATCTCTGGGAATGACTTTAAAATGTCAGCTTTTGTCTCGGCAGCAGTGGGGGGTTCCATCCTCACCATCACTGACACGCGAAAACTTCAGAAGAAATGCTAAAGCGCCCTAATGGAATCAGTAAAAAGCGATGAACATTTTTATGCACTTCTAATGTAATGCGTTTGCATTTTCTTTTTTTCTACAGCAAAACAAATGGCATAAAACTGAAACATTACTACTGGATGTATAATCGTATAACAGTCAGAAAAAAAAATGAAATAACATGATTGTGTTCTCAACCCTTTTTAGAGTTCATATGCATGCTGAGAATTAACTAGGCTTCTTCAAGTAATATATGAGTCTCATCAGCTCGACACTGCTGATATTTTGGGTGAGAACAGTCTGTTTAGGGGCCTGTCCTGCGTTTTGTGGTACATTTGGCAGCATCCTTGACTTCTGCTCACAACAGGCAGGAGTAGCCGTCCAGTGTTAAAAGCAAAACCTCTATTGCCTCTAGAAATTGCCCAGTGTCCCCAAGGATTCAAAATCACTCCCCTCCACATTGAGAACCACTGCTTTATATGGACGCCTAAGGCACAGAAAACTATGTAGAAAATTATGTGGAAGTGACTGGCCATGAGAGCAAATTTTGAATTTAGTACATCACAGTACTGTGGTAAGTTAAACTGAGAAATCACATAGAGTGAAAACTACCATGTTATACCATTTATATTTTTATTGTGTGCCTCATAGGTTTCTTCTCTTATTAGCCTCCGAGTTGCCATTCTCTATCATGATCATGCTACACTTACTCAAGGGCTTCTTGAACAAAGATCACCTGGAGTGACTGACCCCACTTACCTGGATGGGGTATTGCCTATAAGAACTACGTGCATCATGAAGATAGAGTGGGGGGATATGTGTTTACCTCAAACTACTTACCTCTGGACTTTCAGGAAAGAGGCTGCCAGAGTACAAAGCTCAAACACTCTTCAACTTCTCAAGGCCATCATTTTCTAAGTTATAAAATACTTTAAGATGCTTTGTTTTACTTTACTTGTCTGAAAAGATATTTTAACACATCTATGTAGTTTATTTTATGAAAATGATAGACACCCCCATCACCAGCCCCCCCCCCCCCAAGAAAACTATAATCTTCCCAAACAGACAGACTTGTCTGAAGGTTTGGTCAGTCAGGTCTCCATTACAGCTGGCCACCCAAGTTCATCCAGTAGAGAACCTTACCTCATAAGACTTCAGAGAGAACACTGGAGATCTTCACATCCTCATAGGATAGAATTGTCTTCAGAAGGGACATTAGCAGTCCTAACTTCCTCATAGGATAGAACTATCTTCAGAAAAGATAGTTCTTCCTGAGCATTTCAGAAGCTCTTGTCATGGTCAACTACATTCTTTCTCTAGTCATTTTGTTCTCTTGACTTCCATGTTCGACATTTGCCCAGTTTTCCAAGTACTTCGCAGATCATGGGCTATTTTTCCTCCCAAGGTCTTTGGCTGGATTTTTCTTCTATAAAAGTTAAATATTGCAGATTTTATAAAGCCCTGTACTCCACCCTCCTCCCTTTCTCGCTTTTCCCCTGCATGAGCTCATCCAGTCCCAGGATTTCAAACACGAATTGCCTCTCTGTGCCATTGGACCCTGTACTCTGAGCTCCATGGTCACAGATCCAACTCTTACTTAAAATCTGAAGAATTAAATGAACATCTTGAGTTTGACAAAGCCAAGGTGCAGATTAGAATTCTCCATCATCATTTCTATCCACAAGTTCACTCAGACTCCCACATTGGCAAGTCACTTTTCTTTGTTCCCCACTCATATCCTGCGCTCCCACGTTTCTCCAGTGCTCAACTTCACTGTGGCACACAAGAGCAAGTGCAGAAGTGGCTCCTTCACATGAACAATGTCGCCCCTTTAATGCTGCTCTCTCCAGGAGGTAGTCTTCCTGAGGAGGGTTTTGATTATCTGTTTACTATTATTCTTGGGATAATTGCAACCCTTAATAAATTATATCTTGCCTCTGAACCCTGGTCCTCCCCAAACACCATCTCTTTCACATCCCTTACAGCTCAACAGTCACACTGTTTTCCTACTGTCATACAACATAGTCAGTTTGTGTCCACTGAAAAACCATCTTGCTGCTGTTCTTTGGGCTCTGAAACTTTCCCAAACTCTTTTCTTCAATCCTGATAGTCATTCTTCAGAAGTCTGTTGGCACCTGCTAGATAAGGCTCCATTCAAAAGTACATATATTGTCTCTTCTCATCACCATAATATGTGTCCCTTGAGGGCAGTGACTCTACTTTGCTCGTTGTTATATTCCCAGATGTTGTAATGTCACCTAATAGCTAATAAAACTACGGATGCCTAGCTAGAAGTTACAATCAGAATAGCAGATGAAACCCACTTAAGGTACCTCCTGTCTAAAAAGCCAGTCACTCTACTCTATCATTCCTGCTTCCCACCACAGTGGTGTTTTGCATCCTGAGACCTGCAGATGATCCAAAATCACCCATCACTGATTTTGAGATATACATTAGAAGGGTGAACTGTTTTAAGACAGGTTCAAATTCCAGAATACATTCATACTTCCATAATTTTGAGTACCCTTAAGACCTAGTGAGTCAGAATTCTTATACAAATTAATCAAGAACAAAATTTGCCATTGTGAATGAACTGAGATAGCAAAATTCTCAAAGAAAATGTGGGTATAGATTCTTTTAGAGCAAGCCCATTCTCTCTCTCCTAAATAAATAAAACAAGGCAACTTTCTGATGTTCATCTTTCTTTAACTTTTATGCTACTATTAATGTGTTTTGAATTACTTTGTTTTGTGAATAGAATCAGTATTATCCTTGGTAAAAGAAGCTTTTGTCCGGAACGGTAAAGAAAGTATGTGGTACGATTACTAATATTGACCTGGAATATAAGGCAGGATGGTAGCTGAATTACAACTAATTACAGAGGCCATCAGAATTAGAGAGTTCCACTAGCTAGACACGTTCAGCTTCAAGAGGAAAACAGTGTGAACTAGGGGAACAAATCACAGGCTCTACCTCACATCTTTCCTCAGCTTGGCAATTAAATGAGATTCACACCAATTGAGATCAAGGGTGCCCATAGGCTGACACACAAAAAAGAATGTTATATATGCCCCTATGACATGTTGACAGAATTACAATCATCTCAGTGCTAAGAAAGTCAAGGGATTTTTGATGGATTCCTTACAAGGGCTATCTTTTAATCATGGGGAAAATACCATCCACAAAATATAAAAGAGATGTTTAAATGCTCCCTTTGTCACCCACATGCTTACATTTTAATTGACAAATAATTATGTTGGTATATGTACAAGGAACTCTGTCTTCTCATCCCTACCACAAACAACATACAGATTGAAGAAGCTCTGTTTTTTTTTTTTAATTAAAATCAAATTTATTGGAAATAGATTTTACTGCAAAGGGGTTTTATTTCCACCTTGAAAAAGATCCATCACTGAGTGACTTAATAAAGAGCCCTTCTGTGTGTTTTAAGTGTTTTCTTGGAGATTATTATTGAACCTATATGATAGGAGAAGGAGATTTAAAGTTCAAATTCTACAAGGCATGACCAATTGAAGAGCTATCAGAAAAAAATAAAGCTTCTCTGGAGCCATTAAGCGAGTCAGTGGGAAAGTAAGTTAACATTTTGCAAACTTCATGGATCATTTTAAAGAATACAGCCACAATATAAAACAAGATATTGGTAGTTGATGTAGTTCATCACATCCTTGGAGGAGAGCAAATGGACTCTGTGTTTGTAGTAACTAGTGGGAAATTAGCCTTGTTTCGCTATCTATCTATGCAGAACTTCTAGTAGTCTCGTCTCTGACCATACATTCACACATGGAGCAAGTATTAACCAGTACTCTTTCCCTCAGTCCTTTTTTTTTTTTTTTTTTTGGTTTTTCGAGGTAGGGTCTCTCTCTAGCCCAGGCTGACCTGGAATTCACTATGGAGTCTCAAGGTGGCCTCAAACTCTCGGAGATCCTGGGATTAAAGGCGTGCGCCACCACGCCTGGCTGCCCTCAGTCCTTTTACTTTCAAATTTAATCAATTTGTTCTTGATTAAAAACTAGTTTCCATTGTTGCACAAAGGCATCTTTGTCAGTATTTAGATCACATTTCCTTTTATGTCAAGCAATATTGCATGTTCAAGTACTATAAATCACTATAAAATTGTTCTGTGAGGGTATTTACAGAAAGGTTTAACTGAGCACACAAGATACATGCTGATGGTGGGCAGTGCTGATCCATGGGCTGGTGCCCTGTGCTGAATGAAAAGGAGAAGGTGAGCTGAGCATCAGCATTTATCCCTCTCTGCTTCCTGACAGTGATCACAATCTGACCAGCTGCCTCTCACTCCTGCTGCCATGCCTGCCACACCATGATGGACTGTACCTCTAAACTGTGAGCCAAAATAAACCCTTCCTTCCTTAGGTTACTTTAACCAAATATTATACTGTGGCCCATACATAGGATCATGCATACACATTATCACACTGTCCATACTCAAGAGTGATTAATTATCTATTAATAGCTAAAGTCTCATGTCAGATATTTGGATGTTTTCACATTTAAGCCACACATGTATTTAAAAAATAAAATAGAATTGAAACTGATCACTTACCAATCAGCCATTTTTTTTTCCATTTTTGAAATGTAGGCATAAAATTGAATATGTACTGCTTTGGGTTTATGGTCCTGCTCTGTTCCTTGTGTTCAACCCCAGTCACTCGCTGTGTGCTAGGATCAAAAACAGGAGCAATCCATTTCAGCCGCAATGTTGACAAAGATGACCCATTGTTCTGGCCGCCCTGCTCACTGCGACACTTTCCTTGTTTGCCCTTATCAACACGCCCAAAGTTTGCACCTACATTTCATGACTCAGATGCCCTAATTATGCCCAACACAACTAATCGATACTAGTAAAGCTCTCATAATTTAATAGAGCAGATAAATCCCAGATGTCTAACAGTTAAGGATAAATCATATGGACCTGTGAATCACAGTTTTTATCAGAGACTCAGTGGGATCATAATGTATTCTTTCAATCTGTACCAAAGATAGTAGCAGGAAACTATTTTATAGATTTCTTGGTAATCTGAGCTGATGTTCTACCTGTTACAAGCCTTTTCCAATAAAATAGAAACACAGCAGGATAAAAAAAAGATACAAATGGTGATTTTATAACAGTCAATAAAAGCATGACTCTATAGTAATGGGAAATTTGTTCATGAATTGTGAAGTATCCATGGCTCAGTTGGTGTGCTAATAAAATAATTTGTGCCCTGCCATTGGAACATTCTTTAACGTGCTAGCATGTACCTTTAATTTACTAGTTTTATCTTTCTTTTGAGGAGAAGAGTCTCCAAAGGCTATGAAACCTATTAAGAAAATCATATATCTTAGTCAAATACAGACACCTAATCAAAACAACCTCCTGAATGGCTTTTCAAACTACTTCATAGGCCATTTCTTTTATTTGTGTTGTATTTGTGTTGGAAAATTTCAGACCATTATGTGCAAAATAAATTTATATTTAGTCTTATCATAGAAATGGAGATGGAATAATTTATGTATAAAATAGTTAACCTCATACCTCCCAATTGAAGAGACCCAGATTTCCACTAGCTCTCATGCCATATGTTGGCCTATAGAAAATAAAATACACAAAAACGTTATCATTTTGTGTGATGACTTAAATAAGCAAAAAGAAAACTGTGAAGAAATGAAAGCTGGTATCATTTGGAGGCAGAGAATAAAAGTGATATCAAATGATATTCTAAACCAAGCACTTACTGCTTTTGTAACCTTCAGGAGGAGCCTTGTGAATCTCATAACTTTCTGAGCTTCCTACGTTTCATTTGTGTCCTGGGCCTTGTCACTTCCATGAGCTTGCTGGGTTTTACGTGTTCCAGCCTCACTTGTAGAGGGATTGTTTCAATTTTGAAGAAACGAGTATACAATAACTAGAGTATTGCTTTTCTTATCACTGTGATGGAATAGTTGACAAAAAGCAACCTAAGAGAGAGGAGATTCACTTTGTCTTTTGGTTTAAGGAGGAACTGTCCACCATGGTGGGGAAGGCATATTGGGGTGGCTCCATGCTGACAGGAGATTCAGCTGAGACTCTTCAGTTCCTCAGGCCTCACCAAAACAAGAAGCAGAGAGGACTAGAAGCAGGGCCTCTCTATAAACCTCAAGACCTGCCTTCCATAAGCCCACTTTCCCCAGCAAGGCTCCACCTCTCAAAGGTTCCACCACTTCCCACCACAATATCACGAATTGGAGAGCACACATTCACATACATGTGCCTGTGAGGGACATTTCACATACAAACCATAACTCGTAAGTTTGAAAAAAGAATACATCTGTTTATTTGTCCTTTTGGTGACTCCCCTAAGTATGAGTTCAAGACTTCTTACCAAAATTTCTATGTGATGAAAGAGCTATGAACACCTTCTTGCACAGATTAGGAAGGTGTCTCCAGCTGTGTTGTGTAATGTTAATCAATACCACATTCCTACTAGGTTGTTCTTATCTCATCTTTGTTATCGGCATCTCTCCCCATCGCGTTGGGCTAGCCACAGAGTGTGGTTTTCTGCTCAGACCCAGGCATGCCAAAAAATTAGAACCAATCTCTCCATCCTACATTCTAGAAGGTAGTGTTTGTGAGGGCCTTAGGAGTGGACTAGGTGTGTCTCTATTCAACCGTGTTTGCACAGATAACACACTGCTAAATGGACAAACAGAACGATATGTGAGCACCATGTTGCTCCAGATTCACTCATGGTCACATGAGAACTTAATGGCTTCTTGCTCAGGGGAAAAAGATGCTTTGCTGATTATCCCTTGATTGATTTAAAGAAAAATAAAAACAGCCATTTGGGAGGTTTGCCATAATTGTTTTAGTCAGCTTTCTATAGCTGTGTCCAAAATACGTGGGAGGACAAGTTACAACATGGGCTTGTTCTTTTGGCTCATGGTGTCAGAGGCTTCAGTCCGTGGTGGTGGAAAGGCCGTGGCCGTGTAGAACACATCATGGCAGATGGGGAGAGAGTCAGCAGTATCAGAGAGGGGGTAAGATCGAGTCCCCACAGGTATTCAGGGACATACTTCCTCCAACCTGCTTTTACCTTCCACAATTCACGTCCTCCAATAGTCTGTTCAGATTTTGACTCTATCAATGAATTAAATCACTCATTATGTCAGAGCCCCTGTGACCCAATCTGTAATCATTTCCGGAAACACCTTCACAGACACACCCTCAGATGTGCTTGGCTCATCTCCTAGCTATTTCTCAATCCAGTGAAGTTAGCAATCAAGATTAACCATCATTGTACTCCAGCTGACAGCTTGTCTGAATCTGAAACCTCACTCTAGAGTCTCCAGAAGCCTCGAACCGGGGTCCTAAGGTTTCACAGGCAAGCGCTTAACCGCTAAGCCATCTCTCCAGCCTGTGATGAAGATCTTGATTGCCCTCTACACACAGACATTTTAAGAAGCATGAGCAGCACTCATGTTCAAATTACCCCTTCTTCTGTAACATCTCCTGGGCCCTGGCAGATGTGCTAAAGATGACTCATCTGTGCCAGCCAGTCAGCTTCCTTTTCTTGTCATGCTGGATCATGTGAACCCAACTAATCTTGATGAGCAATGGTCAGCAGAGGTTGTACATAACCTGAATAGGCTACTGTGTGAAATTAGATTGAAAACCTAGTTTTGCCCTGCATTCCCCATATGTGAATTCATCATTTAATTCATAATAAGGTAAGCAGAGATAAAAATCTTAACAGAGCCTTTCTGGGAAGAAAGTGAATGAATATCTTAAAGCAATCATTTAAAACCCCACTGGATGCAAAACAAAACACTCTGCCTGGTAACACAGATTAATAAAAGAATTAAGTCATGTTAGATAGGTAATGTTTTAGTCAATTTACTGTGGATAAAGCACTCTCTCACACTTCTTGTAGCATCTGCTTAGAGACTATAATCTTTTGCATTTTATGAGTTTTTAAAAGCGTATCTTATTTTAAATGCAAAACCTTAATGTCACATACCGCTGCGCTCGATGAAAAGTTATTTCTGGGACATTGGGAGACATAAGCCAAATGCTGGGTTTAGGCAGAGATTTTGAAGTAGACTGAGGTCAAGCTTTAAAAGTAGCTAAATAGATCTAGCTTAAAATATTAATCATTTATTTACCTGTACTTAATGCATTTTACTCCTGTTAATCTACACTGAAATATCACTTGGAATTTAACAGCAATCTATACCCAACCATCAAATATTTAGTATCTGTTTAGAAAAAGTAATTGGTAAAACTCAAAGCTACTATTTGTTCTCTTTGATTAATGTTTACCAAGTAGAAGTTTTGGAGCAAAATAATACATCAGTTTTCAATATCCCACTTGTGCTTCCTCTTTTATCAGGACCTTAGTACTCTTTTTATTTGCCTCAGCATCAACTCTTGAAAGTGAAATGGAATGAGTATTTTCTTGTCTGAAACTTCTGTAATGAATTTGCATTTGCCCTGGTCCACCAAAGAATCCTTTCTAGATAAATTCCAAGTACACCCATTTCCAATTACACAGCTGCGTTCTCTTGTGAATCTCTGACCACCGTTAGTTATAGCCAAGTGAAGGTCCAAAGAGCAGGATCTTCCCCATCTATGTCCTTCTGGCTGCCTTCACCTACACAAAGGCTCTGATCTCCAAGGGAACACAGTTCTGAACCTGAGCTATGAGAGTCTCTGGAGCTTGCTAGTCAGGGTCTAAGGAAAGAATGAGCCTAAAGAGAGGTTTGTGAAGCCTGCCTTCCAGTGGGCTGTCAGTCACTACCAAGTCATAGGACAGGGCCTCAAACCCTGCCCCATTTATGACCCTTCTTCACTAGATAAATGTTTTCACAGTCGCAGTGATATAGTACATGCAGTATAAATAAGTGTACAGATCAAACACTTACTGACAATAATTCATACAGAAGTTTATTTTAAAACAATTCCTTGGTATACAAAGTATTGCTGCTTATTAAAGGTGAAAGAAATTTTGCATACTAATGACATGGAGGTGCTTGTTTATTTTTACATAAAGAATTAAATCTTGCCTGAATATTTGATACTGTAGGACCCAGAATATCCTCAAAATTTTTCAGAGTTAACCAGTGCTTTTATTTTATAATTTTCAGCACTGAGAATGCTGCTTCATATAAATAGGTTGTGCAAATGGTAGAAGTATTTATTTATTTAATGTTTTCTTAATTGAATCAAGTCAATAACTCAAATAGCAATTTTTAAAATCAAACATTCCAACATAATATAATCCAAAAATATGCTAATTTGGTACTTAAAATGTTGAAGAATGAGGGTAGAAAAATACTTAGTCTGTTTTCCATTATTAAATTATGTTTGTATAAGGGAAGAAAACACTGTATGTACAGGAAACAAAAAAAAAAAACTCATTCAATTCATAACATATACAAGTCTCAGGGCTCAGGAGATGGCTCAGCAAATAAGAATATTTACTATCCCACAAACATGAGTGCATGAGAGGGCCTGGTTTTCCCTGAATTTGATTCTTCAAAACTATATGTAAGTAGCTGGGAACGGCCGCATACTTTCGTAACTCCACTCCTGTAGAAAGGAGACACCAGAGAATATTTCGGTAGTTGCTGTTCAGTCAGTCTGACAGGGTGTGTGGAGCACAGCGGACAGCAGGCAGCTGCTCCCAGTTCAGTGAGACACTGGGTCCCAAGGAAACAAGTAGATGAGTGATTGAAGAAGGTACCAGATGATCTCCTCAGGCTTCCACATATGTGCACATGGGGACACACACACACACACACACACACACACACACACACGTGCTCATGGGCACGCAAAAAAATGTAAAAAGAATGAGTCACCAATCTAAAACAAGAAGCATGAACTCGTCTTGGATTGGAGATGAGGCGTTTGTTTCACACAGTGCCTGTGGCATCGAGTAACATGGAGGGCAGCGTGCAAAGCGCCTAGTGTTCCTGCTACATTTAGAAAGGCTGCAGTCAGGTCTTGGGATACAACACAAACAGGCACTGCCAGAAACATCTCCAAATCATTACACATTTGATTTTGAATTAATTTTTGATCCTTGTGCATTCAGAAAACTTTTACTATTGTCAATTATTTCTCAAACCCTGCATTCACTTATGCTACCTATATAGGGTCAAAGCCCACAGTTTAAGAAACTAAAAGTTCATAATTAGTCTCTTATGAATAGATTAAATGATGTATAAACATATACCCATTGTATTTTCAGACTTTTGGATTGAGCATATGAATAAATATTTGAGAACATTTGGGGAGAAGGTGGGAAATACTAGTAGGTCATAAATATTCACATACTTTCAATAACCTTGTTCTCTAAAATAAATTAGATAAATACAGTCTTCTTATAACTTGAGTTGAAAACTGAAAATGTCATTTTCTTTTCTGTTCCCAACTCCTTGACTCAAAAGCAAAGCATTTATAACAAAAATATTCCTTATAATTAAAAATTCATCTTTTTCAAAGAATAGAATTTTATAGCTTAATACTTAAAAGGTACCAAAATATGAGTATCATCATGGAAAGAGACTGCTGTGTTTGAACCATCAATGTAGTTTATATTATGACAAGCCACCAAATGATGGTGAGAAAAATTAAGAAAGATTTCACAAAAAGAGAAAAAAAATCATAATGTTTATATGAAAATAGAAAATCATAATATTTATATTGAAGGATAAAAGCATGAGAATAAAAAGAACAATGTGAGCAAAGAGACCAAGCAGGAAACATGATAAGACTTGGCTTGAAAACATTCTCCACTGTTCTTTGGATAAAAGGAGAGGTTCTGCCCATCATTAAGCCTTCTATATGTGTATGTTTAGGCCCTTTGATTAATGCTCTTCTCACTTTTGGAGGACTCTCCTTTTACAGATGGCAACAAATATTGAGGAGACTCATGACTTAGCAAAATGAGAAGTGAAAGCCCAGGATGAGTCGTCTCTCTCACACCTGCCCGGGCTCAGGGACCATTGCAGAGGAGGTGGCAGAGTGCTAGGAGGGCTGTCCTCAGGGTTAGTCAGAGAACCCTCTCTATGGAGATGGTGGCAGAAACTGAGAAGACTCAAAACTTAAGCAGAAAATAAGAAGCTGTTGAGAGCTCATCACTAAATGACATAATCTATCACAGCCCTCCAAAACTCAGGGAACATTAGAGAAGAGGGGCTGTAAATAACATAAGAGCCATGGGTGGGAAGGAGGACTTTGGGTCACTGTCCTCAAGAGCTACACTCTTTTTAGCCCATCAACACTTTGACATGGAAGACAAAGGAATGAGACGTCAAAACAAAGGAAGGACTGCCTGGAAAGAGGAGGGTCTTCAGTGGATGAGGAGCGGGTGAGGGGACGAAGGAGGACAACAGAACAGAAACACAACCAAATACCAATATGCTCGTGTATTAAAGTTCACGATAAATATATTCTTCAATGACACGGTGATCAAAACAAAATGATCCTGACACCAAAAGAAACATGCAAAGGAACAAAATAGGAAATCCAGAACTCCATCTGGACATGTACAGCTAACGGTTTGACAAAAGCACTAGGAACGTACTTCCAAGAAAAGACAGCCTCATCAGTGAACAGTGCTGGAACCAGTAGTCACATGCAGAACAAAACTAGATGCCTATGAGGTTTGAGCCCTCGTGGGCTCATGTGTGTGAATACTTAATACAAACTTGGTGGCACTGTTCAGGAAGGTTGTAGAAACTTTATGAGAGGAACCGAACTGGAGCAAGTATGCCACTGGGTTTGGGCTTTGAAATGTAATAGCCCACTCCACTCTTCATACACTGTGTCTCTTGACTCAAGTAATGTGAGGCTGGTTTCCTGCCCAGGACTCTCATGCTTTCCCTGACATGGTGGACTCTACCCTCCTAGAACTGTAAGCCAAATTAAAACCTTTCCTTCCATCAGTCACTTTGGCCTGGTATTTTGACCCAGCAAAGAGTAAAGTAACTGATACAATCCCTATCTCTCATAATACAGAAAAATAAATTCAAAATAAATCAAATTAAATGTAGGAACTGAATTATAAAACTTCTGAAAAAGAAAAACAATAAGGGAAATACTTCAAGCCACTGCTGCAGGCAAAATACCTTATTGATAAGAACCCAAAACCACAGATGGCAAAATCAGAACTAGACAAATGTTTCTTCCTCAGGGAACACTGCAGCAGAGGAGGAAGAAGGATTGCAAGAACCATAAGGTGGGAAGGAGTATCCTGAGGCACTGTCCCATGCAAGAAGACTGACTGATGTATTCATGACCCCAAAGAGAATAGTGATAACCTCACTGAGGGCCCTCAGGGTGTGGGGGCAGGGGAGAGGACACATAGAAGTATAACCTCATGGGAATATAACCAATATGCACTATGTTAAAAATTAATTAATTAAAAATAGAATATAAAATTGATAACAATTCATATATTTAAAACTAACTTATTTTTGACAAAGGAATGGACCAGATCATAGGATGCATATAAATAATTCTATCGCTAAAAATGTCAAGATAATATGACCTAAAAATGAGAATAATACATTTTTGAAAAGAAGATATATAGATACAAAACAAAGCATATGGGAAAACTGTTCAACATAATATTAAAAATGGTTACTATCACTAATTTTCAAAATTACTATAAGATTGAATCTTCCTCCAATTGTTATGATTGAAAATATTTTTGTATATTTACTTGTGAAGTGAAAGAGAGAGCACGGGTGCCCTGTGGCCTTTTGCCACTGCAAATGAACTCCAAACACATGTGCTGCTTTGTACGTGTGGCTTTACATTGGTGTTCAGGAATGGAAACTGGGCCTACGAGTTTTTGAAACAAGTTCTGTTAACCACTGACCATCTCCTCAGCCCACTAGAATGGCTCTGGTTAAAAAGGCAAAAGATAAGTAACAATTGTAACACAGAAGGGAAACTCTCATATATAAGTGAATCTGTAGACCATTGTGAAAAATCATAACAGGGATCCTCAAAAAACAAAGAAAGAAAGAAAAGAAATATTCTACTATATATAGTGCCCAGCAATCCTGTTATTGGGTTTGTATTCAAAGGAAATGAAACCTTTATAGCAAGGAGAAACAATACACACCTGTGTTTTTGCCATACTCTTCATAATAGCCAGAAGTGAGATCAACTGAGGTGTCTGTCAGCAAATAATAGGTTAACAATGTAACATATACATATAATATAATTATATGTACTATTATATAATCATATAGTTATTCAACCACAAAAATATATATAAAATACTGGGCTGGAGAGATGGGTTAGTGGTTAAGAGGCTTGCCTGCTAAGTCTATGGACTCACATTCGACTCTCCAGGTCCCATGTAAGCCAGATATACAGTGATGCAAGCACGTAAGGTTGCACATGCATACAAGGCAGTGCACATGTGTGGAGTTTGATTACAGTGTCTGGAGGATCTGACACACTGATATTCTCTCTCTCTCTCTCTCAAATAAATAAACAAAACTAAATAAAATATTTAAAATACTGTTGCTTGTGACAATATGAACATAACTTAAAAACAGTATATTAAGTGAAAAGCTTGGCAAAGAAAGACAAATATTGCATATTCTCAGTTATTTGTAGAGATAAAAGACATGACACAGAACTTAAAAGAGTGGAGTAGATGTGCTGGCCATAGAAAGATGGAATAGAGGAGTAATTGCTACCAAAGTACAGTGGGGTGAGGGAAAGAATTCCAATGTTGTAAAGCCCACCAGCAAAATTATAGCCTACATCATTTTATTGTACATTTCAAAAGAACTTCCAGAGAAGCATTGCAAACTTATCATCACATAGTAATGATACTACTTGAGGAGATGGAAATACTAGATCCCCTAGACAAATCATTACATATTGTTCATATGCATTAAAAAGTAATGCTCCACCCTACAAATAAGCACAAGTATTATGTGTCAATTTAAAACTTTTCAAAAGAGAAAGATTAATAATAATGTGAGTAAATGAGATTTCTCATATTTCCAGAAGGAGGCTTTAAAATTTTATTTTAATATCATTATCTTGATCACTTTACATTGGACAAGGTAACAATACTGAGACTCAGGGAAGGACAGGTAAAGAGATATTAAAGCAAGTCTCTTTCTTATCTCTCTCTCTCTCTCTCTCTCTCTCTCTCTCTCGACACCTGTTGAGATTAATTAGTTAATCCTAGATTGATTATTCTTCCAGGACATGCTAAAATCCTAACAGAAATAAACATCTTCATAAATCTTTATGTACTATGAGGCACAACTATTTTTTTTCCTACAAACTTAATTCAATGATATCTATAAAGGAAAATCATTTTTATTCCAGTTATATTCAATACTGAATATCTCTTAAATTTTGATCCAGTTGTAAAATAATGACATCCCATAATTAATCTTGTTTACTGTGGCTGTTACTGCACTGTCCCTGGATTGATGCTCTTGGTGAGTGTTGTTTATTGCAAAGCTTCACACTGTGACCATATAAAAATGAATATTGTTGTCTCAAAGGATAACAATTATTTCTTGACTTTTGCCAAGCTGAAAAAGGTCTTTTGGTGTAAATAATTTGGCATAAACAATGTACCAGTGTCCTAGAAGGAAAATTCTCAATATATTCTAAAACAGATCCACTAAGAGACTGATTTATTGATGACTAACAAAAACTTCTTTGAAGTAAGTTTTCAGCTTCTAGATTTGAATAGCAATTAACTAGCCAAAGATTTTCCCAGAAAGTCCAAATTGTTCGCCAATTATCTCTTCATGTGAATCTATGTTTTTTAAAACTTGCCTAAGACTTCTAAGGTACAATTTATACAATCTGTATATACATATATAACAAACCACAGTACTTATGTAGGAATGATGGTGATATTCAAGAGGTTAAAGGCATAAAATACACAGAATTCCTGGAAACAGGTTTGGACCATTCTCTGAAAAAGAGAAAGAATTCTAGAAGTAGACATTTAAAGCATATATATATATAGGGAGGGAGAGAGAGAGAGAGAGAGGTATGGGAAAGAGTGAAAACATTTTGGAAATGATTCACAGCAAGATCTATTTAAAATTACATCTCATCCGTAATATTCTTTCTCTTTATCAGATGGGAGTTTTAAATACTATTGTAAGGATAGTAAGAAGATTCAGTCTTTCTTTAAAACATGAAACCATAATTATTTGTTCTTTAATGGATCAGTAACATCACATCTTATCCTGTTAAAGTTCTTTAGAGTCAAGGTATTGATGTATTCAGTGAATTAACATTTAAATCCCTCACATTTGCATCTAAAATCCAGCTGACTTTAAGGTGAAGAGAACCATAGCCTGATCTTTGAACTTTGGGATGGACATAAATACCCCATTTCTACATTTTTCATAAAAATTCCATCTTTTATTTTGAGTGAAAAACTTTTGGATAATGACTATGACACATTTTTATCCCAGTGCCTTGCCTTCTAAGATGTATAAACTTAACAGATTCTTTGCAATTCTTGCCCTCAGTTTCCTCAATGAGATAGTGAAGAATTCAGGTTGTTTGACCCTATTTATGCTTTAAAAGTACAGGTGTATTCAATAGCTTAGTTAGTTCAGTTCTGTATGTTATACCCTTGAACATGACAGTCAAACGTAAGGCACTGACTGTTCATTTCTTTAACTCAAATCCTTCCCTCCAACAAATATTTGTAACCTATGGAATTCTTTATACATGGCTAAATATGACTTTATGGAATTGACTTAATGATCGTGTGTTCAAATATTGATAAGTGATTGCGATTATGTTATAAATCAGAAAGCTCTGATGAGAGTATAATTTTGAGTTTAGTACTAAATCTTAAAATATGGCAGCTCAACTTAAACATTCCATCCTGAGTCATCTAATCACTGTCAACTCTTGTTTTATGTTGTTTTGAAAACATGCTTCAATGTTAGCAGTAATTTTTGTGAATTATTCTTGAATTTACTGTGTTTTATCCCAAATTCTAATTCTTAAGCTCCTGCATTGACTGAAATTTTCTCTAAGGGAAGCTTTATTTCTGTGGTATGGACAAGTCAATTGTTTTTATTTCTGAAAATGAATTGAAAGGCAACTCCAATTAGCTGAGACGATTAGAAGCATTAATAGTAATAAGAACAGCCATATTGGTATTTATATTTCTAGCAGATATTCTTTCTATCAAAGGAGAATAGAGCACTTTTCAAGTCTGACAGGGTGATAAATCAACTTAATCCAAGTGATCGATTCCATCACCTGGGTGAAATGTGGGAGCTGTTAAATAGTCCAGGTCAGTGCAGGATTGCGGACAGTGAGAACAAAGAAAAGCAACATCTTCATTTCTGCCTTATTTAATACAGACCCACTGCAAGTGGTCCATAGACTGCCAGAGAAAAATCCCAACTTGCATGTAATAAATCTCACTGCTGGATCTTTCAAACTTCTGTTTCCAGGTTAGGCACTGCATTAAATTTCTGTATTGAAATGGAACACTTGTTGGCTTAGAGCCAGATGAACCTACTTTCTAACACCAATCTCTTGCATGTGGGAACATCCTTATTTAGGCCCACAGTACATAAAACTTCCATGAGCAACGTGTTATGCTACACGTCAGATGCGATAAGGACCCTTGGTGAGCTGGCACAGTAACGAGATGCTGCGCCACATGCAGACTCTGTGAGGACGCTTCAGCCCTTCACTTGATATTCCACAGTGATTCCCCGGGGTTGATATCCAGGACCACAAAAGTGGCTGTGGGTATGTCATGGTGTTTGGTGATATAGGGCAGTTGTCTCTCTTTTCCACCTGCTTCCTCCTATTCCTGTTCCTTTGTCTAGGGAAAGCAGGATTTCCATCTGACGTTGTGCATGTGTGTGTGTGTTTCCTTCAGAGTTTCTGGATTGTTGACATCTATGGTTCACTAGTGGGGGTATTTGAGCCAAAAAAAAACAAAAAAACAAAAAACACAGACTCACCACAATATTATTCATTAAGTCCTGATGTACCTAGCCATTTCACCTATGTCTCCCCAAATGTCAGTATCATCCATGTTTGCTACATATGAACCCAGTCAGAGTGTTCAGCTAGGCCTAGCAAGCAAAGAAAGAATTTCATCTAGTCTACATTGGTCATGAATTAGAAACTCATACTTTCTGCACTAGTGGTTACTGTTGAACGAGTTTTTACGGTATCATGGATATCTACATAAAGTCAAGTAAATGCAAAGGACCATGGTGCTGGCTTGTACTACCGTCGCCATAGAGGCTTCAACAGATGGACCCGAAGTTTAAGGCCGACCTGAGATACACACTGAGACCCTTTCTCCAACTTTTAAAATCTATGTTAAAGAAAAAGTAGTGCAATGGAAGCTAGTTTGGCTGGAGAGATGGTGCAGTAGTTAAAGTCACTTGCTTACAAAGCCTAAAGGTAAGAGCCAATTTCCCAGTACCCTGCATAAAGCCAGATGCACAAAGTGGCACATGCATCTGGAGTTTGTTTGCAGTGGCAAGGGGCCCGCCAGACACATCTTTATGCTCACTTGCGCTCGCTCTCTCTCTCTCTCTCTGTCTCTCTCTGTGTGTATGTGTGTGTATATAATAAATAAATAAATGTAAAATAATGTGGTATTCACTGCCATAAGTCTGTGAAAGATAGACAGTAGATTCAGATGCTCTTGGGGACTAGCCTCAACTCTGAGTCAGATCCTAGAAATTCACTTCAGAGAAGTAACAAGTTCCTATAATTGTTTGCTCTGTTTCCATTTTTCTTTGCTCTTTTGTTGTTTGTTGTTGTTGTTGTTATTGTTTTCATGGCTACCTACCCTAACTTTATTAGAGATTTTTGTAAGCCCTTCCTAGTGTTTCTCACATCATTTCTAAAGCACACTAACTACCTGGTATTGATATTGCGCTAAGCCCCTAGCTGGACTCATAAATCAGCGGCAGCAATGGTGCAGAATGCCCGCCCTTGATTGCTGTATAAAGAAAAACAAGCTACCATCTTGACATTTCCTTTATGGTATACAATAACTTTTGTCACACAGAAAATCTTTTATATTTAATCCAATTCATTTTTATTGAGTACTACAATAAGCCAGGTATGGAGCTGCTGGGGACAAAAAGATGAATAAGTTCTTCCAGTATGCGGCTAATAGAATAGTGAGAAGCAGGTCACATACACTAAGGTCAGGTAGAAATGTTAGGACACGGGCTGTTATACACTGGGAAAGGGGGTTGAGGAAGTCTCTGCTCTGAGGTAACCTTTGAGCCGAGTCTTGAAATATGAGGAGTGATTTTCTTTCCAGATAAGTACAAGGTAGAAAAGAAAACTCTAGCAAGTGCATAGGGATATGGGGGCACAAAGAGAAGTCTAGTGTTCCTAGCACAGTGTCTGGTCTTCTGGGAGTTCTTACAGATTATATTTTCAGAGCTGTTGGTTAAGGGTATAAGGTGACTAGGAGAGGGTAGGAGAAATGCATTTCTTCTTGGGAGTTGCTATATTACTAAATGCTTTTACTGGCTTGTTTTGTTTCACCTGCCTATGGTATATAGTCATAATATATGTACTCTGTGAACAACATAGTGAGAATTCATTCTTTTAGGAAACCACAGCTAAAATGTGCTATCTCTCTCTCTCTCTCTCTCTCTCTCTCTCTCTCTCTGTCTGTCCCTCTCCCTCTCCCTCTCTACCTCCCTCCTTCCCTCCCTCCTGGGTACATTAACGGTTAAGTGATTCTACTGCCTCTAAATGTGGACTATAGTTGAGTTCTGGAGGGGAAAAATTGATTGCCATAACAAGGTCTACTGCTAAACTGAACATATGCTGCTCATAATGTCACTTTCTAAATCAATGAAATTATCATTATAGAACATGTCGACAAATTAGACATGTAAAGTGCCTGCTGTATGTGGGAGAGATGTAATTTGGCTCCATAAAAAGAAAATTAAACAATAAAATATCAATGACAGATGTAGTTAGCTAAAGGTTTTGAGGTTTAAATACCAATTTTCAAGGGGAAAAAAAATCATGCAGACAAACAGGAGAGCAGATAAAAATACCCGTCTTCACAGGAGAGGAAGATTCAGTATTTTGTCCAGATGTTCTGAGATCTTAGCTGTGTTCTTTCTTTAACAGAGAAATCCAGAGACAAGTTCCTCACTACCTCAAATCCAAGCAAGGAAGATTAGCAGTTATAAAAGAAATACAGTCAATTAAGTAATAATGTGTTTTTCCAGTTTGAAAGCATATGGTGGATTAGGTTAGAATTGGAAAAGCCACCTTATTCCTCTCTGAGAGCTGTTTTGAATGGACTTCCTGTTATGTTTCTTTCTTTAGAATTCAACAAGCCAAGACCACAAGTTACAAGGCATTCCTGGTTGTGGTTAATTTTTCCCCGTAACAGAAACACCATGAAATATAGAAATGAATTCAAGATAAGTGTGAAAACAAACAAGACAATCATTGATAAATGTATCATTCTTACAGTAAAAAATGTATTTCACTTTAGATAGTAAAATAAATGATAATTATCTTTAATCTGCTGCCTTAAGCCATTTCTAATGGCTCTCTGCCATAGAAAATTTGGTGACATAGAAAATTTGTTGTTGCTGTACAGATCTTTAGCATTATCTACCTACTGATAATGTATTAAGAACTCAGAAGTATTCAGAAATTTCTGTATCAGTAAGATTTTATAGAAATTCAAGTGCTGTGACTCTTGCCAGTGATCCCAGTTACTTGGGAGGTTTATATAGGAAGATTGCCAAAAGTTTGAAGTCATCCTGGGCTATAAAGTGAGTACTATACCAGTCTAGGCTAGAGTGTTAGACATCAGCAAGAAAGAAGACAGAATAACTAAACAAAGAGAGAGAGAGAGAGAGAGAGAGAGAAGTTGTATTTACTTAAAAGATATTTTTAATGTCATGTAAATCCTCTGCTTTTTTGTTGTTGTTGTTTCACTAGTTATCAATCCTGTGACCCTGAATGGACTTTTAATGATCTGTCCCCTAACATTGCACAGAAACTTGTACAGACTAGTAACTAAATAAATGCAGAAATGAAAGAAGGGAGATAACATATTTGCCATAAAAATCCATTCACCAGTTCAAAACCTTAATTCCATGTCTGTATTTCAAGGACAAAGTGGCTGAACGGAACCGTGTGAGTGTGACTCCTAGTACTGGGCTATAAAGGTTTGCAAACCATTCCCAGGCTTGGCAGTGTGCTGCTAGTGTGAGACACAGCTGAGTGTGTTTCCATCCTCTCAGCATTCGTGACAGCTGCTCTGTCAGTCCACGTATCAGGTTGACTCTGATGAACAGTTTACCTGATCCTGTGGACATAATGCACAAGTGAGAAATAACCAGTGGTTCTAAATTTCTGAGATGATCCAGGGTGGCAAAATAGACAGAGAGAGACTGATTACTAACATTGCCCAGGAAATAATGCTTTGACAATTGAAATGCCACTTAGTAGACACTCTTGCAGTTACCATATTCTTCCTCTCAACCATAGCCTCTTCCTGAAGAGGCAGTTAATAAAACATTAATATGGCAACATCTACATCTGAATCATTTCCTCAAGTAGAAAACAGTTGTCAACATGGGTTCACATGCTAAGGAAGGAAAGATGACTGTGCATAGAATTATACATGCATGTGCTCATTCATACCCCTGAATCTTTGTATTCATTCCCCGCCAACCAACAAAGAAAATCAGTCTTCATACACGTAGCTGTACTATCACAGCTATTTGGGCAGAATATTAGTGTCTTCAATCTCCACACCTCATATTATTGGATAGATGATTCCATTATATTATATTGCATACAACATAATTAACATAAAATGATATAATTGCATAAAAGGGGAAGAAATGAGTATCTAAATTAAATGACATTCCCTTACAAAAGTTGTACATAGAAAACTTTTCTAGCATCTGCTATGGAAATATGGAAATATATTTTTAAATACAGTGAGAAATATAAAATAAGAGTCAAAATGTGATTCATCCACATTTGAGAATCCTCACTTGTCAAAGTAACATTTCCCAAAAGAAAATCACTTAGAAAGGATAGCCCTCAGAATCCTGCTACTAACAGTGCTACTTTCTATCAATCTCTAAGATGTTTAATGCCATAAACCTACCACTAAGACAACCCATTAGAAAGAGAAGGAAGAACACACCACCTCTGGGTTAGAAAGTTCTATAACTTCTGGGCCATGTTAAAAAGCCATGTTCAGGGCCTAGAGAGATGGCTTAGTGGCTAAGGTGCTTGCCTGAGTAGCCTAAGGACTCATGCTTGACTCTCCAGGTCCCACATAAGCCAGATGCACAATGACACAAGTGCTAAAGGAGGGCACACATCTGGAGTTTGACTGCATTGGCTAGAGACCCTGGTGTGCCAATTCTCTCTCTCTCTCTCTCTCTCTCTCTCTCTATCACTCACTCTTTCTCTCATAAAAAGGCAGTCTTTTGGGCTTGCCTCAAAAATTTTAAAGCCACGTTCATGAGGCAGGCTAAGATTGAGGAGCCCACCACTAAACTCCCCATGAAGAGAAAGATGGGCATTAACAACTAATATGGGCTCAGTAAAGAAACACCAAGATTCAGTTATCTCCTGGAGTTAGCTGAAGCATCATTTTCCTTCATTTTCAAACTTAGCAACAGTGTGTAGTCCACTTATTTAATCAATAATTGGAGACAAGACAACATTCCTCAAGGGGAAGAGAGCTCTAAAGCGAGCTTCATCCCCATGCTTTACTTATCCACCAGAGAAATGCAGTCATGGTTCCTTAAGAACACTGTTCTGCTTTTATATCTCTCTGAGAAAATTAGAATTCATATTAGTTACTTTGTGGCCATTGTGACCACAATAACTGATATGACTTAAGGGAGGAATTATTTATTTTGGTTCATGGGTCCAGAGGATTTTAGCTTATCATGATAAGGAGTACGTGTCATAGTCCATGGTGATACAAGTGTATAGGGGAGGATCCTCAAATGACAGTGCACCAAAAAGCAGAGACTTGTCAGAACCAGAAGTCAGGCATCGCTTTCAAAGACCTGTCTCTAGTTCCCTCCTAGGTTCCACAGTCTCCTTAAACAGTGCCACCAGTGGGGAACAAATGTTAAAAATTTGAGCCCATGGGAGACATCTCAGATTTAAACCATATTATCCCTATTTGTATCTACATGTAGCCAGCCCATGATCACCTCCATAATTGCCCAATTTTCTTAAAATTTTCTTATCTTTTACCAGTAAAGAGAGATAAACATTAGCACTGAAGAAACTGAAAAAAAAAAAAAAAAGAAGAAGAAGAAGAAAGTGAGGAGCAGGGAGACGCTCAGTGGATCAAGCACTTGTCTTGCAAGTGTATGAACCTGAACTTGGATCGCCACAGCTGACATAAAGCATTCTTTGCTACATGGCCTGCAAGACTTAGAATTTCCTATAGCAGTGCTTCTTGTCCAGTACATTTCACATCCTGCTCCATTTTCACTCACTGCTGGAGCAGGCCACTTTCAGGACAAATTTGTGTTCTGCTTGAACTTCTATCCCTGTCATGAATGTCACAGGGCCACATGAGTGAGCTTCCTGGAAGTTGTGCTACTAAGGATGAATGGCAGGCATCCATAGGTTCACAGAAGTAACTGTCAGCCACATAGAAAGGTCCCACTAAGTGTAACTTAAGCTCACCTAAGCTTGAGCCCAACACTGTGTGAGGCTAGTCTAGTCTAACCTGAGAAGTAAGACGGAGATGGGAGATGTATCAGCAGTTAAGAGCACTGGACACTTAAGCACGAGGGTCTCTGACCAGAGACCACTGACTTGGACTTCCAGAGCCCATACAAAAGATGGGTATGGCCACACATGGCTGTAACCCTGAGACAGGGCAGGTGGCAGAGAACAAGAATTGCTGGGGCTCAGTGAGTGACAGCAGCTGCGGGCTAAGGGAGAGACCTCATTCCAAGGAAATAAGTTTTTGAGTGATAGAGGACACCCAAAGTTCTCCTCTGACTTAAACAAAAGGGAAGGAATTGGGGAGGGGTAAAGCAACACTCTTAAGCAATGATGGCTGCAAACTCACTTTTTAGTATTTTTTATAAACACATGACCCTTTGTCTTAGGTGGGGTGAGTATCTCAGCTTATCTGGGATAATTCTCGCTTTAGCACTAAAGTCCTACATTTTGATAAATTTCTAGCTGCCAGGCAAGCTAGGGCAGCTGGTCACTTTCTCTGTAAATGAGAGTCTGAGGCACTGTTTTAGACAGCTTTGCTTTGCTACGATGAACATCCAAACCAGGCTCAAGTTGTAGAAGGAAGGGGTTTATTTCAAGCTGACAGATGGGAGGGAGGGCGGGGCTCCATCAGTGGTGGAAGATGCTCCTTCCATGCATCCAAGCAGAGAGAAACCATCACCAGCCAGCAAACACCAAAAACCGATATGTACAACGCCAGCAGCAGCAGGAGCCCAGAGCTCAAACTGCTCTGCAAACCTCTGGCCGGACATCAGATCCACCCCTGCAGCATATCTTAGTGCTGGGCCCCAGTATCCACCACCAGTGATACCTCCTCCAGCCAGGTGACTAGAGATGCAAGTTAAGAAGCTTCATTAAAACACCTGAGTCTTTGGGGGACACACATTCACACCACCACAGACACCCATGAGAAGACCTGTAAGTGTGGATGGTCCTGAAGCTCAGACTCCCCTAGCCTCATGCCAAATCTCAATGTGGCTCCAGATCCTATTCTGTACGTTGATGGGACTTGGGTCATTTACTTTGTCTCTTACGTTTCCTTCCGTTTTAACAGGTATGCAGGTATAGGGTGGGAATTCAACTCCTAGACGTTATTACAGGGGCTGGGAGATGTCTCAGCAGTTAAGAGCACTAGACACTTAAGCATGAGGGTCTCTGATCAGAGACCATTGACTTGGACTTCCAGAGCCCATACAAAAGATGGGTGTGTCCACACATGGCTGTAACCCCAAGACATAGCAGGGGCCAGAGAACAAGGATTACTGGGGCTCAGTGAGTGACAGCAGCTGCGGGCTAAGGGAGAGACCTCATTCCAAGGAAATAAGTTTTTTGTTTTTTGGTTTTTGGTTTTTTTTTTTTTTTTGGTTTTTCGAGGTAGGGTCTCACTCTAGCCCAGGCTGACCTGGAATTCACTATGGAGTCTCAGGGTGGCCTCGAACTCACGGCGATCCTCCTACCTCTGCCTCCCAAGTGCTGGGATTAAAGGCGTGCGCCACCACGCCCGGCTGGAAATACGTTTTTGAGTGATAGAGGACACCCAAAGTTCTCCTCTGACCTAAGCATGCTCATGCACCTTTGCACACCACACCACACAAAAACTCACCACACATGCACAAAATGTTATTACAGATTTTTACTAACATCAGCACACAAATGAATCCAATGGTGCGTTCCTTAAGCATTTTAAGTTTATTTTAAATAATATTTTTATTAATTTGTCTGCAAGCAGAAGAAAGATAGAAAAAGAGGATAGGCATGCCAGGACGCCCAGCCACTGCAAACAAACTCCAATACATGTGTCACTGTGCATCTGGCTTTACGTGGGTACTGGGGAAATGAAACTGGGTCCTTAGGCTTTACAGGCAAGTCCCTTAACTGCTGATCCATCTTTCCAGCCCCTCCCTTCAACATTTTAATGTAAAATTAGTATTAAAAATATAAAAGCTAACTTTAGAATTTAACTCTATAGTAAACTTTTAAGAATCCTACCTATGCCATATTTTATGAGCTATTTCTAAAAGCAGTATGTTATAAAATAAAACTTGATTTAAACATAGGCTAAATTGAATTTTGACTCATTTTATTATAGCAGTGGGAATAAACATAATGTAACATAATATAATTTAAATATAAACATAATAAACATAATATAAGTTACTTTTAAAAGATCTTTGGACTTGAAACCATGAAATGAATATGGAACAGGACTTCAAAATGAATAACTTGAAGAGATTGAAGTCTAACAATTATCTATTGCATTTTATGCTATCCACAAATTCTCCACAATAATTTCAGTATTTAGTTACCCTGACATTATTTGATTGAGTTATATTCTGCAGCAGTATTGTCCCATTGGTCCTTGTTTGACTTCAGTAGTGATAAGAATACAATATGTAATATACAAATTCATTATCAGAATATTTCATATAGCTGTACAATTATTAACCTTATTTCCTTTTCTAATGTAAGTCAAACAATACTCTGTCTTTTGGGCACTTCAAGGAAAAAGCCTGACAGCATGAATGTGAATTTCATGGCAACTTACCTGCCACTATTCTGCACCTAAAATGCAAAAAGACTCAACTCTCTTGCATCTCAGGCTGGTGCTGGGAGCTCTGAACTTTCAAGCTGGTCCACAGTCTTTGTTCTAGCTTCTTTCTAGGCAGCCAAAGCTAGATGCAAAGACTTTCTAGTATCTGGTCCAGTATCCTGCCAGGCCTTTCTTTCCCTCTTCCTCTCCTGCCATGTTTTTGTAAGTGTTCAGTGAAGCAAGCTGGCTTACTTTTAAAAAGCACTAGGAAATTGGTGGATTCATTATCTTAGATTATGGGATATTCTTTTCTTTCTTTGAGCTTAATTTTATGCATTAGGTATATATGAGTGCATGCATGTAGAGGTCAGAAGATGTCAGCCACCTTGGATGTCATTCCTCAGTTGCTTGCCACCTTTTTCTGAGACAGAGTCTGTCACTGGCTGGGAGCTCACCAATTTGTCTTGATTGCCTGGCCAGAAAGTCCCAAGGATCCAGTATTCTCTGCCTCCTCAGCACTGAGATTACAAGCATGAAACTATGCCCGGGCTTTGAACTGAGGTTCTCATGCATGCCGAGCAAGCACTTTACTGACTGGGTGATTTTCTCAGTCTTCTGCCCATTTTTTTCTTTTCTTTTTCTTTTTTTTTTTCTTTTTTGTTTTTTTGAGGTAGGGTTTCACTCTAGCCCAGGCTGATCTGGAATTCACTCTGTAGTCTCGGGGTCCTTGAACTCACAGTGATCCTCCTACCTCTGCCTCCTGAGTGCTGGGATTCAAGGCGTGTGCCACCACACACTGCTGATTCTGCCCATTTTTGGTCTTACATACATAATTACATCAAGCATGTCACCATGCCAAAATGTAGTATGTCTGTGAATTGACATCTATTAAAATACTCAACAGTTACTAAAGAATAATATAATTTAAGAGATGCATGTAGAGGTTTCTGTTTGTTTCATCTCTTGCTATGTTGCTTTGGCTTACAAAACCATGACTATATGGAAAAATGATTGAGTTAGGATAAGTCAAAGAACAAATCTTGATAGCCAGAGTTTTCAGAATTCTTGGTGGCCACGTTAACTGTCAATTTTACAGGGTTTGTATGCTGAGGTATTTAATGACAACAGAAAAATGAAAATACCATAAGCAATCTACTTAAGAAGCATCACGTGGATATGGATTAATGTTTGGACCGTGGTGATGAGGTTGCCCTGACAGACCAAGTTTCTCATAGTCTATGACATGAAAGAGTCAACATATGCCTTTCAAATGCCCTAACTTAATCCCAGTGAGAAAATTACTCAGGTGGAAAGAGCTGGCCCTATCTGTGTAATTACAAATTAAAAATAAGGAATTAAAGATTAATTCTAAATCTGGGTAGGCTCTATGATACATGGGCCATCTGGCTGTTCCAGAGAGGTGGAAAGAACCTTGGTACTTATGTGTCTCAATCAATAGCAAGACCTTTCAGAGAGAAAAAGCACAAGAAGTTTGAGCATTTTCTACTTTAATGTTTATATTGGTACCATCTATCCCTTAAATGTTTAAAGATGTATCTGAGGAGTCTGTTTAATGGCTCACATAGTATCTCTATAAGTCTCTTTAATCCTCTTTTTTTGAAAAGCTATAAAGATTTAGGAGACTCTGGTACTTTTATATCAGCCTTTTGTCATCCCAAGTATGATAAACATCTTGCATGGAGAATTACTAAGTCACAGCAAAAGACAGATCTGGTATCTCACGGATGCTATTATATCAATTCTCTCTGAACAGCTCTTTGCTATGCCACCTTAGATTTTCCTTTCCCGGGATAATGTATTTGGTGCCAGGGATCCTAACCAGCAGAACACCTTGCCGTCTGGGAGGTGTGACTTCCATCGCGCAGTCACTCTGCATCCCCGCATGGTGCACTGCGCACAGCACACGGGGCTGGCTTTGTTAGCGGGTTATTTGAAAACTCTTTTTTTCCCGTTTTCTGCTCTGTTGCACCTCACCACCCAACACTTTCCCTCTGAATAAATCATCCCCACACTGTTTCTTGTCTTCCCAATCCCACCTTCTGAGGTTCCCCACTGGATGGCAAGCTAGATTGGCATTTAAAAAAAAAAAAAAAAAACGTGGCAGGTCATCTGCCTTTTTGCTTTGATGACCTCTGAGCTAAGGTCACAAAGAACCACCCAGCCTTAATCTACAGGAGCCTTGAAGAAGTGAAAACAGCACAAATCACGCAGAACACATCAGCTCTCTCCTTTGCTAATGAGCTTCCAGAGGCTGCGGTGACACTGAGAACAAAAGACAAACTGTACGTCTGGCCTCTGCGCCCCACTCCAGCGTCATTCAAAATGACTCTCATTCACTCCTGCTCCTCCCTAGGGGCACAGAGAGATAGAAAGCATGCTCCCAGTGCCCATTGGGAGGACTGCACTAGTACAGACACGGTGTGCATCCATTGTGCACTGTACACCCAAAGCTTTGCTTTGTAGATACTTTGATCCAGCAATTTCATTATGTATTTTTATATAAAGAAATAATCAATAATAGAAGATGAGATAGATTGACTGAGTCAGGGTGTATGGCAAGGTCTTTGACTAAAAATTCTCTAGATGTCTGCCAAACCAGAATCAGTTAAATATATGATAATGCATTAATACTTCTAATTTCATTTCTAATTTCTTTCTTTGAAAGAGAACAGTATGAAAAGACAGGGAGGAAAGTGAATTTACGTGAAGCCAGGCAGACATTACCTCAACCTGATGATCAGTGTCATAAATCATCATGGTGGTCACATCCTTTGATATGTGATAAAAATGGCACTTTTCCTCTCTGGACTTCCTGCTCCAACCCACCACCCTCATCCTTTTTCTCCCAGGCTTTCTTGAGGTATACTTGGTGAGTACAGTTGTATAGCTTTAAGGTGTACAACATATTTTAACCCACTATCAGTCTCAGAGAAACACTGCATGTTAACACAATACTTGACAATCACTTCTTTAAACTGTAAAGGTCATCAAGAATAATCAAATCAGCCAGACACATGGTGGTGCGTGCCTTTAATCCCAGCACTTAGGAGGCAGAGGTAGGAGGATCACCGTGAATTCGAGGCCACCCTGAGACTACATAGTGAATTCCAGATCAGCCTGGGATAGAGTGAGACCCTACCTTAAAAAACCAAAAACAAACAACAACAACAAAAGCAAAAAGAATAAGCAAATTTTTGAAGCTGTCACTATCCACATCATCTTAGGAGATAGGACCAGTAGATGCAATGGACATACTGGATAAGATTTTGGAACAGCCGGGCATGGTGGCACACACCTTTAATCCCAGCACTCAGAAGGCAAGGTAGGAGGATCACCATGAATTCAAGGCCAGCCTAAAACCACATAGTGAATTCAAGGTCAGCCTGGGCTAGAGTGAGGTTCTACCTTGAAAAAAAAAAAACCATTTTGGACAAGCAAAAGGTTAAAGCCAATAAAATCTGAATAAAGTATAGAATTTAGGTGATATTAATTAGTTGTGATAAATGTGACATACTAATGCAAGATGTTCATAAAAGGAGATATGGAACAGGTAAGCCTCATAAAAGACATGGAGCACATGGGAATTCTCTATTCAAGGTGCACAATTTTTCTGTAAATCTACAACACTTCAAAAATTTCAAGACTATTTGAAAGGAAAATGAGGCCATAGGTATCTATGTGTTGCAAAAATATATCACTAGGGTTTTTTAGGGGGTGTATATGTGTAGTGTTGTGTTGTGTGTGTGGTACAGGCATGTACATATGCACATGCTCATGAGCACACAGGATGAGTAGACCGTTGTGTGTTCTCTATTGCTGATCTATGTGTATCCTTGAGCCAAGAGCCTCTCATTGAACCTGGAGCTGCCATTTTTGGTCAGACCGGCTGACCAGCAAGACCCAGTGATGACCATGCTCAGCTTTTGACATGGGTGCTGGGCCTTGAACTCTGTCCTTCTCAGACCCTCATGTATGCATGGCCAGCCTTTTACCCACTGAGCCATATCCCCAGGCAGTAAGTACATCACTATTTTTAAAGGAAAAAAAAATGATCGAATAGAATCTGATGACAAAAAATGGTAAGTGCACAAATATTCCTGTTATGTAGATATGCACTTATATCCATAGGACTATGTAGACAAATAAACATTGATTCATCAATAGTGGAATTACAAATTATTTTCTGTCTTCTAGTGTTCAACAATGTTTGATAATATAATAAATTCAGTTCAATTGCTTTTTGTTTGTTATATTAAAATCTTACAACTATTTAAATATAAAAAAATTAGTCAAAGCCAGTGCTATTTCCTAAAATATATAGCTATATGGGGCCTTCCAAATTTGAACAAATATTCTTGTGCTATGTATATTGTCTTTTACATTTTTAATTTGGAAACTATCTTAGATTTATGGGAAAGTTGCAAAAATTGTCATTCCCACATACCCATCTTCCAGTTTTCCCTAACATTAATATCTTATATAATCATACTTAAAAGGCCAAAACTAGAAAATTAATATTAAGACAATACTGTTTTTTTTTTTCATTTTGTGTGTGTGTGTGTGTGTGTGTTCATGTGTGTGGGCAGGTGTTTGTGTGCAGAGCATGCACAGGTGGAGGCCAGAGGCCAATGTTGGGAGTCTCCCTCTGTTGCTCTTCACCTTATTTATTGACATATTGTCTCTCACTGAACCCATAACTCACCGGATTGAGTAGTCTAGCTACCTACCAAGTCCCATGGATCCTCTGTCTCCACCTCCTGAGCACTGGGCTTACAGATGACCACCACCAAGCCTGGCATTTATGTAGGCTTTGGGGATCCTACCTCAAGGTCCTCAGGCTTGCACAGCAAGCACTTTACCAACTGAGCCATCTTGCAGCCCCCTTTGACATAATACCATTAAGCAAACTACAGGCCATATTCCACTCTTACCAGTTTCTGCACCATTGCTCCTCATCTGTTCCAGGGATCAATCCAGGATCCAGTACTCCCACATTGCATCTAGATCTTCTGTACTCTTGTTTCCTGCAGCTTTTGTGTCAGTGGGAGTATGACATGCCTTGTCTTAAGAACTTGATATTTTTGCTAACAGCTATCTTAACAAATGCGAGATGATATATCATTGCATTATTGCTTTGAGTTTCCCTCAGGATTAGAAATATTGTGCATTTCTCATATGCCTGTTGGACATTTTTGTATTTCCTTTGGAAAAGTATCCGTTCATGTCCTCTGTTCATTCTTTTAAATTTGGACCATTTATGTATTACTCATTCATTTGTTTCATATTGGCTTTTGCTATTGAATTGTGTGGACTCCTTATATGTTTTGGATATTAACTCCTTATCAGATTAATGGTTCACAAATATTGTATCCCTATCCCTATCATGCCTTTCCATTTTGTTGATTGTTTCCTTTGCTATGTAAAACCTTCACAATTTGGTGAGTTTCCCCATTTAATTGTTGTTTTTGTTGCCTGTGAATGATTTAAAAAATTACTATCAACTCCAAGACCAATATCAGGAAGCTATCCATGTTTCCCCTTAGTAGTCTTGTGGTTTCAGGTATTTAATCCATTTTTGGTTGGGTTTTGTATGTTACAAGTATCTAGTCTCAATTTTTGCACTTGGATATCCAGTTTTCCCAGCCTTATTTAATAAATATATTATCCCTTCTCCATTCAAAAAGCTAACACAGCAGACATTGGAAAAGGTATGGAGAAATGGAACCTTTGTACTCTTTCATGAGAATTTAAGTTGGCTTCAATAGCATGTTGGCTCTTCAAAAAATTGAACATGGAACTGCCAGATGATCTGTACTATAGAGAAATGGGCCAAAGTTCACAAATGTGCAGTTATGTGGGATAAAATAAGTCTTGAGATCTAATCACCAGCAAGTGGACCATAGTTAGTATTATGATGTAGATGGTAAAATTCTAAGAACAGTTTATTACCACAAATCAAGAAAAGAGGTAAACGTGGAGAGTAATCCACTTAATTACATATAATAACATTGCATCATGTTGAACACTACACCCACACATACAAACGCACACACTCATAGGCATATTGTGTGTGTGTGTGTGTGTGTGTGTGTGTATGTGTGTAATGATAATAATTTGCAAAGGACTTAACATTTACAAAAAGGCCTAATGTGCCCTCATTTGGAGTTTGGTTTCTCCTTATTAGGAGATTATGCATTTGGGCAGAATACCATAGAATGGTACTCTTGCCCTTCTCCATCTATCCCATCAAGTGTTCATAAAGTTAGTATATACTATTAATGGCGAAGTTCACTTTCATCACTGGTCAGTGTCATCTCCACTTGTAAGATTACTACTTTACCTTTGTCTTGAAAATCCTTACTGTAGAGAAGGTCCTTTCATACTAGGCAAATGTCCTGATTCCTCTTCCTGAGCTTGCCCTCTAATTTTAATACCTATTTTAAGGATTTCATCCACAACAACTGCTGTTACATTTTCAAGTGGTGTTTGTATTCTATTTTATTTTACATAGTTATCAGAATCCTTATGTACTCAATGCCAGTATGAACTTATTTTCTGTGGGCATTATCCTATACATCACTTATTTATTACTCAAACTGTTCCCCTCCTTGCCATGAGGAATTTCTTCTAGTTGATTCTTTTATCCTTTGTCATGCCCTCACCTGTTCTTTATGGGTATGATTTTTCATTTTGTCTTGTTGCCATGCAAAATTCTTTAATTTACATAAACAAATGTGTGCATCTTCTATTATCTCTGAAATTCAAGACAGAAAGTATTTCCTGCATATTTCTCTCAATTGCTCTGTGCTTCCATTTTTCACATTTAGAGTTCTATCCTGTTGGAGTTTATCCTTATGTATGGGCATACACTTCCTTCTTCTTCTTCACCTCTTTATAAAAACATCTTTTTACCATGGTGAAATCAACTTGGAGTATATCAGACTAGAGTCAAGATATGACACTGGGTTAGCAATGGTGGGAGGTATATCTTTACTTAAGTTTACTATGGCTTATGCCCTCCTTGGTCTTGAAGTGTCTTACTAGCCTCATCTCTCCACAGTCATGGCAATGTTCACATGCCTAGCCTGGAGCTCACACCCCAGTTGGAAATAGGCGTGGAGGCAGAGGTTCTATTCTGTATTGACCAACAAGGGAAGTGGCAGCCGTGTGTGGAGGAAGGCTTCTTGTTCATGTTTACTGGCCTGAAGCTGGGATTTTAACTTTATGGGACAGTATTCTGAAAGTTGTATAATAGATATTCCTGTCTTTATTGCTATATTCATTTATTCATTGCTATAAGCACTTCTAGTTACCTACTATGTGTCCAAGGCTTTTACTTCCTAGGTAAATGGCAAAGGAAAAGGTTGCTAGATTCCACAGACTTACCTCCTCATCAAGAGGATATTTCTGAAATTCATATACTTCTATTGTCCCATAGTAGTTTTAATCTTTACATAAAAAATGCCCTTCTAGAGTTAAAAATCATTCACAGATACCCACTGTGATTTGGTGTGTGCAGGCATCTTGTGGTCTGCATTAAAATAATAGGTGGCCTTTAGAAACAAGGCAGGTTTCCTTATTCTGGAAGGCATTGTAGCATTTTTGGTGAAAAACAGAGATGACAAGTTATAGGTGCACATGATACTAAGGGTTCGCTGCAAAGCCACTCATACTATGCTGCTAGATAAAGGAATGCCCTTGGAGAAACTGAGAATAGCTCTAATCTCTAAATGGCTGCATATAGTCCAGCCATTAGCAGCCCTGATGTGAAGATGCCATCTGCCCATACCCACATTTGATGGCTTCTTCATTGACAAGGAGCTTAAGACTGCAATAATTTTTTTTTAATTAGAAAATACTGCTGTTCCATTTTTTTGATTTTCCACTCACTTATTTAATGTACAACTAGAGTCTTTGTCATGATGATGCTTCAGTATTGTTGTCTATTCCTTACCTGAAGTCATAATCCTCTTTTGTGATATCGTCACCTGGAGGTGGTTGCTATGGAAATGATTGAACTTTTATGCACAAAGAATTGTTACCTTTAGTTGGGTACCATCCAGACCATAAAGATATTAAAGATTAAGGCCAATGTTCCACTGAGAAATCACGGAAAGTGTATTTCTGAAAGTACAAATACACTGATATAAATAGGACAATTCACCTCACCTACTCCAACCCAGCATGCTTTGTCAGCTCTGTGAATTCCTGGATGTGAACTCCAGAGCTGAAATTATTCTTAATAACTCCTTTTTCTTCATATTAATTGCTGTATATCATATTGTTTTGCAATTGAACTCTTTTCTCCTCAACTGGGATAAGACTGCTTTTCAAAATTCTGAAACTGTGAAAATGATCCAAAGCTGTTAAGAGAAATTTTCAGGTCTCAAGTTCATATGTAGTAGTGAAAGTGACTGAGTATGACAGCACACGCCGATAACCCTAGGACTTGGGAGGTGGAGGCAGGAGGATCCACAGCAAGTACAAGGCCAGCCTGAGATACACGAGACCCAGTCTCAAAATAGAACACTCCGTGTAAGTACAAATGTTACCAGCTCACCCCACCACCTCTACATTGAGAACAGCATTAGAAACCACACTCTCCTCTCTCTCTGTACATGTATATTTTTCCTCTCTTTGAGTTTAAAACCTATTCAGTGTTATTTTGCATCCTAAATTGTTCAAATGCATATAATTTGAGTCCCTGGAGATGTTAGGTATAATTATTCACATTTTGCAAAAAGCAGAAGAAATCTTCTGGTCATAAATTAGCAGTAATGGTACATGTAATTTAGTACTTATTTGTATTAGTGCATTTCCAAAGTGTTTGAAGTGTGTGTTTATAAATAATTTCCAGTGACACCTAATTGTTCCCAAGTAAAGAGAAGTTGGTACTAGTGATTGTTTCTATGACATGCAGCCGCAGTGGGTGGTAACGTCCTCACCCCACCCAGCCAAGCGTGTCCTGCCCTCTCTGTCAATTCTCTATGCAATTAGAATGCATTGCTGTTTTTGTCTTGAATATGAATATAGATGCTGATTATGCTGGTAAGAGTTATTCTTCTTTTTTATTTTTAGCAAGCTTTTACTGAGCACCTGCCTTGAGTGGGGCCTTTTCTGGTCTGATATTTAATTGGTTAATAGTTGTCATTAATTTTGTTTTCCCTTCAGCCTTTGACTATAGGACTAAGATTTGTAAATCAAAGAGATGCTGTCTGTGAAGAGGAGGGATCATTACCTACATAAATCTCCTCCTCACTCAAATTGGAAGCCAATTACCAACTTTTCTGTTTCCATCTTCCCAATCTTTCCTGGTGAATGAAGTTTATTTATCTACAGAGTTCCCAAAGCACCTCATGCATACCAGCAGTACCAAGCCAGAGCTTCACAGCTCAGGAAAGCCAACTTAGAGGCATGAATATTCATTTATTCTGATGGGAAGAGCTTCTTATGAAAAAGATCTGAGGAGGAATTTGCACTCAAATCTCTCAAACATACATCATGTAAAACTGTAGCAGAAGGGGGGACTATGGTAAAACTGAAGGTGCATTTGCAAAGAAACCTATTTTATGCACATGACCCACATGTGACTTTCTCTTTTTCTGTCATCACCCAACAAAGAAGCAGAAAAATTACAAAACCTGAGTTAGAACTCCTGCCCAGTGATGGTTTGTTATGGCCAGAGCTGCATCTTCCTCACCTGTTTTCTTCCTAGATTATTATTCTTGCATATCGCTCTTTTTATACTTTTCAAAGGCAATTTTCTAGTCCATGTAAATTTGTTCAATCTCTTCTCCTCTGTCCATATAAACATTTTCACATGTTCATCCAAATTCTTCTCTTCTTCCGCACCCCTGCTGAGCTCTTTTTGAAGTAGAGAGCTTGGCAGATCCTTGCCAGCAAACCAGCATGCTTCCTCCTTGGGGGTTTCCGTTATGGAGTACATTTAACCTCCTCCTATCTGTCCTGCTGGCAGATAGTTACTGTAATCTTACAGCCTGTTCAATTTCCCTGTAGTTGCACAATCTATCCCCACAAAACCACCTACCTTTGTTCTGTTTCACTATTTATGAATAGTTTCCTGCCTGTGTCTGCCTAAGGGAAAGTGACACCACCCCACCTCCAGAAGACGACCGAACTAGTCATCAATGCTCCCTGTCCTTAACCTTGACATGGGTATCACTGGGTAAGTTATGTGACCCTTAGTAATTTTCCAATACTTTGTACTGTAACAATAATGATCATAGATGCTTTCCATCTGCTTTATACTTTGTGAGGACAAAGTCTTTTTAAATGTCACCTACATCATGTTGACATTATTGCGTACAGGTCATTTGGTTTGAATGGTATATAGATGGAAGCAGACATTCTAAAATACAGCATTCTTGGAATGGATAGGTGGCTTAGAAGTTAAGGCACTTGCCTGCGAAGTCTAGGGATACAGATTTGATTACGCAGAACACACACAAGCCAGATGCATATGGTGGCACATGTATCTGGAGTTCTTTTGCAGTGGCTAGAGGCCCTGATGCACCTATTCTCTCTATTCTCTCTCTCTCTCTCCCTCCCTCCTTCTTTCATAAATAAAAAATAAAATATTTTTAAAAATAAAATACAGCACTTATTTTGCAATTGTGCTTGATTATTAGTATCCCATTCTACTACATTTTTTTCATGGCTTTTCTCATTTTAGTTAGATAGCCAATCCAGGGCATGAATCCTCATATTGCCCAAATCTTAGCCATCTTAACCATTCATGTAACACAAATCAGCTGCATTGTCTACATGGCTTTCCCTGCTTGCTTTTACTGCCTTTTGCTTTTAAATCTCACAGCAGGACTTATGAAAATGGGATCATCTGTGCTCTATAAAGGCAACAAGGAAAATCTGCAGAAACCTGGGGTAGCAGACAATATGGACAGTAGTGACATAGACTTTGAAAGTCAGGTGTTTAATATTCAATGATGCATTTATTTGTCAAAAGGTGTTATAATCATTCTGTCTGCTTGTGGAGAATATAAGAATTACCAGATCTGTATTGATTATCTTATATAGAGAGATCTAATTCAAACATTTCAAAAGTTCAAGCGAATTATTTTAACTTTAACTTCAGAATGAGGCCAGACCTGAAAATTAAGTTCTAATACATGTTGTAAAAAAATTTTCTCATTATCCTTCTGACCTTTCTCTGCTTAAAACTGAGCAGATGCCAACAATCTTAGAGAAGTAATTTCTTGATTTTTTTTTAAACCTGTTACTAATCTCTCAGAGCTTGGAATTAGAGATTTAGATGACATTAGATTTAGAGTTGCTATTATTCATAATTATTTCTAAAATGATATGGTTATATTCTCCAATTACTAAGTTAGTAATATAAATATTTAGAACGTACCAAAAATACATCATTACCATGCCATAAGTGAGTCATATTACTAAGCAACTTGCAAAGCAAAGCCTTTTTCCCTGGTATAACTGAGGGTCAGTCATCATGCTACTTTCTCAATGAGATCAGAGTGGCATTGGAGTACAGCACTTACATAGGATCTTGCTACCTTAAAGTAAGTGCTTAGAAAATATCATTTAAGTTATTGAACAGTAATCAGTATATTTGGAGGAGGGATGGGATTCTCTAAGAGGTCTTTGGAAAAAATAATAAAATTGGACCTAGTAATCTCTAGGTAGAAGATAATTTTTAAAAGCCTACAAGAAGCTGGTGATGAAACTTAGTGGTAGAGCATTTACTTAACATGTGTAAAGTCCTGGGTTCCATTCCCAGCAATATGCATGTGCACATGGGTGCACACACACAAACACATACACAATTTTATTAAGATAAAAAATACAGTTTGGTGATAGACTAATTGCCTAGCATCCACCTCTGCAAAATAAGATGAAACAAAATATGATAGCCCAGAGATGAAGGTTGTTCACAGTTATCATTACCCATCTTGAGTGATAGAATCCAAGTATACTCCAATAACCATTTCCCTCAAGATCTTCTGTGTGTCAAGCATTATGCTAGGAATAAGGTAAAATACCATAAGCACATAGAGAATATGTCTCTTGCTCTCTTGGATTTTTTTTTTTTTTTGGTCTGGTGTAAAAGACAATAAGAAGCAAACAAATGTATGGTATCATGTGCTATACATGCATTTTGATCATGTACAATGGAGCTCAATATTATGTGTGTTCAAAAATACATATTGCCTAGTGACACACTAGCCTTCGATATAACATTTGATAATGAAAATTTGTAACTACTTTACTGACTCATATTTTACCATACTTTTTATAATTATTTTAGGGTATAGTCATATTACTTTTAGTGAAAAGTTTACCAGAAAACACAGTGCCTCATTATACCAGCAGCAGCTTGACTCACCTTTTGTTCACCACCCCTTGGAGGCTTCTAGAAACTAGATTGCATGGTTTTTCCAGTAACCATCTAGGTTTGTATAATTACACTCTGATTTCACCCAACAAAATCATCTAAGGACATATTTCTGGGGCTGGAGAGATGGCTCAGTGACTAGGATGCTTGCCTGAAAAGTCCAAGGACCCAGGCCTAAATTCCCCAGAACCCATGTAATCCGGATCCACAAGGTGGCACATGCATCTGGAGTTCATTTGCAGTGGCTAGAGACCCTATGGGCCTATTCTCTTCTCTCTCTCTCTTTCTCTCTGCCTTCTTCTCTCTTTCTCGCAAATAAATAAATTAATTAAATAAAAGTAAGGACATAGTTCTCAGAAGCCATGCTCATGGAGAAGCCACACATGACTGAGTTCCAAACTGTGGAAAGAGCAGTGAAAGCACCTGGCAGTCACATCAGGAGAACAATGGGGCCTAGAGCAGAAAGTAGCAGATGCTTAGACCCGAAGTGTAAGGGGGACTGAAGCTTGTGAAGTGCATCCCGGAAAACAACAGAGGTCAAGAGGAATAGATAACTACACAGAAAAGCCTACATGGATATTCTGAGAATAAAAACACTGACATAGTCACAGGGCAGGCAACATGGTGTGGGCCAGGACAAATCCGTAACTCTGGATAAGCCATGTGAGTTGATATTCGATTAAAAGTGCTAAAGGGGGCTAGAGAGATGGCTTAGTGGTTAAGGCACTTGCCTGTGAAGCCTAAGGACCCATGTTCAACCCTCCAGATCCCACATAAGCCAGATGCACAAAGGTGAGGCAAGCGTAAGGTCACACATGCCCACTAGGTGGCGTAAGCATCTGGAGTTCGATTGCAGTGGCTCAGGCCCTGGTGCACCAATTCTCTCTGTCTCCTCTCTCTCTCTCTCTGTCTCTCACTCTTTCTAAAAAAAAATTTTTTTAAGTGGTAAGGGCAAAGAGTTCTATTGTTTTCAAGAAAGGATAGATGTAGTCCTTCTTTATAGTAATGAATTCTCTCTCTTGGAGAGGGCCATGGCTGGAGGAAGAAAAGCCCACAGGAGCTTGATGGAGTCTCACACTAGGTGGAGGCAGAGAGCATGAGCAGGAGTGGACTGGCTGTAGGTTCTGTAAAGAAAACCGCAGAACTTGCTATGTTTACGAGGAAGATCACAGCATTCAGTATGATACTGTGCTCAGTGTTCTGTCAAATCAGTGTGGTTTCTAGTACAGAGGGAAAAGGATGACAGACAGGTAATGCTTTTGTTTGCTATATGAGAAATTAATGTCAGTAAAGAGAAGTTTAGTACATGGTCGTGTCAAACTTAAAATGCCTGTAAGACAACCAAGTGAAAACTCAAATATACAGCTATTCAGTGTATAATTATTATTTAATATCTACTCTGTGTTGCATGCTGTTGCATTATGACAGAAGGCTCATAATTTTGGATATAGAGGAAGCTTGTGCTGGATATAAAACCAGTGTGGTGCTCAGAGTACTGGCTTCATAACAAAAGGTATATTGCCTTGTATTACCATGGTAACAGGTCACATCATGAGCACTAAGTGTTCCCAAAGAATGAACTTAATTATAGCTCTCTGGACTATGCATCAAGTTATAGATTCAATGACACCTAAGTGATGGCTCAGTCAACAGTTTATTAATAATCAATTATTTATGATAGTAAAACATTAATATAATCTAGAATGCGTAATGCAAAAGGAAAATTTAAAAAGTACAGATTCACATGTGGAAATGTGAAGCAGCTGTGACAAATACATTGTTCAGAAACATGCATAGTAGCATGAGATAAAATTGTGATTATAGAAGTTAAAAAGCTACTGAGAATATTTGTAGCATGATCCCAACTTGATTTTAAACACTGAAAATAAGAGATGCAAAGACAAGAAGAGGTTAATAAAAATATTAGTTATAGCTATCAATTGATGATAGGACCTAAAATCATTATTTAAGGTAATTATTTCATCACAGGCATTTTCAAAATGGTGCATAGTTGCACCTCATCACTCCAGTTCTAAATTGGAATTTGACGTAATTATTTGAGAGAAAAGAGCAACATGTTAGGAGCCTTGGAGAAATCAGAACAAGTAGAAATGATCCCTTAGACTCAAACCTAATGTACAGAATATATTTATGAAAAACAGTCTCATTGATTTCTTGTAAGGAATAGTCTTCCTATTGTTTATGGCCATTGCACATTTGATAAGCAGTCCTGAGGGGGAATCTCAAAGAGATATGTGCTCAAGCAGGAAGGCTGCTGTTTAAGTAGCATGTGTTGTGCACTTACCACAGGTGAGGTTTCCTTTACATAGTTCACTTTTTAAAAGCCAACTGAGAATGTTAAATTCATACTGGATTAATCTGTATTAAATACTATCCCTTCCTGTTTCAAATACTCTAATGTAAGACAAGTAATTGAAAAAAAAGTTTAATAAACAAATACACAAATGCAAGTATGTTCCTGCATATGTGTATCCACCTTCACATAAAGTTAATTAAACAAGGGAAAGTTACAATTTAATTAAAAAGTGTATCACTAGTTCTGGCCCTAGTGATAAGGTAGAAGAATATAATGGTTGTCACCTGTCTGTCTGTTTATTTGTCATTAATTAAAGCCCAGCTGGTAAAAGTACCCTTGGCACTTGAGTGGTGAGACACTACTCAGATTTAGTTGCCATGGGTGTAAATTGAGGTCCCTAGAGTCACTAAATCCATTCCATTCTTATTCCATCTAAGACACTAGCATCTATTAAGCCCAAATCCCTTTGTTAAAGCTGATATAAAGACCTGCAAAAATAACAAACATTACTTCTCAAAATAATTGTTTCAGGATTTCAAAGATGTTTCAGAGATGTCTAGAAATCCCAGAATATGCCCTGTACTCTTCATAGAATCCAGGAGGCTTAAGGAGCTCACATTGTGCTAACAATATCTCGTTCTCTGAGAAATATTGGAGTTAGAGCTTGTGGGAAATCTTTCTGTAATCTTGGTTTGGGAGTACACTTATAAATCAGATTTTCTGATGCCCCTCCCCCTGTCCTTTTGTTTAAAAATAACTATCCTGCCCTACATGTAATTATACTAAGTGGAGAGGGAGCCTGCTGAGTTACTTGAAAATTGCTTTCAAAAAGGTAGGCTAACTCTAGTCTAGAGGTAGAGTAAGGAATGTTCTAGAAAGCAAAAGAACACAGTTCCAGTTCAGATATAACTCCAAATCTGACACAGAATGAAGTGACATCTGAAAACACAGAACTATAATTCCTTAAACAACAAAATGCAGGGCCACTCAATATGCCAGCCACCTTGTAGTTCCATCCATGTGGTTTCTTTTGCCTTTCTGTGCATAATTCTTTCAATAGATGAGGTGATGCATTTGCATCATGTTCAGTCCAAAGTCAGCTAATCATGTTGTCTCCTTTGATGGCTGTAAATTCCATGACTCTGCTTTAAATGCCATCCCCTCGAAATATAGGATGAAGGAATAGATGGGTCATTACAAATGTTTCGCTGCTCTTGGAAAAAGAAGTTTAACATGCTTCAATGGGTTTAAATTAGGTGTGCTTGTGAAATATATCACATTCCCAATTTGTGTCAATGGAAATTATTTAAATATCGAGTGAGAAATTAAACAAGTGTCTGTGTGCCCATGCAGCTTCCTGTTGCATAGTTCTCCTGTCTTTTCTTTCTTTAAATATGAAGTATATCACAAATCAAATACATCTGATGATACTTCCTTGCTAGAAGGAGAAAAAAGATGTGTTAATTATAACAAATATGGATTGCTTGGATATTAAACTGACAAAGGCAAATTTCTACCTAAATGCATGGGTTTTCAAACCAAACTCCTCAAATCGAGGCAGAGAAGGGGTGCTTTCCAGAATTTACAACAGGGTATGTGCCAAACCTTATTTCTGGTTCCATTTCACTTGTACTCCAACTGAAGAGAGTCTGATCTGTAGATAGTCCATAGATGCTCCTTGGAGATTTTCCATCCTGAAAAACCATTGCTAATGTATTCCTCATATTATGAAATCCTCTTTGTACTCTAAGATGTGACTGGCTATAGCATAATTAAAGTTGTCTTTTGAAACATGACCAAGAACTATGGCATGGAAGATTACGGTATTTCCTATATTTCAAGATATGTCCAGAAGGGCTGAGGAGATGGCTCAGTCAATAAAGTGCATGCCAGGCAAGCATGATGCCCTGAGTTCAGCTCTCCAGCACCCATGTAAGTGGCAGCCATGGTGTTGTGTATCTGTAATGCCAGCACTCAGGAGGCAGGGATAGGTGGAGCCCTGTGCACAAGCTGGTTAATTGTAAGAGCAGAACAGTGAGCTCTGGGTTCCGTGAGGGACCCTGCCTCAATAAATAGGGTGGAGAGTGGTTGAAGAAGACACCTAACATCAAGCTTTGGCCTCTACATGCACACACACACACACACACACACACACACACACACACACTCAAACATGCATACATGCATGCATGCACACTAAATACATGCAAAAAATATTTTAAAAAAGAATGCAGACCCAGGTGGTAGGGGAAAGCTGATAGTTAAAAAAGATAATCTTCCATATAAAATGTAATGCTGAGTCTCAGAATGAATCTACTGTTAATCCTTGGTTTAGGAGAACTCTAGTTCCAATATCCACAAGCCAATGTTCTGCTTATTTACATATATTACAGTTGTTCACAAATATTGTATAATGTCCCTGAATACAGTGTGATATGACCCCTTAGTGAGTTTTCAAAGCAATGCTAGGCATTGCAACTCCCCTACTTTACTTTCAAATGAAAGAATTTACAAAATAAGCAGTTCTCTGAGTGCCCCTGGTATGACAAAGTTAAACATTGCTCAGTAAAATGTTTGCTTTAGTTTGTGTGCATTTCATGAGCTGGTATCATATGTCATAGTGTGAAGTAAAATTTGAAGCCAAAATCATAGGAACATTCTTTCCAATTGATATAAAGTCTTATTTATTATATTTTCATTTCAAAGTGAATTTTAATTTACAAAGGAGTGTGTGTATGTGGAACAAGTGGGTTGCTGGCTCTCGTGTGTGTGTGTGTGTGTGTGTGTGTGTGTGTGTGTGTGTGTATGTGTGTGCATGTGATTTTGGAAGAGGATGCCATTCACAGAAGAAAAGAATACATATTTGACCTCAGAATTGTAATCCTCCGCTGCATCCCTTCCAGTCTTGTCCACTTAGAAGGAGCAAACACCTTCTCTTACTCATTGCTGTGGTGAGGGACTTGAATGGTGTCTTTTGAAATGTGGATCATTTCCTAGAAAGGACATCATCAAAGACTGAGAAAAATGACATCATATTGGGAGATAGATTACACCTTTCTTCTTGGACAATTGAATAAGTGTAACATCTCTGCTTCATATATAAAGAAAATCACAAGTCAACTGGCCAGTTCATGGAATGAGCATTGGCCTCTGTTTGTTTGATTTTTGTCTTTGACAAGTTCATACATGTATGCAATGTATTTTGGTCATGTTCCCATCCATTATCCCCTTCCCATTCCCACTAAACTCTTCTTCTCAGCTAGTCTCTTTCATGTCTTCTTCATCTTCTTCATTTTTTTTGTGACTCACTGAGTTTAACTAGTGCTGTTTGCATGAGCATGGGTAGGCTGCTATTTACTGAGGGGGGGGGGATCCTATCAGTGGTTAGGCCAACAAAGAACACCACTCCCCTCCCCCAGCAGCTATTTACTACCAAAGAATAGCTTCTCCTCATGAATTGTTCTGTCCATGATGGAATCTTGATGAGCTCAATCACTTGACTCTTGAAACTGTAAAATTCCTTGTAATATCCTTACTTTGGGAATATAGTCATATGTCCCTGATTTTCTAAATTTCAACGAAAGACTCCATAATTATAGAAAACAAACCATGATAATTCACTACCCCCTCATTCATTGGACTATTCAAAAACATAGCTCCATTCTGAGGTTCTACAAATAGCTCGAGAGCAACATTCATGACATCTAAAACACAGACATCCCTGCTTAACATGGAATTTCATTTTGTACTTTCAATGTGTATTATTTTATTATTTATTTATTTATTTATTTATTTATTTATTTGAAAAATAGAGATAGGGGCTGGAGAGATGGCTTAGCAGTTATGCACTTGCCTGCGAAGCCTAAGGACCCCCATTCAAGGCTTGATTCCCCAGGACCCACATAAGCCAGATGCACAAGGTGGTGCATGCAATTGGAGTTCATTTTCAGTGGTTGGAGGCTGTGGTGCACCAATTCTCTCTCTATCTGCCTCTTTCTCTGTCTGTCACTCTCAAATAAATAAATAAAAATAAACAAAAATTAAAAAAAAAGAAAAGTAGAGATAGATGGATAGATTGAGAGAGAGAGAAGAGGGCTGTTCCAGGACTTCTTGACCCTGCAAACAATCTGCAGATGATGCACCATTTTGTGCATCTGGATTTATATAGGTACTGGGGAAATGAACCTGGGCTGATGGGCTTTGCAAGCAATCTCCTTTGACGACTGAGAAATCTCTGCAGCCCCCAATGTGTATTTAAAAGTGAGAGTTTGTTAAGAATAGGATATTCACCATGTAAGATGCATTAATTCAATTAAGTTGCTGCTTATCAAGACATAGTTTATAGCTTTTAATAAAATAAATATAAATCATGTTGTTTGGAGACATGCATTCTGAAGTATTTGCACTTTTTTTTAACAGTTTACTGGAATGTATTTGAAATTAACCACTTAAATTATGAAGCAGAAGCCCTATAGTTTGTATTCATTAGGACCCTAGAGGAGAAACTGAGACACTTGTCCAGCTTCAAATGATCAATAGGAGGAAACATGATCGTAATAAAATACCTTTATTGCAAGGGGATGTAGCTAAGTGGCAAAGGACTTGCCTAGAATGTGGAGATCCCTAGATTCAATTTCAAGTTGTGAAATAAAGAAGAAATAGACGAGTAAACAAAGAAGAAAGGGAGGGAGGGTGGAAAGGAAGGAAGGAAGGGAAGGAGGGAGGGGGGAGAGAGGGAGAGAGGAAGGGAGGGAGAGAGGAAGGGAGGGAGAAAGGAAGGAAAGGAATGAGGGAGGGAAAGAAGGAAGAAGGGAGGGAGGAAGGAAGGGCTTCAAAATAAATGCTGCTATTTTAGAACTTGATTTAAGTGTACTTCGTCCCAGGTCTATTTTTTGTTGTTCCTCAATTTAAGTTCAAATTTTACATCTCTTTCTCAAGTGCTTTGTAGTTAATGTTAAGTACCATTGTTTTTCAAGACACTTTTTTCTACCCATAGATTATTGTCTTCCTGTGGACAGAGACAATCTTCATTGGCTTACAAGATGCCAATAATCAGGACCTTTAAGTATATTCCAATGTCATTTTTACAAAAGACAGATACCAAGATGAAAAATTTAAAACACAATACCAAATGAAGAAAAATATGGGGTGATAGAATGTATGTTTATGGTTTCAAAATGTCATGAAAATCTTCAAATTAAAGTGATATATAGTTAATGGGTACTAACTTATAATTGATACAACCTTGTTATCATTTTATGCAGGTATCGAGGGATACTGACTAACAATGTTATTTTTTCATATTTTTCTTCTATTGCTACTTCTTTGTTGTGTACTAAAATATGCACGATAATATTCAGGAATGATTTGGTTGCAAGTAAACAAGTAGACTTCAACAATGGGGAGTATACTGGCCTAAAATTCTAGACACTCAAGAGGAGAAACTTTAGATTTGCTTTGACCTACTGACTCGACTCTTATCATCCCATGTTTCTCAGGCTCTTGCCTCCAAGGTCACTGGCTTCCTCCTCTGGTGGTCAAAGCATTAATTCCAGGATACATTGTGCAAAGGGAAAGAAAAAGGGACACTTTAATAATCTCTCCCAGAACATGAATTTTTTTAAAATTTTTATTTATTTATTTGAAAGAGACGGACACAGAGAGAGAAAGAGGCAGAGAGAGAGAGAGAGAGAGAGAGAGAGAGAGAGTGGGCACGCCAGGGCCTCCAGCCACTGCAAACGAACTCCAGATGCCTGCGCCCCCTTGTGCATCTGGCTAACGTGGGTCCCGGGGAATTGAGCCTCGAACCAGGGTCCTTAGGCTTCACAGGCAAGCACTTAACCGCTAAGCCATCTCTCCAGCCCCAGAACATGCATTTTTCTAAAATGACCCTGTATGTTCTATTCTTAGCCTGTTTTGCCAAGGTTTATCCCATTACGTTTCCTGCACACCTGAATAGGCCAATTACAAGACCTATGAGCTGTGGGTCAGCTGTGATTCACTGGAGATACCTGAGCCGAGTAGAAGATAAGTAGTAGGTACTTAAAGAAAATTGAGATCCTCCTGGGGAAAATAATGAGAAAATAGGCACTTAACCATCAGTCCTGCCCCAACATTCCAAAAATCTCTTCTTCTCAAGGGAAACCTAAGTTTACCATCCAAACAGATCTCTGTGGCCCAGTGTTTACCATGCATTGGCTTATGTTAGCTATAAAATGTTCCCATAGCAGAGAGTAATTTATCCACAGGAATTTCATACATGTATTATTTAGTTTTAGTATTTTGGAAGAATCCATTTCGTATATCAGCAAGAAAATTTTCTGATATATTTTGCATACCTCAAAAAGTGCGGAGCTCATGGGATTCACCAAAACAATTGATGCTATTTCCTTCACTCTCTACATATGTTTTTTGGAAAACGATGACACTTTGTAAGGCGTTTAATAATCCAGTACAACAGACATATCAAAAGTTCTTCAGAGTGTCTAAGGAAGACCATTTAAGTGATCATTAATCATGATAAATATCCCTTACCACAGACATGGTAGTGTTTAGTAGTAAGGAAATTTCATCATTATAATTTCATTCTTGGGGATACAATAGGAAAATATTTCTGTCTAAAAGAAATAGCCTCCTAACAGCTCAATAAAATGTATTTGGAGTGGAGTCATCATCTTATCTTTCTTCTGAGACAGTTTTGCTATGTAGTACAGGCTACCCCAAACTTGTTATTTCACCCAAGCTCTCATTAACCTCATAATTCTCCTGCTTCAGCCTTCCAGGTGCTATGATTATGGCATATAACATTAGACCCAGCCATTAGAGTAGAGTCATTATAGTTCATATTATTTAATATGTGATTGTGTTTTCATCCTCTTGACCATGAAATAAATCCATGGTTTTTACCTAGATGACTTATTTTCACATCACTCAAAGTAAAATTATATTAAATTTTTATTTATAAAAATCCATATGATATTCATACAAGTGTTTTTATTTTACTTAACATCAAGGGCTTCTTTAGTAAAGATAATGTAATCTTACTAAATATGTCTCTGATATGTTACCTTCTAATGATTTATTATATTGATTAAATAAATTCTCAATAACAATATTTTATTGTTTCTACATTTTCTTTCCTTAAGCTATCACCTTATTACATTAATTCATGATTAGTAATTTTTTAAGAACAGCTGTCCTAGGATATGTTAATAGCAATGCTTCAAGCATCAGAATGATATGAAGAATCAATATATTTTTGTAATTTCAAGGCAAAAGATCAGTATCTGTAATTTCAACAAACCTCAGTGAAGCCATTGAATTCAGCAACAAAGAACCACATGTGTGTATATGCATATAAAAGTATGTGCAATCAAGTTGGCAAATAACTGAGAAAGGAAAAGAAAGGACAGTCACAATGATAGTTCATTATGTGTGACACTGTAAACCACAGAGGCTAGAGGTATAGTCCTCTATGTGTGTAGACAGTGCTCTGACGGCAGCAAGATCACATCACCCAGCGATCCATTTCTCAGAACATACCTCATCTTAAGGCAAACCACGAAACAAATGAAAGACGCTCAAGTCTGAAAAGAATTAGAAATGAAATCAAATATGGATTATGTATATAAGACATTAGGAAAAGTTACTTGTCTTTAAATATATGTTCAAGGAGGTCAACTCTTCCCCTGTAGTTTACAGCAACCATATCCTATGGCAAATGCTGCTCTTCCTCTGGCAGAGTTCAAAGGTCAAGGAAATAAAAGAAGGTAGAGCAGCTGCCGATGTCCTTCTGCCGCTGAATTTGTTCTAAGATGGCAGCAGTTCATGCAGCTCAACATTTGCCAGGAATGAAGAAGCCAAGCTTGTGGTCCCTTCTAATACCAAACTGCTTGTGCCCCCCAGGTTGTCCTGTCCCTTCATCCATGAGCTCCAATGCCCATGCTCTACCCCTAGGAACCCTAAATAAAGTGTTGTTAGCAACTGAGTGATATTGACATAGCTATCAGCAATCTGCAGATTTTCATTTTGAACTGTGGCATTCTGAAATAAGTTGGAGCAAAAATAATATCCTTCTGTTGAAAGATTTGAAATTCTTTTATTGATAGGTGAAGTACAGGGTTAGATATGAGTAAGTGAGGAATGTTTTGAGAGGGCAGAAATAATAACCGGACTCGCAAACACGATTGTAGAAGGGAAGCGAGCAAGAAGAGAGGGAGAAGCCAGCTGTTCTCCACCCCAATTGGTATATTAAGCTGCAATTTACCTTGGGCTCTTCCTCTGCTTCTCATTGGGCTTGCCATTTTGCTTTATTCTCTTTGGAGTTCTATAAGGAATTATCAGCTTAAAGCCCTGTGGCAACTTACTGGGAAACCCTGGGAGGTCAGCAGTGTGAGCCGGCATAATGACATCTCCCTGCCTGCTCCAAAGATAGCATTCATCATCATTTAAACAGACACACTATGCTGCTCGACAAAACCTCAGCCATGGATCACATCGATGTCCCATTACAGAGCCAGCACTGTCCCAGTATCCACATGGAATGGAAATCTCAAGGCTGCATAGTAAGAGCCCTGATCCAGCTTCAAGGAAAATTACATGCACTAAATCAGCTGGTTAATTATCTGTGTCATTGACCTTGGAGCCTTGATGGGAAATATATTTCAGACATTGCATGGCTGTAAACAAAGGATCATAAGAGGAGCCCGTCACATAATTGACAGATTGACGTGCATTTAAACAGGGAGCAGTGAGAGGAGCTTCCCAGTTCCCAGTGCAAAGAAAACACCTTCCCTTTGCCATGCCACTCACTTCCTGTTTCTGTGACATGTGTCTCCCTCAGTTTCCCTGACAGCAATTTCTTATGCCTTCTAACTTCATTTGCTTTAAAGTTTTCTTGTTGAAAGAATTTTTCATGCCTCTTAATTGTCAAAAAAGTCTTCTATGATTTTTTCGCCTTCCCAAAAACTGAAGTTCTTAGTGTAGATATTTCCTCCACAGTGATGGAAAACATCATTCATGATGGCTTTATAACATAGTCTTGGGGCTGCAGATTTGGCCCATTCTGCAGCAAACTTTCCTAGAATGCGCACAGCCCTGCTTTTCCAGCACTCAGTAGGTAAAGGCAGACAGATCACAAGTTCAAGGTTATCCTCAGCTACATAATAAATTCAAGACTAGCCTAAGATACAAGAGTCCCTGCCTCAAATATGTGTTTATGTGTGTATGTGTATATATATATATATATATATATATATATATATATATATATATATATGTAAGAAAAGTGTTTCCATCCATTCTGTGAGCCTAACATTCACATTAATCACTGCAGCAAATCCAAAGAGTATAATCCATATGAATCCAAGGTTAAAACAGAATACACAGATGGAAATGGCTTCCTTACCCTTCACAAGGCCAGCACCCATGTATACTAGCCACATTTGTGGGAGATCAGTGACCATTCACTGAGCAACCAAGCATGGCCCATTCTGGTCCGTACCCTCCAAAGGAGCCACATGACCCTAACAACACAGGAAAATCACCATTGACATAGAAGTCTAAATGCTTATCTTATTCTCCCTGCTAAGAAATAAAAGATCCAGGGACTAGAGAGATGGCTCAGTACTTAGAGGCACCTGTTTGCAAGGCCTAACAGCCTGGGTTCAACACCTCAGTACCCACATAAAATCAAAGTGGCTCATGCATCTGGAGTATTTTTTTAATGGCAAAAAGTCCTGGACTTTCTCTCTGTCTCTCTCTCTTTGTCTCTCTCTCTCTCTCTCTCTCTCTCTCTCTCTCTCTCTCTCTCTCTCTCCTTGCAAGTAAAGGAGTTTTAAAAAAGAAAAAAAGAAAGAAAGAAAGAAACAGATCACTGAATAATGTATTATCTATGCCTGTGGCAAAATCTTAGAGAAAAGACAAGTTATAGTCTGGAAAAAGGTATGCTATTCCTAATAGATATAGTGCTTAAAATAACCTTTCCACCCCTGCTTTTTGTGGGCCTCGTCTATCCCTCTAGTCTTTCCCTTTATTCCTGACATGTGATTCTGGAAGTCTTCTGTTGACACTTAAATGGAAAGAAATTCTACTATTACTTGGTTAGGTATCAGATCATGTGGGAAGAATCAGTGGTCTTATTGGTTCATTCATTGCATTCATTCACTTATTCATGACATCATTATTCATTTACCCACTTGACTTACAAGACTCAAAAAAGTCAGATAGATAAGACTTGCTATAGGAGATGGGCACTAACTGTAGTAGTAAGTGAATGTTATCTGTAATTATAGGTGAAAAGAAGGCATAGCAAACTGCAAGGGCACATGCATCGAATCAGAGACTCAGCAAAGCTTCCCCGGGGAACCCACATGTCCACTGAGTCCTGAAATCTTCATGCAGTGTGTCCAGAGAAAGGATGAAAAGGTCAAGAGTGTTTCAAGCAGAAAGTGCAGCATCTATAAAAAGTGTAGAACTAAAATATGATCTATCAATACCACTGCTGGGAATATACTCAATGTAGTCCAGGTCAGCACACCACAGAGACGCCTCTTTACTGCAGCAAGTAGCCAGGTTACAGAATCAGCCTAGGCATCCATCAGGCAGATGAACAGACAAAGGAAACGGGTGTGGAAATGCCATGGAGTTTCACTCACCTATAAGGAAGAATGAAATTATATGATTTGCAGGAAAATGGATTCCATTAAAGATCATCATATTAAACAAATAAGCCAAGCTCAGAAAAACAAATATTGTGTTTTCTGTATGCATGAAAGCTAAATTATATGTAGACATGTACATACACATGTGCCATGAGGACAGATAGGGCTAGATTGCATGTATGCATGCGCACACATTGCAAGTAGAAGAGACACTGTTCAGAAAGGGGGAAAGGAATGTCTGAGGGAGAAGTTGATAGGAGCTTAACAGGTAAAGGAGGATAGATGGGGATGGGGAAAGTTTACAATACACTTGAACATTAAATGTCATTATGAAACCATCACTTTGTACAAGTAGACATAGAAACTAATCATTTGTAAGTGGTGGAGAAAGGAAGCTCTTGGTACATGGGAGGACTGTAGAACACCTGGCAGGCCTTAGTGAATGAAGAGGACCTGGGAGCTGAAAGCAATGTGTCAGCAAGGATTGTGTCATGCGAGACTCTGTAGGGCTTCAGGAGTTTACACTGTGTTTACAGCGGTGAGGAGATACGAATTTATGTTAAGTTGGGTGGTAAAAAGATTTAGTGCGTATGTTAGAAGATTCCTCGTTGTTTAGTACAGTATTGTCTATGAGCGGGAATTAGAAAGCTGCTGATTGGTTTGGTCAATAACCCTCACAGCGCTGGGGAGGTGGCTCAGTGGACGACGTGCCTGCTGCACAAGTGTGAGCATCTGAGTTTAGATTCCCCAGCACGCACACAAACGCCAGCTGGGCATGGTGGCCTGCCTGTAATCTCAGCACTCAGGAGGCAGAGCCAGAGTATCCTTGTCACAAGCTGCCTATCTAGACTAACTGAATCTGGGAACCTGGGTCAAACGAGAGGCTCTGCCTCAGCAAATAAGGTAGAAAGCAACTGAGGACACCCGAGGTCAACTTCTGACCTCCACACACACATGCCCACACATGACTGTGCAACCACACACATATACATCTACGCTCATGTGAACATACACACACACACACCACACATACACAGAATTCTGACAAAAATATCACAGGTGGTCTGAAAAAAGGTAATGATAGAAATGAAAGCAAGTGCATTCAGGAAATACCTGAGAATCAGAGTTGGCTAGAATTGATGACTTGGAAGAACATGGGAGTGAAGGGTATAAAAGAAGGAGTTCACTCTCTCATGTACGTCACTGAGTGGGACCAATTTATAGCTGTTATGAATATTTGAAGGTTACATTTGAAGAAAGGAAATCAATAAATTTTGAATATGTTAAATTTGAGGAATTTAAGAAACATTAAAATAGATCTGATGAATAGAAGTGTAAGTCTCTGAAAAGGTGTGAGGGTTGGTTCTGTGACTGATACGTGGGTACCTAGGTACTTCGTTAAATATACTTTGCTTCTGTGGAGAATGTTGGCATATAGCACTAACATTTGGATCACTGAACTGAGCTAAATAGATTGTTCTTTCCAATGTGAGAGTGGGCCTGACCCAGTCAGTTTGCAGGCTGCAAAAATGCTGATACTGTCCTGAGTAAGAAGAGACTTGTTTAGCCTGACTGATTGAGCTGGGCTGGGATGTGGGTCTTCCCTATCTTCAGGTTGGAACAGAAACATCAGTTCCTCTTGGGCCTTGAGTCTACCAGCTTCTGTACTGGAGCTAATACCATAAGCCTTTTCAGTGCGTAGGAGTTTAGACTTGGATTGTGATTCCAACATGTTTACTGGGTTTTTAGCTTACTAACTGCAGATATTGTGACACGAGCCAATCTTTTTTTTTCTTTTAAAAAATGTTTATTTTTATGTATTTATTTGAGAGCGACAGACAGACAGAGAGAAAAAGAAGAAAATAGATAGAGAGAAAATGTGCACGCCAGGGCCTCCAGCCACTGCAAATAAACTCCAGATGCATGTGCCACCTTGTGCATCTGGCTTGCATGGGTTCTGGGGAATTGAGCCTCGAACCGAGGTCCTTAGGCTTCACAGGCAAGCACTTAACCGCTAAACCATCATGAGCCAATTCTTTATAGTAAATCAGATACACATATATGCATGCTCATGTGCCTGTGCATAAGTGCGCACACACACACACACACACACACACGCTGCTGGTTCTGTGTCTAAGGAGAACCAAGACTTATACAGAAAGTATCTGGTGATGGGATTTTAAAATTATGACATGTGTTGTCTTCTGAGATGATCCAAACAAGGGGGAGAAAGAAGGGAGATGTGAAAATTGAGTTTAGAGGCATTCTGACATTAGAGGTTGAATACAGAGTGGTGCAATAAAAGAGACAGGAGAGAAGACCAGTAAGCAGACAGCAACCTAGGAGGCCGTGGCAGTGTGGAAGGAAGGGGAGGATGCCAGAGGATGGACACACATTGATGCACACGATGGCAAGAGTAAGGGAAGGAATGGGCAGTGCTCACTGGCTTGAGTAAAGTGTGAGTACGTGCTTTCACAGCTCTGAGGTATGCCCTGTGCCTGCAAATGGTAAGCGGAAGGAGGTAGAAGGGATTTACAACCCGAGTTAAAGCTGAGGAAGTGGAGATATGAGTAGGAAATGCTCTGAAACTTTGTTGTTGTAACAGAACAAAAAAGGTGGTTGTGGTGGCACATGCTTGTAATCTCTGCGCTGGGGAGACTAAAGCAAGTTCAGTGGCAGTCTGGGCTATCCCAGAAAGAGGAAGGGAGAGGAAGAGATGGAAGGAAGGAGACAAAGAGGGAAGGAGTGTAGAAAGAAAGGAGGGGGAGGTGAGCAGATCTAGAGCAAGAGGGAAGGAAGGAAGGAAGGGAGGGAGGAAGGAAAGGAAGGAGGGAAAGAAGGAGAATAGATTATAGAGGCACCTGTGAGGCTGGAAGGTCAGTTTTCCCCATTGCAAAGATCGATTAATTGGCACTCACACCGTGAGACTGAGAAACTAGTGGGGATTGGGAGGGGCTAGGCGAAAGAGAGTATGAAACAGCAAGTCAAATGCTGGCTAAATTCAGCTTGTGGAGCCACTGCTTTTCTGTTGAGCCATTTCAACATTTGGGGGCAGCTCTCAACATCCTTGTTTGCTGCACACAAAATCAGTCTCTTCCTGTAGTGAGCCTTGGGAAGTGGCTTGTGAGATGGACTGGGTAACGGGCACGGAAACCAGAGCTCATAGGCTATAACAGCTTACAACTAAGAAATGGAGGTCCAACAGCACCTAGAGCCTGGACAGGCAGCCGAAGTTAGAAAACCCACTCTGCACAGTCAAGTGAATAACCCTCCTGGAACCACCTTAACATGAAAGAGGGGTTTACACAACAGTGAAACTGAAACACACAGATGCTCTTCTCTGTATCATTTCCACGATAGAGCAGTTACTGAACGTGTGGAGTTGTATTAGAATCCGTGGGAGCGTGGGAACAAAGGAGGGCCCATATATTTTCACTAGACAAAAGTAAGAATTCCATCTAGCAAGAGAGTATTGGGACATGAAGAAGGAGGAGGGCGATTAAGAAACGCAAAGCAGGAGGGGACCGTCTCCTGTAATATTTATTTGTGACAGGTAAGGCAGTCCATCAGATCACCTGAACCATGGATAATTGTGTTATTGTATTAATTACTCTCTGTAGTGACTTTCTGAGCTTTGGACTATTTAAATTCCAGGATGAGAAAGTGCTAATGGATATGGTATTGTTGAAGGAGTGAATTAGTCTCTCATGCTGGGCTGCTGTCTGAGAGAGTTTTAAATGGTAACCCACAGATAGCTGCGCCTCCTGCTTTTAGTGCCCATTCAGCCATTTGTTTCTATTAGTAACAGAGCGACTCTGGGGTCATGTAAAAATTCTAAAAGGAAGGAAAGGAAAGTAGATGTCAGTGGGACACTTCAAAAAGATTAATATGTTTTGCTGTGAGGCTGTTTATGAACCACTTTATTGTGTACATTGACAATAAGCCCCCAGTAGCTCATATTTGAAAGGGAAATCATGTATCTTTAAAATTTCCAAATCAAAGCTCTTTGAATGCTTTTTTTCTCAAAAAAAAAAAATTCTTTACATAACAAATTCATTTGGTGATTTGGTACCAATCCCTCACTATACCTTCATCTCTTAGCTATTTTCATCTGTCCAGCCTGGGTTTTCACATTCACAAGGTCTCTGCACAAATATGCTCATGGAAGGACACCCCAAAGTTCCATGCAACGGCTCATGGAAATCTAATGCGATGACAGAGGGGCCTTGTACACTGTACATATTCTTAGGAGAGACAAAGCCAAGGTCTTCAAGAAGAATGAGTCTGGAGGAGAAAGTGCCAGGCCAGGTACTCATTTCAAGAGAACGTCTGTGGAGCGCCGCCCTTTGACTGGTCACTTTGCACAAACTTGCTGTCCTCCTCCTCGTAATAATCTTGTAGCTCAGCACACCCCTGCGCCACTTCCGGAGTGGGAGGAGCACAACCAAGACCCTCCGCTGCCTCCCGAGCACCGGCCTGTGGATCTTCAGCACAGACCAAATTTCTATGCTTCACATCGTGGCATTTTTGTGTGAATTCTGCCTTGACTAGACTCCCCGGAAAGCAAAGCCTGAGGCAAAAGCTTATATGCAGTGTTTTATTAGGAAGTGCAGTTACAACAAAGCAGGGTCGTGGGGGGAAAGGCATGAAACAAGAAGGAAGTGAGAGTCAATACAAGGACAAATTGCTGGTGCCATGCTGGCTTCTTTTGGGAATGGTGAAAGCCAGGCTCACCAATGCCTCTACCATGCACAACTGATGTCCAAAGAGCCATGTGATCAAGTGTAACTTCAGACTGTGTCCCCGGGGGAAAAGGAAGAAGTTATCTGCCAGCTCCCATTAGCCACTGGTCAAAGTTCACTCATGGAATAACTGTCCTGAATGTCTGTGGGTTGCACAAGTGTGGCACTGGGCTAGTCCCTGGGCACCACTTGTTTTAGTTCTTACAAAAATAGAAGTCCTAGGGCATGAGGTGAGAGGTGCTAAGTGTGATGACATAAGTAGCTGTTCAGTTCTACCCTTGTGGAATTGGCCAGAATCCATGTAGAGCTAGTCACAGAGAAGCAGAGCAAGACAGAGAAAACGGTCCAGGGCATGGAAATAGACAAGGCTCAGGGGACCCAAAGACATACCTGCCATGCTTTTCAGTGAGAATGACTCCCCTGCTGCCATCTGGACTTATACCCTGACAATTCTCTGAGGATGAATAGAAAACACAATAGTACCCTTGAAGGAAGCAGCCAATGTCAATGTCAGAACTCTGAGCTCAAAACGTTGATGAAACCAACCACAACTCCACCTACACAGTTGATTCAGAGGACGTGACTGTTTGCCGTCTCCACCAGCCAGTCTGCATTCCCTCACGCTCAGTGAGCACAAGAGCTTGTCTGTGTGTCTTACCTGGCGGACTGACACAGACCTTCGTTCCTGAGAATCTGGCTGTTGTTAGCATCTTAGGCTGTGGTTCACGCAGTCACCCATACGCCATCCTCATCTCTCCATACAGTAGCAACAAGCTACCCTCCTGTGAATCCTCTCGACCCCAGACCTGTCCTCCCTGCTCCATTCCCTAGCAGCCCTTCCCGATCCTCATGAAGTCGTGATCCAGTAAGTAATTTACAAGAATTGCTCTCTTGACCTATGACAACCTGACCTGAGAAACTAGATGGCCCAACACAAAGATTCCCCACCACAAAATCCTAGAAACTAGACCTTCTAAGTTGTGAAAACGATGCTTGCAAGGGACAGCAACACAAATTTCTTGATTTAGTTAATAGAGCCAACCCTGCTTCTACCCCCTTGGTTCTCGGGCTCTTATCATCTAGCAAGTATTGTCTGTCCCCAAGCTAGTGCCCTTACTGAATCCTTAATAAGGGCATTCTATTGCCACATGAGGCCAGCTGTTTGTAAGTGAAGTATCATATAGTATAACAAGAGGGCCGTTCTGTAATTTAGACAGTGTGCTTTCTTCATCATAAAGTGTCTCTGAAATGGTCTAGTTAGGGGTGGGTGAGCAGGTGACGCTCACGCAAAGGAAAGGGGAACTATGCGTGGAAAACGTGGAGAACCCAAGCAGGACAACTCACTGCATCCATCGAAGCACAGGGGAGCTGGTGTAGCGTGGTGCCGGTGCCCTGGCAGTCTATGTAAGGAGTGGGCCCTGCTGCGGGGAGGTGTGGAGTCTAGCAAGAGCCAGGTCATTCACGGTAAGAGCCTGTGCAGTTGAGCTCCCGTGTACTCTCCATCCTTGCTCCCTGGCCTCTGTCCATGGGCTTTCTTGGCCTGTGCTGAGATTACCAAGGACACAGGCAAGGTGAGTGAGCCAATCTGCCCATCTTGTTGTAAAGAGCCTCCACTGCAATGCGGTCTTTCTGCTTGGCATTCCCCTGAGACGCATAGCTCTGCATGATTTGTGCCTACTCACATATGCTCATTAGCACATGATTTCTGCAAACCTCTTTGCCCCTGACTTTCTATCCTTCCCTCGTAAGTTCCTGATAGACCCAGCAGTTTATTCCCCACTGTCTATATAGCCACATCTCAGGCCATTCCTCTATCAACACAATGGAAACAGCTAAGTGCACTGCTGGAATTTCTGCACAGTGAGGGTATTTCCTTTTATTCTCCTCCTTTAGAGTTAGACTTTGGTATAGCATCAGCTCAATTTTAGCTAATACCAGTCTATAGCATGACAATCTATCTGTGAAGTATCAAACAGTACAAAATCATTCCATTGAACTTAAGTTACCCCACGGCTACCACCACCATGGCATTGTAGGTGTGGGCTCCAGGACAAGCGTCAGCACTCCAGATGTTGATGGCAAGGTATAGTGGGCCTCCTACTTTATCCATCTCTTCTGGATCTTCTTATGCATGATGCCAAAGCAAGTAAGTTCCAAATGCCATCCTGAGGGTGAGTTTCCAAGATACCAACTCAGACTCAGAAAGCTAAGACTTGAATTTTAAATATAATAATAAAATAAATAAGCTCCATGTGCTACTCTATTACTGGGGAATATATTTTAAGAGAAGGGAGTTATTGAAAAGAGGTCATGAGGCAGAGAAGAGAAGGCATTTCTAAGGTGTGATGGTAAAGTAGATCATGGCTTGCTGCCAAGCAGATGGGTTGCTCAGTCTTGAGGGCATGTCTTCCAAGAAGCCATAGGAATAACTTCTTCAGACAATCCATCTGTAGGAAGCAGAAGTAAGAATATATCTGCCAGTGCCCATATGTCAAAGATGTGTGACTCAATGTGTCTGAGGTGTGCCCCGTGAGATAGCTGATCCCTCATCCTGCAGGACTGAGATTACTGGGGTCCTCATAGACATCTCTTTGGCATCTTACATCTCATCATCCAAAGCAAAGACATGAGCAAAATATAAAAGTAAAGTCAGCTGGAGAGATGGCTTAGCGGTTAAGGCTCTTGCCTGCAAAGCCAAAGGACCCAGGGTTCAACTCTCCAGGACCCACATAAGCCAGATGCACAAGGAGTCACACACACCTGGAGTTCGTTTACAGTGGCTGGAGGCCCTGGTGTACCCATTCTCTCTCTCTCTCTTTGAAATAAATAAATATTTTTTTAAAAAAAAAGATAAAGTGTGGCCAGATTCACAGTGCTGCAAGTTGAAATTCCATGAACTTGGTTGGAACCTATACAGAGGTATTTCCTACAACAGCTGCTGGGCTGGAACAAGTGGCCAGAACGTTGAAAAATAGGTAAAATCGGAATGATTTGAAGAAAGTATCTATCAGATACCAGTACTTTCTCCTCTGTCTCTTCCCTTCTCTAAGTCCTCCTGTGCGTGTGTGTGTATGTGTGTATGTGTGTGTGTGTTGCTTTTTGTTTCTGGTTACTAAAGCATGCATCCCCTACTAATAGTTTCATTTATGTTGCTGCTAATATGCCCTTCTCCACATTACTTCCCACCTACCAACTATATATTCCACTCTAAACGAAATCACAGAAATATTTCTGAATTTTTGAAAGTGTCTCCCATGGTGTCCTTCAGCCTACTATACAAATATGGATTGGATGCTCATCATGAGGTTGGCATTGTGTTGTCAAATAAGAATGTGGAGAGTAAGATGTGGCCCTTGTTCTAAGAGCACAGACCATCAAGAGAGAACATTCAAAATCAGGTACTTCTCTGAACTTGGAAGAATAAAATGAGTTTTTGTTGTTGTTGTTGTTGTTGTTGTTGTTGTTTTTTAGAAGAGATGACTTCTGATCCAAGTATCAAAGTCTGAGGAGAAGTTGGTGCAGAATGATGAATGGGAACAACCTCTCAAACAGAGAACCTTGAGATCAAGGCCCAGGGTTGGGAGAGCATATAGAGAAAACTTTAATCAGCCCTGTTACTCACATTTAAAAAATCCTCAGAATCCAGGTGTGGTGGCACATACCTTTAATCCCAGCACTCAGGAGGCAGAGGTAGGCAGGGCACTGTGAGTTTGAGGCCATCCTGATACTATGTAGTGAGTTCCAGGTCAGCCTGGACTAGAGGGAGACCATACCTCAAAAAACCAAAGCTAGGCTGAAGAAATGGCTTAGCAGTTAAGTGCTTGCCTGTGAAGCCTACGGACCCTGGTTCGAGGTTCGATTCCCCAGTACCCACATAAGCCAGACATACAAGTTGGCAGATGCATCTGGAGTTCGTTTGCAATGGCTGGAGGCCCTGATGTGCCCATTCTCTCTCTGCTTCATTCTCTCTGTTTCTCTTAAAATAAATAAAAATATTTTAAAAAGCCAAAACAAACAAAAAAGCCTCAGAGATGTGATGGCTCATAGGTTGAATGAAATCTTTCATTGTAAGTCAGGATTCACTCTTCAGGTAGTAGTTGATATCAAGTACCTACAAAATTCTAACTAAAAACAAAATTTTAGAATTCACTCTTCTCTGTATTCTTTGGTTAAAAATAGACTCACTTTGTAGCTACAGAAAAACCAACTGTGGAGCTAATGACATTGTGTAAGCAGGGGATGACAATGATTTGAACAAGTAACATGGCTCGGTAGAGGATGTTATGTTTGTGCAAGATGTGTCTCCCCCAAAAGCACATGAAGGCTTGGTCTCGGCTAGTGAAAGGTGATTGGATCAGGAAGGCACTGACTTCATTAATGAGTTAATCCATTGATGGGCTCATACTGAATGGGATACTAGGAAGCAGGAACCTGATGCAGGAAGTAGGTCGTGAGGAGCTTGTGAATGAAGTACATAGCTTCCCCGACCCTGTCTTTCTTGCTTCCTGGCTCCCATGAAGTGACTGAGCAATTTGGATTTTACCCCAACTCCTCCATTATTCTTATTTTTTCCTAACCATGATCCAGAAACAACTAAGACAACTGACCATGCACTAGAACCTTTGAAACTATGAGCCAAAATAAGTTGTTTATGTTGGGTATTTGTCTCAGTGATAAACGTATCAGTAGGGCAGACTGGGGACTTAGAGAGAAAGAAATAATATAAAGATATAATTAAGTGGTAACATTAGTAGAATTTTATAATCATTGAGGTATGAAGATCAAGATAAATGGAGATATATTGAATGACTTAAAGTTTTATGACCTGGCTTCTGAAAAGGATATGGTATAATTAGCTAAGATTAGAGGTATGATACAGACTTCACAGAAAATGTGATTCAATCAGTTCTAGATATGTTAACACTAATGTGCTCATGAAATACTCAACTTGAAGGCTAGAAAAAGAAAAGCCAGGGCTATGTAATACCAGCTGAGATTTACTGGCCTAAAAAAATATATATGTGAGATCACCCAGGTAATTATCTAAAGAGAAGAGATGAATGAATCATGAATATATTCTTAACTAAATCCAAAGCATAAGGACAAAGCAAAGAGAAACCTACAGAAAGGAAGCCGTCTTCAAGAGAGAATTCAATGAAAGCCAAAGAAGAGTTTTGAAAGTCAGGAAAAAACAAAGGTGCTATCCACGTGCGAGAGGAAGGATGTAATTTCCCGAGAATGAAAGGAAAGACATAAGCAAGGATCTAAGTCTGGATGCAGCTACCTTTGATGTAAGAGTTAGAGGATGGGCAGCCCTAATTGTGTCGCTGAAGTAAGGAGTGAGAGATAATGAATGTCTATGAGGCCTGACGGGGTGATCTGGTGTGAGGAGGGAGGGGTATCCTAGTCTATGTTGGGAAGAATATGAAGAAGGAACAAGATAAATCAAAAGTTGATAGGAGGATGTGAGGGTCCAGGTGTTACTAGATGCTATAATTTAGAGATCAGTGAACAGAGACAAAGAAGGGAAGAGAGCAAACTGTGAGTCTAATCTAGGGCAGGAGTCTGAAAGGGTAGGGACTCTGAAAGAGTAAAGTGGCCAGGATAGTTGAAACACCTGTTTACCCCAGACTATGAGAAGTTAATTCTAGCCAGAATGAAGAATCTTAAACTGGAAATAAGATTGAAGAGAACTTATAGGGGAGGGTGTCAGAGAGCTATCATAGTAGGCAGGCTGGAAAATGGAATACGAAATCCAGATGGTTCAAACCTACTCAGGGATCCACTGCAGAGCTGTCTCTTCCCCAGCATGCTCAGCCCCATTATTGCAAGCCCTAACTCCTCATTTATTCTTCATTAAATTGTGGTTTTCCTATATCTCAGCCTTTTAAAAATGAGACAAGTGAATTAGGTTAATCTGTTGAGCTATCTCATAAGATATTGATGACTAATGAACTCTTGATACATTATCCATCTCAGAAAATGGACTCATGATGATAGTAACTTCAAACAGGAGTTCCTTCTGAGGAGTACGTACAGTGTAATTTTACTACTACACTCCCCTGGGCTCCACCCTAAGATATTCTGATTCAGTGGCTCTGTGATCAGGGCTAAACATCTGAATTTTTGCAAATCCCTTCATTAAAAAGGCAGGTTAATAGGAAGAGATGGGAAAGTAGATGATCTTTCCAGTTCCTCAAATCAACAACTTCTTTATCTGAATCACTGTAATTGATTGTTTCTCTGTAAAGCTTTTCTATCTCCCACTTCCTGGTTTTTTTGTCCACCATGACCATCTCACAATAACCCTGGACAACTTTGGGGTCCTTTTCCTCTGGACATTAGGACATACAGGAGGAGACATGACCTAACAAGATCCAATTTGAAGCTCTTTCTGAGATTCAGAAATGGATTTGGAAGCCACAGTTTACAGTGATGTTGCCAATATGGGCAAATTTCAGGCACTGGTGGTCATCTTTCAAAATACTGGTAAAAGTTTATCTATAAAATGTAGCCAAACCCACGAAAACAAAAATGACAGTAGTTCCTGGTTTTGGTTCTTAAAAGCTCACTCAGCCCTGTGCACTGTTCTAAGATCCTTCCCAGTTTAGGGGGTGATGGAATTGATTTCTATCATTTGCACTTACCAACTCCTGATATATATACAGATATAGATGTAGATATATCCATAGGTATGAAATAAGTATTATAGAGAGTGAAGTAGAGATGATGACATAGATATATAGTCAAAAATATATACATATTGATGGCAAAATTGTACAGATAAGGATATATAAAGTGATAGAGGTATATAGTTATATAGTGATATATAGAGAGTGATAGAAATATATGGGAATACCTATAGATGAAAGAGATATAGATGTCAAATTATCTAGGCATAGATAGAAAGATAGATAGATGTATAGATAGATAGATAATAGATGATAGATAGATAACAGATGATAGATTAGATAGATAGATAGATAGATAGATAGATAGATAGATAGATAGATAGGTGCTATAGAGATCAGAGATAATGGGCTGGAGAGGTGGCTTGGCAGTTAAGACATTTGTATGGAAAGCCTAATGACTCTGGTTTGATTCTACAGTTTCCACATAAAGCCTGATGCATAAAATGGCACATGCATATGGAGTTCATTTGCAGTGACTAGTCTCTCTCTCTTTCTCTCTCTCTCTCTCGCTATGTATGTATGTGTATGTGTGTGTCTCTGCTTGATAATAAATAATAAAAAGATATAGAGCTTTTGAGGGACATATAGAGTATATGGTGAATTTTGCCAAGTATAACACCCTATGATTTCTCTGAGTCCCTGCCTTCCTGTTGAAAGGAAACCCTTATATGTCTACATGGTTTATACTGTAGCAAAGTCAAATAGGACCTTACTAATGTGACTGTTGAATAAAAATTAGAGAGAAGTTCTAGATGGTAGCTTGTATCCTACCAGGAGTATTATATATTCAAGAAAAAGGCAACTCTAATTAGCATTGAATTTTTTCTGAGGTTCTGGGTTTTGTTCATTTTTTTTTAATTCTGTTTCTTTCCTTTCATTATAGGGTTAAGGATTGAACTCAGGGCTTTGCACATGGTTAGTGAGTACTATACCACTCAGCTACATTTGAAACCACTAAGAGTATGTATTGAATAAAATTTGGAAATGTGCTCTTGCTTAGAAGTGATCTGAACTAAATTTCTAGCCTTAGTTATGCCATTCTCCATCAAGGTAATTTAGGTAGATATTGGTCCTCTCCATTCTGGCATTAGGTAAAAAACAAACCATGTAATTCTAGATTTCTAAAAACCAGTTATGAATGGTCACATACATATGGGCATGCCTTTAAGTATTTAAAATGCCCTAAAGTTCATTTGTTCTCTGTTGAAATGCCATTTATTTTATCTTCTATAGTTTAAATTTTGTTAAGTAAATTTCTATGTTAAGCATGCCCATATAGACTGGCTGTGTCCCAAGAAGAATGTTTACATGCCAGCGTCAGAATCAGCGAACGTGGGGTGCACCCACATGAACAGGTGGACTTGGAACCACAGAGAGGGAGATGAGAGAAATCCTTATCAGGAGCCAGCCAAGTCCACTGTTGCTGCTATTCCTCCTCCAGGCAGAGCTATAGAGGAGATGACTTGATTTCCTCAAATTGTGCCCATGAGATAATTAAGCATAGATCCTTCACTTCCTCAGAAAGCCCCATATGGGAAAAGGATGCGCAAGACCAACACAGCATATGTGAAAATGTGTCAAATAAAAAGAAAAACACACTCATTTGAACATTTTTAAAAATCAAGATTAAAAAAGAGATAGCACCCAGGGAGTCATAAAAAAGTTGGCTCTAGGCCACAAAACTGTTGCTTTTAATTTCTATACAGCACAAGAAAATTCAGTGTCATGAATAACATTTCATTAACATGGTTACCTTCAAAAGGTTTTATTACCAAATTTAGATAATAGAGACAACATAGGGCATTTTAAACTGACATGTGCTGATTTAGCATTTACTCATTAATGGGATGAGCCAGTGGAGAAACAAAATATGTAGGACATCTCTGAACATAAAAAATTGGACTGATTTCTAAAGAACATAAAGTCAGAAAGTGACAAAATAATCCTCCCACACATTTTATATTCTTCCACCACTTAGGTAGGTTGGTTGGGTTACATGTGCCTAACAGTGGCTTTCTAAAGATCCCATCACTTCAGGTACTGATACGTAAACAGACAAATAAAACTATGCAGGTAAATGTGTAATGGCTGAAAGTGGAGCATTTTTCTCTTCTTCCCAACAGAAACCCTTCAGCTGAAAGCCTGTTGTTTATCATTCCAGCATTACATGTGTGGGGGAAGGGGGTGAGTCCATTTGATTTAACCGTGGCATTCAAAATTCCTATAGGTAATTGCTCTAGAACTTGAAAAATTGGAAGCTCAGTTTGAGGGGGCGGTGCTGGTCAGAGTCTATCTTCTCACTTTCTAAGGTTCTGCACTCCCTTGACTTTCCCCTTCCCCATGTCTGTGAACACCCTTCTCTTGCTCCCCTTTCCCACGCACCAAGACCCTGCTGAAGCAGTGTCTCCTGCTTTTATCTCCTACAGTTATCCACCCAATATTCACAAAAAAAAAAAAAAAAAAGCTGCAGATCTGGTCTGGTTCTGTTCTAATTGTGCGGTCTCTACTCTGTGGAGAGAATTAGTCAAAATTGGGCATTATACAGATTTAATGTCCCAAATCTAAATGAGGCTTTTGTTGTCACTATTTTTTGATTAGTTTCTTCTTTCTGTTTTTAAGATGCGGACACATTATATAGCCTAGGCTGGCCTCAAATTCTCAACTGCCCTTGTACCCCAGCCTTCAAAATTCTCTTCCTTTATCCTTAATGGCCAGTATACTGCAGTATTATATTCATAGCCTTAATTCTCCTTACTTTACATATCAGCCAGTCCAAGCAGATCTTTTCCACTCTATAGCCTTTACATATGCTAATAATTTATGCTAATGACTACGCATCTGACAGATTCATCCCTGGTCTCAGTCTCGAGCTCTGAGTCTGTGTATATAGTTACTCCTTCTGCATCCTCACATAGATGTCACAGGTACTACAAATTTAGAAAGTCCCAGACTAAATTCATAAGCAGTTCCTATTTCTGTGCTTCTTGTCTTAAAGTATTCTGCTATATAAAATAAGTTGTTCAAGACAGATGCCTGTAAATCGCTCATACGTGTCTCCTTCTCCCTTGACCTCAACATCACAGCAGCTGCTCTACTCAGCTTCATCCTGCGTTCATAGCAACGTTCTCCCTGAGCATGTCTTCTCCTCCTGCCGCAGCTGACTCATCCAGGTCCCTGTGGACCACTGGGTCTCAGTAGATGCAAGGACACAGGAGCTGAGGAACATTGGGCTCCAGCACATGTAAGGATTCAAGAGGGATAAAACACTAGGCTTCATGGTGCCATAGGAATTCAATAGAGAACAGCTAAAATATGTATGAGGAATCCAAAAAGGCTTCATTGAAGAAAAGGCATTTTAATTTAAGTATGAACATAAATCGCAAGTCTTCATGTTCTGTTGGATACTGCCACAGGCCTAGCTAAACAACGGGCCACCCATTCACAGTCTGTGTGCACAGTATCATCTGAGTGTGACCTTCCATCCCTCTAACACACATGTACAAATACTGACCAGGCAAGACACTGAGGTCCCATTATAAGGTATTTGTTATGAACCTAGTAGGTAATGTGCATTTGAACAAGTGTGAATTCCTTCTTTGGCCATGTTTTCTTTTTACTTCTCCATATGGCGCCATCTCTCTATGTCTTCCATTTGTATAATGGATTACAGTTCCCAAGTGGTATTTACTTAACCCTCACAGGAAGAATATGTCAATGTTTTAGGAAGAGACTCAAAATTCAAACACACACACACACACACACACACACACACATTGCAAGCTAGTGTTGCCTATTTTGCCAAGGTGTTTGATACATAGTCAGTTAAGCAACTCCAACATACAGTTAGTGTGAAGCCAGGAGGGAAATGAGGGTCCTGCACTTCACAAATGCAAAATCCTGACTCAAGCCAGGGCCTGCTTTGGGGAGCATCCAACTTCTATATTCTTAAGCCCTTTCCTGTCTACTTATACTAACCTTTCTGTTTCATCTTCTGTGCTTTTTATTTCCTTTTCTCCTTATTCTCATTCCCATCTCCCTCCCTTCTTGTGGCACAGTGAATCTTGCAGCTCCCCAGCATGGGGTCCATCCCTGCTGGGAACAAGGTGATTGACCATAACATGCAAGTCAAGGGCTCTCATACTTCAATCCTCAGCTTTTTCATCTAAGAATATTTTTCTTTTAAGTAGATTCTTCATGGCCTCATCTCTAGAGGCTTGAATTCAAATATTCTGGAATGAGGCCCAGGTACGAGTATTTTTTTAAATATTTCCCAGCCAAATCCTAAGATGCATTTAGTATTGAGAACCAATATCTAAACATTCTCTCTGTATTGTAATTTGTTTATAAAAATGGGCTTATTAGCCTGAAAGCTATGTATAAAAACTTTGTTGAGGCTGTAGAGATGGCTTAATGGTTAAGGTGTTTGCCTGAAAACCCAAAGGATCCCAGTTCAACTCTCCAGGACCCATGTAAGCCAGATGCACAAGGGGGCATATGTGTCTCGAGCTCGTTTGCAGTGGCTGGAGGCCCTGGTGCACCCATTTTATCTCTCTCAATCTCTCTCTCTATCTCCCTCAATTCATCTATCCCTCTTTCTCTCTCTCAAATAAATAAGTAAACTGTAATAAAAAAAAAAAAAACTGTTGAAGTCAGAGCTTCACCCAAGCTGAGCATGTACTGTACAACATAACTGAATCTTCAGCATCACCTTAAGAAAAAAATCGCAAATGTTCCAAGGAATGAAGTCATTTTCAAAGATCCTATCACTGGACAATGGTTTAGTCAGGGAGGTTGTGAACACAATGGATTCTAACAACTTTGTTCACCAGCATTTCTAGTAGTAGAGGGTTCTGTGTTTGTGTTTTGTTTTGCATTGTTCTTTGCAAGAGGAATAGCCCCTCGTTCTTTTGGGAGAAATATATGTTCCTTGGTCTTGCCCACGTGTGTATGCTATGTAAATGCATGTATGCATGCATGTTTGCTTATATGTATGAACATGTGGGGGGGATGTGCACGTGTGCATGTTTATGTGGACGTAAACTTTGAGTGTCACTCTCAAACCGCTGTTCATCTCCTTTGAGCAAGGTCACTTGCCAATTGGGGTAGACTGGATGGCCAGCAAGTTCCAAGGATCTGCCTACCTCTGCCTCCTTAAACTGGTACATAACACCACACCCAACAATTTTATGTGGGTCCTGGGGATCAAATCCAAAGGTCTTCATGCTTTCAAGGCAAGCACCTTACTGACTGACTATCTTCCAGCCATAGAAATATCTTTTTAATCATACACTTGGACATCTGATGTGATTTGAATTCTCTATTTTGTTTTAAAGTTTAGAGCCAAATGATCAGTGGAGCTTTCTAATGTTTCTCGATGTTGTGGTCAGTAATATCTCTCAAGAAGGAATGACTACTGCAAGCGTGTACCCTAGCCATGTGAAACAAAAGGAGTGCTGCCCAGTGGGTCTTGGTGTCATGTTGCCAGGGCAGTGTTGAGCTCTCAGGATCATTTCCCATCCTGATCTAAGCAGGTGGTTTGCTAACAGTGGGAAATACTTTGAAAGCTGAGGAAATAAAACATCTGTAGCCTCTGGTATTTGCAGGGGAGGTGTTTGACACCATTATCTGGATTCCCGCAAAACAACACAGCTCTAATTAATTTAACACGTCAATGGTATTAAGTTGGAGTTGTTACAGACTAAGGCAACTACTTCACTTGGGGCTCAGCAGGTTTCAAAAAGCAACATGCCTATTGATAAAGCATTCTTCTCATCTTGAGTCATCCCCAGAACACTAAGAAAGCAAATAATTCTATCAAAGAGAATACTCTGTGAAAATGAAGTCACTTGTCAAAAAGATAGTCTTTGGTTTCTGTTTTAGTCAAGGCTCTTGTGAGGAACAGAAAGAGAGAGTGTGTGTGAGAAAGAGAGAGAGAGAGAGAAGAAATTTCCCAAGAGAAATTGGTTTGTGCAAATATGGAAGCTAGAAAGTCCAAAGGCCTGTTGTGTGCAAGTCAGAGTCCAGGGAAGCTGGTGGTATAAATCAGTCCAAGTCAAAAGGCCAGAGATCCAGAAACAGTGATAGTGTAAATCCAGTCCAAGGTCAGAAGAAAATGCAATGAAATGTCTTCGCTCAGTTAGGCAGTAAAAAAGGAGGCAAACTCTTCCTTCCACTGCCTTTTGTGATATTTAGGTCCTCAATGGGTTGACCAACTCCTGTGTGCACTGGTGAGGGCAATCTGCTGAGGCTACCAATTAAAATGCCAGCCTCACCTGGGACTACTCTCATAAGTGCCCCAACAAGCAAGGCTTTATCTGGCACCCTGGGGCGTAATCAAATGACACAGACTTAGTCATCACAGTGTCCCCTCTCCCTTGCCAAGCCATAGAACTTGTAGGGTGCTCATAAGTGGAAGCATTATGTATTCCTCTTCCCTCAGTATCCCATCATGAATGTTCTTCTTCCGAAGACCATATATTTACCCTTCTTTGCCTCCTCGAAGCCAGCCTGCTCAGGTTCTCTGTGAAGTCAACCCAGCAAGTCTGAGGGTTCCAAGCTGTCAAACTCCAGATCTCTGATGAGTTCCTGTCAGATTACCAACTCATTTGGAAAAAATGGTAAACATGAGCGGGTCTGGCTATCTGAAATTGAACCAAGGGACTCCTTCCATATTAGTTACATTGCTATAAGCTAATACCTGACATGAGCAAGAGAGGAAAGGTTTATTTGGGTTCACAGTTTCAGAGGGAGAGCCAGGAAGGCATGGAGGAGCAGCTCCATTGCTAGCAGTGGGAACATTGGCAGTAGCTCGTTCACATGGCAGCAGATAAGAAGTGAGAACGCAGGTCAGAGGTGGTTAAAACATTCAAAGGCTTACCCCTAGTGACTTACATCCACCAACCAGACCCCACTTCTTAAAGCACCCTTCAAGAGAGTACCAACAGCTGGAGACTCAGTAGTCAAAACATGAGCATATTGGGGATATTTCAGATTCAATCCAAAACACCCATCTTATTAGTGTTAATTCAAGTGTTTAATTAAACTCTCTGACTTTAAGCTTATTTAGTAAATAAAAAGGACAGTGTGAGTACCATGAGTTAGAGAGACCATAAATGGGTTTTCTAACTTGTGTATAGGGGTGTGTGTGTGTGTGTGTGTGTGTGTGTGTGTGTGTGTGTGTGTGGTGTGTTGCAGTCAGGTTCACATTGCTGGCAGAAATCACCCCATCAAAAGCAGTTTGGGGGGAAAAAAGTATTTATTTTGGCTTACAGACTCAAGGGGAAGCTCCATAATGCAGGCGAAAACGATGGCCTGAGCAGAGGGTGGACATCACTCCCTGGCCAACATAAGGTGGACAAAAGCAACAGGAGAATGTGCCAAATACTAGCAAGGGGACACTGGCTATAACACCCATAAGCCTGCCCCCAACGATATACTGCCTCCATGAGGCATTAATTCCCAAATCTCCATCAGCTGGGAAGCTAACATTCAGAACACTTAAGTTTATGGGGGACACTTGTATCAAACCACAACATTCTGCCCTTTGGCCCCATAAACTGATAACCATCCATGATGTAAAATGCAATGCATTCAGTACAACTTTCCTTTCTATTGTCTTTCTTGTTTTTGCTTTTAGACTTACTGAAGTTGGCGCTCACTGATTCAACTAGACTAGCTAGCCAGCAAGTCCCAAGGTTCTCCACCTCCCCAGTACTAGCATTACAGGCATATTTCACCATGCCTGGGTTTAACATTAGCATTAGGGATCCAAACTCAGGTCTTCAATGCTTGTGCAACAAGCTCTTTACTGACTGAGCCATGTCTCTGTCCCTAGGTTTCATAAGTTTAAAACTTATATGTACATCAAAATGTGGTTTTCACACTTTTAAAAAACATATTTTATTTATTTATTTGAGAGAAAGAGGGAGGGAGAATGAGAGAGAGAGAGAGAATGGGTGTGCCAGGGCATGCAGCCACTGTAGATGAACTCCAGATGCATGTGCCCCCTTGTGCATCTGACTTATGAGGGTCCTGGAGATCCTTTAGCTTTGCAGGCAAATGCCTTAACCACTAAGCAATCTCTCCAGCCATTTTTGCTTTTATTTTAATAAAACTTAACAAATTTCATCTTCTGGGGGATTCTTCCTCTATTTATTGGTAATAATTTTGTTTAATAGAAGGTATTTGTTGAATTGTTCCTCCCATAAAAGATAATAAAATTCTAATCATTATTTGTAAATGTGACCTTTATCTATGCCTTCCTTTACCTGGGTATTACATTATCTGTAGATGTGAAATAAAGACTTTTTAGATGAACAAGTTGTGGACATTAAAGGGGGAAAGGCCTAATCTACTACAACTGTGAAATGGAGGAAATTTTAGTACAGAGGCAATACATACAAAGGGAAGATAAATGAACCTCCATAGAGAAGAATGTCTGAAGATACCACAACCTCTGAAAATGTCCCAGACTAGATTTTTCCTCATATCTCTTGGAGGCAAGCGACCTACTGGCATTCCGACCTCAGGCTTCTGGTTACCTCCCAGTTGGTAGTACTTTGCTTCAGCAGCCCCAGGAAACAATGTGTATTATTTCCAGAAGACCTGAATGCCCACAGTTAAGTTCTATGTGGTAACCTTTATAAGCTTCCAGCAGGACTCTTTTCCCTAGCAAAATAAGAACTTGAAGTCATAACCTCAAGCAGTCTGCCTCTGGGTCAGTGTTTTGGGGGTTAAGATGGCGTAAAATACTTCAGTAAAGATACTTTAAACCTATCTCACCTACAAAGTGGGCACTTTTTTTTTGGTTTAATTGTTGAATTAAGGGAGGGGGTTAGGTTTTGTAGTGCTGAGGATAAAGCTCTAACCTCACACCCGCTAGATACGTGCTCTATCCACTGGGCTACACCCCAACCCTATGTTTTCACCTATAAGGATGAGGGAATCTTGCATGAGTACCTAACTTTCCTGTGTCCTTATCTCTACTGCATGATTTCATATTTGAAGGAATGGCTCCGGGAATACTTTCAACCAAAGCACTTAATCACATCTGAAAAACACTGTAATTGAAAACATTTACATAGTCAAAGTTTTTCCCTTTTAATTGTACTGCATTTATATGATGAAGCTCAGCAATGGTTACTTTCAAATATAAATTACATTCCAAACACTCACATATGTACTTGACTCAACTTTCAGTTGCACCCAGTCCTCACCTCGACTCTTCCCGGTGATCCGTTGAAGAGCTGGTATAGGGCAGTTACGCCCAATGCACGCTGAAAGTTTAAATACCCTTGGTGCTGGGATGTTACCCCTGAGGTTCTAGTTCAGTTATTTAGAGTGAACATCTTGGACATTGTGCTTCTCAAATCCCTCAATCAAAACAAAACTATACCATAAATGCAGTAATTTCCCCCGCCTCAGGTCGGTACAAAAGAATCAAAATCAATGTGTCAGAAATAGCAGCAGTGCTGAACTCACCACAACATGGTTCACAACACTTTAGACAAAGGAACGCCCTGAGTTCCATCAGCACAATAGCACAGTATCCAGCCCTCAAGAAGGATACTCTGCCACTGGTAACAGCGTGGAGAGACCCGAAGGACATTATGTTCAGTGAAATAAGCCAGGCATGGAATGACACATTCCATATGATCTCACTTACATATGAGATCTTTAAAAAGCAATTCCATAGCAGCAGAAGAGAAAGTGTTGGTTTCTACAGGGTAGGGGTGGGGATTACAGAGACCATGCTCAAAGGATTCAAAATTTCAATTATCAGGTGGAAAAGCTTAAGAGTCCATTTTACTGCATGGTAGTTACAGTTAACACAATATCGTGTGGTAGTAAAATTATGAAAGATAATAAATTAAAAATATATAGGTATGTGAGGTAATGCAAAGTTAATTAGCATAAAAGAGGTTCTGGACCGAGCCACATGTGTGCTGGAATGGCTGCCTCACGGTCCCTGGGCCTCACAGTCCCTGGGCCTCACAGTCCCTGGGCCTCACAGTCCCTGGGGCTGAGCTCCACCTTCACTTTTTCATCGGTGAGACCAAACCAGCAGCCCACACCTCATAATGCCTGTGTGAGCATTGTGAGCACAATTCATGAGGATGGAGAGATATTCCAGCCTGCAAAGTGCTTGTTTCACAAACATAAAGACCTACGTTTAATCCCCAGAACCCATGTAAAAATGCCAGGTATGGTGGCACACAAATCACAATTGTAATGCCAGGGTTGAGAGGCAGAGAAAGCAGGATCTCTGGGGCTCATTATCCAGGCAGTCTAACCTACTTGGTTTCAGGCCAGAGAGAGAGAGACCCTGTCTTAAACAACGTTCCTGGTGCCTGAGGAACAACAACCAGGGATGTCCTCTGACCTCTACATGTAAGTGCACACATGTATATGTGCACCCCCCGACACACACACGAAACACAGTAGAACTGTTTGACCCATTGTAGTGTTTGCATGCATAAAAATTGTTCTTGAACTATCTGCCTACATATTTCTAGTCAGAGGTATTTATGAGAACTCAGTGAACATGACCCTGAGCTTGCATGTCAGGAAGACAGTCAGTTGGCCACTAATAATTTAAATCTGCGTATGAAGCCTTCTTCAGTCATTCTTTGTGATCCCTCTGAAGAAAAAAAAAACATATAAAGAACTACTTCTGGGCTGGAGAGATAGCTTAGTGGTTAAGGAGCATGCCTGCAAAGCCTAAGGATCCAGGTTCGATTCTCCAGGTCCCACGTAAGCTAGATGCACTTGGTGGCGCCTGTGTCAGGAGTTCATTTGCAGTGGCTGGAAACCCTGACATGCCCATTCTCACTTTCTCTCTCTCTCTCTATCTCTCTCTCTCCTCTTCTCTCTCTGTCCCTAATAAATAAATAAAAATAAAAAGGAACTAATTCTTTTAAAAAGAATTTATGTAGCTGAAGCCATCAGGACATACCTATAATTCTCCATCTGCTACTATAAGTTTTCTATACCCAGTGATTCAACTCTAAGAATGGAAATCAAATCAACAGAAAACAAATGGCTTCATCTTATCTGTGAGAGATCCCAGAGAAGTAAAGAAAGGGATGTGGAAATATGTTGCCATAGTGACCAGGTGGTCTGCCGTCTCCCTGGAGAGGTGCTATAGCAAAATTGTGTTCTAGAGCTAGGCAAAGCAAAAATCACAGCCTAACGAGCTTAACCACGCTCTACCTACCTCTGGAGGAATGTTCATAGTCTACTCGTTTCAGTTTTTATTTGCCTGTAGGGATTAAAGATTTGGAATACAATTTTGATACTTGTTTATTTTGAAACAAGGTGTAACTGTGCTATCTAAACTGGTCTGGAACTTGCTATATAGCCCAGGCTGACTCAAACTCATGGTCCATCTGCCTCAGCTAGGATTGCACACATGCTCTAATACCCCTTGCTAGGATTAGATTATTAAAACACACACACACACACACACACACACACACACACACACACAAAGGAAAGCATTAAATGAAAAGCTTTAGTTGGTCAAACTCTTGCCTTCATAGTGAATTCATCACCTCAGGAAAAAAATCAAGTTTACCAGTGAATAATTTGAGATACCTACATATTATAGAGAGAAAGCACAGACAAAATTTAGTATGTGTTAAATATTCAGATATAAAAAGTACCTCCTTGCATTTCTAATTATAAGCTGACATACTCATTTAAGCATTGTCAACAAGAAATCAGAATTCTCACTTTTTAATGATTCAGTAGGAAGAAAGCCCTTAAGGTTTGATATCACACACTTTAAAAACATCCTCATTTTAAAGATTGTACCAAGCCCTTCTTTGAAAATGAAGTAAAATATTTCTTGGTCCAGCCTAATTGCAAGGATATAATTGTTTATTCTTTAAATGCTATATAATTTTACCAGGTCTCATTTTGTCTTTTTTATTAAATCCTTTTAAAAGCAGAACATGCTTTTTAACATAAAGACATTAGAAAACCAATGGCTGGTTCTAACAATGAAATCTACATGTTTCTCTCTGTTTTCCCAATTCCCATAAAGCACAAGTTTCATTAAGATGATAGAGGTAGTCACACTAGCTTGTTTCTCATGCAGTCTCATGAAGCAGCAGGAAGGGAAGGTGTGGCGGGATGATTGTATGGGCTCAGTATGGTTCTGTGCTTATTTATTTTGAGTTTTGTTAAAACCATTCTTTGTCCACACATGGAAGGCTTTGTAGATTTTGTCGGCTATTTCAGCAGTAACCTATAGTCAGCTAAGCTGCATATACTCTTTTTCCTTCCTAGACTGTGTTCAGTACTCACCAGCTCAACTCCTTTTTCTCTGTTCAATTCTGTGTGTCTGTCTGTCTGTCTGTCTGTCTGTCTCTCTCTCTCTCTCTCTCTCTCTGTGTGTGTGTGTGTGTGTGTGTGTGTGTATGTGTAGGCCAGGAGTAGACAAAGGTGGTCTTCCCCAGTTGTTCTACACTTGTATTATTTGAGACAGGATGGCTCACTGAACCTAGAGCTCAGTGATTCAGTTAGACTAGCTGGGCAATGAGTCTCAAGGATTCTCTGTTTCTACCTCCCCAGTGCTGGGATTATAGGCACATGCCAAGAAACGTGGCATGTTAGAGGATTCTGAGGATCCTCATGCTTGCATGTCAAGCACCTTACCCACTGAGCCATATTTCCAGCCCTTAATTCTTTTTTGTTAGGTGACAATCTGGAAAAGTATGTGTCTAAAAGACAATATGGTCAGGCTAGCCTAAAATTCAAAGCTTTCTTTTCTGTTTGAAAAGCCATGCCTGTCCACATGATTACAGGACATGCTGCTAGTTTATATTGTGGAACATTTTGGACAGTGCACTACCAAAGTTAAATCATCATTGCTTAACATGGAAAATTGCTTAATATCACATAGCTATAATTGAGGAGGGGAGATAAGATTTAAAAGAGAAAAGAAACATGCAGCTGAAATAAGGCCAAAAATGTTTAGAGTACAGCATAAGGAAGTCAAAATGATACAAATCTTTGGAATCCTGTTTCAAATACATGAGCATGGATAAATTTAAAAAACATGAGATCAGAAACAAACTTCATATTAGGTTCTGCTTAGTTTGGATGTGGTTTCTCTCCCATGCATTCATGTAATGCTGACCTTCAAAATGAGCTGGAAATGTGGCTTAGTGGTTAAGGTGTTTGCCTACAAAGCCAAAGGACCCAGATTCAATTCCCTAGGACCCACAAAAGACAGAGGCACAAATTGGTGCACGCATCTGGAATTGATTTGCAATGGCCAGAAGTCCTGTTGTGCCCATTCTCTCTATATATCTGCTTGTCTATCGCTCTCAAATAAATAAAAAAGTGAAGCCTAATGAGAGGTCCTTAGGAGTGTTGCCTTTGGAAGGATTAAAGTAGTTATTATGGAGCCCTGAGTCAGTTTTCATGAGAGCAAGTTGGTAGCTCTTGATGTTCTGGCTTCCTGTCTCATCTCTTCCTCTTGGATGTGATTATCCAGCTTAACATGCTGCTACCAGGATCCCTCTCCTGAAGCAGAAACATGCTGTGCAGACCATGTTCCTCCAAATTTGTGACCTTACAAAACTTCTCATGTTTATAAATTACCCTTCTCATGGTTTTGTTGTTGTTATAGTATCAGAAAATGGATTTATGGAATAAAACTATTTGTTTTTCCAAAAATGATTCCTGAATACATAGAATAATATGAAAATATGAAGGAGGTTATAGCTTTCTGATTATAAGGAAAAATGAGGGGCTGGATAGATAGTTTAGCAGTTAAGGCACTTGTCTACAAAACCTAGGGACCTATGTTTGACTCTCCAAATCCCACATAAACCAGACACACAAGGTGACACAAGCATGCAAGGTCCCACATGCGCACAAGATAGAGCAGACCATCTGGAGTTCGATTACAGTGGCTGGAGGCCCTGGCATACCAATTTTCTCTCTCATAAAAAAATTAAAAAAGAAATGTGTATGAAGAATATATAGAAATAATGTAAGTAAAATAAGATCAAATGATGATAATACATTGATTTATGTAATGTGCATATGTGTATACCTCCAGTCCTTTTGTTGTAATTTTAAGCATTTTTATTAGTTATGTACATAGTGTGTATATAGCCATGTTGATACCATTGTTAGCCTCCTCCCTGTCCTCACCCCTCTGAAATATCCCTCCTCGTTGGGGAATGTGGATCATGCATTGTGGGGGCAGCTATCAGTTATGGGGAAAGGCAATGTCTCTGTGTGTAATGTCCCAACTTGTGGCTTTAACAGTCTTTCCACCCCCTCTTCTGCAAATTTCCCTGAGCCATGTTGGGTTCAATTTAGGTCTACTTCAGTGAAGAGGTCTTAGGAGCCTCTCTGTCTTTGGATATCTAGTTTGGTAGGAGTTGAGTGTTCTCTGTGTCTATCTCCTTCACCCTTGTGCTGGTACCAGGTTCACAAAAAAACAGCACTCTTGCTCATTTCCCCAGTTACTCTATTGTTTCAGCTGGGGCCCTGGTGAGGTGAGATGGGTTGATTCTATCATCAGGTTCTGCATCCATCTGAAAATGAGAAGCAAATTCTCCAACAGAGAGTGAAGTCAGCACCAGATAAGTGGGATTATAATTATTATTATAAAGAGAATTTAATAGATGTAGGCCCTCTTGTAGCCCACATTGGTGGGAGCTTGTTATTGGAGAGTGGACTCAATTTTTGGATATGGTTCTGACTTGTTTCCCAGTTCCAGCTATGGGTTCTGTTCCACTGAGTGGATCCATTAGTCAACTCAAGAGCAGTTGGTTACATACCATGGCTGTGTACCACTATTGCACTTGGATGAGCATCATGTCAGGTTGTTTGCTGCTGACTAACTGAGACCTCGAGTTGTTTGGACAGATGTTATTCATTTTCCCCCAGTCACTCATGTAGCACCTTCTGGCACTAGACAAACTAACTGTTGGGGGACTGACTCTCTTCCAGATTCTAGCCAGGTCATTCCATGTTCTGTACCAACAGCATATGGTGTCTTCAGCAGTAGGGTCTTACCATTAACCTTTGGTAGGTCACCAAGTACTCTCACAGAAATCTGTCCTCTTTGGGGAAACCTTGTAGGTCTCTCTGATCAACAGCTTATTGTGGGTATTAACCACATGCTGGTACTGTGAGTTACAGGCCAGTGCCAAGGGAAAAGAAGGGGAAAAACGATAGGTAATATAAAAGAGAAAGAGAGAAGAGGGGAAGAGAGAGAGAAAAAAACAGGAGAAGATTAAGGTTAGCCTTCATCATTATTTAACTTCTTTATTGACTTCCATGCATACACACAATACACAATTATCATAATCCCCATGCTCCACCCTCCTTTATATACCCCTCCTCCATGTTCTCTCCACCAAATCTTTCTTCTTTCCAACTAGTCCCTTGTCTATTTTGATGACAACATTTTTTTCTCCTATATGCAGGCACATCTTGTATATGTAGCAACAGCCTTTACTGGTCATTTTACTTTAAATGTCTCTCAAAATTATTGTGTCAAAATGTGATTTTTATGGCTTCATAATATCTCACTTTATAGACATAATATTGTGTATGTATGAATAAGAAATGAGATTTATATGGGAAATAGTAGGAATATGATTTTTTTACAAATTTTTGATGCTTAATACCAAAGTACTTTCTGAACAACACTTTCAACAATCACCAGCCATAAAAATGTAGATCATTACATTGAACCTCATTTTGCTATCCCATATAATCACTTTACCATGTTTACAAACTCAATAGGTAATATACTGTACCTCATTTATTTTTAACCTACATTTCCTTGCTTCTTATGGAGATAGTTTTTATATGCTCTTTCAATTTCACTTTCTTCTTCCATACATTTTTGGATAGGTTTGTTATATATTTTCCTATTATTTTATCTGCAGAACTTTGCTCTTTTGGAGATGCATATATTTCTTGTTTTCATAGTTTAATATTATATGTGATACCTTTGAAACATTTTATGAACTTAAACATATAACCTTTTCTTTCAAAGTAATTCATTTCAATTTAAAATTTTTCTTGGGCTGGAGAGATGACTTGGTGGTTAAGGCACTTGTCTGCAAAGCCTAAGGACAGGTTCTATTCTCCAGGTCCCATGTAAGCCAGATGCACAAGGTGGTGCATGTATCTGGAATTCTGGAATTCATCTGCAGTGGCTAAAGGCCCTGGCTCACCCATTCTCTCTGTCTCTCTCTCTATCTCTTTCTTTCCTCCTCTGTCTCTAATAAATAAATAAATAAAAATAAAAATAAAATTTTAAGTAAACTTTTCTTTAGGGCTGGAAAGATTACTTACATTTATAGGTGCTTCTATGCAAAGCCTGACAGCCCAGGTTTGATTCCCCAGTGCTAGATACACAAAGTGGCACATGTGTCTGGAGTTCATATACAGTGGCAGGAGGTCCTGTCACACCCATGCTCTCTCTCTCTGTCTGCCTCTATGTCTCTGTCTCAAATAAATAAATAAATACTTTTCCTTTAGAGGCTTATTACACACCCTCCAGGGATCAGGGAATATTGTGGAAGAGAGGGCGGCAAGGCAATATGAACCAGCTACAGGGTGGGAAGGTGGATCCTCAAGCATCCTCCCCCCCCAACAAACACAGAGACTGAATGGTGTGTTCACGACCCACAGTGACACCAATGACCCCACTGTGGAGGCCCATCTGTGGAATGGGGGTGGGGCAGAGGGAGCATAGCTTATAACCCAATTGGAATATCGCTAATGTGTAATGTGTTCATAAATAAAGTGTTCAACAAAAAACTTTCCTTTTCCTTTATATTTGATTTTATGTAAAATCAGGGCAAGAAATCACCAAAGAATTATTATCCCTATATTTTCCTCTGGTTTTCTATGGTCTTATTTCTATATTTAGCTGTTTATTCTATCTGACACTTATTTTAATTTCTAATGTGAATTAATGGGCTGATATTTGTACCTATAGAATATTCTAACAATTTTTCAATAACATTAAGAGGACTATTTGTTTTATGTTTCATTTTGTAATTATTTTGCCCTTCAAGAATTACTATAAATACTGAGGGACACATTCTATCCCAATGATACATTTGTTAAATTTTATACCAATAGAGTTATAATATAATTATTGTTATCTACCTAGATCTTCTTCTTTTGGGAATCTTTCCTTCATGATTTCACTTACACGTGTGTAGACTTTGATCTATATTTGGCAAATAGAAATTCTTTTCTGGACTCAAGCAGTTTTTGTATGACTTCTGTTATCAACATATCCATAGACCTTTGAAGCTTTGACAAACTTTGGAAGAGTATATATAATATATGTGTATTATGAAGGTTGACATGGAGACTACATCTTTAAGAACTAATTAGAGGGCTGGAGAGAAGGCTAAGCAGCTAAGCACTTGCCTGTGAAGCCTAAGGACTCCTGTTTGAGGCTTGATGCCCCAGGACCCACATTAGCCAGATGCACAAGGGGGCGCACGTGTCTGGAGTTCGTTTGCAGTGGCTGGAGGCCGAGGCACACCCATTCTCTCCCTCTCTCTCTCTCTCTCTCTCTCTTTCTCTCTGTCTGTCTCTCTGCCTCTTTCTCTTTCTATTGCTCATAAATAAATAAATAAATAAATAAATAAATAAATAAATAAAACAAGAAAACCATAAAAAATATAAAAGAACTAATTGGAAATGGGGATTTACAGGCTGGAGAGATGGCTTAGCAGTTAAGCACTTGCCTGTGAAGCCTAAGGACCCTGGTTCAAGGCTCGACTCCTCAGGACCCATGTTAGCCAGATGCACAAGGGGGCGCACACATCTGCAGTTTGTTTGCAGTGGCTGAAGGCCCTGGCGTGCCCATTCTCTATCTCTCTCTCTCTCCCTCTCTCTGCCTCTTTATCTCTCTGTTTGTCTCTCTTAAATAAATAAATAAAAATAAATAAAAGAAATTTTTAAAAAAAGAAAGAAATGGGGACTTAGGAACAAAGCATAAAGACAAGCAGGTGGTCATTACTTCACTATAGTTATGCTTCTCAGAACCAACACCAAGAAATGCAATTGTCAAAGTGGGGTGGGTAAGTCAGTAAACAATAAACTGTTAATAATCTAATAGCAAATCTCTGGTTTCTGCCTTCTGGCTTGTTCTATGAATTAAACATGTTCATGAAAAAGATCTATTTAAATCACATTGCTCATTCATTGAATTGTCCAGTTGAATTACATTATGATTCTAACAATTCTGTGCTTCCTAATTGTCAATAGAATATGCCCTTTATTTAATGAATGAGTGTGAACAAAGTCAGACTCCTCTGGCTTCAGACCCATGCCATGTAGCAACTATGATAATCAGTTTTCTTCTCTGTGTATTGATAACATGAAGGTTAAGATAGAGTTGACCTTATAGATTTTACAGAGCCTAGTTCATTGTAGATCCTAAAACTTTTCTCTAAAAGACTCCTTAGATTGTTTCTCCTTTGGTTTCCCACTCTCCCCCTCGTGTGTGTGTGTGTGTGTGTGTGTGTGTGTGTGTGTGTGTGTGTTTGTGGTGCTGGGAATTGGACCTAGGACCTTACTGATGCTAGACAAACACATTCTCTACCAGTGACCTATAGAGCTCCAGAATTATGAATTGTTCTCTTATTATTGTTGGAAACATTTTATCAGGGCTCCTCAGAGTGGACAAGGCAGACCAGTGCTGGTCTGTGGGTTGATTATTACAGTTTACAGTAATTAAGAGTAAGAATTTTAGGGCTGGAGAAATGGCTTAGTGGTTAAGCACTTGCCTGTGAAGCCTGAGGACCCCGGTTTGAGGCTCGATTCCCCAGGACCCACGTTATCCAGAGGCACAAGGGGGTGCACGTATCTGGAGTTCGTTTGCAGTGGCTGGAGGCCCTGATGCACCCATTCTCTTGCTCTATGTGCCTCTTTCTCTCTCTGTCTGTCTCTCTCAAATAAATAAATGAAAATAAACAAAAAAAATTTTTAAAAAGAGTAAGAATTTTAAAATGTATACAGATTTGGAAAAATAATTTTATGGTAATTAATTCAATTTTTCTTTATATTTTTAAAATTGATGTTATATTATGTATGAATTTACTTTTTTGGTAATTCAATTTTATTTTATATCACAAAAGTATTGATCTGCAACATCATAAAAAATTTTTTAAAGTAAAGAATAAGGGAAATAGTCTTTTATCACAGTGGGAAGGACTGCCTTACACATGCTAGACAAACACTCTACCAGTGACCTATATAGACAAATGTGGAAATGCAAAAGGAACGGATAGTAAGATCAACGCTCCAGTTTTGCTCCTTGGTCTGTGATACAGAGGCTGAACGCTCCATCTTTCCTTTGAGAATTCCTTTGTCCCTGTCTGGTAGTGCTAACGAAGACAGACTGGATTTTAAAAGAACATTCCAAAGCTTTGCAAATCTCATCTGCCATGGCATTCCAGGAGTTAAATACAGCTCTAATTTTCCCCTGCTGTATGTACTGAATTTGGCCTGTGATTCCTTTGAATGGCATGAAAAGCAGCCGCAGCCGGCTGGGTGTGAGTCTCCTCCACCCCCCTCCCTTCTCACTTTTAAAATATGCCTGGCAAAAACCCAACATTCCCCCTTCTGACTTCACTCTCTTTTGCCCTCCTGTTCAGCTGACCAAGATTTCTAATGAATAGAAAGCATCCATTTCCCAATCGTCAGGAAGGCCTGAGCCCAGTGGAAAATACACTGACATGTATGTGGACCCTGGGTAACATGGTCTTGCACTATTCTAACCGGTCCTAGAGCTGTTTCATTAGACTGCCTTTTGCGTGGTTGTTTGTTTTGTTTTTTAGTTTACAGGGGTCCTATATAACAGCAATTCTCAGGTACTGACGAAGCACCAAGCACGCATCTTTGTTCATAAGCTTGCCATTGCATCAGCTGCTGTGAGCAAAACATGAGCACTTGAAATTCCATTAAAGTTACATTTCTTCATCTAAAAAAGGAAAGAAAACGAAGCTATCTTTGGAAATCTGTCTCTGTAGACATCACTAACATGAGAATATGTACAATACACATTTTATGTAACTGGAGATTAATGGTTAACTATTCAGGTGCAGAGTTCCTACGGCAGGAGCTTAGAGGGAAAGCAAGAGAATACAGCAGCTATGTTAAACACTGTCTTTTCTGTTTGTTTGCGGTTTTCAATTACAATAGGTCTCCTAGGTTGTCTGGGCTAGCCTAGGGTCCCTAGGCTTGAGATCCTCTTGCCTCAGCCTCCCAAGGAGCTGGAACTACAGGTACATAGCACCATGCCAGGCTTCACTATTATAAAATGCTACAGCATAAAGCTGCATCTGCATTTTACAAAATGCCAGTTTCAGTACTTGGCACATCAATATTACGAACAACTAAAAATGTATTCAAGGGCTGGAGAGATGGTTCAGTGGTTTAAGACACTTGCCTGCAAAGCCTGACCACCCAGGTTCGATTACTCAGTACCCACGTAGGGCCATATGCATAAAGTGTCACTTGAATCTGGAGTTCATTTGCAATGGTTGCAGGCCCTGGCATGCTCATTCTTTTTGTATCTCTTCTCTCTATCTGTTTTGCTTTGTTTTTTTTTTCCAGGTAGGGTTTCACTCTAGTCTAGGCTGACCTGGAATTCACTCTGTATTCTCAGGGTGGCCTCAAACTCATGGCGATCCTCCTACCTCTGCCTCCCAAGTGCTGGGATTTAAAGGTGCACCACCGCACCCAGATGAAAATAAATATTTTTTTAATGCATTCAGGAGAAAGGGAGGTGGTTCAGTGGGTAAAGTGCTCATTGCACGACCTGAGTTTGAATCCCCAGAACCCATATAAAATGTATGTGAGTGCTGCCAGGCGTGGTGGTGCACGCCTTTAATCCCAGCACTCGGAAGGCAGAGGTAGGAGGATCGCCATGAGTTTGAGGCCACCCTGAGAATACAGAGTGAATTCTAGGTCAGCCTGGGCTAGAGTGTGACCCTACCTTGAAAAAAAAAAAAAAGTATGTGAGTGTAAACTCGGTACCTGTGAGGCAGAGACAGGAGGATCCCTGGGGCTTACTGGACAGCTAGTCTAACCAAATCATAGAGCTCCAGGTTCTGTGAGATACCATATCTCAAATAATGAAGGTGGAGAAGGATGGAAGACAATACCACAGGTCTTCCTCTTGCCCTCATACACACATGCACATGCACACATGTGTACCATACACATGAGTGATTCCCCACATACATACACACCACGTACATACCTGCCAAGAAAGCACTCAAATCACCAATCTTAAGACACAAAGTCTGTGGAATTCCATAATTTCCAGTATTTGAAGTTACAGGCCTTATTCAGTCATATCACCATTTTGTTCAAAAACAGCCTGGAATGGGACTTTTTGTGTTTGGCTTATAACAACTAATACAATAAAATGCTTTAGGAATGAATCATAATATCAAGGGTATCTTTGCAGAACTCCATAAGTGAAAATGAATCATGAGGGTTATGTTGGTATTTATATTTAAAAATCTGTCTGGCACAGGGTCAACAGTTCTGCAAATAAAAACAGAGGACCCATAATTAAAGTCGAATTTTTGATCAAAAGCACAGTTTTTTTGTTCTGTTTTGTTTTGTTTTTTTAGTATAGGTGTAGCTCATATGATATTTGGGGACATACTTAGATTGAAATATGACTTGTTTCTCTGACACACAACTTGAACCACATGTGCTGTGTCTGTCTGGACCCCTGGCCTGTCCTTTGGGAACACATGGTGGTTTGCTATGAGACACGTAGAACTGTCTCCCGCTTCCAGGGTTGACAAGTGCAGACATTTCTTAGCTTCTTTCTTTCGCTAACTTGAAAAGCTTTGGCACATCCACAAGGCCAGGAGACCTTCTTTAACAGCAGCAGAATGCATTTCCACTAGTTATTCCACATTCTCCTAGGTAGAGTTTACCCACTGAGGAGAAGGTAAGAATAGAGGAAAAGACTGGGATGGGCAGAACAGGAAAAATCTTTATTGGAAAGTATCAGAATGGAATAGGGAAGTGGACAACAAGCAAGGAAAGGCTTAGGAGAATTAGATCCCTAGGACGAATTGTAGTTTACCAGAAGTAGAAAAAAGAAGTTTGAAAACAAATGAAAAAAAAAAATACTAGAAAAATTTATGTCTTTCTATGCAAAGAACTTTTAGAAAAATAAATTTCTTACTCCCAGGATCCTGGACACTAGGTAAGATAGAAGCTTGCTGAGACTCCATCCTTGTTTTCTGAGGCCTGTTGGACAATTAGCTTAATTTACAGACTTAAAGCTGATGACTTGCCCTCACATGTCTCCAGGTGCTCCCTACTTCTCTTAAGTGTTTCGCTTTGAGCTCCAATGATATCATTCCAGCCATATGAAAAGCCACCTGGGATGCCAGACAACCAGGTAACTGATGTGCTTGCTGACCTGTAGCATTTCCCAGGTTGTTCTCTGCAGTAGGCAGAAGTTCCGACTCCCAGGCTCCTACTGTCTCTTATTGAAACTGTATCTCCGTCTGCTTTCCAAATGACTCTCATCCCAGTACATGTGGAAACCACGGACAGAAGCAATAGTGTTTTTGCTGTTGTTGTTGTTTAGAATTAGATCACTTTCCTTTTTTTGTGTGTGTTAACCTGAAGAAACCAAAGGAAGTGAAAAGTGTATCCGGAATGTTAGTTGTGCAAGGAGAGGAATTGTTTGATTTCTTTTTTATTTATTTATTTATTAGTTTTCTGTTCAGCGAATACAGTCAATTTGGTACCATTGTTAGGCTCATTCATGTCCTACCCCCTCCCCCTGGCCCCTCCTTGTTGAGGTACATGGGTCATGCATTCTGGAGTTAGCTCATTGGTAATAGTACATAGTCATGACTTTGCTTTACCTGCATTGAACTGTCTCTTAACAGAGAGAAAAGTTTCACAGCTGACTCCTGAAAAACAACCAAAAGCAACAATGACAAGGGATGACTGCACAGGCCTGAAATCCCAGAACCCGGCGGGGGGGGGGGGGGGGGGGCTGAGGCAGGAAGAGAAGAATTCAAGGCCAGCTCTGGCTACATAGTGAGAATCTTTTTTCAAAAGAAAGCAACAACAAAATAATTTATATGAGGGCCAATTTATCAAAATTGAAAATAAGAAGGAAAGAAAATGAAACTTTATAATTCATGTAGTGATATGAAGATACTTTATAGTTTCTGAACTCAAGTTCTCAAGGCTGAAATACTGAGTTTTATGAATAAAAAATGTTATTATTTTCCTGGCTGTGTTCTACACAAATAGTTGACTCACTTCTGAATAGGGCAACATTTTTGTTTATTCATAGTAAGCACAATTAGAGCTGAATATAAATTAATAATTCCGATGGCCAATTTCCTAGTAGAAAATATATCCTCTTGGTCCCTGTACTTAGGAGGGTAAGGTAAGAGGATTACCACATGTTTGAGGCCTTCCTGTGCTTCATAGAAAAAAACCTTTCTCAAAAGCAAAACAACCAAACAGAAAATGAATCCATTTAGTTTGAACCATTTAAATCAGGCATGGAATACTTGAGGAAAAAGCAAAAAAAAACCACATTAGCAGTATTTAAAAGTATGAAATATGAACTTCTCCTTTTGTCCTTTGACAGAAAGCCAAGTCCCTCCCCCTTTCTCCCATTAACCCTGAACTTCTACTGTTAAGGACCATTTCCCTGTGGTTCCTGTTCCTTGGGCTAATAATGATAAGGATGATGTCATTAGAGTTGCAGAAACTATTTCATTATAATCTTTTGTTTTTCTCTTTCTAACTTTCTAAAGGGGAGTACACTTTACTAATTATCTGTCCATTCAGAATCCTTTGGAGATAAACTCTATCTAAAAGCTATTATTATTACCCGCATTTAGTAAAGTACTTGGGGATTAAAAGTGTTATGTAAATGTTTACACATGATGATGTCATGGCCCCAGATTCACACTGGGACAACAAAAACAACTCCAGGAAGAAGCCCAAAATCCCAATGAGACAATGATTTTTGCACAAGGTATGAAATTCTCTTTTAATTTTAGCAAAAAGACAGTTGCACTTCTGAAGAGTGTCATTCACAACCATTAACAAAAGATATATGACTTATTAAACAAAGAAAGTAAATCTAAACTGAAGGTTTCTGTCTATTCTAAGGTCAAGGGGATCCATGGAGACCAGAGAAGTAGGGAAGGAATTACAAAGGCTGTGCTATGCATTGGGAATGACTAGAACCTTCTGTCAGTAAGAGCAGCAGCTTCCAAAGTTTTCTCTACATCTTTTCCTCTGGAGTAGGTCAAGAAAGAACCAAGGCAAAGCTTTCTTTTTCTCTCTTTTCTCTTGTCTTCTCTCTGTCCCTCTCGAATTCTACTGAAGAGAAAATTGGGGCCCTTCTCCACGTTTCTCCAGGCTGGTGAGCTTAAGTAGTAAGGACATTCATTATAGAACATTGCATCACACAGTGTTCTCCTTAAATCTTCACCCTTCCTGTATGTCTCTCACTGGTATCCGTGTGTCTTTAATGCCTCCAAACCCTCTTCATTCAGAGAGGGTGCTAGGCTTAGAACCTAGAACGTCAGGCATGCTCTCTCTGAAAGCTCTACTCCGCGCTTGCAGCCTGCAGGCGTTCTTTTCAACAAAGAGAAAGAGGGCCAACATGGGAGCCTCTGTGTGCCCAGGTGCCCTAGGGAGCGGTTTCCTCGCTCTTCTCCTTCAGCTACCTTCTACCAAAGACTTGGTGAAGCTGATTTTCCATTTATGGGAATACTCTAAGATTTTTCCTTTTAAAATTAGAGTAAGAAAAAGGGATGAAGAAAGGGTGTCAAATAATGCAGCCTGGCCAGAGCCGTTCCTAGTCCGAGGGGCATGGTCTAGAGAGGCTGGAGCCCATGGTCTCAAGGCTGTCTGACTCTGGGATCCTGTGAGGACAGGCCCTGGAGGGAGAGGTCCTGCTGGGTGCAGGGGGAGATTAACTAGAATGAGCATCTTTCAGAGAAAACAGAACCCACACTCACGAGGCAGTGCTTATGAAATTAGGGAACCTGTGTACTTCCAAAGAACCCATGCCATGCCAGGACAGAAGAATAACACGTGACCCGCGGACGCCACAGGAAACAGTGCTGCTCTGTGAGGCCGTGAGGCAGAGTTTCAGCGGTTCCTGGGAGGGTGCTTAGTTTCAAGTCAAGGATGAAAGTCACAAGTTGATGTAGGAAAGCTCACACTTTTTACACTAATTGTACATTGTACATTTCATGTTATTTTAAAAGAGAGAGAGAGAGAGCGTGTGTGTGTGTGTGTGTGTGTGTGTGTGTAAGACAGAGGAGGGAAGAAGGGAAAGGAAAGAAGAGAACGGTAGAAAGAAGGAAAAAAACAAAGGAAGGAAAGAAGGACAGGCGAGCTGGAAACACACTGTAGGAAAATCGCAAACACATAAATTCTAGCTTGTTAAGCAGCGTGGCTTCAAATTATTTTAAAAAGGCGAATCCTAGCAGTAATGTAGTCGCAGCCTCCTAGGAAGCTCTAAGCCGGGGCTCTCTGGACCTCAGCTGGCAGGGAGAGGGAGGAGAGAGCGTACCATCTTCCCCAGGAATATGAAGGGAAACCCCCCGGGCAGGAGACCCCCACCCCCACCCCGAGGAGGAGCAGCCCGCAGCCTGCAGTAATCTGTAAATGATTGCTCCTAAAGTCTGGAGGCTTCGGGCTTGAGCTGTGTTTGTTCCAAAGGAAAGCCAAGGAGGACGGTGTTAATAAAGAGAGATTTAACGGAGAGCTGTGCTTGGAATAAAGTGGGCTACAAAAAAGGTCAAATTTGATCAGTTGGAGCAGATTACAGGGGCTTTGGAGGGTGGTGTGGAGAGCTGGAGCGGGTCTGGGAAGTAATCGAGGCAAGATTGATTTGGGGGGTGGAGAGAAGCCAGGACAGGCGCTTATCAGCGCGGGAGCCGCAGGAAGAGCTGGGCTGCTCCCCGGGCCGGCCCGCCGAGCCACAAGCCTGCGCGCTGGCTGCCGGTGCACCGCCCGGCCCTGCGCTCCGCCACTCGCCGGCCTGCCCGCCCGCCCGCCTGCCTGCCTTCCTCCGCGGCTCCCAGACGATGGTTTCCCTTATCTCTGACTTGGATCCCCTGAGAGACTGGAAAGTTTTAAGGTAGGCCTGCGTTGCTTGGTCTCCGTCGCAGTTTCAGTTCACGGCCAAGTTCCCGGGGGCCCCCCAGCCCCCGCCCCTGCCCCAGCCCAGCGAAGCGGAGCTGGACGCTGCTGCGCGGTGGGCTCAAGTGACCAGCAGACTGGCCCGGGAAGCCCTGTTCTGACATAGAAACGATTCCTTTCTTGCAGACAGGAGGGGAGGCTCTGCAAAGTGTATCCTCAAGTTTCACGACGCGGGGCGGGGTGGGGTGGGGGGGCGTTCAGCAGCTTGTCTAGGAAGAGGAGCCCCAGTCCTGTTTCAGCGATGGGAGCCGGCGGACTCGGAAATGAGTCCTTACATTTAGTGTTACATTTCAGGGGGTGGGGCATGGAAGGGATTGCCCGCGCTGCAGAGAGAAAGGTAAACTTTTCAAAAAAAATAATAATAATTAATAATAATAAATCGATTACCGCCCAGACCTGAAGAGTTCAAAGGAATTTGTTTTCCTCCCCTCTGTTCCCAGGTCAAATTTGGAATAGCTAATATACACAAACTCAGCAAATCTAGTAGAATTTATGGAATGAAGTCTTTCTCTGAATGCTCCTGAAAAGCGCCCTCTGGGCCCCGTGGGTACAGTGCCTGTCTGATACGCAGGAAGCCTTGGGTTCCCACAAAACCTAAGAGTAGTGCATGCTCCCAATCCTAGCACCTGGAAGTCACTCAGGCTGGAAGAGCAGAGTTCAAGGTCAGACTTGGGTGCCCAGTGAGTTTGAGGCCAGCTTGGGCTGATAGGAGACCCTATCTTAAAATTTTTGGGAAAAAAAAAATACATTTTATAACTCTGACCTCCTTGCCTCTCATTGACCTAAAATCTAAGGAACTAGGGGCTAAAAGCACATTCTTTTGAAGAACCAGTAGTGACTCCGTGGTGGCGCGCTCCTTTAATCCCAGCACGCGGGAGGCGGAGGTAGGAGGGTCTCTGTGAGTTCCAGGCCACCCTGAGCCTACACAGCAAATTCCAGGTCAGCCTGGGCTAGAACGAGACCCTACTTGGAAAAACAGCAACAACAAAAAGAAAACACCTCTACGGAGTATTTCCTAGTGAAAGCATCTTGGATAGGTTTTTAAAGCATAAAAATGTTAAATTTAGAGATTTTTATTAAAAGTGGTTCTGCACAATTTTCATGCTTTTGAAAATTCCTGCCTGCCCCAAAATGTGGTTTCAAGAAGAACACCAGAACCAAAGTAAGGAATACAAATGAACAGAAGCCTGTAGTTCACTGGGACTGTTTCTCCTGACATTTACCTTGCGTTAATTACCAGTTCCTTATTTCCCTTTCATGAGCTCTGCCTGAACGTGTCCCAATTTTATTATTTTAGGCCATTTTAAGGGTAAATAAGATAAAAAGAACTAATATATCATTTTTTTCAATTATTGCATCTTTCTGTGTAGAAATTTCTGGGTATGCATGCTATACTTCATATAATATGTGGTGTTTTAAAATTTCATTTTCCAGTTACCATATTTCCTTGGTTTTACCTACCATAAATAACCATAGTTTGTGTTGTTGTTGTTGTTTGGGTTTTTTGGTTTTGTTTTTTTTTCCCTGAGGTAGGGTCTCTAACTCTAGCCCAGGCTAGCTCTTTCTAGCTCTGCCTTTTGATGCTGGGATTAAAGGTGTGTGCCACCACACCAGGCTATAATCATGGTTTTAATGGCTACTCAGAACACCATAATGTTGATATATATTGTTTACTAAATTACCCTGTTTGTTGAACATTTATATCATTTTCAGACCTTGTTTTGTATTAACAATAGCACCATGGACTTTTTTTTTTTTTTACTTTCATTAAGTAATTCCCAGCATTTCTCAATTAGAGGGTGCAAATATTTTTTATGAACCTTTAGGGGAATTTTTTATTCATTTGTGGGCTTAAACTTTATTTTTTTAATTTTTATTTATTTATTTATTTATTTGACAGAGAAAGAGAGAAAGAGAATGGGAGCACCAGGGCCTTCAGCCACTGCAAATGAACTCCAGATGCATGCACCCCCTTATGCATCTGGCTAACTTGGGACCTGGGGAATTGAACCTGGGTCCTTTGGTTTTTCAGGCAAATGCCTTAACCACTAAGCCATCCCTCCATCCCTTAAACTTTATTTTTAATTGAGACATGGTAAAGTATTTCTGCAAATGTTCTTATAAAAGAGTCTCTAGAATAAATTTCATTTGCCTTTTCTTTAGCTGCATTACTAACCTCTTTCTAAAATTGAATGACATTGTACGAGTACTTCCAAAAATTCTCTTGGGAAGATTAACTTGATATTATTATACAAACAGACAAGATGGGTCCTGGTTCTAAAAATGTGTGGCTATGATTACAAGTTTTGATAATGTAGTCTTTCAAAAACATCTTAAAATAATAGCCTCAGGTCTTAACCTAGATAAAAATTAGGGATAATGTTGTCTTTACCTTTAAAAATGTATTTCTAATATAAAACTGGGCGTGTTATGTGGCTAGAGTAAGTAAAGCTTCACAGACTTGCACTGTAGAAACGTGGAAAGAGGAGCATTTTTACATGGACTCTTTGGCTACAATGAATTCGTCCAGTCCACACCTCTTCTTGGCAATCGTCATTTTGTCGCTGTCTTAACTGTGTATAATACTTTTCAAAGTAAGGCATTATAGAAGGATAGCATTTATGAATTGCATTTTAAGTTCCCTGTTTACAAAATATCCTTTTGCCTAATTTTAATTCATTGACTTCCTTACTCCCCAACAATAAGAGTCTGTGTATAATCTGCAAGAGAAACAAAGCTATTGCACAAAGGGTAAGTGTTGTAGTTACCTTCATGTTGCTGTGAAAACAAATGCAACTGGTGAGAGGAAAAGGTTTATTTTGGCTTACAGTCTTGATGGAAGCTTCATGATGCAGGGGAGAACGTGGCACAAACTGGACATCACTTCTGCCACAGCAGGTAGAAACCAGAAGCAAGAGAGCGAGCTGAGCTCTGGCAAGGGGGAGTTGCCTGGCACACCCCTAAACCCACCCCAACAACACACCTCCTCCAGCAAGGCTCCACCTCCCAACTGCCACCAGCTGGGGAGCAAGCATTCAGAACACATGAATTTACGGGGAGCATCTGATATAAACCACCACAGTAACCTAGCAGGATATAAGGTGTGAACTCTAATTCCGTTGTGGGTTGTCTGTGATGGGAGTTTTGTCAACAAAATGTTTAGAAATGCTGAGACATAGGGTCGAAGACCCCATTCCAGTAAAGAAAAACAGCAGGTGTTGCCCTCTCTGTGTAATGGCTGAGTAGAACACACGACACTTTAAAGCATGTTGAAAGGCAGAAAGGTTCACCAGGTGCTTGGTTGAAAAGCGGCCAGAAGTTCTTCCAAAACTGTCACCCCTAAAATGCAGTCACAAGCTATAATTTTGTTGTTGTTGTTGTTTTGTTGAGCTAGGGTCTCACTCTAGCCCAGGCTGATCTGGAATTCACTATGTAGTCTCAGGCTGGCCTCAAACTCAACAGCAATCCTCCTACCTCTGCCTCCCAAGTGCTGGGATTAAAGGCGTGCGCCACCACACCCAGCCACAATCTATAATTTTTAAATCTGTTTATGCCACAATTGGATGCTTTCAGATAGGATCTTAAGATGAACAGATCTATTAAGAATGATTTGAAAAACTTTCAGGAGGGGGTAACTAGCATACTGTTTTATTTCAGAATCCAATTCCAGGTCACAAACCTTTTCTTGTCTATTTGTAATCACTCTATCCTTGGTCCATTTTGTCACATGAGGATAGTGCTATTGTCTATGTTTTCATTCCTCTCCATCCCAGGAGACCAAAAGACCCAAGAGACACAGCAATGATTTTCAGCCTTAAGACTCCACTTTTAACCTGTGGAAGAAGCACAAAGAGTCAGAATCAGTGAAATTAGGAAAAGGAATTCCTCGTACAGAGAAGATGACAAAAGTGATTATGTAGGAGTTCCATGAGTAAAAGAATCAAACAAAGTCAGCAAAATGATTAGCTTAAAACATGACACTCATAGTTATTACATAGTTGACAGTGATGGACATTAAGCAGGGAGCAGAGCACTGGACACCTGCCCCCTCTTCTTTCCTTGCCACAACCTCTGGACCACCTCTATGGGAGAGTCTTAGAAAGTGTACACCAAGGGGCTAGGGAGACTGCTCAGTGTGTAAAGTGTTTACCATGAAGGTATGAGGACCTGAGTTCAGATCCTTAGCACCCACGTAAAATACCAGGCATGGCCGTACATGCTTGTAACCCTAGCATGGTGGAGGCAGAGACAGGATGCCTGGAGCTTGCTGGCTGTCTGATCTAGCAGAATATGTGAACTTTAGCTTCAGTGAGAAAACCTGTCTCAAAAAATGAGGTGGGGCTGGAGAGATGGCTTAGCAGTTAAGGCACTTGCCTGCAAAGCCCGAGGACCCAGATCCAATTACTCACATAAACCAGATGCACAAGGTGATGCATGCATCTCTAGTTCGTTTGCAGTGGCTGGAGGCCCTGGAGTGCCCACTCTCTTTCTCTCTCTCTCTCGCTCTCTCTCTTTCTCCCCCTCCCTCCCTCCCTTTCTACCTCAAATAAACAAGTAAATAAAACTGTTTTTTTAAAAAATAAGGTGAAGAGTAACTGAATAAGACATCTTATATCAATCTGTGCCCTCCACACACATGCACACCTACCCACATGTATGAGCACCCTGACACATATACATATAGCACATACATGTACATATGTAAAAAAAAAAAAAAAAACACATCCCTACACCTAGTTTAGTGTTCCCATTTCAAGATAAAGAATTTGAGGAGACGAGGTGTAGGGACTAGAAGAAGTCACCAGCCCATTAGTAGAACAAGTGGACTCCCTTGGTGTACCATATTCATCCTCACACCGGAGGAATTGTGTTCCCTACCTTTTTCCTGTTCGCATGTTTCCTCCACAAGATTTAAGACAGATCAGCCCAGGTCTCTTCTCAGCAGAGCCTGTTGTCTACTGTTAGAGCTTAGCAGGATCATAACCCTATCTATCTATAATGAACCCCAGCCCCCAAAGACCTTTCTTGATTCTAACAGGCTTATGAATACCTTCACTACCCAGCCAGGTACTCAAATAGAAAAGTGAGTTATCATGCTTAGTCTCTCATTCTCCTTCTTAATTTACATCCAAACCACTGCCAACCCCCGTGGGTCTCCATCCACTCTCCTGTATGTTCTATTGCCAGTCTGCTGCTGTGCACTGAATGTGGCACTTCCTCCTGCCTAGTCTCCCTGTGTCAACTCTTGCCCGGTTAGTCTTTTGCCTACAGGAGGAATGCAAGCAGTCCACAGTCATCCATCAGATCGTGTCACTTCCCTACAAGAAACACCAGTGTCCTTAGCCTAACTGCATCTGGCCCTCTCCACATTCACGTCTCCAGATGTTTCTCCTCCCTCCTCCTCCACAGCCCTTCTTGCTCCAACCACACTGATCTTTCTTTTCCCCAGATACACAGCCCAGCTTATTTGGGCTTTTTCTGCATTAGCTACTCTCTCCCTCTGCCTGGTAGTCTTCTTTTAGCTATTGGCAGAGCAACAGGCTGCTTGTCACTCAAGTTTTAGTTCCAAATGTCATCTCCTCAACAAAGCCTTCCCTGACCTCCCACCACAAAGCCATCCAGAAGTCACTCTCTAGCTTATCTCCTGAGAAAAGTGTTTTATATTCAACTAATTTTGACTTATAAAAATGTCAGTGTAATATGATTCAACTCATACTCTTATTATGACATTGCTGAGACCTTGCTATTTTCTTCTGCATTTGTATTGATCATCTCTCTTCCATTAGAATGTATAATTTGTGGGTTTAACTGGTATATACCCAGTATCTAAAATACTTTCTATATGTTTTTGAACAGACAGTGAATGACTGAGTGAATAATGAATGAGTGGATAGATGGAAGTTATTCCAAGCTCCCTCATTTGACCATACTATATATAGGGCCAGAGACTTTATGTATTTTGTTCATACTAATAATTCATTTCTTACTACAGAGGACTGACTGGTACTGTGCTATTCAATGAATAAGTTAGTTAATGAATTAATGATTCCCAATTCCCCCCCATAGGATTTCTGTGCCAGTCAGTACACTCCTTTAAATATTTTTATTTGTTTGTTTGTTTATGAGAGAAAGAGACAAGCAGATAGAGAGAGGGAATGAATGTGCCAGGACTTCTGCTTATGATCTCCAGATGCATGTGCCACCTTGGGCATCTGACTTACATGGGTCCTAGGGGATTGAACCTGGGTCCTATGGCTTTGCAGGCAAGTGCCTTAACCACTAAGCCATTTCTGCAGCCCGAATATACCCCTTTAAGTCAATGGATCAGATTTGTTAACATGGATTTTTAAAAAATTCTGTTTGAGAATCTAATCTATTTTTTTCAAATAGAATCCATTCTTTCTAGTTAAGAGAATGATCTAGGGCAGAGGTTAATAAACTTCTATAAAAGGTCAGAAAGTAAATACTTGAGGTTTTTCTGGCTGTACAACTTCTGTCATGACTCATGTCTGCCATCCTAACATTCAAAAAGCCACAGGCTCAATGTAAACAAGTATGATTGGCTGTGAGCCAATAAAACTTTACTTGCAAATCCAAGTAGTTGGCTGGATCTGGCCCATGTACCTCAGTCTACCTTTCATTCACTGTGGAAATTTAAGATGTGGCCAAAAAGGAAACAGAAGTGACTTGGGCAGTATTGGACAGATACTTACAAAGCGAGTATTTTTTTAAAAAGCCTCATTATTAGAAAAGAATATAACAAGGAGACATGGGTGGTATTTCAAAGATCAAGAATGTTTAAAGTCATAAGCACTTGATCTCACAAAGACAATGACAGTCTGGAGAAAATTTGTAACTCACCACATCCCTTGAATGTTTGGAAGAACCTTAAAGCTGTAACAAAATAAGCTCCTGCCTGTTTCCCTACTGAGTGTGTGAGAACTTCCCTTTAATGCGAACAACACATGTTGGTGGAAAAATATAGACCAGACCATGACATGTTTTGAGTCACTGCTCGGCCTCACTTCTTTCCCTTTCATTGCTTTCTAGCTCATTTACTGTACATTTCCCTTTCACATGCTTGATAAACCTTCTAAGATGAATTCCAAAGTGATCCAGGAGAGCCCTGCTGTGTGTTTTTGAACACATGCTATGAGTAGATACTTTTTGGTTGCTCTTATGTGACAGCTTGAAGATGCGCAGAGAGAGAAGAGGTCGTGGAGAAGCTCGGTTCATAGTCACTGAGGCTGGGTTATGCATAAGAGTGACCACTTTCTGTGAGGGCCTTATGTCAAGTACTGTGTGTGCACCATCTCTTATTTTTTCCTTCCAATAGTCCTCAGAAGTAGGTATTGGCATTATTCCTCTCATTTTGAGGAAAGTGATACATGGAATAATCAAGTAACTTACTCCAAAACACAAAGAGTAATGCTAGAAGCATATTGTGGACTTGGGTCTTGCTAACTGAGGCAAAGCACTTAACAATAGCATAAACCATCCTGGCTACTACTGCTCCTTGATATATCAGTGGACTTGATGAAGGTGTTGTGCTAGATAAACTCTACATTACATAGGAAAAAATTTATATCATTTAATTCCCCCTTTTCCCTTAGGATGCTTGAAGAATCATGACTCAGCGACTACTGGTAAAAAAAAAAAAAAAAAAAAAAAAAAAAAATGCAGAGCACCAGAGCAGTGGGAAAGAGGATGGTGGAAATACAGTGACTATGTATCAAAATTCTCTCAGCATGCCAAGTTATCTATTTGTAAAAAATAAGTATAGGGCTGAAGAGATTGTTTATTGGCTAATGGTGCTTGCTTGCAAACCTGACAGTCTGGGTTCTATTCCCCAGCACTCACATAAAGCAAGTGGCACATGGGCCGGGATTTTGGTTACAGTGCAGGAGGCCCTGGTGCACCCATACTGTTCTGCATCTTTCTGTCTCTACCTCTCTCTCAAATAAATAAATAAAATATTTTAAAAACCATGACTTCTAAATTAATTATACTGGAAAAAATCTATTTTTATAGAACACAACTAATGTAATATATTCCACATTTGATATATATATATATACATATATATATATATATATACACACATATATATGTATTATTATAACTACATATTCACAATTTTTAACTCTTAAAAGTGTCTGTTTCCCTTGTGGTCTGAACCAGCAATGTACCTAGACCAAAACCTAAAAATTCAAGCTACTTGAAATCTTTCACGGAAAACCTAAATTCGTCATATGATTAGATAAGGTCTCCCCAAGATCAGAGCTCATAGTGAAGGCTTTTTTCCACAGTGAAACAGAGTCATGGGTCACTTTTATTCCAGTTTGTGATGACAAACAAATTAAGCCAGACAGTAATGAAAATTTAACAATAAATCTTAGTCAATATTCTAATACAGAAGTATGGGAGTTCATCCAACATGAACTTAATTTTGTACAGATGTAACTGAGCATTTTCAAGGGAGACTGAGGGAATTGGGGCGGGGTCATAAGCAGAGGCTCAGTGCAGTGCAGGAAGTGGAAAATGACTAAGGGTTGGTCAGGGTGTATGCAGAGGAGGCCAGCGGTGCCTGGGAACGGGACGCTCCGGCTACTAGGAGCCCAGTCTCCCGCAAAACCTGGGAAACTGAGCATTGCATTCGAAACACGGCTTTCCAGTTCCCGGGGAAGCTAGCACTGAGTTGTAGAAGACACCAGCGCGTCTTCCTGGAGCAGAGCAGGACACAGCCGTGAGCCCTCTGTGGTCGCTGCTCTCGGGAAGGTTGTGCGAGTGTTGCCTAGAACACACAGTTGATTCATAGAGCAAGCCTTGAGCATGCTCAGGCAGGTGCTTTCAGAGGGCCTAGAGTCTTCCTAGAGATGTGGCCTTGAGCTATTAGAAACTATGTTAGTATTTCTTTAAGTCTTTTGGATGTGGGATGAGGTAGACAAAAATCGCATACATTGAGCCTGTGTTTTGATAAGCCAAAGTTAAGGCCGTGTTCAGAAAAAAAGCCCAGAGCAACTGGCTGGAGCTTGGTCAGGAAAGAAAACTACTTGCTATTTCTGCCTCTTGCTCAAAGAAGGGAGAGACATTCTGCTTTCCTTTGAATGGCACAAACACGCCACAGCATTTGCTGGCCCCGTCCTCATTAAAGAGCAGCCGAGGCATTTGTGGAGACTTAGCCACTGAGAATATGTGTAGATGGTGCGAGTGATCAGGAATTTCATGAGTCATAGTCTGAGCCCAGCTGTGAGGGCATTACCATAAATGTTTAACTGAGGAAGGAAAAACCACTATCAATGTGGGTCACCCCAACCCCTGGTCTGGGGTCTTGAACTAAATAATAAGAAGAAAACAAGCTGAGTACTAGCATTCATCTTTCTCTGCCTCCTGACTATGGACAGCATGTGAGCAGCTCCCTCAGACGGCTGCCACTCTGCCCTTCCCACCACGATGGACTCTGCTTTCAAACTGTGAGCCAGAATAAACCCTTCCATCTTCTAGTTGCCTTTGTCAGATATTTTGTCACAGAAACAAGAAAAGAAACTAATACTGATTTCTTAAGAGAAGAAAGGGAATATTTTATATATCTAGAAGGGAAAATTAAAGAGCCAACCATATCCCAAAAGCCATAAAAACTTAGAGTCAGGCTGAAGATATGGCTTAGCAGATAAGGTGCTTGCCTGTGAAGCCTAAGGACCCATGCTCAACTCTCCAAATCCCATGTAAGTCAGACGCACAAAGTGATGCAAGCACCCAAGGTCATACATGTGCACAGGTGGCACACATGTCTGGAGTTCAATTGCAGTGGCTGGAGGCCCTGGCACACCAATTCTTTCTCTCCCCCTCTCGCTTTCTCTCTCTCTCATAAAAAAATACCTAGTCTGTTAGGCTTGCCCCCCAAAAAAGGAAAAGAAAAATATTAGAGTCATCACTTATAATAATAGTTTGAAACTATAACACAGTCTTGTAGGTTTTCAGATTCTGGTTTGTTTATTGTTTTCAAGGTCATATTTAGTAAATATGATTGGACTGGATCATGCTATAGCTTGCTCAGTGCATTGTAGTGAATTGTTTTCTTTGACCTTGGCTTAGCAATTTTATGAATGTCATCTTACCCACACTAGAGTTCTGGAAATGTTGGTTTAGTTTAGTGGGAAGATCCCAAAACGTCAAGCAATATTATCAGCAACTTATACCTTAGAGTACCTGCGATAGTCCTTTCCATGAGTTCATGAAAAAGAAACCCCAGTTTTTGTTGTTTTGCTTGTTTGCTTTTTGAGACAGGCCCTTCTGTTTTGCCCAGGCTGGCCTCACACACCCGAATTCAACATCTTGTCCCAACCTCCCCGGAAGCTGAGAGTAAAGGCAGGTGCTGTGCCCCACACCACAGAATCCCGTCTTCTTGAAAACAAAGTCGTCGGCTTAAATTAATTGCAATAGTTTTCTCAGAAACCAGAATGCAAATATCTGAGATGTTGAAGGCTGTAGTTAAAGATCTGATAATGGTGAATTTTAAAAACAATACAGACGGACTTGGGAATTAGCTCAGTGCATGAGTTAAACCCATGTAGGAAGACATGGGTTTGATTCCCTGGCACCACAAATAACTAAGAACACAATCTGGTTTTTCTTTGACACATTTCAAGGTAATGCTAGAATTAGGATTAAATCCACTTAATCTTAGCTAGCTCCCCTAAAATTCACACAGTGAGGTCTTAACACCCTGTATGAGATACCTCCAGTATCTGAAAATTGATCCCTTGGGACATAATGAAGTTTAAGGTAGGACACTTTTAATGAGATCAGTGCCCTTATAAAAGAACACGCCATGGCTGGAGAGATGGCTTAGCAGTTAAGTGAGCTTCCTACACAAGCATGAAGGCCTGAGAGGGTCGCTGAGACCGCCAAACCCCAGATAAGCAAGCGGGTGTGGCTATGCACACCCTGCAAGCTCTGGAATCAGTGCAAAGAGAAGTGGGCTGAAAACAAGGCTGGGGCAGAAGAGTGACTGGACGTGGAGCTGGACACCAGTGTTCTGTTCCAGCCACCATGGGCCACACCCCTCCCGCAGGCAGCGTGTGGGGAAACACATCAAACCACACGCCACGCCGCCACGCCGCACACACAAAAGTGAAAATAAAATAAATAAAGGACACACCGGAGAGCTTGCTTCCTAGTGCCCTCTCTCTCTCTCTCTCTCTCTCTCTGTGGGTGTGTCTATCTGAGTCTGTCTCCCTCCCTCCCTTCTCTCCTTCTCTCTCTCTTCCTTTCTCCCTCCTTTCTTTCCCTTGCGTTTTGCCGTGGGCCTGGCCTTATACTTTCCCTACTCCTCATTCTGAACAACCTACACTTCACGTTAAGACATTATTCTTTGACGCCTTTCATTCAAATTTCTTTCCCTTTGCCCTTTATAATTTCTGTTTCATTTACATATATTAATTGTAATTTTTTTTTTACTCTATCTTCCAGAGAAAAGAAGGAAGGGTTTTTACTATTTTTTTTTTTTTTGGAAGATTTTCTTTTTCTACCCCGAGGCAGTTGCTCTCCTGGGATCCTCCAGTCCCCTAGTGATGGCCTAAAGCTCTAAGCAACTGTTGGAGTGGAGTGTTTGAGTGTGACTGGGCGGGTCTGGCAGGGATGACGCAAGGAATGGAGGACATGGCCCCTGAAAGAAGACATGCCAAAGACTCGTTGGAGCTGGAGGTGAGAGAAGACTCCAGGTGATAGGAAGGGAATGCGCTCCCTCAGGAATCCACTTAGGAAGACCTTATGTTTCCCACAGATGCCATCAAAGCTCCAAATTGTCAAGTAAGAAAAGGACAGTGTGTGAAGTCCTGCTAGGACACGCCATCAGCAGGGGTTTATGAAGGGGAATGTCAGGGGTAAGCAGTATCAGACAGAACAAAGAGGGCTCATGAGGGGGCAGGAAGGAAACATCATAATAATTCCAGCTCAGAGGACAGAGAGCAACCCCCTGCTTGAAACAAGTGTCCAGGAAGGAAAGCTTTCAGCCCACATTGTTTGTTTTAGAATCAACCTGGGGCTGTAACCCAGCTTCGGAGCATGTGAAATCCGTCCTCAGTGTGTGCTCCAAGGAACGTTCGAACGTCTCGTCAGCAGACACAGAGGAGGAGCCCACAGTGATGAGGCAGGTCCTGTCCAGGCTGTAGGTTCACTTGCCACTTCCGAGGGTCTGACAGTGCCAGATGCAGGTCTGAGTCACTGCACTAAATGCCTGTCACATGATAAACAAAGCCAGACACCAGCCCAGCGGTGAGAACAGTTTTTAATCAGCAAAATGTTTTTGTAATCGGGAAGGACTTAACTTTGATTTGTACAGCAGTGCGTGAGCTTTTAGAGAGAAAATGATGGGTGGGGCCGCAGAAGAGTCAAGGGAGTAGAACATGGCAAAGGGTTGGTCAGTGTGAATGCAGATTAGGCTGCCTGTGGCTGGGAGCTGAGAGCTCTGTCTCCCTCAGAAGCTGAAGAGCAGGTGTCTTCTCTAGTCACTAGACTCTTAAGAATGACTTTCAGGTCCTTAAGAAACATTTTCCAAAGTTGTAGCAGACATGCACATCTTGCAGGAACAGAGAAAGACACGTAGCTATAAACCCCTGCCAGTTACTGCTTTTAAAAAGGGGGATTGTAGAGATGGCTTAGTGGTTAAGCACTTGCCTGTGAAGCCTAAGGACCCCAGTTCGAGGCTCAATTCCTCAGAACCCACATTAGCCAGATGCAGAAGGGGGCACACACGTCTGGAGTTCGTCTGCAGTGGCTGGAGGCCCTGGCATGCCCATTCTCTCTCTCGCTCACTATCTGCCTCTTTCTCTCCGTCTGTCGCTCTCAAATAAACAAATAAAAAATAAGCAAAAAAAAAATTTTTTTTTAAAGGTGGGCATAAGGCCTAGGGTCAGATGTTGGCTGGAACACAGTCACTTTTTCAGTAGCTTAGAACTTTCTCAGGCTTAATTTAGCAGGACCTGGAGTCATCCTAGAAATTAGGCCTTGAGCCATTAGGATCTATGGTAATATTTCCTTGTATCTTTTTAAAAAAAATTTTTGTTTATTTTTATTTATTTATTTGAGAGCAACAGAGAGAGAGAGAGAGGCAGAGAGAGAATGGGCACACCAGGGCCTCCAGCCACTGCAAACGAACTCCAGACGCGTGTGCCCCCTTGTGCATCTGGCTAACATGGGTCCTGGGGAATCGAGCCTCGACCCGGGGTCCTTAGGCTTCACAGGCAAGCGCTTAACCACCCTCCAGCCCTATTTCCTTGCATCTTAATGGACGGTATGGGGTGGACAAACTAAATCATGTGCATTAAGTCTGCAGTTCTCCTCAGCCCTGGCAGAGGCCTTGTGGAGAACAGGGCTCAGAGCAGCTGCACAGAATTTGGTCAGAAAGGAAGAGGGAGTCCTTCTCCCGTGTGCTGAGGTCACTGGTTAGGCTGTAAAACCAAGACACGTGTCTGAGCTTCTGTCTGTCCACCTGTGGTTGTCTCCTCTTGATTTGAGTGCAGTTATGTTAGAAGAGACTGCAAAATCAAGAATCATCCTTCTTAGAGTATGTGGGAGAAAAAAGTACCCAAATACCACATTCTTTATGAAGATAGAAAATCTCTTTGGGGCCATCACTCAGGCCCCAGCATCGCCTGTGCCTGTTCTGTGCCACACTTGACGTATCCTGATTTGACCTTAGAACTTCTTACTAAGCAACCTGCCCCAACTAGAAGTAAGGTTTTCTTCCCCTGAATTCATCTAGAGCTGAAACTAAACCTTGATCCTCAAATGGACATGCACCTTTTCTACTTTGTGATATATATATATGACATACATATATGTAAACTGAGTTTAATTGACAGACTATAATCTCTTGAGATAGACAGGGTCAATGCCTGATTCATCTTAGTGCTCACCTGCACGTTTTGTATTACAGATCCCATATTTTGCTGAGCCAGCATAAGAATGGACACCCATATATTCCTCATCTCTGAAAAGAGAAATTGAGCCAGATTGTAACTAACAATCCCCGTCTATAAAATTATGTGATCAATGTAGGGTACACCAGAGAAGCATCTTCCCCTTGGATCATGAATCCCACCTCTGAGTGATCCTTAACCCCCCGTGCGACGCGATTTCCTACGTGGGCGAGTTTTTCTCGCAGCAAAGCAATTCTCTTTATATCGATCCTCATTTTCTTTCATGACTCTTTTATTCCCAATCCTTCTGTAGAGCTGATGGACTAAACTACAAATGCTCTTTCAGATGTTCTGTCTCGGAACCACAGCTGTAATGTAAATCAGCTGTTCTAGGGATGAGTGGTGCTGACACGTACTGGCATTAGTGATCACATGACTCATCCTGAGCGGGGAGATGTGAACATTGCGATCAATCCAGGTAGCAGGTGTTTCGGGTAACCATGGCTATAGAACTCCATTTTGCTTTTTGGCTTGCACTAGTTTTTCATTCTTATAGAGACACAAATGTCTAAGTCAGAAAGAATTGTTAGGGGTCCGTGGAAACAGCACTTTTATCTATTCCATCATGCTTCCTGGTGAGTAAAGTGAAAGATTTTATGAACTAGAAAAATGTTGCTCTTATTTAAGTTTGTTATTTAAAAGCAACACGTAAGGCTTTTGTTGAGCCTTTGCCGTGGCATTCCTTGCCTGCCCTTACGATGGTCAGTGTTGGAGGTGACGTGCATCGTTGAGTACCCCAAAGCTGCTGCTCCTTTCTTTCATGTGTATCTGAAAGGTTTGTCCGAACCTGAATTCTCATATGCAACTTCTGCTGAGAACTATGGTCAGATTGTCTCATTAGAATATCTCTACTAAAGATGTAGTTTAAATATCTATTGGGAATTTTTTTTTTATATTTGACTTCTCTATTCTCTGCATTATAGATTAATCCCTAACAGAGCAGAAATTCTGTTCCTCTTTGATGGCTCACTTTGATGAGTATTTTTGCACATTGAAAGGACATAACAAATGTAGTTCTTTTATATTCAGAGTGTATTACTTTTCACTGTGTGGGGAAACAATACCAGACATAAACAATTCAGAAAGAAGAATTATTTATTTTAGCTAATGGTTCCAGAGGTGTTAGTCCATCCCTCATGGGAAGAGGTCATAAGGCAGAGTAGTCCACATCCGAGGGGACAGGAGGCAGAGAAAACCATGACAGGCAGGGGTCAGGGGCAAGAGACACCAAGCACCTACCCCCAGTGACGTACTTTTCCCAACTAACCCCATCCTCTGAAGTTGCCAGAATGTTCAAGAGCACCACCCTCTGGAGACTTAGGCTTTAAAGCAGGAGGCTGTGGCAGACATATTCAAACCATACCCAGATACCATAGGGTGCATGGCATTGAATGCTGCTAAATTCTCAGGGAACCTGAAAATATTTGAGTCCAGGTATAAACCACCAATTTCCAAATGGACTATGGATGGAGGAACCAAAACAGAGTCCTTCATTTTTCTTAACTGAAGGTTCTAGAAAACACTGGCTCAATGTTCTTGGGGGCTGGGGTACTCTATTGTACTTACACAACTTCCAGTACCTCTCTGCCAGTTCTAGCCGAATTTGTGATGCTACAGGCCCAAGAGAAACAGTGACACACTGAAACTAAATAATATTTTATAACCGATTTAGTTTTTGTTCACAGTCCTCATTATACATCAGTCTAATGAGTTCAACTGAACTGTCTGAGACACCTCATATTTATAAAATAAATAGTCCCAACACTGAAGTTTGCTCTGTAAATACTGAAAAGAGAAGAATTAGTGAATTCTCGAGAGGAATTAATGAAACTGGTCTATTGGGAATGTTTTAGCTTGAAGTAACTAAAGATGACTATTTTAACTATGTCTTACAATGGTCCAAGATTGGGCGAACTATCTCTGTAAAGTTGCAAATGAGTAAGTATGTTTGGTTTCACTGACTAACCTTGCAATCTCTGTCACTACTACTGTTAGGAAATTAATCCCATACCCTTATCTATCAAAACTAAAATGTGTGGATGCTCAAATCCCATCTATAAAAATGGCATGCATTGGACTGGAGAGATGGCTTAGCAGTTAAGGCACATGCCTGCAAAGCCTAAGGATCCAGGTTCGATTCTCCAGGTCCCACGTAAGCCAGATGCACATGGTGGTACGTCCATCTGGAGTTCATTTGCAGTGGCTGGAAGCCTTGGTGTGTACTCTCTCTCTCTCTCTCTCTCTCTCTCTAATAAGTAAATAAAAATGAAAAATATTTTTAAAATGGCATGTATTTATATATAAACTATTATTATCCTTCCATTTACTTTAAATCATCTCTAAATTACATATAATACCTAATATAACATGAATACTGCATAAACAATTGTTCTTTATTTTAAAGAATAATATAAGAAGGAAAAAGTATACATAGTCAGTACAGACGTACGTTTTCCTGAGTAGTTTGTTGGTTAAATCAACAGATGCAGAACGCTTGGAAATGGACAGTCAACTGTGCAACTTCTGCCACTGTAGCACCAAAACAGCCAGATGATGCACACTGAATGACCATGGTCCCTGACCAAGCAAACTGTTTACTAAATCAGACAATGGGCTAAATTTGGAGCCAGGTCATAGCTTGCCAACATCTGGGATAGCTGATGGACTACATGTGCTCCAGTGAGTTTTAAGACATTTCAGATCTAGGTCAGCCTGGACATCAACAGGGAGATGGAGGTGCTGGGGGGAGGGAGAGAAAGACAGAGAGTAAGAGAGGGAGAGAGAGGTTGGTTTCCCACAGAGCTGTGTGTTGAGCCTAAGCCATTCAGGGCCTTAGCTCTGGAGAAAAGACAGTTGACAGGAGTGGGGAAGGGAGAGAAGAGTGTTTGCAGGGCCAGGATCACCTTTCACTGTGGCTACAATGAAGCACATTGCAGAGCACCTTTGAAGGAAGGTGCAGAACTTTCTCTCAACAGAAGGTGTCCCTGGCACTGACGTAGTCCCAACCGTCCATAGCAAGAGTTGATTCCTTTACAGAACAGATCAGGATATGGGACCAAAGGAGGGAAGAGAACCCTTGAAAACCTCTCCCTAAAGGAGTTGTGAGAATCTGTAGAAGAAAGGCAGCTGGGATCATTTATTGTTTCCAGCCAACAAACAAACACATGCTTCTGAACAAATGTAATTGGGCTCTTGGTTCCTTGGGTCTGTATCCAGGGTCACTGCCGTCATTGCCACAAGATTTCGTCCTTTGGGGTGTGGCCACCCACTTTGTTTTTAAATGGAAAGAGCTCGTTCACAGATGTAATGGTAGTAGAGTGAGTGCATACATGATCATGGTGAGCAGAGAGCTTTAGCCTCTCAGAGAAGCCAACATTCCCTGCTCATGGATGGTGCCTCTTGGCCACATCCACGGAGGGCCACTCATTATGATATTATGATCACTATAGAACAGAAATGGTAATTCTGGGAAGATTCACTGCTGAGAGCCGGCCTTGGATCAGATGAGGTAGCCAGGCTTCCCTAGTTTGCTCATGCAGTCGAGTTTCTCAGACAGCTCACTCAGTTTCTTCTCAGCCTAAACCTAAGTCAGCATAATGGGACAGCAGGGAACTTACATGTTATACTTCTGTCCAGTTACACACCATGGAATGGGAGGTGGAGATAAAAGAGTTCAGAAATGAGAAGTTTGATAAGCCTTTCTGTATCTTCTAAATATTTTTTTTAAATCACATGTGCTCTGCGTGCATCTACATGCATGTGTATACGCAGCATGTGTGCAGGTGCGCATGCACTTGGGTGGAAACAAGCAGACAACATCACTTGTCTTCCCCAGTCATTCTGCAGCTTATTCTTTTGGGACAGGATTTCACATTGAACCTAGAGCTCACTGAATCATCTAGACTGGCAGGACAGAAAGCCCTGGCTAGCTCACCCATCTTCTCTGCCCCTCAGCACTGGAATTTCAAATGTATGCCATCATGCCCAGCTTTTACTGATCCTAGAGATCCAAACCCATGTCTCCTGCTTTACAGGAAGCACTCTGCCCACTGGGCAATCTCCCCAGCCCAGGCCTCAAATTTTTTTGTTGCCTGCCTTAGTGTCTTCAAGTTCTGTGTGGAAAACCCAAGTCATGAAGGCCAGGGGTGAGGTGAGATTCCTCCTGGTTGTGACAGCCCTCTGCACTCTTGAATCTTAATAAATTGCCACTTCACAATAAATTGCTCATAAATGACTAGATTGCAAGTGTCAGTCCACCTTGTAGAAGAGCTAGAATTATATAAGGAGGAGGCTTCAGGATGATCACTGGAGAGGGATGTGGTTTGAGGTACCATTGCTTTCAAAGACATTTAATTTCATATTTGATTTTTCTCCCCAGTGGACAGAAAATGTGTGGAGCACAGAATGGATCGTTTTCCCTCTTGTTCCCTCCTCTTTGCCACCATCTCCCCTGGGACAAGGAGTCAGATTTCATGTGACACAGGGACCTCGTGTGAGGAAGGACAGAAGATGGGAATGAGGGCAGCAGCACTGTGTACACCATTCCTGCAGGAAAGGGTTCTTACTCTGTCTTTGAAGCAGGGATGAGCATGTGTAAGGGAGGGAGCTGCTCAGACTTGGGCCCTTTTCCATTCAAACCTAGTAACTGAATTGGAGAATCAAACCTGTTTGCCTGCTTCCCAGAGCCTCATTTGTTCTATGGCTGGAGCTCATTACAGAAGGCAGCAAGAAAATGTAGTTTTCCATCTATTGAGTGTATCTTGAACAGAACTAGTTTGTTGTGCTTTTGAATCTGGCTTTTAAGCCATCTGCAATCAGGCAGAGCTCTCCAGAGGATTAAACTATATTAAGCTTTAATTCTCCAGTTAATTTTTTTGTAGCCATAAAATTAGCATCCTTGTCTTTTGCTTATTTTCTGCAGTTTCACCACTCAGTAAATCAGCAGCCCATGGTTCTCTTTCCCAACCTGTTAGTTAGATGAGGAACAGAGCTAAAGATTTGCTTATAAACTTGCAAGGCCACAAAGTCCAAAATGAGAGCAAAAGAGGATTTAGCATCCTTGAAAATCGGTGTTCCATAACTTGGATCTTTTGCCCCTTCAATGGACTTAGATCTCTTTGGATCATCATGACTTGCTTTTTAACACACAATATTTGTCTGTATATAAATAGTGAAAATGAATTAAGTTGTGGTAACACCATGCTCCCACACATATGTTCTACTGTCCTTGACCCTGCAACTGTATGTGCTCTAAACTTTAATCTCCAATTTGTATAATAAAAGTTCAAATCACATCTCAAGGCAGTAAGTTTCTGCATTTTGCCATTGGTACATACAGAAGCTTCTGGTAATGAGAGTTTAGACGAGAGACAAGTAAACATGCTACAGAAGTTCATCCAAGATGCCCTAATGTTCTATCAATCCATTGATTTGCATTTGGATTTCTAATTACATCTGATCTCTAAAAAAATAGAGGTAAATTCAGTGAATTTTGTGTTCTAGAGTGATTCTGAGAGCTGCCCTCTTCTTCTGACTTTAAATAAACCTCTTTTTCAAAACAATATTTGCTACAACCCTGGTCTATCTGATTATAGCAATCAAGATGTTTCAGGTATATTGAGTATATTTTGCAAATCCATGGTTTAATTATGACATTCTCTATGTCCCCTCTCCTATAATTATTTTTCTAGGCATTATGCACAAACTGAATAGCCAAAGAGCTATCTGTAAGGGGAAAATGAATAAGTGGAAAATTAAATGTCCAGTTAACTAGAGACATGCTCTGTGCAGATATGGAAAACAAGTCATATCTTCAAAATACAACCCACTTTTCTTGAAGGGCCCTGGAAAAACAAACCTAGTATTACTCAGGCTAATCATACACTACTAATTTGCTGACTTTCTTTTCCATTAAACTCTCCACAGGTAACTCCATATAACAATTAGGTTTAGCATATTCCAGATTCAGGTAATGGATTAAAGTTAAGCAGATATTCTTTTTAAAAGGCAGCATGTAACCACAGGCTCTACTATAGCTCTCAACAAGAAAGCCTTTAGTAAATGGAAGCCTACAAACACGAATACACACTACTCCTATTCTTCCTTGAGGTAATTGGGTGCTGGGGAGAAAGATCTGTGGGAAAAGTGCTTCCTGCACAGCATGAGGACATGGGTTCAAGTCCCTAGTAACCATGTAAAATGTTGGGTGTGGAGGTATGTACCTGTAATCCCAGTGTTAGGGAGGTGGATGCAGGAGGATCCATGGGGCTCACTACCTATCTAATGTAGCCAAAATGCTGACTCAAGGTTCAGCAAGAGACCTTGGCTCAAAGAATTAGGGGAAAAGGGATTAAGAAAGATACTTGACATTGACCTCTTGGCCTTCGCACACATTCACATGCACCCACACATGTACATTTGCCCACATATATGAACACATGTACACACGCATGCATGCCACCTACTTATATTCAAAAGGAGGAAGAGAAAGTTGGGAAAGACATCAGGAACCCACAAGTCAAAGTTATGTGGTGTCAGTCAGCAGTCCAAGTGGGTGCACTTCGAAAGCGGACCCAGAAATAGCCAGATGGCAAGTGTTAGAGGCCCAGAGACTATGGGAATGGAAGTGATACTATGCAGGGAATCAGAGTTAGAAGAGAGGGATGGGCACATCTGTCTATGTTGGGTCTTCTTTGTTGTGAATTTGAGGTCTTGGCACAACTAGATGGTGAAAGTGTAAGATCATGAATCCTTTCATTGTAGTTTGTTCCTGAGGGTAACAAGTATCAGGAGAGAAGTTTTGTATCAAGATCTACCTGCCCAAGTTCAAATTCAAACCTAGCTTGTCATTTCCTAGCTCTATAAACTTGGGCACTTATTGAATCTCCTTGGCAGCCTTCTTGCAGCGTTGCTATTGTCATGATAGGTAATCTTTATTAAACTCCCTGCACATTGTACTCTCCCCCTCACCAAACATGCCAGTATGTGTTTTAGTGGGTAGTATCACCTGTTCCTAAAAATTAACATTTTTAATCAGAGATTAAATTTTCTTTGAAGTAAACAAAATTGCCTGTATAGCACCTATTTGGCAACTGTATTTTGAAAAAAATATATATATATATGTTTGGTTTTTCGAGGAAGGGTCTCACTCTGGCCCAGGCTGACCTGGAATTCACTATGTAGTCTCAGTAGTCTCAGGGTGGCCTCCAACTCACGGTGATCCTCCTACCTCTACCTCCCAAGTGCCAGGATTAAAGGCATGTACCAACACGCCTGGCAAGAATATAATTTTTTAAAGAAAATATTAATCATATGACATAAGTTAATAAGCACTGGTGAGACTCACAGGAGTGCCTCCCTGATCATCATGTCAGTCCCTCCAGAATGAGACAGACATATGCCTGGCAGGGACATATCATTTGCATAAGTCAGAGGCCCAAAGTGAATGACTGAAACAGTAACACTAAAGCAAGATACTCAGAAGAAAGAGTCTCTCATTCAAGAAGAGGATCTCTTTCTGCTAAAGACATCCCCAGTTATGGATCATAGTTACATGTTATAGAGTTATATGTCCTTATTTATAGGGGAAAATATAATCACCTCATTCTTAGGCACAGAAAAAAAAATTCCCAGCTTTATATAGCTCCAACAAGTACCATGGATTTTTCCATGTGGAAGTTGAACTTACAAAGTGCTGTCAGCACACGTGTGTGTGTGTGGTAGGGATGGGACACTGATTTGGGTATATCACCAACTAGCCTTATTAGTGAGAATCCAGCACAGTCACAAGGGAGGAGCCCAGATTTGGATGAATTGTATTCAGTACAATTGCCAGGTTGTTGATCCTGGGTAAACCCTTAACCTTAATGATTATGCATTCTTATCTATAAAATGAGGGTGACTCTTGACCTGTATATATTTCCTAAAGCTGTTTGTCATCCAAACTAGGATATATGAAGCAGATACGAAATTACCCTTGCTTAGATTTCACGCTAGTTATATTTTGAAATTTATTTTTATTTTAAAAATGCATTAGAGAATAATGTGAGATACTTATGTCTATCAAAAGGGAAATTGAGTTCCTAGGGTTAGAAACAGCTCTGTAGTGTACCCTATTTGAAAAAGAAGTGATGAGGGCTGGAGAGATAGCTTAGTGGTTAAGCACTTGCCTGTGAAGCCTAAGGACCCCAGTTCGAGGCTCGACTCCCCAGGACCCACATTAGCCAGATGCACAAGGGGGCACATGCGTCTGGAGTTCATTTGCAGTGGCTGGAGGCCCTGGCGCGCCCATTCTCTCTTTCTCTCTCTCCCCCCCTCTGTCTGTTGCTCTCAAATAAATAAAAATAAAAATAAATTTTTTAAAAAGAAAAAGAAGTGATGAAATCAAACTTTCTCAAGAGCCAGACACTATGATGAGTTTACTATGAAATGTTCTGGCTGTTATCGCTGATAGCAAATTCTAATAGTCCTACCCTTGGCGGAATTTTAACCCTCTTGTTGAATGAGCTGTCAGAAGCATTAGTGCTGTTGACTCATCCTCTTCTGGTCGGAGTTGCCTGTCTGCTACGTCTCTGCTCACTGTTGCATGTCCTCATGGTGGTGTTGGCTCCTGCTCTGCATACCTAGAACTTCATTTCTGACCTTCTGTGGCTCCATTCTCCAAGATGCCAAACAGCACTCCAAGAGGGCCAGTGGAACTTGGAAGTGTTTTGTTTTGATGACAAGATGTTTCCTTTTCATCTGATTTTGTATGCCTTGAAACACAACATGCATTACCCAGATCACACCCCACCACTTGTCTCATACCTCACCATGTCACAGTGCCCCTTACTGAGTCTTACCCGTCTGGGTAGTTCATAGAAGCATGTGAGGTTTCAACCCTTATTCATACCACCTCCTCCTTCACAATGTAAACTTTCAAGAGCACATACATAATAACTCCCAGTTTCAACTTTTCTCTTAAAAGTTTTTTAAAATATCCCACTACCTACCAAGAGATTCTAAGGAGTTCTATAAAAATGTTTAAAATTCTCTAACTTGTTTAGCACAGAATTCATCTGAAGCCTAACTCTATTTTCAACTTTAATGAATGGCTTTTTAAAAATTTCTGTTTTCCACATTAATAAAACAGTCTTATTCATTTAGTGTATTTTTACCCACATATTTTTTGGGCATCTAGTATACCAGGCTTTGTCCTAGTGAATTTAGTGGTAGAATTCAAAGACATAGTCCCAGTTTCATAGAGTTAACTAGTCAAAGAGGAAAATATTAATGATAGAACACAAAAATAAATACAAAATCACAACTGTGCTCAGGGCAAGATAGAAAAGCACATAGTGCTGTGAGAACTATACACGGATTTCTGACCTACTTAGGAAAATCCAAGAAGGAGCTCGAGAGACACTGAAACTTTATGCTGGAACATGATGTAGAAGTTAACTAGAAAGATAACAGAGTCATAATGAGACACATTCAAGGCCACATGGAGGCCTTTGCTCTCCCAGCCCTAGAACAATGGAATTAACTCATGTTTTTAAACAGTGTCACAGCGAGATTTTCATTTCAGAAGCTCATTCTGACCATAAGACACTTTTGAGGGAATAAGAGTGAATGTGTAAAGAACATTTGGGAGATCATTATAGATGTCCAAGCCAAAACCAGAAATGACATAATTTTGCAGAATAACAGACAACTAGAAATAAGTGGGCAGAGTCAAATCTTGTTAATGAATTAACATCTAAGGATGTAATGTGGGAAGTGAGGCCGACAGCAAAGGAATGCCAAGTGTCCCTTCTAGGTTTCTGGTATGGTTGGTGTGTCCTTTACTCAATTTAAATCCCAGAAGACGAACAGCTTTGCATTTGATTTGAGACAGTTAGTGTTTTAGGGACTTGCACTGCACCTAAGAAGACACCCACCAGCCCAGGTGACTGTCTGGCTCAAGGATTGAAGGAGGGTGGGTGGAGAGATGCATGTGGAGCTCGGTCGTGTGGAGGAGCTCTGAAAGGCACACATAGACTTGGAGCACGTGTGTGTGCTTCAGACCACTGAGGATTGGCATGAAAAGGGAAGTACTGAGGCTGTCCAAGGTGCCACCTGCCCATGGTTTACTGCCTTCCCACCGCCCCTCACCACATGTATGTACTTGTCACTGTGCTCTTTCACCTTCCCCTGGGAAACACCTGTGAGTTAAGGTCCTTCTGGCTTCCTGCCCCTGCACTAATGGTCCCTTTCAGATGCTCTGACAGATTCTAGCAGGACTCATTGCCACCTCCCTTTCCAGCCCCGGGGCTTCCTAAAGTTACTGATGGGGTGATCTTCAGAAAACAACAAGCATGGTCTTGTTCATGCCCTACTCCCAAGCACCTGGGCTTCCTGTTGCTGACAGAAGAAAGTGAAAGTCTGACACACAAGACTGCTAACAATGGAATAACTTCTTTCCTTTCTGTTCTCTCACAACACCCTATTTATGGCTTCCTGGCAGGCATCACACTGCAATGTCGCTATTTATCCATGAGCTGGTTTCTTCCCCAGCTCTAATGTAGTCAGCTGTCTGACGAAGGCACTGGACTTCATCACCTTGACATCCCAGAGCAGCATCAAAGCAGTTGGTATTTAGGGAACATGCAGGGAGGGAAACTACAGAGCTACCTGACCTTGACAAAATGGTGGTGTACTTCCCTCTGTACAAGTGTGGACATTTGAGTCTTTGCCTCTTACCAATCTCATGTAGAAGGGTCCTCCCTTCATGAAAGAAAAGAGTTATAAAAAGAAGAAAGGATAGTTGACACATGCAATCATGTAGTTTTGAGTCAATAGTCAAAGCTTTTCTACTAGTTTAGGCATGATATTATTTTTACTCTAAACAAAATGTCCTCAAAACCATTTTGGATTAAATTCCATTGATTAGTTATATGCATTCAGTGAGGAAAACTTCAAACTTCTATTGAAGAATTTCAGGGGAAATGATGTCTGCTTAAGCGATTAAGTAACTATCTGTCCTTACATATACACCTGATTTTACTGTTTTGCTCTAAGGAAAGCTGCCTAATAGCCCAGGTCCCCAGTACCCATGTAAAGCCAGATTCACAAAATGGTGCATGCATCTGGAGTTTGCAGTGGCTAGATGCCCTGGCGCATTCTTGCTCTCTCTCTCTCTCTCTCTCTCTCTCTCTCTCTCTCCCCCCTGGCAAACAAGTAAAGAATTATTTTTAAAACAGATTTTATTTTAAAAAGTTTTACTTGTAAAGTGATGCTAAATGCAGGTAAATACAAATGGAAATTTAAAGAAGTAGTTATTGTTGAGTTTTAAGCAGAGGGTTGTTATGTTTTGTTTTGAGACAGTCTCACTATAAATAAAGCCCAAGGTGATCCTGAATTTGTAATCCCCCTACCTCAGCCTTCTAAGTGTCAGGACTGTAGGCCTGCACAACCACAAACTGCTATTTACTTTACTAAGTGCCTACCTCTATGTGCATTCTTGAGAATAAAATATTTTTTCTTTGATGGAACAATATAACCCTTATAATAGAATGAGTGAGTTTTAAAATGTTTTTATTGAAAACTTTCATACATGTAGATAATATATATGATCATATTTCTTCCCATTACCCTCTTTTGTAATTTTTACATCTATAATTTCCATGGTTAAAAAATCACAATAAGATTGTATATATATATATGTATATATGTATATATGTATATGTATATATATGTATATATATATGTGTATATATATATGTATATATATATGTGTATATATGTATATATATTGGTGGCTAGGGGTGTAGCTCCATGGTAGACATTTGCCTAGCCTAGCATATATAAGGAACTTTACTACAAAAATAAAATGAATTGTGTGTATGCACATTTGTGCACGTGTGAGTAAGGCCTGTACCTTCTAGCATTCTGCGGGGAGTCTAGTAGACTATTGCACTCCTAAGTAAGCATGCGCTATCTCAACACTATCTCAAAGCACTTTAATTGAGCCTTAACCCCATTTACAGACCTTCCCTGCAAAGTGTAACAGGGCGAGTAAGGAGGAGTAAAGACCTGAGCACGGGCAGGCGTGGAACTGGGATCGGTTATAGATATGGGGAGCTGTGACTCTTCTCAGGTTGTGACCTTTCAGGCTTAAGGATTACCTTTTCTTTACACTTACACAATGCTTTTTAAACTGTTGGCAAGAAAATTAAAGTAGTGCCTCGCTGTCTATACTGTGTGAGTGCATTTGGTGTATTTTTGGACGTATAATAAAATGAAGTGGCTGAGTTATGTTAAATAGATATGTTGAAAAGAAACATCAAACTAATCTCAGCTATTGAAAAGACTAAGTAAATATAGGAGATATAATAGTATTAATAAATCCTTCATAAATACTATTTACCTGCCATGTGAATAATCATTATATGCTAAGCCAATTCTGATTTCTTTTACATCTACAATCTCATTTTATTCCTATAAAGTAGGAACTATGTCCATTTTATAATCAAGAAAAACAAAGTTCAGAGTTTGCACAAATGTGCACAGTTAAGACTTATGTTTATTTAATGTCCTTGGACAAATGAATAATAACTGTTATAAGCAAAAACACTCTATTTGGGGTTCTGGAGATGTCTTGGTCTTGCTTGTGCCACCATTTTCAGGTCCACAAAACAAGTCAGGCACAGTGGCATGAATCTGTAATCCCAGCACAGGGGAGATGGAGCCAAAATGATCACTGGGGCTAGTGTAGCCTAATCAGAGAGCTGAAGGTTCAATGAGAGACCTTTTCTCAAAAAATAAGATGTGGAGCAATTGAGACAGACATCTGATACCAACTTCTGGCCTCCACAGGCACATACACATGTATGCACATGCACCCACAAAACATGTGTACACTTATACATGTACAAACATTCATACACACGTGCACATACAATCTAAAAAAATGCATTCATATATCTATATGACTAAAAGAATCAAAATACATTCAAGGGATAGAAGCTTACTTTTCTTTCTAATTTCATGTGGAATTTGTTCCCACTATGCAAATTACTACTATCAAAGTTATTAAAATTTTAAAATAAAAGATCAGTTACATTAAAATATAAGACCCAATAAAAGCCTATTTTTGTTTTCTCCTCCAGATCATGAGCTAGGATGTATGGCCTAATAAGACATAAGATGTTACTAATAGTGTTTGATATTTGTTTATCTGTTGATTCATTTATTTGGCTAACAAACATAGAATTTACTTGAATTTTCCATTTGTTCCATCTCACAGTAGTTCTTGCCTCTAATTTTTACCCACAAAATTTCTCAAACTCAAATGCATATCTGTAACATGAAATCTTCAACCAAAACTCATGGGAAAAGACTGAAATCAAACAAAACTCAAGGATATTTGAAATCCCCATCACACCAAACTTCACTACACATCTTCATACACCCCATTTCCTCAACCTCACAAGCTCTCAGATAATAATTATGCACAGGCTCTAACTGGAGTGTTAACACTCTTAATGTTGAGCCCTCGCTTTAATAAAGAATGCACAGTATAAACCCTCTCAAAGTGACTACTCTCTTAAGCAATGTAAGAAATGTTGAGTCTCTGGAGCTAAACAGACTGCACAAATTGCAGCCAAAGGAGGCCTGCTCAGATACGTGCCAGCATGTCCAAGCTGCCAAAGCACATGGGAACATGTGGACAACAGTGCCTGGGGAGTAGAAAAGTTTAACTCTCATGAAAAGTCAAATCTCTTGCGCTCGCTCATACCTTTTTGTTTAGGAAGAAAACTGGGTACAAATAGACCTGGAATAAGTCCACCTAATGGACATCTTTCATGAGGCGGTGACCTTCCTGTTTCTCATTGTTTGTCTTCTCTCCTTCCTTGGACATGCTGTTTTAATAAACTTTTGTAATTTTAATCCACACAAGCATCTCACTATTGTCCAAGGATACTTGGATGCTGGTTAAGCTATTTCACAATCGAAAGTGGGTGTTTCCTTGGAGATGGCTCTAGAAGCATCATTCGCTTCAACTCCCTTGGGATTCTTTGGTATGAGTCGAATAGGGTTTGTGGAGGAAAGAAATCAATGTAGTTTTTGTTGTTGCTGTTTTGTTTGTGTGTGTGTGTGTGTGTGTGTGTGTATGTGTATACATTGTATATGCATGTTCACATGTGTGTGGGGACACTCGAATGTGCGGATGTGGGTATACATGTGTACACATGCAGATGGAAGCCAGGGTTTGATATCACCTGTCTTCCTCAGTTGATTTGCCCCTTAATTTTTAAAACAGGGTCTCTCATTGAATCCAGAGCTTACCGAATTGGGTAGTCTGGACGACTTGCTCCAGGGCCCACACTGATTTTATCTTCCATACGTTTGGATTGCAGGCACACACCACCACACCCAGCTGCTATACGGTGCCTGGGGATTTGAACTCAGGTCCTCACACTTGCATGACGAGCACTTTGCCCAGTGAGCCATCTAAACATCCCTGAAATCAATGTTTTAAATACTCACTTGTAGTAGCAAGATGTTTACGTTTCCATAGACTTTCATAATTATAATGTTAATACTTGGACATAATACTGTTTTTTTTTTCTTATGGCACTGCTGATTAAAACCAAAAGCAGGGCTTCACATGTGTTAGGCCAGTGACCTACTACTAGAGCTATAACCCCAGCCCCTGCCCAGCACGTTTTTATGGATGACATTAGGCTGCTAGGTGTCTGGAATGTTGGTGTACTTCTCTGCCAGGTAGCCTAATGGCACAGAACACTGAGAACACCAGTCCATGCATCCACCTTGCAAGAGGACTTTAAGAAAAATATGTGATCTCTCCAGCTATGTTTTCTTATCTGTAGAATTATAAAATTAGATGACAGCATATCTCAGGCCTGTAACTATGATTATGTAACACACATAAAGCCCTCTCTGCAGCTCTGAGACCAACAGGGGGCTTTTGCAGTATTCAAATGGTTTTATATTCCCATAAACGCAGGATACCTAAGAGTATGTAAAAGCCAAACATTTAAATAATGGGTGACTTAGGGATTTTTTTGCCCTTCTTTATTCATTTCATTACATCTAAGAATTATTTCATTACTGGCACTCCAAACTCTTACTCATGTGTCCCTCATGTCTAATATCTTGGCAGTAGAAGCTAAACAACTGTAAAAGCATTGCAGCATGAAAAATGTGTTTTTTAAAACATAGCTAAACTGAATGGTTTTATTTTGTTTTTGTTGCTTGTTTTTGTTTCTGTGACAAAATACCTGAGAAAATCAGATAAAGGAAGGAAAGGTTTAGGCTGGAGAGATGGCTCAGCAGTTAAGACACTTGCAAAGCTTAAGAACCAGGGCTTGACTCCCCAGTAACAACATAAAGCCAGATGCACAGGGGCGCAGGCATCTGGAATTCATTTGCAGCAGCTGGAGGCCTTGGTGTGCCCATTCTCTCTTTCTCTCTCTCCCTCTCCCCCCCCCCGTCTTTCCTCTCTTCTCTCTATCTCTGCTTACAATTAAAAAAGGGAAAGGCTCATTTGAGTTTGTGTTTTCAACGGTTTCATTCCATGGTCATCTGACTCCGTTGTCCAGGCAGGACTTCATGGTAGCAAGACCATGTGACAAGGGAAACAGTTTATCACAGGACAATGGACAAGAACCATGCAGAGAGAGAGAGTAAGAAGCAAGAAACAAGATCAAGATATACCCTTCAAAGCCTTGCCCTGAAACTTACTTCCTCTGATCAGGCCCCACCCCCTAGCAGCCCAATCGAGCATAAACTCACCAATGGAATCAGCCATTGATGAAGTTAGATTCCTCATGACCCAGTCACTGTCTAGTGGTGCCCTAGTTAGAGACCATGCTTTCAACATGTGAACTTTGGGTCGGGCAAAGGAGGGCTTCGTATTCACAGAGCTTACGTCCAACTTTAGTAATTTGTCATATCCTTGACCCCTAGATTCCAAGAAGGAGTTAGTTCCTAATCTAGACATGAATGGTATTCATGTTCCTAATATGTCACAATGAAGCTGGATCATTATTCTTATTCATAGTTATTTCTTAAAACAGTTCTTTAAAAAACTGTGTGTGGGGGGGGGGGGTGGACGGGTGTGCATACATGCATGTGTGTGTGTGTATGTGTGTCTTTGGCTTCATTTTCCTTCATGCAGCAAATATGGTAAAACAAAAATGCATTGCATATGTTTTTGCTTTATTACAAAGATAAAATGGTAAATGCACAGATGTCAATCATGAGTGGATAGGGTATGAGCTGGAAATCTTTTCACTGATCTAAATCTCTCTCCAGAATAGAATATCTTCTTTCAGTCAAAAAAAAAAAAAGAAAGAAAGAAAAAGATAAGCTAATTTGAATTAGAGAAATTCACATCAGAGCCACAATGAGACACACACACACACATTAGGAGTCAAAATCCACCGTGCATATCAGAAGGCACGGATGCTGAAGTGCCTTCTGTGAAATGCCATGGCGCTTGCACAAAGCCCATACAACATCCTCCATGCACTTGACATCGTGTCTATATCCATATACCAAACACAGGACCAATGCTTTGGAAATTGTGGTGATACTCTGTTGTTTAGAAAAGAATGACAAGAAATAAAATGCGCTCCTGTTCACTACAGATCCAATATTTTAAAACGGTTTTGATAAATTTTGGTTGAATTTGGAGATGCTGAATTCATGAATATGGAGGGCAAGTTATATATGAGTTTTTTTTTTAATTTTTAATCATCTTATGTAATTCGGGCTTCAGTATCTATGTTCCTTGCCAGAAGTTATTCAAAGCAATTATTCTATCAGTTCTGTAAGCCAAGCAGGCTTTGGAGTACAACATGCAAGGATTTCTTCTGGGGAAGACATTTTGAAATACATCTCTATCTCAAGACAGCTGGCATCCCCAGAAATAATGCAACATGGATAGGCACGAGTGTTTGGGTCACAGCCGGCCTGGCAGAGCTGAATCTGTGGTTCTCAGTCTTTGCCAAGGTCTGTCCCTGTGGTGAATGATGCCCATGTTTTAATGGAGACCCTCCACAGGCCAGTCAGTTGCTTCGTCTTTAGAAGTAATAGCACCCTTCATTTACACCTGCGTTTTCTAAGATCCAAGCAAGATCAAACTGTAACCTGTGGCCACATTCCGCCTTTCTCCCACCACCATTTCTTTGGTTCTCTCCCATGTTTCCTTCTTTGTCTGTCTTAACATTAGTGTAGAAATGTTATTGAACTATAGCCAGCTGTGCACCAAGATACAGCAATTTCTGTTGAGAAGTTTTATAAGTCTCCTTTCTTTAAAATGCCTGGGCGCTGTTCGGTAATGAAAGTCCCCACACTTGGATACATAAAAGCAATTGTTTAGCCTAAGCTCTGAAAAGATCTCCAAAGGGCAAGATAAATTGTGGGCTATTAAATGTCATGGATTAAAAAAAAAAACAGGAGGATATTGTGGAATTATAGTAATAACCCAAACAGTATTTATAGCAGATTGTTGGAATTTGAGTTGCAATGTAATCATAGCTATTTTATAGCAATAGTCTTTTCTTCAATGCCAGTCTATTTACTGAAAGCTTAAAAAACTGAAGCATAGTTCATATAATATGTCACCTCACAATGAAGCAAAGATTGACTCCTCGGTCTGTGTTATTCTTCTTTATGTCCTTAAAGTATATTTTGTGAAAAATTTAATAGCTTGTAATTCACTCCCTTCTTTTCTTTTTGCGAACTTCCTACTCCTTACATGCTGTGGGAAAGACAGAGGGAAGAAAATAAAAGGACTTTAGGGGAGAAGTTAGTCAAAAACAAGCCCTCAGTGCTCAAAGGGCTTTAGTTATTTTATTTATTATTCCTTTACATAGATAGTATTCATACAAAGAAAAGAAAAGCTTTATAATTCTCATAATTTTGCCGGATGAAGCACACGGTGACATACTTACTGCATGTTAGTCATTTTTGGTTGCCTAGCTGCAAAACACAAATATATTGCAAAACTATTTTTTCCATCACAGTATACACATGTGTCAATGGATTGACTCCCCCAACTTGTTAAAAAATGTGTCAAAACAATAGACGTCAGCATATCTAATTCCTGATTTCCGATTACACTAGCCTTGGTTAACACTACATTTGCTTAAACATTAGGCTCATCTAAGACTAGATGAGTGAGAAAAGTCTAAAATACCCAAAAAGCACTGGAAATGGGCAGTGGTGGTATGCTAGAAGCTATTTTTTTTTCTTTTCCTGAAGACTAGAGAACAAAGCAAAGAATGTTCTTATGTTCTGAACTGAGTTAAATTCCCAATTGCAAATTTCAAGTATGTTAGCATTATTCTATAACAAATGGCTCCAGTGTTGACTTCCGATGCTGTAATGAGTACTCTGAGAAACTTGAACACGATCCCAGACTCCCTGGTGTTTACCTCCTCGGGGTTGCAAAGGGTAGCAAAGGCTTTTCTGGAACCAGGGGTTCAGAGGCTCTCTGTTTTGCCCCACAACACAGACTGATGTCATCAGCTGAAGTGTATCAACTTCCTAGGAAGGCCCTTGGCCTGAAGAGGTGATTTAAGAGATTCAAAAGGAAGGTGTGGAAAAGAAGTCTGAGAATATACTCGCCAGCTCAGTGTCCCCATGCCTTGAACTTATCCTGCCCTCAGGGTATAACTCTTCATTCTACCATGCAGAAAAGGCGCCATTCTCACAGAGAGCCATTGACCTCTACCTAGGCCATCAGCTTCCCCTCACTGATCCTCAAAGGGACATGCCCACAGCGCCTGGCCCATGGTAGGCTTCGATAAGTATTTACTGAGTGAATAAGAATTCGAGCTTACATAAATAGGTATAGTACAGGAATTCTAGAGTTTTGCACAGATTTGGATTTCCTTAGGACTTCTAAGATCACAAAGGACAAGTGGGGCTCTTCCATAGGAATCTCCCATAGGAATTGTTAACAAAAGCCAGAAAATAACTCAGGCTCCTTTGAAAATTAAATAGGACTTCAAATTCTTGATCCAGACCAACAGTACCTGTTCTAAGAGTAACAATGGAGTGTGGCCCTTTCTAGGCGTGACTGGAATGTGATTTCTGATGTGTGTATGGGATATGGGTTCACTAAAGCATGGATGATCCATTCTTTGACTAGGTAGTCCATGACTCCAAGTCAAGGACTCACCCTGTGTTCAAGAACTTCTCCCTCAGATCCCTGATCATCATCTCTGTTGTTTTCCCCTGCCCCAGTGCCTCGTTTTAAACTGGAAATATTTCAATCGGTACCTGAGGTCATGCATTCATTTGCTGGAATTAGAAGAGACAGAAGATAAAACTCAAAAAATTCAGACCATCTCTAAAACCAACCACAGATGAAATGTGTCAGTTACTGAAATTAGCCTTCTCAAAATATCTACAGATTACTAAAGGGCATCATATTAAATTTCTCCATGCCACTTGTATTCACTAGCAATATTTTGATTCTTTGAGTCCTGTATACACACAATAAGGTATATGTATCTCTGTGTGGGCCTACATGTATGCTTTTTTAAATTTTTATTGTGTGTATGTGTGTAATGTGGTGTGTGTAGGTATGTGTGCACATGTATGCAGCACCTGTAGAGTGGGGGATGTGACTAACATGAGGTTACTGGAGCCAAATGTTGGGTGTCCTACTACATTGCTCTTTCCCCCCTTCTTATGTGAACCTAAGTCTCTTAATGAAATCAAAGTTGCTATTCCCCTGCCCCTTCCGCCCCATCCAAACCAGGTGATCCCCTGGTCTCTGTTCCCCTTTGCTGGCTTGGCATTACCCATGTGTGTGGCTTCAGCCAGCCATTGACATGAAATCTGGAGATTCAAATTCAGGCAGTCCTCAGGCCCTCATGCTTTTTCAGGAAGCTCACCTAAGTAGTGAATCATCTCTCCAGCCCCTCTCTCTCTCTCTCTCTCTCTCTCTCTCTCTGTGTGTGTGTGTGTGTGTGTGTGTTTTGTGAGTTTTTGTAAGAAAAGTTTTAGCACAAAGAAAAAGTGAAGAGATTTCTTACCCTCATTCTTAACACATTTTGTATATTTTAATGTCAAATGTTTATGGTTTGTCTTCTTCCCAAGGAAGGCTTTAAGTCTTCAAAATTGTGGCAAGTAGCCCAATCCAATCAGCCTGGATAATGTAAATGAAGAAATTGCAGGCTTAATCCAAAACCACAAATAACTTCCAAAGGTATTGGTGCTGGATTTTGAAATGTATGTGGTCTTTCTCTTTACCAATTTTGTTCATTAGACTGATGGTAATGTAAGGTCATTTTCCATAGCACAGACCAACTGACCAGTACAAAGACACTGCCCAGATGTCCCCTAGATTCAAGGTTGAGGCTGGCTTAGAGTAAAAAGTTATGGTAAATAAACTACAAAGTAGATAATTAGGAGCAGACAGCATTATCTCATTTATTCTCATACCACTATCCTCTGAAAGTAGGTAGGAATATAACCAAGAGCAGTGAATGGTGAAGTTCAAGAAAAGAAAGGGAGTAGGGATACAGTCTTGTGTGAAGTGGTGGGGGTGCAGTGGCCTGTGAAATGCCACGTGAAACATGCCATGTGCAGGCCACATGCATCCCTGCTTTCAGCTCTCACAGTGACATGAAGTTGTTGTCCCCATTTTACAGAACTTTCTGAGAATCAGAAATGTTAGCATGCCAAAGACACACACATACATGCACACACACACACACACACACACACACACACACACAGAGAGAGAGACTTAAGGGATAGCAGAACTGTCTATTATACCCAAGTATTTCCAAAGCCTTCTCTCTTTTCATAAGAACTAAGGAGCCCCACCAGAAATCTTATACACCACACTTAAAACAAAACCTTTGTTTGATGTGACAGCAGCTTAGAAAGAACCCTATGATATCTATGGTGCTGATTCCTAATAGACAATTGTTCAGGGTCTTTTCCTGTGCCATCTTTCCCAGATCATTGTCTCAGTGATCAGCGCACATGTCTGCCTAAGATCTATACCTGAAATCATTCAGCCTCTCTTTTTGCTCCTCGTCTTCCATATCAAACCAGTAACAAAATCCTATCTCTCTTGCCTTCTTAATATATCTCTTTTGTTTTTGGTGTGTGTAGTATTATGGTTGGTGTGTGTGTGTGTTGCACACGTGCATGTTTTGTATGCACATGTGTGTGCTTATTGCATGGCCCATGTGCAAGCATGTAGAGGCCAGAGGAGGTTGTCCAGCAATCCTCATCTACTTCCCCCTCAGTGCTGAGGTTATAGGTTTGCATGGCCATGCCAGGAGTGTTGGTTTGATTCAGGTGTCCTCCATAAACTTAGGTGTTCTGAATGCCATGTACCTAGCTGATGGCAATTTGGGACTTAAACTCTCCTGGAGGCAGTGTATTGCTGGGGACAGGCTTATGAGTTTCATAGTCAGCTCCCACTTGCCAGTGTTCAGCACACTTTCCTGCTGGTATTCCTATCTAATGTTGGCCAGGACGTGATGTCCATCCTCTGTTCATGTCATTGCTTATCATGGGGCTTCCCCTCAAGTCTGTAAGCCAAAATAAACCCTTTGTAATGACAACTTGGTCAGGTATTTTCTTCCAGCAATGTGAACCTGACTGCCACAATTAAGGTGGTACCAGAAATGGGATCATTGCTGCTTGAAACCTGACTGTGAGGCTTTTGGCCTTTTGGAACTCCTTTGCAGGAGGAATGTGGACGAATTTGAAACCTTGGCCAAAGAGATTACCTTGTGGTACAAGCACAGCATGATGGACTATTCTGGTCAAAGACTGAATGCAGTAAAAAGAATGGACTGTGAGGTTTGGCCTATGAGGGTAAGAAAGAGCTTTGCCTGGACTGGGCTAGAAGCAGTTTGTGTGAGAGGCTTGCTGTTATGCCTATGTCCTGAGAACTTGTGCAGGGTTGCATTGCACAGAAATGGAGTGAGCAGAGGGATATGGCACAGGGAGAAAAGAAGAAAAAGAAATTTGGGGGCTGAAACTTCTATCTGTTCTGCCACAGTTGTATGAGAGATTACAGTCTTTGAGATTGGGCCAGCTGACCTGCATTGGAACAATAGGAAGAATGCAGTCTTTGAAGAGGCCTGAATGCTGAAGGACTGTCCTGTTCTTTAAACTGTGCTTTATTCCCCCCGACATCAGCAAGTTGGTAGCCTACCTGGTATTATGGGTTATAACAAATGAGGAAAATTGAGGTCCATTGAATTTGCAGCATGATTTTGTAGTTTTGGAATAGCCATGGGCAGTGTGAAACAGGCTTGTTGGATTACCTGCATGGAGATGCTATGGAGCCATGATGATGAACCATGGGTTGCAGTAGAGACCCAGTGGAGATGCCAGGACTATGAGATGGTTGCCAAAGAGAGCTGCCAGCACTGAATGGAGTTTTCCAGCACTGTGAATAGCCTACTGAAATTGACTTGGTGACTCATCACTGGTTAGAGCTGTGGGACGTGGAGTTACAGAGTTTGATGTTTGCCTTCTTTAAATCTTGTATGGGTTGAATATATATATATATATATATATTTTTTTGCTGTGCCCAATGCCACATTTTTCAGTGTGAATGTTTATTCTGTGCCATTATGGGGTTTTTGTGTCTTTTTAGTATTACAGCTCAGTTAAAAGACCTTGGACTATGGGGCTATTTGGACATCATTGGGATTGTTAAAAAATTATGGGGACTATTAAAGTTGGAATGAATGCATTGCATTTTACATAATATATGTTTACCATTTTATGGGGGCCAGGAGCCAAATGTGATGGTTTGATCCAGGTGTCTCCATAAACTTAGATGTTCTGTATGTTATGTTCCCAGCTGATGACAATTTGGGAACTAACACATCCTGGAGGCAGTGTATTGTTGGGGATGAGCTGATGGGTTTTATAGTCAGCTTCCTCTTGGCAGTGTTTGGCACACTGTCCTGCTGATGTCGTCCATCTGATGTTGGTCAGGAGGTGATTTCCACCATCTGCTCATGTCATCCCCCTGCCATCATGGAGCTTCCCCTAAAGTCTGTAAGCCAAAATAAACCCTTTTATTCCACAAGCTGCTGCTGATTGGGTGTTTTATGCCAGCAATGTGAACCTGACCACAATGACAGGCTTTTCATGTGGGTAGTGAGAATCAAATTCAGGTCCCCATTTCTACCACAGACAAAAGCATACGAAGAATAATTAAAGACTATAGTCTTGGATTGGATGGTGTAGCAGACAGCCTCAGGTCACTGAGATGAACTTCCAGAGCAGGCACAGTTATGGAAAGAAGGGTTTATTGAAGCTTACAGATCCAGAGGAAGTTCCATAATGGCAGAAGAAGTTGGCCTGTTTTCACAGGACCTGGGAGAGAGAAAAAAGCCCCAACCCAAAAAACCCAAAAGCCACACCATACACGCAAGCACACTTAGGAATTCCAGTTAGAATTCAGACACTTTGTCTATCTTTAGATTGGAATCTCAAATCCACCACCACACCTTAGGGATGTACCCTAAGATCTGCCCAATGAAACCTCTGCCAACCAGGTGGCTAGAAATCCAAGAACTTTTAATAAACTCCTGAATCTATGGGGGGGGGGTTGTGAAGCTATTCAAACTTCCACAGATGGTGTTGCAGTCAGGTTTGCATTGCTAGCAGAAATCACCTAGACTAAGAACAGCTTGTGGGAAATATGGTTTATTTTGGTTTACAGACTCAAGGGGAATGCTCCATGATGGCAGGGGGAAATGATGGCATGAGCAGAGGGTGGACAGCACACCCTGGCCAACATCAGATGGACAATAGCAACAGTAGAGTGTGCCAAACACTGGCAAGGGGAAACTAGCTATAATACCCATAAGCCCGCCCAACAATACACTGTCTCCATGAGGCATTAATTCCAAAACTCCTTCAGCTGGGAACCTAGCATTCAGAACACCTAAGTTTATGGAGGACACCTGAATCAAACCACCACAGATGGTATATTAGTTACCTTAGTATGGCTTGACAAAAGCAGCTTAAGGGTGGAAAGGTGTTTTTGGGCTGACTGTTTGAGGATTAGAGCACCGTGATAGGGAGTATGGCAGCAGCAGCATGAGGAGACTGGTCACATTGAATCCATAACCCAGAAACAGAAAGAGATGAAAGCTGGAGCTCCGCTCACTTTCTCCTCTTTATTCAGTCCAGTATTCCAGCCCACTAAATGGAGCTGCACACATTCAGGGTGGGTCTTTCCTTTCTTGATTCTAACTGAAAAGACCCCTACAAGCACCTCAATATGAGTCTCTTAGGCGATTCTAAATCACTGGGCTGGCAGTCAGGAGTAATCACCAGAGATGGTGGGTCAAAGGGCAGAACTAAAGATGATCTCCAGATTTCTGTATAGTACTAAGAAGACGATCGTGCCATCTATGAAGACATGGAGCATTGGGTGGTGATTTGAGAGCATAAGGGGAAGATTGAGCATCCAGTTTTAGAGTTGTTAAAATTGTGATGGCTCTTGCTTCATTCTTAGGCATCCGAGAAAAGGTGTCACTTACGCAACTCTGTAGAGAGAGTAGAACTCAGAATAACAATTCTTGGCTCAGGATATAAATTGTGGGATAAAGATCAAACAGATAGAAATGAACCAAGCCATGGGAATAAATGAGACCCATTAGACAAAAAAAAAAAAATATAAAAGCAGAAGAAGGTGGAGGGGGAATACCTGAAGAACTCCTTCAACTAGAGATTTGATAAAGAAGAACCAGAAAAGAGTAGCCAATGACATAAGGAAAAAGTCAGGAAGGAGTGGCCTAGCAAAAGCTGTAGAAAACATCATTTCAGGGAAGAGTGATCAGTACAGCTTGGAAACTGGAGATAAAGCTAGAAGTGTGTCTATTGGCATGATGATATGGAAGTAGGCCACAACCTGACAGTGGTGGCTGGGCAGAGCCTTCTAGAATAGACTGAATGGGAGAAAAGAGGAGACACAATGTGTGTAGTCAAACCACTATTTATTTTCCTTATCTAACTCCTGTGACTTTCATACTGAGAAATTGTAGCTGGCTCCCTGTTGCCTATAATGTCAAATACACATTTATTTAATCCTAGCCTCATTTTCAACCTGTACTCCATATTCATACTCTGTTCCTGTCAAGACAAAGTGATCCTACTCCTTCCTCTCCACTATACCTCTGTCTATACTTATACTCGACTATCTGTCTATACTTATACCTCTCCACTATACTGTCTATACTATCCCTCACTTTTTTGTGTCTACATGCCTATATAAATTCTTTTATGATAGCCCTGATCTTCTCATTCTCTTAGTACTTAGAGAACCTTGTATATATTGCCCCAGCAGTGTCATTTATTAGATTATTATTATTATATTATTAGTACACAAGATTGTATGGTGGTGACAATCTCCACTTACCCATTCTTAATATTGAATCAACCTCGATGGAAAAACAAAACAGTCCTAGCCATATCCATATGCCCCCCTAGGAACTGTCCCTCTGGGGTTGGGAAATGCTAACAATGTGCCCATTTTGTTTTTTCTTTCCATAAACAGGTCTTTTTTTTGGTCATGCTAGGGATCTGAACCAGTGCTTCCCTGCCACTGACCCGCAGTCCCACTTCTTTATGAATTCCAAGTATTTTGGGGCTCACTAAGTTATCCAGGCTGGCTGTGAACTCATTCTGTAGCCCAGAATGAGTTCAAACCTATGGCAGTCATCCTGCCTCTATCTCTCAAGTAGCCAGGGTTACAGGTCTATGGCTCTAAGACCACATATTTTATTTTTATTTATATATTTTTCTCCACTGTAAGTTTATTAATTTTCCCTATTTCCACAGTGTACTCTTTGGAAAGAAATGTGTACCCCATACTGAAGGAGTAGGGAGTTATGATCTGCCCACTTGAGGGTGGAGTATCTATGAATATTATTTGTTATTTTTCTGAATAAGAGAATTATCTCTAGTCTCTCATTTACTGTTGAATTACTTACCTATACCAGCAGGGATTCATGATATTTATTTTATACTTTGTATAATAATCCACTTTTATTTTGATTACTGTAGTGTTCAAAAGCTTTGGCCATGGAAGTGCTCTTTCAGATTAGGTAGGTAGGTAGGTAGGTATGTAGGTAGGTAGATAGATAGATGACAGATAGATAGATAGATAGATAGATAGATAGATAGATAGATAGATAGATAGTTGTATGTATGTATGTATGTATATGTATATATTTGTCTCCTTTGACACAAACTCCTGTGGGATTTTGATTGTTTATTTTGTTATGCATTGATTACAGTCTTTGCTAAAACAATCATGTGTCTTTCCTGTTATAGTATTAGAGTCAGCCATGTATCTAAGGAGTCCTGGTTCCCATTAATTGACGAAAGGAATTAGGAACCAAGATCTGAGCACCCAGCATTCTCATTGCTGCTGAATTTTCAAACTAGATTATTATTGTATATGAGGTTCCTCACCTATAGAGCAAGGAAATATCTATGTGCATGTTGACTCATGCACATACTTATATCTCTAAATATTTCTATATAACCATCTATATCAATGCTGTGTTAAACACATGTTCATACTGGTGCTGTCAACTTTATCAATTACTCTCTTGTTGATCTAGTACTCTCTATTCTACCTGGCTGTCATAACATGCCATCCATTTTCTTCAGTGGGTAGATAATGGTTGAGAATATTAATCCATACCTATCCCCCACTGGGAAATGCCTTTGATCAACTAGAGGACAATCTTCTGGACAGTTCTTTTTGCCTCTATTCTTATAGATTCCATCCACTTTCAGAGTTACATAGGTAAGAACTTTTTGTTATCTTTATGGTAATATTATTTTAAAGGCTTGTGGTTGAGTAATATTGATTTGTCACACTCAGAATTTAAGCCTGAGATTCCCTGGCCAGCTAGCTGATTTTGTTCTGGACTAGTGAGATAGCTCAGCTAGTAAGGTGTTCTCTCACAGGTGTGAAGACTTGAGTTCAAACCATGGTTCCCATGTAAAAATACCAGCCATGATGATGCACATCTGTAATCCCAGCACTGGGGAGGTCCAGTCAGATCCCTGGGGCTCACTGGCCAATGGAAGATCCTCTCTCAAAGGAGGTGAATGGCATTTCTGAACATGACAGCTAAGGTCTTCTTGTGGCCTCTGTATGCATATACACACGCATGTGCACATACATATACATTTATAAAGACAGTTGTTCTTTGTTTTACATAAATTGAGGTTTACTTTTCATTCTACAAGATGCTTTGGGTTTCAACAAAAACAGTGCCATTTTTAAGCCATTACAGCATTATACAGAATAGTTTGAGTATAATAGTTTCAAAATTCCTGTATGTTTCACTTACTTAACCTCCCTACCCCAAACCCTAACATCTACAAATATTTTTATTGTCTTTATAATCTTGTCTTCTTTGGAGTGGTGATTATAGAATCATATAATATGTAACCTTTTCAGACGATCTCTTTTCACTTCACAGTATGTATTTAAGTGTCATACATGCACTTGCGCAGCTTGGGAGCTCACTCCTTTCTACAATGAAATAGCATGTTATTGTCTTATAATTTATTTATCCACTTACCTATTGAAGGGCATGTTAGTTGTTTCCCGCTTGGAGTAATTATAAATAAATCTGCTATAAGCATTCATTGCAAGTTTCTACATTGATGTAAGTTTTGAGATGAGTTAAGTAAATATATGAGAGCCTGATTGCTGAATCATAAACTAAGGCTATATTTAGCTTCATAAGAAATTGGAAAATTGAGACAGAGGGTGTAGCTCAACAGCAGAATGTGTAAGTATCAAGTATGTGTAAGGCCCTAGTTTTGATACCCAGAAAAAAATACAAGTGGTTACATCATTATACACTTAAACTGTTAAGGAATGAGTTTCTGTTCCTCCACATCCTTACTAAATGGCATTATCAGTTTTTAAAATATATTTTTTATTTATTTGTTTATTTGAGAGAGAGAAAGAGGGAGAGAGAGAGAGAGAGAGGGAGAGAATGGGTACAGCAGGGCCTCCAGCCACTGCAAACCAACTCTAGACTCATGCGCCCCCTTGTGCATCTGGCGTATATGGATCCTGAAGAATTGAACTGGGATCCTTTGGCTTTGCAGACAAATGCCTTAACCACTAAGCCATCTCTCCAGCCCATCTTTTGGTTATTTTTTTTTTTTGAGAGAGAGAATTTTAGTCATTCTAATAGAGATTGTGTTGTTTAAATTAGTATTTCCCAAATGACAAATGATAATTGACATTTTTTTCACACACCTGTTTCTCATATGTATAACTTATTTAATGGGGTATCTCTAGATCTTTTGCTTATTTTTTAATTGGGTTACTTCTTTTGTTGTTAAGGGTAAATATTATTGTATGCTAGATACAAGTTCTTTATAAGAAATGTAGTTTGCAAAATTTTCCCCCAGTTTTTGACTTGTATTTTCATTGTCCTTTTTAAGCAGAAATTTTCCAAGCATCTTTCTCCAAGCAGAATTTTTAAATTCTAAAATAGGCCTAATTATAAAAAAAAAAAAAACTCTTTCATGAATTATAGTTTGAGTACAGCAAAAAAAGTCATTGCCAAATTCAAAGTCATATCGATTTTTCACTTTTTGTCTTGTGGAAGTTTCATAGCTTTGTTTGTCATTGTTACAGAAGGTATAGTTTTATATCCAATTGTTCCAGCTCCATTTGCTTAGTTGAATTGCCTTTGCACCCTTCAAAACTACCTCTTGACCATATTTGTGTCAGCCCGTTTGGGATTTTTCTCCCTTTCCGTTGGTCTATGTGTCTTTTTCTTGACCAGCACCATGCTGTTTTGATTACTATAGCTCTCTAGTAAGTCTTGAAGTCAGATAGCTTGAATCCTCCAACTGCATATGTATTCTTCAATATTATTTGGATTATTATAGATCTTTTACATTTTCATATATACTTTAGAATTACTTTACTGATAGCCACAAAATAATTTCCTATGATTTTATTTGAGATTGTATTGAATCTACAACTGAATATGGAAGTAATGCAGAAGCTTTCAAACCCTGAAGACACACACCTAAATTTTTTATATGCTCTGTGTTTTTTATACATGGGTTTCTGTCGATAGTCTGTTAAAATTTATGACCAAGTATTTCATTTTCTTTGACAATGTGAAAAATGGTATTTCTAAATTTCAGGTTGTAATAGTTTGTTCATGAATATGGAGAAAAATAACTATGTTGGGATTGTATCTGGTGATCTTAGTATATTTGCTGATTAATTCAGGAGATAATAAATATACTTTCATTCTTTTTTGAGCTGTATAGTTTCTTTTCTTAAAGGTTGTCTCTCCTTCTCCCCATTGAAATTAGGCAGCTGTGTCTTTCAAGGCACTGGTCCATTTCATCTGAGTAATAAATGTGTTAGTATAGAATTGTTTGTAGTGATCTTCTTTTGTTGTTCTTTTAATGACCATTGGATCACAAATGATAACTCCTCACCTTTTATTTTTTTATATTGTCAGTTTCTCTCTCTTTTATTCCTACATGGCTGTTTATAAATGTTACTAATCTTTCCAAAAACATTCTTCAGTTTCATTGATTGTGTTCATTGTTGTTTTGAATCATTGGTTTGTACTCTTGTCATTTTCTTGTGCTTGCTTTTAGTTTAAAACTTTTTCTTTAGTGTCATATGGTAGAAATTAGATGATCAATTTTACATCTATCTTCATTTCTAATGTATGCATTTGATGCTATCAGTTGCCCTCTAAATATTATTTTTTGTTGCATGTCAGTTTTTCCTACTTGCTTATCTGTTATTAATTTAGAATTTAGTTCTGTTGAGGTCTGAATGCCTACTTCATATGACTTGTATCTGTCTAAATTTTTAAAGTGTGTCATAGTTTTGAATGTGATCTCTCTTGTGAGAGTTCTGTGTGATCACAGAAAAAAATGTTTGCTGAAATATTTTATCAATATGGTCAAGTTGACTGGAAAAACTTTGAAATCATATACATCCCTACTGAATTTCTACTTACTTGAGCCATCCACTCCTGATAGGAGTTGTAAAGCAGTGGCTAGGTCTTAATGTTTGTAAAACATCAGTCCTCAAGTCCACAGATCCACATTCCCTCTGCACTCCAGTCTCCTTCCATGATCGTTCTTCAAAAGCGATGGTATTAAATTCAATGGATCACTAAGGATCTTTTTTTTCATTGGAGGCATGAATATGACAGGCTGAACAACTTCTTCAAGGGGGTGTTGTGGAAGGGAATCAGGAATCCGGACAAAAACCCAACCGATGCTTTCTAAGAATCTTCAGCTCTGGGAGTCTACACACCTCAGCTACTTTGGGCTTTCTTGGTAATCATTTTGGCTTGACTTTTCTGCCTCTTCGTTTCCAATCTTGTTCCTATCTCATAGCCTTACTATTTGAATCCTCAGTAGTAGGGATTGTCTGTTAATAATACCCAGTTTGTGACTTCTGACCACTGCATAGGCATGTATTTATTTGTGAACTGGTGGGACATATATCAGTCCAGTTTTTTTCTGAGATTATTTTATAGTATATGGAGGGACTGACAGAAATTCCATCTGAAGAAAAGTAATTCACATCCTCATGACCTAGAAAATGGGTCAATCTGGGGCTGAGGAGATTGTTCAGTGGCTAATGTCCTTGCCAGGAAACTCTGATTACTGAAGTTTGGATCCCCAAACCCTACCTAAAAGCTGGAATCCATGGCAGGGTTCTGTAATCTGTACACAGATATACACACCAAAAATTATAGAAAATTTAAAAAGACATGAGTCTGAAAAGGTGAAAAGAAATAAGAAGTTTTGATTAATACTTCTGACCACAATAGTGATTCTTTGGTTGACTTCTCCTAGAAAAAAATCATACAGAAAAAAAAGTTGATAAACTTTTCCAGATACAGAAGATAGTGGGAAATGGCAGGGGACACTTACTCTATTTCTTTTATTCTGTTTTCACTTTTATTCAGAAAATGAAAGACTTGGGGAAATTGGCAAATGGCCCATTTACAAAGTGTGTAAATCACTTATGTAAATTAGCATCCTCCTTAAGCTTAGTACTAAAGATATTCCTTAGCCTTTCTTCCCAATTTACTCTTTATTACATTTCCTTGGTATTATCTGACTATAGGAATTTTTACTGGGGTATTAGGGCCACAAGAAAGAGGATTTTGGTTGTGGTCAGCAGAAAATTCTGGCACAAAGATTGACTTATGACAAGGCACCAAGACAAAAAATTTAAAGTCAGAATTGTGGTGGAAAACCAGGAAAATGTTACTGCAGTTTACAGCTTATCTCTTCCACAAGGACTTCCGTTCATTCGAGCAACAGACTTGTGACTATTCATTAGTTCTCAGAGCTTCATGTTAAATGGATGAATGACCAGAATTTTCATTCCATTTTTGTAGACAAGCATGAGAAACAGCAAGGTTTTAATTATTTGCTCAAGGACAAGACTGATCTTCTAATTCCAGTTCCTATTCACTGCCTAAGCAGTTTCATAGCCTGTAATATTTAAATTGCTGCCTAAATGTTTTATTTAATGATGAATGACTTTTGCCATCACAGATGGGAAATAGCTTTGGCCATTTTCTTGCTTGAATAATCGGTGTCTCAAGAGCATAGACCTAGTCATTGAAGACCTCAAATGAGAGATCTGTTTTAAACATGCTTCAAAGTTCAAGTTAGATTTCCTTTCAAGGGAAAAAGAAAGAAAGAAAATATAACCTTGATTCCCTACGCATTTAGCCATTACCTGCACTGCTCACAGGAAAGTGAGAGCTGTTTTTGTAAATAACCTTATGTTATTGTGATGGTACCAGTGGAAACTCCCTAATATTTTAAAACAAAAGAAAATATATTAACACAGAAACAAAGTACACACGCACACACACACACACACACACACACACACACGCACGCACGCACACACATACTCAAATGATGAAGAAACTCCAAAAACGCAAAGCTGGAAGTCTGCCGGGCACTTCTGAGCTCTCTTCTAACATGAAGACAGTACCTGGGGAAAGGTGTTAAAGAGAGAATCTAAAAGCAGAAGCTCAACCCTAGCATCCTCTTGAGTATGCCAGTTAGCTTGATTTAATCATTTCAAAATGAATGTGTGTGCGTGTGTGTGTGTGTGTGTGTGTGTGTGTTCATATATATATATGAGCATCACATATGGCTAAATATATAAAATTTATATTTGTCTATTAGACCTAGTTGAAAAGCAAAAACAGAAATTCTCAGTATGAACTAACTATTTAGCTGAGTGACGAGAAAATTGTTATTAACACTAAGTCACCTTAAGGTGGGAGGACTAACTATGATGAGCTTAAGGCCAGCCTAAGTACACAGTGAGACTCTGTTTCAAAAATAAATAAATACAAAGAAAGCTAAGCGAGACATCAGTGTGTTTCAGTTTCCCCTCTCATAAAATGAGTTGGCCTGTCTCACTTCTTTTATAACACAGGCTTTTGAGATTTGGACAGGACCCTCTGTGGTGCCTGATTTCAAACAAGAAAAAGCATTCCTTTTGACAACAATATGGGACCTAGCTATTCACAGGAAAGAATCAGCCCCTTCTTCCTCTTCTGCTACGACTGCACATCGCCATGATTAATTGTCTGTAGTATGACCTCTGCACATCTAAATCGTCAGTGTTCTTTCCCAGTTTCTTCTGGCTTCCCAAGGCCTGGGTGCTTCTAGAACTGTTTTTTGCTGACAGTGAAATCTTTCCACTCACTGCCCAGGATGGTTCACAGATGTCCCTGTATCAACAGAGCAGCAGCTGCTGTTCCCTTCCCCCAACTAGTGACAGCCCTAATCAGTGAGAGCCCAAGGAATCTGCTGGTGTCTTTTCATCTTGGCGAGTATAATTCAGATAAGCAAATAGCTTTCCAAAAATCCCAGAAGAATCTATGTGTGTGATCATTCCCCTGACACTTTCTTTTCAGGAACTTGTCTTCCTTGGGATGTTTTCCTCACCAGGTATAAAAATTTAGAAGAGACCTATAGATTGCAAGAGAAAGCAGTAATTGCCTTCTGAGTTGAATGTAACATGCAAAGTCAGTGTGAAACACTGACTGGTCCAGATCTTAATGGACGCTTTCTACTCAAGTTCACACTTAATACAGAGCACAAAGACATCCTCACAGTGACTGCCTGCGAGCAGAGTGCAGTATATATGGGTCTTGAGATAGAGCTCTGTTCTGCTGAAAATGAGGTTATAAAACAATCGAAGGAAAAGTTATGTTTTCCTAAAGTAAAAATTGAGTTTGGGCTCCCAACTATTGTACATGCTGTTTAAATAAGATTTGAGCACTTTCAAGTAATTGCAGGTTTGGGTTTTCTGTTTGTAATTCCTCCTTGCAATTTCCCCATACCTGTTAGCCTAAGGTTAGGAAAGAAAGATGTGGTATGGTTTCTTTTATTACCTACATGCTTGGTATACAGTTTTGATAGGCAAGTCCATTATTAACTTTGAAGAGAGCATTCTAAAAAAAGTTCAACTATAGTTTCATATTTTTCCAGAATATATATTTATATACATATATAAACTCAAGTATATATTATATAATATACATATGCACAGAAAGAGGCAGCTGTAGTAGAATGAATGTGCATTTTTACATAGAGTGTTGCCAACATGCTTCATGACTAAATTGACAAATTTTTCCTTCCTAGAATGCTTCCTCATTAAACAGTCATTGTATAATATACTGTATTATATAGTACATAGTGCATATATTATATGATGCTTATAAGTAAATGCACATATAATATCTTTGTAAGTAATATATGTATAAACAAAAATGGAAGAAGCAAAGTCCTACCTTAGGTAGTCCTAGAACAAAGATAACTTTAAAATATCACTTCACTTCTTCCTGCTTCCTCACCAGACTATAAAACAAAGATGGTATCATCTGACCTAGTTATTTTATAGGTTAAATGAGGAAGGATTTTAAGAAGGAAAATTTAATCATGAAGCATGGTGGTAACTCTGTGATGCCACATGTATGTAAAAATGCACATTCATTCTGCCACAGGTCCCTCTTTCTGTAAACATTGACATGAGTTAAGGCAAATACAACCTATAAGAAAATCAGATTGGGCTGGAGAGATGGCCTAGTGGTTAAGTGCTTACCTATGAAGCACTTAACCACTACTTAACTTACCCAGTTCAAGGCTCAATTCACCAGGACCCATGTAAGCCAGATGCACAAGGTGGCACATGTATTTGGAGTTTGTTTGCAGTGGCTGGAGGCATTGGCACACCCATTCTCTCTCTCTCTCTCTCTCTCTCTCTCTCCCTCTTTCTCTGACTGTCACTCTCAAATAAATAAATAAAATAAACAAAAAATTTTTAAGTCGGATTTACATTTTTGTGGAACAGGATGACTTTTTTTCACTCAAAAGCATTATTACAAAACGCCTTTTAATAGCAAGCTCTTGTGAGGTTGAAAGGGTTTTCATTTGCAGGTGTTTGGTGATTGTGTAGAGCAGAAGGTGTATGCTCAAGTAGTGTTTCTCAGCCCCTCATTGTTCCCCAGAGCCACTGGAGCCCCAGAGCTCCCCATTCATTTGATTTAAGGTGAGGTTTAGCCTCAATTTGGATTAAAATCCCTGGGGACTCCAGCAGGCACTCAGATTTTGCAGCATTATCTATGAATTTGAAGATGTACTGTTTAACACACTCAAGCCAAAGTGACTATATTAAAATGACTACAAGCAAATAATGTAAGCATTTAATTTTAACCATACAGAATATTACAGAAAGCATATGTAGAATGATTGCTCCTCTCCTGTCTCTGTCTCTCTTCTTTTTCCTACCCTCAAGGTATACAAGTCCATCCAATAACTGGAGATTACAATTTCCTGCTATACTGTGCATATCAGATTAGATCCTTTGGAGGAAATTTCATTTCCTTTTTTCTCTATGAAATTGCCCTTTTAAACAAGCACATTTTAGGTAAAAGCTTTTCTATTTGATCTGCTCAATACCTCTTTATTGTAATAAAAAGTGTCCAGTCCTGAATAAGTTTGAGTGTTCTTGACTTTTGGAGTAAAACTATTTTATATGTCTAGTGTTCACACTGGCTTTTTTTTTTTTTTGCCTTATCTAACCTCCACCTTTAAAATTATCAACACAGCCTTGAACATTGAGACAAAATTACTTTCTATATGGCCTTTTAAAAGCATGACATAAGAAACTTAAAAACAGCTGAAGAGTTAGGAATAATCTTTTAACCAGAGATACTTGTGGAAAATGAAAATTTGCCTTTGGTTTATGAATAGAATTAAGGTAGAGGTCTTCAGTTGAAGTAGTTTGTGGCTGTCCATACTCATAACAGAAAGCTATTTGTGACAAGAGTTCTGTTTTCTCGCCATGGAAGGCACTCATAATTTTATGGATTTTGCTGTTCTCTTCCCTTTGAGAGCAGAAAGGATAGTGTTTGTTTGCCTCGAATGTAAGTCCATATCTTCAGGACAGTGAAGGAGACAAATGGCAGAGGATCCTGTACCCACCTCTATTAGTTTGGTAAACTGAAGAAGCCATTTGTCTCTATTGAGTTTCTTTCAGTACAGGCAGTAGGGATTATAACACAATGTAGTGAGGGAGTCTATGTAGAATGTTGTATGTACACATGCAGAACTGAATGTGAGCATACAAAACTATGACAATCTCAATATGATCGAAGGGTTAAAAATCAATGCTAACATCCTGGATGTGATATGATTTGCAAAGTGTTACCATTGGAGAAAATAGGCGAAGGGTACACAGAATCACCCTGCATTACTTCTCATTACAAGATGTGAATTTCTAATTATCACACAATAGAAAATATAATTATATATACACATTAAGACAACAAGCTAGGCATAGTGGTACATGCCTATAATCCCAGCACCAGGGAGGTAGAGACAGGTAGATCAGGAATTTGATGTCCTAAACTACAAGTTCAAGTTCAGCTGGTCCCAAACACACACACACACACACACACACACACACACACACACACACCATAAAAACACACGAAAGTAGGAGGGAAACTAGTTGTGAAGGAGAAAGGATTCAGTAAAAGTGGAAGGAGGATAAAAGAGAATAATAAGGGGTGAATATGATCAAAGTATTATAGATATTAAATTATCAAAAAACATTAATAAGGATCTGGAGAAATAGCTTAGTGGTTAAAGCCTATTACTTGCAAAATTTTCTGGATCAGGTACAATTCTCCAGCCACCATGAAAGATTGGATGTGCTTTTGTTTGCAGTGGCAAGAGACTCTGACACACCCAGACATATATATCACACACACATGCAAATAAATAAATAAACATATTTTTAAAATGCTAATTACAAAAAAGTTGACACCATGAGCTGGTGTGCCCTGTTCCAGGTCTTGAGCTTGTAGAAACTGATTTAGTGGATCATAGTTTTTAATGTATCTTTTAAGATCATAGAATTAACATTTCAGTTTTTCTTTAGCACCTTGGAATTTGCAAACATATGATATGACTATTAAACATTATTTCAGCTTTGTGTTGTCCAAGTTAATCTATCTGGGATATAATAACAAGTGTACTCATATTGTTATTATAAGCCAAAACAAAAATACTATATAGTGAAAAGATCTGGAGCCTTCAAGGAACTCACTGGAATGTTACAGAACCAGCTTTGGAAATGAGCTTAAACAGGAACCGCTCTGGACATCTAGAAGACAGAACTAAGTAAAAGGGTCACTTGTGAGGAACAATGGACTGCATAATTATGGTTGTGAAAAATAGAGCATTTCCATTTCTCTAGTCATAACAAGATATTACTTGTTCCTGGATCAAAATCTAGAAAAAAAAAAGTCACACAGGAATTTAGCATGGAGTTCCTTTGGACACAGAGATAGTGAGAGTAAGACTTTGGTCAGTCTCCTGAGTGAGAGACAGACAACAGAACTTAATATCATAGGAAACCATTACCAGTGTAGGCAGAGCAGTGCACTCCCCTGCCTCCTACGCACGTATGAAAAATCAGCGAGACATTATAAAGAGGAACCGGATGCGGTGACGAACAGTGCTAAGGAACACTGAAGTGTAAACACGATGCATATGCATAAGAAACTCAAAGGGTATGGTATTTAAAACATTCAGGGGCAATTTTTACTTGCCAAAATATCTTCTTTGGTTTGATTCTCTCAAACTCCACTGTTCTCTCACCCCTTCTCCTTGTCCCCTGAATGTTTTAATAATAGGAGGATTTAGGACTATAGGAGTAGGCAGAAGGTGGGTTGCAGGTGAGAAACGAGGGCCAGAATCTTTCTGTCAGGATTGGATGAGGAAGATTACAACCCTACACAGTGACACAGTGATAACTGCCAAACAGACCTATCCTGTCAAGGTCAGCCGTCACCTGCTGGGAACCCTCATCTCCAGGTGACCACCATAGGTAGGACCACCTGCTTCTCCTTGGCTCATAAATGGCTACCACTTAGTGCAACTGGATACCAGTCACAGTGAGAATCCATGCAGAGGCACAAGTCTCATCAGCTGTCATGGTGCTCCCACGGAGGGTCTTCTGTCCCCTTCTGCACATCAAGATGTCCATTTGGCATCTATTTCCTGAGCAATTTTCTCCAGCCTTGCAACTCAGAGGTACTTTTGTCTTTCCCATCTGCAAGTGTGATCAGGTGTAAAGGAGGATGTGGTACCAAAGTGACACTGCTGTCACTTAGGATGGGCTTCCTGTAGCTGACATGTGTACATACAGTAGCAATGCCCAGCCTGCTAATTTAAATCCATTGGCACGGTTGTGAGAGCTGAGGCCAAGAGGCTGAGATAACAGGAAAACAGTTTCCTGCCACCAAAGGCTACCCAAACACAGAAAGATGTAATCCTTTCAATGTCACTGGTACATAAATCCTATACAGATTGTGACTTTACAAGGCTTACCAGACATATGATACAGCCTGTTTATGACATATACAAAGAAAGAGTTACCTATTCATTGAGCTATAGAAAGTCTCAACAGAAAGGAATAGAATCCGAGTTGTTAGCTGAAACCAAGTTATTCTCCATCATGACACAAGTTTCCAATCTATTCCAAGGGATCCTAGCACAGAGGCACTAGTAACTAACAGATTCTGAGGCGATCCCAATTTCATATTTCCTGGATGCCCACAATGCAGAAGGTGGGATTCTAGGGCCAAAAGAGATACCAAAGAAAGAAACAAAATGTAGGAATGTTGGTAAAGAGATCAAACTTGGAAAACTATATCTAAGAATTATGCTAGTAAAGATAGTTGGAGGAGAAAAAATATACATATTCATTGCTCTTCTTTGATGGGTGGTAGAGTAGTCAGCCTTGAGTCTGGGATGAACTTCCAAACCAGGCATAGTCATGGGAGGAAGGGATTTATTGAAACTTACAGATAGAGGGGAAGTTCCACAATGGCAGAAGAAGCTGGCCCACTTTCACAGGTCCACGCAGAGAAAAAAGCCACCCAACACACAAGTGAGCACACTCCAGGAACCCCATGCAAAGCACAAGCACATCTTTAGACTGCAATTCCCCAAAGACACCTTAGGGCTGGACCCTATGATCCACACACAATGACATCTCCTCCAGCCAAGTGGCTGGAGGTCTAAGTTACAAACTTTAATTAACTCCTGAATGCATTGGGACACATCCCATATTCAAACTACCACAGATAGCATCTAATACCATCTTCATTATCAAAGCACTTTCATAGGAGAAGATAAGGAAGTTGATATTTCAGTGACAGCTGTAAAGGCATAATGTATATTTTGAGTCTCCTACAATCCAGGCTAGCCTTGAACTCACTGTGTGCCTAAAGGTTACCCTGAACTACTTTGAACTCATAATTCTCCTGCTTCCACCTCCTAAATGCGAAGATTACAGACATGCATCATGCTAGCCTTTACACAATCCTGTTATGTGGGGATTAAGCTTATTTTTTTAACAAAAGATTGAATTGTTTTTCTAACTAAAAAACAATAGGATAAAAAGTTTTATTTTTGAAAAATAACCAGTTGATTAGCACTGAAACCAAAATTCATCCACAAGGCACTGACATGTAATATTTTTAAAAAACAATTCTGTTTTATCCTTCTAGATATGGAGATTCTCCAAAGAAAATGCTGCAAAGTATAAAAGAGAGTTTAAATATTTAAAAGACTTTAATATGGGAAGGAAAAAATTCCATTTTGACCCAAGATAAAGGGTAAATACTTCATCATATCTGCTATTCTTCTTACTCAAATCATCTGATGAGATAATTAATGGAAATAATCTTCTTATATTCTATTTTATTATTTTCCTAATATGAATTCATTACCATCTTACTTAAATGCCATATGTCAGTAGGTACAGAGTTTCTCTTCTTTCCATTGAGGCCATCCTGTTGTTTATACACACGTATACATTCTTTCTCACACCTTCAATGGATTTGAACCAGAAATAACACTTCTCACTGAGTTTGAAGGCACACACCTTTAATCCTAGCACTTGGGAGGCAGGAAGACATAAGTAGTAGGGCTGACATGAGTTAGAGACCACCCAGCTCAGCCTTAGCTAGATTGAAACCTTACCTTGGGGGAAAAAAAAAAAAAAAATATATATATATATATACACACACACACACACACACACACACACACACACACACACATATAGAGAGAAAAGAGAAAAGAGAATGTTGCAGTTACCCAATTACTTTCTAGTTACTGGACAAACACCCAACCAAAAAATGATTATGGGAGGAAAGGGTTTATTTCACACTTATATAACTCAGGGGAAAAACCATCAATGGTGGAAGAAGCTGGTTCACGTCAATAGATGCATAGCAGAGAGAGACTACCAAGCAGCCAGGAAACACAAATACAGCCAGAGCTCATGCTTCTCTGAATGCACACACCTTAGGGTTGACTTCAGATTTGCCCCCAGTGACATGTTCTCCAGCAGGTGCTAGACACTTAAGTAGGAAATTTAGTCTTAATTTTAAAAAAATCCCTAAACCGAGGGCTAGAGAGATTGATTAGTAGTCAAAGCATTTTCCTGCAAAGACTAACAACCCCAGTTCAGTTTCCCAGAACCTACATAAAGCCAGATGCACAGTGGCATGCATCTGGAGTTTGTTTGCAGGGACTGGAGGCACTGGTGCACCCGTTCTCTCCACCCTTCTCTGTCTCTGTTCCTCTCTATCTGTCTTTGCTTGCAAATAAATACAATTAAAATTTTTTAATTAAAAAAAAATCCTAAACCAGGTTGTGTCACACACCTTTAATCCCAGCACTCAGGAGGTAGAGGTAGGAGGATTGCCATGAATTCAAGACCAGCCTGAGACTACATAGTAATTCCAAGTCAGGGGCTGGAGTGAGGTCCTACCTTAAAAAAACAAAAATAAAGAATAACTTAAAAATAAATAAACAAAATTACCAGTTGTGCCATAACTGTACCATTCCCATTAGTATAGGATATAGCTGTGCTGTCCTTCATCTTCAATCAAATAATAATTTTTTTTTGTTTTTCACTTCCACTTTCTTTTTTTAATTTATATTTAGGGTTGTTTCTTTTTTATTTTTTTATTTCTTAATTTTTTATTAATTGGATACAGTCAAGTTGGTACCATTGTAAGGCTCATCCATGTCCTACCCCCTCCCCCTGGCCCCTCCTTGTTGAGGTATATGGGTCATACATTGTGGAGTTAGCCCATAGTTATGGGTAGGAGAAATGTCTCTGCGTATCATGACCCTACATGTGGTTCTGACATTCTTTCCACCTCCTTTTCCACAAAATTTCCCTAAGCCATGTTGGGTTCATTTGGGGTCTGCTTCAGTGATGAGGTGTTGGGAGCCTCTGTGTCTCTGGATATCTGATTTGGTAGGAGTTGATCTCTATGTCGATCTCCTTCACCCTTGTGCTGGTACCAGGTTCACCAAGAAAACAGCACCCTCGCTTGCTTCGTTAATTATTCTTAGTTTCAGCTGTGGCCCTTTTGAGGTATGATGGGGTGGCTCTCTCCTTAGGAACTGTGTCTATCTGAAAAAGAGAAGCAGATTCTCCAATGGAGAATAAAGTTAGCACCAGACAAATGGGATAACCCTTACTTTTTTATGGATAATTTAACAGGTGTAAGCCTTCTTGTAGCCCATGATTGGTGGTAGCTTGATAATGGAGAGTGGGCTTCTGTTTGGATATGGTTCTGACTTGTTTCCCAGCTCCAGGTATGGGTCATGTTCCGCTGAGAGAATCAGTTAGCCGAATCAAGAGCAGTTGGTTTCCCACCATGGCTGTGTGCCACTATTGCACATATATGAGCATCACAACAGGTTTTTTACTACTAAATAGGTTAGACCATAAGTTTCTTGGACAGATATTGGTCATTTTCCCCCAATCGCCCACGTAGCACCTTCTGGCACTAGACATGCTGACTGTCTGGGGACTGACTCTCTTCCAGCTTCCAGCCATGTCATTCCATTTTATGTGTCAACTGCATATGGTGTCTTCAGCAGTAGGGTCTTACCACTAACTTTTGGTGTGTCATCAAGTACTCTGACAGAAATCTGTCTTTCTTTTAGGAAACATTGTAAGTCTCTCTGATCAAAATCTCATTGTGGATGATAGCCACCTTATGGTACTGGGAGTTACAGGTTAGTGCCCACTAAGAGAAGGAAGTAAAAGATAACTAATATAAAAGAGTTGGAGAGAAGACAGAGAGAGAGAGAAAAGCTGTAGAGGATTAAGGTCAGTCTTCATCGTACCCTCTCCAGTGCCTTGTGACTCAGGTGTTCCCTCTAAGGGCCTGGTGAAGGTTCAACCATTTGGTCTGCCTTTTAGGATGTAGAATTTTATGGTACCATTGCCATTTGGGTCTAGATTTGTGTCCTGTATGTCGGCAACTTGGGTAGATTCAGGTTAGGTGCTGTAGATGAGTGAGACTATGTGGCAATTATCTTTCTGTGTTTGTGTAAGTTCACTGAGAATGATCTGTTCCATGTCCAGCCATTTTTCTTCAAATTTCATTGTGTCTTTTTTTCTTACTGCTGTGTAGAATTCCATTGTGTAGATATACCACATCTTAGTTATCCATTCTTCTAGTGATGGACATCTGTGTTGATTCCAGCTCTTAGCTATTACAAATTGAGCCGCTATAAACATGGTTAAGCAAATCTCTCTGGACTGAGGTTTAAAGGTTTCAGGGCACATGCCCAGTAAGGGAATAACTGGGTCTGTGGGTAACTCTATAGTCAGCTTTTTAGGAGTCTCCATATTGCTTTCCAAAGTGGTTGTACCATCTTACATTGCCACCAGCAGTGGATGAGGGTTCTAATTTCTCCACATCCTCACCAGCATTTATTTTCATTTGATTTTTTGACGTTTGCTATCCTTACTGGGGTAAGGTAGAATCTCATAGTTGTTTTAATTTGCATTTCCCTGATGATTATGGATGATGAACATTTTCTTAAGTGTGTGTTTGCCATTTGTAATTCTTCCTCTGTGAACTGCCTGTCCAGCTCTTTACCCCATTTTGTGAGTGGGTTGTTTGACTTTTTATTGTTTAGGTTTTTGAGTTCTTTGTAGATTCTAGAGATTAGGCCTCTGTCAGTTGGATATTCAGCATAATTTTCTCCCATTCTGTGGGTAATCTATTGGCTTTGCTTATTGTATGCTTGTCTGTGAAGAAACTCTTCAGCTTCATGTGATCCCATTTTCTGAGTGACTATTTAAGATCCTGTGCTACTGAGGTTTTGTTCAGGAAGTCTTTTACCATTCCTATATCATAGAAAGTTCCTGCTATATTTTCTCCCAGTAGTAGTCGAGTTTCTGGTCTTATATTGAGGTCTTTGATCCATTTGGACTTGACTGTTGTGCATGGCTAGATGAGTGGATCATGTTTCAATTTCCTGCATGTGGTTATCCAGTTTGTCCAGCACCATTTGTTGAAGATTCTGTCTTTTTTCCAGCCTTGTTAGGGCCTTTGTCAAATATCAAGTAGCTGTAGTTGCTTGACCCAAAGTCCAGGTCCTCAATTCTATTCCATTGGTCTATACTCCTGTTTTTATGCCAGTACCATGCTGTTTTTATTACTATGGCTTTGTAATATAGCTTTAGATCAGGTATGGTGATGCCTCCAAAGGTATTTCTTTTGCTGAAAATATGCTTGGATTTCTGAGGCCATCTGTCTTTCCATATGAACTTTGAGATCATTTTTTCTATCTCTGTGAAGAACAATGTTGGCATTTTAATTGGAATTGCATTAAATCTGTATGTTGCTTTGGTAGGATTCCCATCTTCTTAATGTTAATTCTGACTATCCAGGAGCATGGGAGGTCTTTCCATTTTCTCAAGTCCTCCTCAATTTCTTTTTTGAGTGTTCTTATGTTTTCATTATATAGATCTTTCACTTCCTTGGATAATGTTATTCCAAGGTATTTTTTGTTGTTGTTGTTGCTATTGAAAATAGGACAATGTCCCTTATTTCTTTCTCTGTATCTTTGTCATTTCCATATATGAAGGCTACTAATTTTTTGTGCATTGATTTTGTATCCTGCTACTTTGCTATAGGAGTTAATCACCTTCAAGAGTTTTGGGATGGAGTCTTTCAGGTCTCTTACGTATATAATCATATCATCAGCGAATAGAGCTAACTTAACTTCTTCTTTCCCAAATTGTATCCCTTTTATTTCTTTCTCCTGTCTTATTGCTTGAGTTAGGACTACTAGTACTATATTGAGGAGCAGAGGTGAGAGTGGACACCCCTGTCTCATTCCTGATCTCAATGGGAATTCCTCCAGTATCTCTCTATTAAGTATTATTTGGGCCTTAGGAGCATTGTATATTGCCTTTATTATGTTAAGATATGAACCAACCATGCCAGTTCTCTCCAATGTTTTGATCATGAAGTGATGTTGTACTTTGTCAAAGGCCATTTCTGCATCTATTGAAATGATCATGTGGTTTTTGTGTTTAACCTTGCTTATGTGGTGTATTACATTGGTAGATTTCCATATGTTGAACCACGCCTGCATTCCTGGGATGAATCCCACTTGATCAAGGTAGATAATGCTTTTGATGTGTTGTTGGATTTGGTTTTCAAGGATTTTGTTCAGGATTTTTGCATCTAAGTTCATCAGGGAAATAGGCCTGTAGTTTTCTTTTCTTGTGGCATCTCTGCCTGCTTTTGGAATCAGGGTGATATTAGCATCAGAGAAGGAGTTGGGTACCTTTCCCTGTTCTCCAATTGTGTGGCATAGTTTGAGGAAGATTGGTTTGAGTTCTTCCATGAAGGTTTGATAGAATGCAGCTGAGAAGCCATCTGTACCTGGACTCTTCTTTATGGGGAGGTTTTTTTGTTACTTTTTCAATATCGATGAGTGTGATAGGTTTGTTTAGGAGATTAATCTGCTCTGAGTTTAGCTTTGATAGATTGTATGTGTCTAGGAATTTATCTGTTTCCTCCATATTATCCAGTTTTGTGGAGTAGAGGCTTTTGAAATAAGTCCTGATGATTCTCCCAATTTCACTTATGTCCATTGTGATCTCTCCTTTTCCATTTTGATTTTTGTTAATTTGAAGTGTCGCTTTTTTTTTATTTTTGCTTGATCACATTGGCTATGAGTTTGTCAATCTTGCTATTTTTTTCAAAGAACCAGCTCTTTGTCTTGTCAATTTTCTTAATTGTTTTCTTAGTTTCCAATTCATTAATTTCTGCTCTGATCTTAATTATTTCTTTTCTTCTGGAGCTTTTTGGGTTGGATTTTTCTTGCTTTTCCAGTGCCTTTAGGTGGTTAGGTTATTGATTTGGGATCTCTCTGTCTTTGTTATGAAGACATTTAGTGCTATGAATTTTCCCCTGAGGACCGCCTTCATTGTGTCCCATAAGTTTTGGTACGATGTGTTCCCATCGTCATTCATTTCTAGAAATTTCACAGGCTTTGTGACCCAGTATATGATCTATTTTAGAGAATGTTCCATGGGCTGCTGAGAAGAATGTGTAGTCTGTGGATTTGGGATAGAATGTTCTGTAGATGTCCCTTAGGTCTAAGTGATCTATGTTTTGTTGAGTGCTCTTACTTCCCTGTTGAGTTTTTGTCTATTACTGATAATGGTGTATTGAAGTCCCAACTACGATGGTCTTGGTGGTTATTTCTGTTTTATTGTCAAGTAGGTTTTGTTTTATGAACTGTAGTGCCCCTGTGTTTGGTGCATACAGATTTATGATTGTGATAGCCTCTTGATGGATCGTTCCCTTGATAAGTAGGAAGTGGCCTTCTTTGTCTTTTTTGATTATTTTTGGTTTGAAGTCTATTTTATCTGATATTAATATAGCTATGTCTGCTTTTTTCTTTTTCTTTTCCTTTTTTTTTTTTTCTTTTTGTTTTTCAAGGCAGCATCTCACTCTAGCTCAGGCTCACCTGGAATTCACTCTGTAGTCTCAGGGTAGCCTTGAACTCACGGCGATCCTCCTACCTCTGCCTCCCTAGTGCTGGGACTAAAGGCATGCGCCATGACACCCGGCTGCTTTTTTCTTATTCCCATTTGCTTGGAGTATTGTTTTTTACCCTTTTACCCTGAAGAGTTGTCTGTCTTTAGTGGTGAGGTGGGTTTCTTGAAGACAACAGATTGAGGGGTCTAATTTTCTGATCATCCTGTTAGCTTGTGACTCTTGATGGGTGAATTAAGGCCATTAATATTTAGGGTAATGACTTTGAGGTTTGATTTGATCTCTGACATATTGTGTTGGTATATGTAATTTGGTTTTTCATGGACTTTGTAGTTTTTGTGCCTTCTCTGAGTTTGGTTATTGTGATCTGCTTCTTGTAGGCATTTGAAGTTGATTATTTGATTCTTCTGTGTGGAGAATTTCCTGAAATACTCTCTGTAGGTTTGGTTATGTGTTCATATAATTGTAAAGCTGAGTTTTGTCATGGAAAGTTTTTCTTTCAACATCTATTATGAGGGATACTTTTGCTGGCTAAAGTAGTTTGGGTTGGAAACCATGGGTTCTTAGACTTTGCAGTGTTTCATTCCAGGCCCTTCTGGCTTTCAGGGTTTCCATTGAGAAGTCTGAAGTAATTCTGATGGGGTTACCTTTTTTTTAATTTTTTTTGTTTATTTATTTATTTGAGAACAACAGAGAGAAGGAGGCAGAGAGACAGAGAGAGAGAATGGGCGCGCCAGAGCTTCCAGCCTCTGCAAACGAACTCCAGATGCGTGTGCCTCCTTGTGCATCTGGCTAAGGTGGGTCCTGGGGAACTGAGCCTTGAACCGGGGTCCTTAGGCTTCACAGGCAAGCGCTTAACCGCTAAGCCATCTCTCCAGCCCGTGATGGGGTTACCTTTAAAAGTGATGTGTTGTTTTTCCCTAGCTGCTTTTAGGATTTTCTCTTTGGTGTCAATGTTTAGAGTCTTAATGACAATATGTCTTGGAGCGTTTCTCCTTTGGTCCAATCTGTTTGGAGTTCTGTTAACTTCTTGTATCTTGATGGGCCTTTCTTGTGAGAGAGTGGGAAAGTTTTCTTCGATTAGTTTGTTATATAAGTTCTCCATGCCTTTGGTCTGAATTTCTTCACCTTCTGGTATTCCCATTGATCTGGATATTAGGATGCTTAAGGGTATCCCACAATTCCCTCTGTTCTGTTCACAGAAAATTTTGAACTTATTGAAACTTTTGAACTCTCGAACTGTTTCTTCCATCTTGTCTTCCAGATCAGAGTTTCTATCCTCCACATGGCTGACTCTATTCTTGAGTGCTTCTAGAGAGTTTTGGACTTGTTCAATTAGGTTTGCATTTTCTACTACTTTTCTATGTATAGTTTCCATCCCTCTGTCAAACTCCCTTTTCACATCTGATTTTCTTGATGCTTCTTGGAATTCATCCTTATTTTTCTTTATGTCTTCATTTAGCATTGCCAGCTGATTTTTGAGGTCCACTTTTTTTCTTTTTTGCTGTCCTTAATATCTCTTAACTGTCTTTGAACTCCTTCCACTTTCTTACCTATTAGGTCTAGTCTAGTGATGGCAGCATCCACATGATTATTGGTCCATTGTTGCTTTTCTGCAAGTTCTACCAGTAGCTTGTTCAGGGTTGCATTGCTCATAGCTTCATTTTGGTGTTCTGATCCCAATGTCTCTTCTATGTTTTGATTAGAGGTGTTCATTGTAGGACTGGGTGATCTTACTGGGTTTACTTGCATGTGATTTTTCATGTTATTTCTTTTGTGCTGTGGTCTGCCCATCACAGTGTCTGGGCAGGGAGAGTAGGACTGTGGTCTCGATGGGCGGGGAAAGTTGTGCTTCTTGGGGGAGCTAGCCTGAGCTCATGCATGGCAGGTAAGCTGAAGCAGCTTGAGGCCAGATGCTAAAGCAGTCTGAGCTCTCAGTTGGCAGGATGCATAAGCAGCCTGAGCTCCTGCATGGCAGGGGCGCCAAAGTTGCCTGAGCTCTCACGCGGTGATGCGCTGAAGCAGCCTGAGCTCGTGTACAGAGGGGTGCTGAAGCACCAAGCACCAAAGCAGCCTGAACTCGCATGTGGTGGGACACTGGGACAGAGAAGCAGTCTGAGCTCATGCACAACAGGACACCGGCAGGTGGCCGGAGACAGGCAGGGGATGGCACCTGAGCTGGTGGACAGGCAGAGTGAGCCTGAGCTCACATGGGCAGATGGAATGGGACTGAGCTTGCGCATGGATGGGCAGCAGCTGGAACAGTAAGTGGGCAAATGGGCAGAGCAGGCTAAGCTTGCACAATCAGAGATGGGCAGCGTGCATGTGGCAGGCAGATGGACTGATGGAGCCTGAGCTCAAGCAGGCCAGCGAGTGGAGCCTGACCAAGGTCATGCGTGGGTGGGGGTAGCAGGGAGATCGCCCCTGTGCAGTGAGGCAAGTGGAACTATACTGGCCTGGGTCCCCTTTCCTACAATAAGTGCAGGAGTATCCTGAAGCTGGGACTGTGGGTACGGTGGCTGCTTGGGGAGATTAAGGGACTGGTGGGCCACCTGTGAGTAAGGGAATCAGCGATTCCCTTTTTTTTTCCCCCTCTGCACCTTCTCACTGGCAATCTATTAGAGATTTCTCTCCCCTAAAAGACCCAGTGGGCCTTTAATGCCTTATCTTTCTTTCCCGGGGAGGTGTGGCTGGGTGTGGTGGTACACACCTTTAATCCCAGCACCCAGGAGGCCAAGGTAGGAGGATTGCTATTAGTTTGAGGCCAGCCTGAGACTATACAGTGAATTCCAGGTCAGTCTCTGCAAGAGTGAGACCCTACCAAAAGAAAGAGAGAGAGAGAGAGAGAGAGAGAGAGAGAGAGGGAGGGAGGGAGGGAGGAGGAAGGAAGGAAGGAAGGGAGGGAGGGAAGGAAGGAAGGGAGGGAGAAGCATGTAACCAAAGCTAAAAGATATTTTAATCCATAGAATAAGACCCAGAAAGGACAGAGATGATGGTATTAGAACAATATATTCAAGCATTTAAAGAGAACATGGATGTAATGAAGGGTGAAATGGAATATATAAAACACAACCAAAAGGGATTTCTAGACAGTAGACTTGACAAAGACACTAATATGTTTCAGACAGAAACTGCAGGGAAGACATCAGTGAATTGAAAGGCTCCAAAGTCAAAAAGAAACTCAGAATAGAGGCTGAAGAAAAAATAATCAGAGTCTAAATCAGTGGTAGGTTAATTTTAAGTGGCTTAAAATGAATGTTGTGTCCCAGTAGTGAATAGGAGCATACTTGGTAAAATAATGACTGAAAATATTCAAAATAAAATGAAAGTTCCATACCCATAGATCCAAGAATTGTGCAGACACACAAGAGGGCTGGGAGGAATACCCCAGGCTACTCACTATGTTGTCTTCCACCATTCATGTCATCTGGTAAACCAGCATCTCCATGTTCATGGTGGATTGAGTTGCCAGTGTCTAGCTCTTATCTGAGCTCTGCATAGATCCAGTAATCCTAAACACCACTGGCAAACCAAATCACAAGCATAGCAAAATAAATGCCTCTTGCAAGATACCCAGTAACTCTGTCAGAGAAGCGTTGATGAAAATCTTGCCTAAATCTGTCCTCTTCCCCATCCTATTACATTTCTTCCTATCATTTTTAAGTATTAAAATTATATTAAGTATTAAATTACTTGCTGCATTAGAATACAAACTGTGATGTTCTTTCCTTTATTCAGTCCATTATCAAATGTGGCAGCACAGTCCTTGGTCAGTAAGTAACTGTTGAATGAATACATGTCTTAAAATGTGTGTAGGAATATGACCTCTACTTTTCAGTAGGGCATTTAAATAACACCATCTTGCTAATTCATTGAGATGATTCAGAGAGCCAGAAGAGTTTATAAAGTAAGGAGAAATGTAATTTTAACTCACAAATCTCACTAAAGCACTGCTCTGTAATTGAATGTTAGGTTAGGACAATGTGATCTCTTTATCTTGTATACTGGGTACTCACAAGTGGCCCAAGAACTAGCTGATGATAATTACTAAATATTTATTTTTCTTTGACAGGCTGATTTTCAGAAAATACTGTAAGAACTGAACTATTTCCAGGAATTCTCATTATTATGGTTGTCATGTTTTCCCACTTTTGCCACACTGGTTATTTAGTTACAGATATGGTGGTAGGAGCCTGAAAAGAACTCATTAAAGAATAAGAAATCCCTTTTAAAACTTACTGGTCAGACCAAGGCTTGTCTGTAGGCTCAGGTTGGTTAGGATGGTCAATTTTTATTATTCTAATTTGAATTCAATTTCAGGATGTTTTAATCAAATATGATTTAATATTCTCATTTAGTTAATTAAGAAGTAAGAAGATAAATGGACTGAGCTGTAGAAAAGAAGGTCTGACCATTTTTCATGTTATTTACTTTGCTACACAAATAAATAAATGGTTAGCATTCACCATAATAGGATGCGAAATTTTCTTTTTCTTTTTTTTTTTTAATTTTTGTTCATTTTTATTTATTTGATAGTGACAGACAGAGAGAGAAAGAGGAAGATAGATAGAGAGAGAGAATGGGTGCGCCAGGGCCTCCAGCCACTGCAAACGAACTCCAGATGTGTGCACCCCCTTGTGCATCTGGCTTACGTGGGTCCTGGGGAATCAAGCCTCGAACCGGGGTCCTTAGGCTTCACAGGCAAGCGCTTAACCGCTAAGCCATCTCTCCAGCCCCGAAATTTTCTAAGATAGGACAAAAGGCATGTAGGGATTAGATAGCCTTCTTTTTGGGGGGTAGGGAGGAGGTGGCTCAGTTTAAAAAGTGTATGATTTGCATGCATACAGCTACTTGGAGATCTCAGACCAATGATGACACTTGAGGAATCATACCTAAGGTTGTCCTCTGGCTTCCAAACACATGTACACATACATGCATGAAAACGCATACACACACACACACACACACACACACACACCCATCAGCTTCTCATTGCCAGATTCAAAAACTTAACCTAAACTTGTTTAAGGATGGAAAGAGCTTATTGTAACTTCCAGCTCCAGAGGGCTGAGTTCATCATTCCAGGGAAAGCAAGAGATGGGCAGGAAGCTGGCATTATGTGCTCACATCAGGAGGGAGGAAGTACAGAGAGATGAAGGTTAAATACTCAGCCAGCTTTGTCCTTGTTACAGTTCAGGAATGCTGCCCATGGGGCAATGCCACCCACAGCTAGGTTGGACCCTCTCACCTCAAGGATCTAGTCTAGAAAATTCCTCACAGACATAACAAGAGAATTGTTTACATGGTGATTCTAAATCCTATCAAGTTAACAACCAGATATTAACCATCATACACACATATACTACAGATAAAATGATAACCTAAACCTTTAATCCCAGCACTCAGGAGGCAGAGGTAGGAGGATCGCTGTGAGTTCCAGGCCACCCTGAGAATACATAGTGAATTCCAGGTCAGTCTGGGCTAGAGTGAAACCTTTTTATGCCAGACAGAATCTTATTCAGAGAGCTGCGAGTAAATTATCTGGTCTACCGAGATCTATTTATCAAGTCATACATTATACCCTAGTGTTTTCCAATCCTTTCTAGAATCTTTGAAGTTTGTAGTAAAATATAGATATATAAGTTTAAATTTTCACTTTACCTAGAAGCATCTGCTTATGTCAGTATAAATGTTATCATTGATGAAATGGTGTTTATTTCCTCAGATAAACCCCCAGCCCTAAGTTCTCCAATGTTTTCATCTCAGTCCTTTACATCTTTTAAAAATATTGAGTATATCAGAGTGTTTATATACATTATGCCTATAATATTTATCTTAGATATTAGTAAAGGAGGTTTTAAATATGAAATAATTTCCTAAATATAATAATAGAGCCATTGCATGTTAAGATATTTTTATTTTACTTTTTTGTTGTTGTTGTTGTTTTCAAGGTAGGGTTTCACTCTAGCCCAGGCTGACCTGGAATTCACTATGGAGTTTCAGTGTGGCCTCGAACTCATGGTGATCCTCCTACCTCTGCCTCCCAAGTGCTAGGATTAAAGGTGTGCACCACCACGCCCAGCTATTTTTGTTGTTGTTGTTTTAAGTAGAAGCTTTGCATAGACACATCATCTGTTGGTACCATCATTTTCCTCCTCCACGTCCCACTCTACTGCATGTTAACAGATTTTATGAAAAGGCATCTATTAATTGTTAACGATTTTTGTTTTGTAAAGCTATTTGTTAATATAGCAAAAATTGGAATTATCTTACACTTGCACAAAACATTTTAACATCTTGTGAGACAACAGGGTACTCATATAAACTTCTGCATTACACCTGTGTAATGTTGTATACCACATGTTCTCTAAAAAACGCCACACTTAATTCAAGAGAGAATGAGATGGGCTGGAGAGATGGCACAAGAGATAAAGGTGATTTCTTGCAGATCCTAACAATCTGAGTTCAATTACCCAGTACCCATGTAAGCCAGATGCACAAAGCAGCACGTGTATCTGGAGTTGTTTTCAGTAACAGAAGGCTCTGGCGTACCCACTCTCTCTCTCTCTTTCTCTCTCCCATAAATAAATAAAAATATTTTTAAAGAGAGAAAATAGGATGAAGAATAGAAAATTACATTTTAACAAAATTAGTTTTGATTTCAGAGGCCTATGGAAAAAGTTTATGGGATCCATAGGTATGTCCCCATTTTGAAAATGCCTATCCTAAGTAGTTCTAATGAACTTATCCCTGACTAAGGTCATCTGAGGGAAATTTATGTTTCATTAAAAAGTAGTGAAAAGTTCTCAAAAGTATTGGTGAGAAAATAAATTTTATTCCTTTGGTGTCTATGACAAAATCCAATCTTAATTCAATCAATCATTTATATGATGAGATTTAGTATTATATGAGGATTACAGAGATCTGCCCAACAATCTGGACAGGTGATATTTACAAATTTACAAACAAAACAGAAGTGACTGACAGAACCAACTTGATTGTGCAGAGCTCCCTGCCTCATTTGGGCACAGGCTGATCACTTGGCAGCCCGGGATCTACTAAAGCTAAGCCACTGTGATTGGCTGAAACTTAGCTACTTGTTACAAGAAGATGCTCTCAAATTGGGTCGTAGTTGATTTACAATGCTAAATTAATTTGCAGTTAACCTGTATAGGCACTCAAAGTGGGAGGCAACCTCACACCAAATTTAACATAACTACATTTTTATAAAGAAAAACTGCATTTGCATGGTCGTATAAAAACTAATGGTTCCTAGAAGGTTTCTCATCTCTGCAAAATGTTTTAAGTATTTCCACCAGAAGCGTTAGCCCAATCCACTTTACCACTCAGCATCTTTGTACCTTCCTATCCCTCCTCCATACCTGCACATTCCTACTATCTTATAAGAATGTGATTGTCCAATCATTTTAATCATCAACATGATGTTTTTTTTTTTTAAGTAAAATTGTTCTAAGTTCATCTCCTGAAAAATCTGATTCTTAGGCTGGGAAGATGGCCCGAGTGGTAAAGTACTTACTGTGCGAACACAAGGGTGAGTTTGGGTTCGCAGCACCCAGGGAAGCTGAGCATGGCAGTCTATGCTGATCCTCCCAGCTGTGGAGAGGCAGACACAGGGGATCCAGAGCCCTGGCTGACCGGCTAGTCTAGCTGAATAAGGGACCTCCAGTTTCAGTAAGAGACACTGTCTCAAGAAATACGGTGGAGAGTGACCGAGAAAACCACCCAACTGTCAACTTCTGCCTCTTCATGTATGAACACACACATGCACACGCCCATCATGCACACCTGCACACATAAACATTTACACACTCCCAAGATAAATATATCATGAATGAACATAAAAATAAAATCATGATTCTCCTCAAAGATACGATCAAGGTAGATAAAAATTACATCCTTAAGTTTGTAAAGTGAGGATGGAAGATAATTAACATGCTCAAAGTTAAGCAAAAGTCCTTGACTCTCTAAATATGATGTAATTAGAAATAATCCTTTGGAAATAATAGGTATAAAAAAAGGAATTAACAGAATCAACCTATCTTTCTTATTCCAACTGTGTCTTTATTTATTTGAAAGCAGAGAGAGAGAGAGAGAGAGAGAATGAATAGGCACATCAGGGCCTCCAGCTGCTGCAAACACTGTAGAAGCATGCACCACTGTACATCTGGCTTTATGTGAACACTGGGGAATTGAGTCCAGGTCATTTAGTTTTGCAGGCAAGCACCTTAACCACTGGGCCAGCCCTGATAGTATACTTTTTAAAAGAATTGTTATTGAAAGCTAGGCATGGTGGCACACGCCTTTAATACCAGCACTCCGGAGGCAGAGGTAGGAGGATCGCCATGAGTTCAAGGACACCCTGAGACTCCATAGTGAATTCCAGGTCAGCCTGGGCTAGAGTGAGACCCTACCTCGAAAAACCAAAAAAAAAAAAAAAAAAAAATTACTGAAAATTTTCACTTAGGTACATAATGTATTTTGATCACAATTCCCTCTCAATACCTTGTGAGCTCCCTCCCCATCCTCGTCCACTGAACACCTTCTTCTTTCCAACTATCCTTCCTTCTATTTTCAACGGATTTTTACTTTGGAAAAAAATATGTAATTTTCAAAGCTATCAGGTCAGATGGCAATACACAGAGGACATTGAAGTACATAAAGGGTTTAATATATGTACATTCTAGTTACTAGATGTGTAACAAATTATCACCAAGCTGAGTAGCTTGAAACACCCCTTTTATATTGCTCACAATTTTATAGGTCAGGAATTCAAGAAGGACTTGGCTGAACAGTTGTCGCTAAGGGTCCCTCATGCAGCTGCAGTCAGATGTTGGCTGGGCTGCCGTGATCTGAAGGCGCTGTGGGGTGTATATCCAATTTGGCTCACTCACCTGGCTGGCAGCTGAGGCTGGTTGTCAGCTCAAACTCAGCTGGGCTGTCAATCAGAGTTCCTGCTCCCAGATTTTCTAGTATGACAGTTTCAAACTGCTTATGTGGCACCCAGTTGGATGACTCCAGAATAAGCACTGTAGAGAATTAACAGAAGCCAGTTGTTCCTTGATTCTGCCTTAAAAGTCATTCAGTGCTGCTCCCTTTGTGTCATATTGATTACCAGATTATTCTTGGGGTATTCCAAAATGAAGAGGAGAGCTCATGCATCGTGTTTTTTGATGGTTGCCATGTTTAATAATATAGAAAATGCTTTCAAATCAACATACTGCATAAGGTTATAAATGCCTGCTTTAATATTTTTAAATGAAGAAATATAGTCCCCATGGTAACTATATAATAACCTGAAAATTCTTACACTTTTTTTTCTAATTTAAAACATCCATGATCACATGAAAGCAAGCTGTGTTCATAACTTATATTTTAATTCTGTAAAATCAAAATCTAGTTTAAGAATGAAACCCTTAGCAGGTGCTTCAGTTACCTTTGTGCTGCTGGCACAAAACCCCTGACTAGAAGCAGCTGATGGGAAGAAAGTACTTATTTTTTGGCTTACAGCCTCCAGGGGAAGCCCCGCGACGGCAGGGGACGGGGCCATGAGCAAATTCTGGGTATCATCTTTGTCACAGCAGGTGAAAACAGCAGCAAGAACGTGAGCCAAACACTAGCCAGGGAAGCAGGGTATGACACCCCTCAGCCCACCCGCAACAGCACACCTCCCCAGCAAGGCTACGATTCCCAAATTCCCACCAGCTGGGAACCTAGCATTCAAAACACATGAATTTATGGGGGACACCTGACTCAAGCCCCCACATTGGGCTTGGTGACAAAGATTTGTAATCCCAGCTATGATATATGTTGAGGCAGGAGAATGACAAGTTCAAGGCTTGCATGAGCTGCAACGTGAGCTCAAGGCCAGCCTGGGTAACCTAGTGAGCCCCTGCCTCAAAATACTTTATAAAGAAGAAGGCTAGGGTAGTAACTGAGTGGTCTCAAAATAGTTTTTAAGGAACAGGATTAAGGTTGTAACTGAGTGGTAGAGTGTTTGCTTAGCATGTGCAATGCTTTGGGTTCATTTTCTATTCCTGGATTTAAAAAATTCAATCCTTTTCAAAGAACACACAGTAAAAGATTTTTTTTAAACTTAATTTCCTAAAAGCTGTGGCTTGCTAAGCCATGGTTACAGTTACTGTTAAATTGTGTTAATTGTTCAGATAAGCTCAAGAAACTATTAAGAGGATTGGTTCATTCTTTTAATATGTGAACACACATGAAATGTTACATGAACATTATAAAAAGGCTTGTGCATTCTCAAAAAACGGTTTAGTGAATATAAACTCTTCTTTCATATAGAAATAAAAAGGGACAGGGAACAAAACTAAAAAGTTACCTATATGGAATTACAGGTACCAAGTAATAGGTGAGGACAGCTATAAGCCACACTCCTGAAGCTACAAATGCCTATTCTTACAAGCTAAAAGAAAACAAGCACTCTGGATACTGAACTGGCCTAAAGCCCAAGTATTAAACCACATCCGAGACAGATTAACTGCTAAATGGACTTCTAAGTAGTTAAAGAGGAACACTCAAATTAAGACTGAGAATTACAATGGTGTTCAACTAAGCTGAAATTCATAGTAGTAGAGCCAATGTGATACCTTTTATTTTAAGCATGACACTCTTTTGATAAGTCATAAAAATGGTTTTAAAGTCTTATATGAGTTGTTTAGGTAAAAATCAACTTTTGCCTTTGGCCTAGATTATCTCTCTTTAATATTTTTTTAATTTATGTGTGTGAGAGAGAAAGAATGTTTATGAGTGTGTCAGGCTTTTGCTAGTAAAAATGAACTCTCGCTGGGCGTGGTGGCACACACCTTTAATCCCAGCAATTGGGAGGCAGAGGTAGGAGGATCACCGTGAGTTCGAGGCCACCCTGAGACTACACAGTGAATTCCAGGTCAGCCTGGGCTACAGTGAAACCCTACCTCCAAAAAAAAAAGAAAGAGAGAAAAGAAAAAAGAAAATGAACTCTAGTTGCATGTGCCATTTTATTTTGTGCATCTGGCTTTATAGAAGTACTAGGGAATCAAATCCACACAGATAGGCTTCATGCCAGCACCTTTAACCACTGAGCCATCTCCCCAGCCCTGCCTTGATTATATCTGTCACTACTTGAATGTGCTCCATGCTTTCATGCTTGGCAGCAAAATTACCCTGTCAAACACTAAGTCAGTCTTGAAATATTTCCAGGTGAAAAGCAAAGGCCTCACAAGGAGCCATGAGACTGTGGGTCTGCCACCTCCAGGTTGTTCCCCTCTCGGATTGACTCGCCTTCTGCTCTCCAGGCTTCAGGACTATTCATATTGCTTAGACTTCCCAGATGCTTCCCACAACCTTCCCAGCAGATTCTGATGGTCACTCTTTTCCTTCATGTTTCCAGGAAATGCAACAATTGACATGTCTAACAGATAGTTGACATTTTATGTCTAGAAATCAAAAGATAAGAAAATAGAGATCTAGGCTCTAAAGTTACCAGAAGTGTTTCTGTAAAATAGAGAGCCATGGGCAAAAGATATAATTACAGGAGAAAAAACTGTAAAGCTAGATTCTTAAGAAGGAACAAAAGAAAAGAAGGGAGGGAAGGAAAGGAGGAAGCAAAGGAAGGAAGGAAGGCAAGAAGGAAAGAAGAAAGGAAAGGAAGGAGGAAAGATTAGAGGAAATGAGGAGAAAATTAGAACAACTAAAATAAATGATGTCCAAATCCTAAGAAGTAGTAGTGGCTTGCAATAGTGTAAAATTTTTTTCATGCTTAAACTGAAGAAAAATAAAAAATAGGTCAGTGACTATTGGTAACTGAATAAACAGAAAGTTATTCATGTAACTTGAAATAACTAATGAAGTATAGCCACTTACTGAAACCGCCTTCTTGAGGTGGAATTTATGCATAATATAGTAACAATATTATAATTCTTCAGCCTTTTCTAGCTGCTACAGTCAAGGGACAAAGAAATTCACCTAGAGTTTATGGAGCTTTCTATTGTCAAAGAACAACACAGGTCCTACCACCAAGTCTTTAAAAAAGATATGAGGTCAATTTTATTAACCTTCTAGGCCAGAAGACATATACCAGTGTAGAAATTCACTGAACAGTTAGCTGAATGCAAAAGTCAATGATAATTAAGTGCTGGAAATGAGGACAATTCATAATGATTATACTAATTAAGGATTAAAAACTGATACTTGATAAAATGGAATGAGTATAGGGTTAAGTTTTTAAGCCTTTGTTCTTTGTTAGTAATGATAGTCATCCCTGACAAGTCCAACAAAGTCTGGTATTGCAAATCACAGAGCCCATTGTGATAAAACACAACATTCTATTTCAGTATCTCCTAGGACAAGAAGGAGGGAAAGGTTGGGGATGATGATGGTGGTGAACTTGGAATATAATCCAGGAAAAGAGTAAAGTAAAAGATTGGAAGAGAATGTATTGGATGTGTTGTTAGCTTACACCCCATCCATCTCAAGGGTGGATGGGGTATGTACTCTTCAAGCAAGCAAGTGGGAAGGAAAGGAGGCTGTAGTTAAAGAATGGAGTGAGTCTTAATCCATCAAAATTGCTATAGCAAGATACCATAGACTGGGTCATTCATAAGCAAAAGGATCTTATTCACAAGAATTTTGGGGGCTGAAAAATCAGATACCAAGACAAGTTGCATATCTGATAAGGGATTATTTTCTGGTTGATAGAAGGTACATTCTAGTTGTGTCTTCTTCATGTGGTTAAAGTGGCCAAGGACCTGTCTGGGGCATCCTTTATGAAGGCCTTAATCCTATTCCCGAGGTTTGCATACTTTGATCCAATTATTTCCTCAAACCATCACCAAGGTGATTAGATGTACACATAAGGATTTGCGGGGGGTGGGGGGATATTCAGACAATAGTGCATGAACTTGTGAGTGAAGCAAAGCAGGAAATAAAATCTGCGAGTCAGGGTGTTGGATCTATAATTGGCATAGACTTTATAGTTCCTACAAATGAGAGACACAGTGTCATAGCAAAGAATGATGGCAGTAGCCGTGGTGAAGGACTGGTGTGGCAAGACGTTGAGAACCACAGAGACACAAGTTTTACAGTGTTCTAGAAAGAGCAAGGGCATGTAAAGAGGACTCTTCTCTGTCCTCCATTTCAACAGACATACTTTGTTGGACTTGTCAGGAATGACTATCATTACTAACAAAGAACAAAGGCTTTCCCCATAAGTAAATGGGGAAAAAAAAAAAAAAACTAGTCACCAACCACTTGCAAATGTCAGAGAACTATGTCATTTCTCTGGCGCATTATTCTCTTACCCAACATGTAACTCATTATCATGTGTACATTTCTTCCAAGTGAGCTCTCTGAGGGCAGGGATGGCATGCTAATTATCTCAGACTACCATAACAAGCTACCACCGTCTAGGTGGCTTAAACAACCAACATGTTTCTTACAGTTCTGGAGACTGCAACTTCAAGATGGCAGTGCTGGCCAATTCACTTTCTTTAGTTCCCAGCGAGGGCTTTTATTCTGACCAGCATGTGTGCATGTGAGTGGGGGTTGAGGGAGAAGAGAGAGGGAGAAGGAGAGGGAGAGAGTATGTGTGATGAATATGAATATACTTGAGAGTTTTCTGGTACTTTATTTTTTAAAAGTATTGTAGGAGCCCCATTCTCATGGCTCTATCTAATTTACCCCTCACAAAGGCACATCTTTATATGTAATCACTTTGGCTTCCACATATAAATTTGGGGAGAAAACACCATTCAGTTTCAAGCAGACCAGCTTTAGCCTCCATGTTCACAAATGCTTCTTCTTTCTTGTATCATTTTTCCCCTCCAGAAAAGCTTGTTGAAGTTTTAAAACCCTTTCTAATCAAATTTTATCATCTAGAAGCAATGAAAAAAATATATGTCCACAATATAGTAGTTTTGCCTTCTATAAAATAAGAGAATCTTGGGTATTTTCAAAAGTGTATAGTGTGCTGTTGTTTTGATATACCAAGTTTAATTTGCTGTATCTTTGCATATTCATATTAAAAATCCATTTTAATAAGTGCCCTTGGAAGGAAAAATGAGGACAATTATTTTCCCTGTTATATAATTTTCATTCACTAAACAAAATCACCATTAAATGGAATTCACCATGTTGTCTCATTTTTCAGTGGTTTCCAGTAAGAAACATGGCCTGCTCCCTACTGTGCTCAGGGGAACGTGCGGCAGAGAGCAGTGGCCATCACAGCCCCTGTAAATGCCTCGGGGACTATCACGGTGGCCGCCCGGGGAAAGGGCACCACGGAGCAGCGTGCAGGTGGCATGGTGACTTTGTTAGGGCATTTTCACCTCCCAGACATATCGCCCAGCATTTCCACATCATTTATTACATATTCACCTTTTCTAATTTTCCCCCAAATAAAGTACATCAGTGTGCTCCTGTTTAATAGAAACAGAACAAGCTGAAATGCTTCTAATTTTAATGAAACCTTCCAAGTCAATATTGCGTTTCTGAGAGTGAGTCACAGAGGGCTTTATTGCCCTCACAGTCACATCGAAGCCATTCTCAATCAGTTTTTATTGCATGAGTGGAAGAATATTAATATAGTTTAGTATACTAAGTAGTGGCTCAGAATCCTCAGATTTGCTTTGTCTTACTGCTAAAAATTTTTGTCTCTTATATCAAACCTACTAGATTAAAATCCTGTCAGGATTGTGTTTTTATTCATATCCCCAGTAACCTTTTCTTTTTGTTGTGCTAATTCACTCCTTTTTGTTATTATCCAAAAGCAAAATGAAGCAGAAAGAAGAAATACAGACAGTATTTGGAAACTGAACTGTTTTTCTTTACTTTTCTTTTTTTCTTTTAAATGAACTGTGAGGAGAAGCCTGTTGGAGTCCTGGATTATAATCTACTAGTTTTATTCCTGCACAAACCAGGGAGGTTAGATAATATCTTTTAAATGATTGATATATTTATCGTGGTTTCTTTTTTTTAGTGCCAATGTCATAGTTTGGGGAAACGAACAGCAGAAGTAAAGTGAGCATTTTGGGCTGACTCCGCCTCTTGTAGCTTTTAAAGAGCACAAGCAGGGCATGCAGGTGGGCTGAGTAAAAGCCTGCCCCTGACTGCACTGAGAATAAGAACACAGTGGGCCAGTTTTCCCCTTGTTAATACTCATTTCACAGTGGATCCTCTCTGCTCCATGCTTCTGAGTAGCCCTGTGTATGCACGTAGCTGAGCTCTGCTTACTTCATCTTCTTGTGTTGCTTGTTTATATCAGTCATGGAATGTTCTGGCATAAGGAAAAGGAGGATGTTCATCTTCACAAATAATAAATCACTTATCTTGATTCCAGAAGTTGTTTTATTGTGCTAATAAAAGTGTGGTGAAATAATCTTCCACTCATGTCCTTTGGGTATAGTTAGGCAGAATAAGGCATAAGTTAATAGTCTATACTGATAAGAAATGAGCAAAATTAAATCCTCTGTTTTGTGATAAGCAGGGTAGAGAGATGGTGAAAGAGGTGGTATACTGATAAAATGCCTTTTAAAAAATCCTCTTCTCAGGGAAATAAATGCCCTAATTTAGAAGATGTAAAGATTTCTCTGGTGTAAGATTCCTATTGTGGTTAAGCTGACAGTAGGCTGTCTCTCAACGCAGATATGGACAGAACTATATGCTACTGGTTCTTACAAGAGGACCTGAGCTTGCTTTAGCACACCATTGGATATGGACAAATAAAATCTCACTGTAAATTTCCACAGGAGCCACCTTTTTTAATTTTTGAAAGTTGGCATTTAAATATTTTATAGGTATAACTCTTATTGATACAAACACATCAAAGGGCTCAATAATATTCCATGACAAGGTCATGACTTCTCTCTCCAACTTCCTTTCTTACTTCTCTCACAGAGCTGCTCTTATTGACCTCAAATTTGTATGTCTGCCATTTTTATTATTGTTCCTTTTTTTTTTTTATTTGGCCTTACCCAGCTTCATTTATTTCCCCAAAAAGGCTAAAATCTAGGAATAATGCTTCAACCACCACAGGCTATAATCTACTGCTATCTCTTTCTTCCTTCTACAAGGTGTGTTCTTGGGATGCAAGGATTAGTATAACTATGAATGTCGGCCAATACATTTGTAGATGACAGTGACACAAGTTCAAAAGTCTGGACATGCCTGCCTATAGTCCAAGTTCAATCTGGTCATACACCTTCTCTTCTCCCACCATGGACAGCTGAGCACAGATGGAAAAAATCCCAACTTCGGCAGATGGCATTCTTCAAACTAACAGCATTACAGGCTCAGCATAGCCCATGCTCAAGTATGTCCATGACCTTTTTGCTCAGTTCTGTCTAAATTTCTCTGCATCTGGTATTCCAGACATTGATAGCCCTTTCTTGAACCCATAGTACCATTTTCTCTCATTTTTATCAAATGATATTGCTCCCAAAGACTCATCTCTACTTTCCTACCCATTCAATCTGATGAGAATGTATCTATAGTCTCTTTTGTTCATCTCTTTCCTACTTTCCTCCCCATAAGGCCAAATCCCTAGACCTGTGTCCTGATATTCACTCCATTTATCTGTTCCTGGTTAGCGTAGGAAGGAAGAGGTTTTGAGACAAGCTCTCTCTTTGTAGCCCCAACTGGCTTTGCACTTGCAGCAAAGGAAATCGTCCTCCTCAGCCTCTCTGATGCTGGTAGTTTTGACACATTTTTTTTTATCTCACATATGTGTATAGGTAGGATAGGCTCAGATGGGTGTTTCTCCCTAGAATCTCTCAAGCAACTCATGTTGGCTGAAGCTAAAGTTGTCTGAGTTCTTGATTGGTCTAGATATCGGAGATGTCACATTTAACATGGCTGGCAGTTGACACTGGCTGTGAGCTTAGCTGGAATGTGACAAGAGTACAGTCTGGTGCCTGTTTCTGAAGGAGCACACCAAAGGCAGATATTTTAAGAGGGAAGGAACCACCAAGCCAGCGATAGGTTTTCTTTTCTTTTTTGTTTTTTAATAGAAATGGCAAAGTACTGTGACTGCTAATATTCTATTGATCAAAGCAATTTCAGCATCTACCCAGATTCAGTGGATGGAAAAATAAATTGCCACCCTTGATTAGGGGGTAGAAAGGTCACACTGCAGAAGAACAGATGGGTTGGGAGACGTTGCTGCCATCTTTGGGACCTAAGATCTGTTGCAGTACTAAAACTCATTCTCATCTGTTTTCCATCCTGTTGGCCCTTCTCCTTCCCTAACCTCTAAACAAGCTCTGTAATTTTTTAATAAAGAAGAATAAAGATCAGTGAATTTATCACTTACATGTTTTTATGTACAAAGTATTTCAATAAACAGGATAAACATATCAAGAAAAGAGATGAATTTTTGACTTATTACTAACACAGTATATAGTTCTTCATAGAGTGAATATTTTTGAGCTATGGTCTCATGTATTTTATTATGTCCTTGAATTCAATATGTAGCAACCTAGGTTGACCTTGCACTTCTGATCCTCCTGCTTCCACCTCCCAAGTGCTGTGATTACAACCATGCACCACTATGCTCAATTTATATGGTACTGGGGACTGAACAGGGCTTCAGGTATGTTAGGCAAGTACTCTATCAACCAAGTTACAGCCCCAACCCCAACCCCATAGATTGCATTTTGATACTAATATCAATGTCAGGTGTCACCCCAAACTTGGTACTATTTTATCTAGAGAACAAATTAATCCTTGCTGTACATATAAAGTGACGCCTACTGTTGTTAGGACAAATGAGCCTAGGACATCTATGTACACAACAAAACCATTCCAGGTTTCATACCTTGCTTTCTTTACTAGTAAACTTATACATTAAACTGTCTCCTTAACTGGCGTTGCTGTCATCTCCCTGTCGCTGGGATGAACTTCCAAACAGACACAGTTTATGGGAGGAAGGCATTTAATTGAAGTGTATAGATCCAGAGGAAGCTCCCTAATGGCAGAACAAAACTGATTCCTCTTCACAGGCCCAAACAGGGAGACAGCACCAAACACCCAGCACGCCAAGCAAGCACAAATGGACAGCAAAAAATACAGCAAGTACCCAAGACAGAGTTCAAGCACTATGTATATCTTTAGGCTAGAATTGAGATCTGCCCCAAGTGACACCGCCTGAAGCCAGGTGGCTGGAGACAAACTATCTTTAATGACACCTGAGTCTAACGGGGTCGGGGGGGGGGCATACATTCAAACTACGACAGCTGGGTATCAGATGGGTTAGATAAGGGCTAGGATGAAAACACATATGCACATAATATATTTGATTTCTATTTTACTTCCAGAGAATATAGGTTTAGTGATGTCCTTTGGAAATCAAGACAATGGACAATGATGGTTCTGCAGACACCGTTTACGATGAAATTGGCTATGTCCAGGCAATAGTCACATTTCCGGAGTTCAGGTGTTAGGAAAAGTTATCAAACAGGCGCTCTGTACAACCTTCCATCTTTCCATCTGTATGGTGATCCTGTTCTGTGCATTCTTCCCCCATACCATGCCCTTCACCATGTCTTATTAACATAGCGGGGCACTAAGAAAACCAGCTCCCTGTCATTGACACACATAATGCCATGTTGACATGAAAGTGTTGCATGCTTCAGAACATATGTGTTGAAATCTTATCTTTGTAGCATATTTGGGGTGTCTTTTGGTCACCTTTAAAGCCATTTGGTCATCAGGGAACAAGAAGTTCATCCCCATAGGACAAAGCTGAGTGGAAACACCTCTGAGGCTCTTTATGTAACTCTGTGCTTCCATGATTTCCAAAACACCAGTAACTAAGTAGGAAGCCTTCAGGAATTTATCCCTCATGAGCCCTGTGTGAACCAAAGTCACACTTTCTGATTCTCATCATGCAGCTATCGTAATATTGAGTTAACAACAAAGCAAAAATTAGATGCTAAAGTTTTCAATTAGTGTAGTCCATCCTTACAAATTTTTGGATTTATTCCTATTTCCAATTCTAAAACTTCCACCTTGAATTAATGTGTTTCTGAACTCACTATATCCCCTTAGGTTTCCTCAGCCAGCTGTCAGCTCTCACCACCACACCCCAAGCAGAACTGGAACTCAGAGGTCTCCAGCCTGGGTACGATCTCCAAACAGGAAAAAGTGACTTATTGCCTGTTTTGTGTTAAAATATGTTGGTTGCATCCAGCCTTGTTATTTTCTCCTGACATTACTGGACTCACAAACATACTGGCCTGGAGGAGACGAGAGGCAGAATACACTCCCGCCCCCAACCCCAACTTGCAGAGAAGAGCAACTCCCTGCTATTGCTCTATAAATAATTGAACAGTCTCTTCCAGGCAACACAGTCAAGATGCAGATTTAATTTATTCCCTGGGAGGACCAAAGGTGGCTCTGTTGACCCAGTGTATAGTCAAGCTGAGTTGGGGACACTAGCATGATTCAGATGTGTCAAACTTACAGAACACATGCCCTTAGGTCTAGTGCCAACTGCCACCACGAGGAATGGTTGCTGTTTTCTCTTTGGATTGTATTTTGTTTTGTTTACTGGAGTACTCACCATTAGGGAAAGACGCTTTATTCCACAACAAATGGGGAAATGATACTGACGTAACTAGGTGGCATTTTTGCATAGCTCTAAATTCACAGAAGAAAAATGCATGCAGCGTTCTGACACCCTTGGCTGGTGACTCTTCCACGTCTCTTTTTGTGCAGCCATCTGTGACGTGACCTGTGGTGATGCTTCCTAAGATAACACAGCCTGTGAGGACACTTGAAGGAGTTATACCTTCTTTGTCCATGTTACAATCCTAGCAGAAAAGAGGTAGGAGAAAGGAGAGGATAGAGAAGGAAGGGTGAGGAGGAGAGAAGAAAGAATCCTAACTCAAGTGGGATTCTTGGCATGTGTAGGGAGTTTTCTATGTGCCTCTTTGCATGCACATGGAAGCACATGTACATGTATGCACAAGTCTGTGGAGGCCAGAGATCAACCTGTGTGTCAGTCCCTACTTTGGTTGCTTTTTACCTTGTTTTCTGAAGCAAAAAAAAAAAAAAAAAGTCTTTCTCTGAACTTGGAGCAGACTAGCTTGGACTTGGAGCTAGTCTGGCTAGCCAGTGAGCCCTAGAAACGCCCTGTCTCTGTCTCCCAAGCACTAGAATAACAGGAGCTCACTACCACACCCAGAATTTTACATGTGTGCCAGGAACCCAATCTCAGATCCTATTGTGTGTATAGCAAGCCCTTTATCCACTGAACCATCTCCCTGGCATCTAAGAAGATGGCTAACAGTAGTCTATGTTGGGTGTGGACCTAGGGGCTAAAAAAGAAACACAAATGCCAACAAGTTCCCAGGAGCAGAGCGGAAATAGTGTTTGTAGAGGCCCATTGGAACTGAGGTTGCAGAAGAGTGGAGGAGAGGGGAGAGGCAGACACTGCCAGAAACTTCATGGTTCAGCCTAGCCCAATGCATATACTTCAATACTTGCATGAGCTTTCACAGCAACTACAATATTGAATAAATGGATTTTCACATATTATCTGCCATTACATGTTACATAAAACTTCTCTTTCACATTTTGAAGACACCTAGATTTTATGGTCTCCTTTCTTTGCAAAAAAAAAAAAAAAAAAAAAAAGTATTTTATTTGTAAGGAGAGAGAGAGAGAGAGAGAGAGAGAAGAGGCAAACAGAGACAGAGAATGGACGCACCAGGGCCTCTAGCCACTACAAACAAACTACAGATGCATGCACTACCTTCTGCATCTGGCCTAAGTGGGTACTGGGGAACCCATTCGTAGGCATTGCAGGCAAGTGCCTTAACCACCCAGCCCTCTCTCCAGACCTATGCTCTCCTTTTGAAGTACTTGTTTTAGAAAATGCTGTATCTTTTGGTTGTGGAAAATAGTTCCCTGGAAGACATTCCCCCCCTTCCTCTCTCCCTAACCTTTCAGTCTCAGTCCTGGGGACCAGCAAGTTCTGTAGAGGCATGGCAGGAGCCTTTCTGAAAAGTGTTTACTGAGACTGGAGCTTTGTTTGTGAGTCTGGGTTGCTATGACTGCATCCCTAAGGAAGTGTGCTCAGTTTTTGGAAATGATCTACCACTCAGAGGCCTGAACTGTCCCTCTGACCTCTGAGGTGATTTGAGGAAATGACTTAAGCAAATTAAGTATTAGATTGTTGTTAAATGACTTTGAGATACGGAGGAGGAAAAGTAATGTCACTGCAGAAAATTCAAAGTAATGATGTTCCGCTGGACGCTTTACAAATGGTTGACTAAAATTTTCCAAATAATAGAAGAACCTTCCAAATCACGGTGTCATCTGACTCACAGCTGTCAGCTGACTCCACAGTCGTGCGTCCCAGGAAGCGCCTGGGGGACCAGAAAGAGCTCTTCGCAGTCCGTGCAGACTGGTAACGGTCCCTGATATGTAAACATGGAAGCTAAATCCACAGATGGAAAAGAAAAACAAAATACCCCCACTCTAAGGACTGTCCCAAAGGCCTGTGAACTTCATTGTTTTTCTGGGCACCTAGGGTGGAGAGAAAAAGAATGAATTTTGTCCTTCTCGTGAAAGCCCTTGCCAGAAAGGCCTTGCAACATGTAAAACGATATCATTTATAGAGCAAAGCTCTGTGCTTTGTATTCCACATGCAGAATTTAGAAGCAAACACACTTGGCTAAAGGGTGCTCGTGACCTATCTCATGCGGTGCTTGCTCCTTGAGTTCCTGAGCGTTGAAGATAAAACACAGACTCATGTGCCTCAAGTTTCCTCCTTTCTCGCTTGCAGTCAGCTTCCCAACTCCGGGCCCATTTGGGTAAACATACACATACCTACTCACCAGCTTGAGTACACACATACATTGTACCAAGCTGGCCAATGCAATATTTATGTTTGTACTTAGAGCTACCCAAGATTTTGTCATAAAATCTAAGGCTGCTGCAGGGGAGAGAGTACATAAAACTTTCATGACTAGTATAAAAAAATACAAAATGTTATCATTAATATTTAATAAAATTTGTAGCAGTCAATGAGCAAAATCAATGTTTTTTAATTAAGTTGTTCATTTGTAATACGAGCCGTGCCTGGTTGTGCATTTGTGTGGAATTTAGTATGTTATGTTGAATTAAAATAAATAAATAAAACTAATTTTAGCCCTTGGGGTAATGGTGTTAGTAATAAAGCTATTAATGGGTTGCCTTTCCTCTGATGAGCAAACGGCGTTGCTTCAGTGACGTGTTTTATTTGAAGGTGCTTTATGATTCTCAAGCTGGATTCCATCCAAGGTGTTTAGTCAGATGAATTGCAGTTCATGCTGTTTATAACAGGCTCTTGCGTGCCCTGGCATATTGTCTGGTCTTCCCAGGTCTCTTTTATTAGGAAGTGGGTCAGCTAAGGGTGAACATTTATACAACCTGAGGGGGTTTTTAACCAAGACTTCAGAGTCCTCATATATTAAAAAAAAATTAGCACTTAAGCCAAAGCTTCTTAATCTTTTCGCATCCACATTGCTCAGGAATTCTTACTCAACCTGCATCTCCCATGCAGGCCTCCTCTGCTTTCTTTGAGTCCTCAAGATTGGATTTTGTACCTGGTGCTCTTCTGTCCACCCTTGCTTTAGATGGTGGGAAGGAGTTTCCTGTAAGCAAAGCTGACCCGAGCAGATGCTACAGTGTCCTTCTGTGTTGCCATTTAAAATACAGCTTTGACTCATACGGTATTAACCTCATCTTTGCACTCTCCTTAAACATAGTTGCTATAAATAATACATTGAAATGCATAATAAAAATAATTAAAACAACTGTGTTTATAGTGGTCTTTACCCAGACTGCAGAGAAAAGAAACAAAGTAATAAAAACTTCTTCTCTATGATGCTATATGAACATGCACTTTTTTCTTTTAAATGCTCAAAAGAGTACATTATTTAAAAGTTTTTTACAGCAGAATGAAGACTTCCATTTGCTGATCCTATTGAGGTTGTTTTTTTCAGTATCCAAACCATTTGTTAATCATGAGTTGGAGGCTATAAATAGACCTCAAAGGACATCTGACATAAAATATCCTTAGGATGTAGAAGAAAAGAGGCATTTTTTCATATTTGCAATAAATATGAAATAAATATAGATTATTGATGTCGTTTCTAATTACAAAAACGTAAAAGCACAGGATGAGCACATAGCTCAATGTTAGCATGCTTTGGTAGCATGCATCAGATTCTGGCTTTAGCTTCTAAAGCGAGGGGCTAGGGAAATGGTTCAGCAGATAAGAGCTTTTGCCTGAGTAAGCTTGAGGGACTGAGAGAGTCAGAAGCCATCTAAGTTTAATTCCCCATCATTCATGTTTTAAAAAAAAATAATGTGGATGTGGCCATCCTGGTGCCGTATATGTCTGTAATCCCAGTCCTGTGGTGGAAGGGCGGGGGGGAGTGGAGACAAGAGGATTGCTGGGGCTTGCTGACCACAACAGCAGCTTCCAGCTCAGTGGGCAACTGCTGGTGAGCAATACTGGAAGACACAGACTTCCTCCTCTGGCTCTCACCTCCATGTATAAGGACACATACTTCTGTACACACAGATATACCACACATCACATCACATACTACACCCTCCCACACACAAAGTAAAAATATTTCCCATATGGGGTAGCACACGCCTTTAGTCCCAGCATTTGGGAGGCAGAAGTAGGAGGATCACCATGAGTTCGAGGCCACCCTGAGAGTACATTGAAAATTCCAGGTCAGCTAGGGCTAGAGCGAGATCCTACCTTGGAAAACCAAATATGAGGAAATGAAAATATTCAAAAACCAAAATATTTTCTACAGTTATCCACATGTGCTGGCCCATGCCTGGAATCACAGAACTCAGGAGATAGGTAGATTATGAGTTTAAGACTAACCTGGGTTACAGAACAAGAAAAGAAGGAGGAAGAAGAGAAGAAAGGAAAGAGAAGGGGGAGGAAAGAGGAGGAAGGGGAAAAGAGGAGAAGGAGGAAGAAGAAATAAATGAAATAATCACATTACTTTTGGTTAAATTTACCTAATGGGAGAGTCGTGAAATTCTTGAAGGCTCAACTCAAATGAAATAATTCTAAATGAATGAAAAATAATGTGCATTGGTAAGATGTGGTATATTGAATCTGGTACTGACTGACTTGATAATGTCTAGAGAATGAGACACATATCTCAATAGGGTTTAGATTCATTAATAATATAAAATTATTAGAAATGTGAAGGATACAATAGATTTAGCAGAGCACACATGGAAAATATATAATTTTATTCTTTTTAAGAATCCTCAGAAATAAATATCAGATGTAAATTGGGTTTAATTAAAATAGATCAGAGATGATTTTCTTATCAGAATTAGCATGAATAGTTAATATAGACCCTTTGGGGGTTTAGGAGAGTGTGGGAAGAAATTATACTAGCTTTTATTATACTCAGCTTTCTTTGTTGTTTATTGAAATGTGTCAACTTTATTGCTAATATTTCACTGATGGTTCGTTCTTCATTTCCTCAATATAGGATTCGATTTAAAATAAAATCTGATATTCTGTCTGAAAATTTCAATTCCCACAAGCAGTATAATTCAATTAAGTTCCAAATATTTCTCTTAAAAATACAAAATAAAATCATTCTTTCTACATATGCTATATCTGCTCAGTTCCAAAAGGATAAAAAACTGCATTTGTTTAGTTTTGGTTCATCTATCACTTTGTACATTTTTATGGATTTTTATGTGTAATCACATTTGCAGAGGGGATTTTTATACAGTCTGCTCCATTTCTGCAGAGTTATTATCTTTCAGCCTTAAAATTATAAAAATTGATACACAATCTTGGGTTTCTTCTCCCTCGGAAAGTGATGGGGAGCCGTTCATCATTCACAGTGACAAGCCAAACTTGCTTTGTTTTCTAGTGAAAGATGACTTTGGTCTTTGTTTCTTGTCTTTTCCCTTCTTAATAACAATGGGGGAAGTGATAGTTATGCCTTTAAAGTCTTCCTTGGGGTGGGAGTGTGAAGAATCTGTGCAGTAAGCCTAGGTAAGAATCTGCATTTTTCTTCTAAAAGCTCATTATTGATAAAGCATGCTATTTAAAGGGAATTTGTGAGGGAAAAAAAATCAGACTTCCACTTGCCTATCCCTTTTAGGCTGTTCTTTATACACGCCTTCCCCTGCCTCTCTCTACCAATTTGCTGCTTGCAAGATGACTGCTTTATCAGACATAAAATGCTGCCTTTTTCCACTTAACTATGCAACAGCTGCTCTCTCTACTTCTAGGGCAACCTTAATGGTGCTGTTATATTCCATTCAAACTTGAACACAGCAAGAGCAAAACCTACCTACGGGGATCATAAGTACTGATGGCATTTGCCGAGATCAGAAAGCCTCGCACATGGCATTCTATTTACCGGAGCCATTCCAGAGTGTTATCATTAAAACACAATTGTGCTTTACAGGTGTCCGCTGGGCATAGGTGAGGTTCAGAATCATTTTTATGCTCCTTCCCCGTGGTTTGTGTTGAGGTTCATTTTAATCTCTGGGTTTGTGCAAAGGGCCGTATAAAAAAAAAGCTGTGTGTGCATCAATCTCTTAAAAGTGAACCAAATGTCAGCTTACCTTTGAATGCCAACTAGAGAAATCCCTTCTCCTGTAAATATGGCAGGAGAAACGGGAGGTCGGAAGAGACAGGGTGGTGCTTTAGAAGGAAACACTCCCAGTGTGCCCATCTGTGATGCCACTGCCTTCAACCCCCACAGTTAAGAGCTAAGCCCTTGGTTTGCCAAAATAAATAAATAAATAAAACAAAACTTCATATATATGCGTCACATACATGCTTGTTAACTCTTTCACTCCCACAGACACAGAAAGCGTACCCACTGGAAATGAAATGTAGCAAAAGGTACTGGGTGGCATGAGGAGGCATGAGTTTCATGCTTCTCAACGGCTAAGATTTTCTTATGCTTCCATCCTCCTCTTTGTCCTTCCTCCTATTAAGGTTTGTAAGGAAGGAATCATCATCCTATATTTCCTCAGAAGAAGGTGATATCTGAAATATAACTTGAAATATTTTTTTTTGTTTTTATTTTTATTTATTTGAGAGCAACAGACAGAGAGAGAGAGAGAAGCAGATACAGAGAGAGAGAATGGGCGCACCAGGGCCTCCAGCCACTGCAAACGAACTCCAGATGCGTCCGCCCCCTTGTGCATCTGGCTAACGTGGGTCCTGGAGAATCGAGCCTCGAACCGGGGTACTCAGGCTTCACAGGCAAGCACTCAACCGCTAAGCCATCTCTCCAGCCCAACTTGAAATATTTTTAAAAGATCATCAGTACTATTTGTGTTTGCCAATAGTTTTGCTTGCCTTTCAGAAGATCATATATATATTAATATATATTCAGATAGGACACCATAAAACTGATCAACTAGTACAGGCTCTCAATAGAGGCCAAAGAGTGATCTGGGCAATCACATTTCCTTCATCCCAACCTTCAAGACAATATGACTGAACAGTTTTGTTTTTTTTTACTATTTTTTTAGAGGCAGAGGGTTGGCACTCTTAATTAGAGGAAAATATATTGACTCAGTGCCAATTAACGTGGGCCCAGGAGCTGCTCTTCCCTTTGTGACTTGGAGGAATTATCCGTTGGGGCTTAGCTGCTGACCAACCACAGAGGAGCATAAGCCAGGGGACTTTGTGGGTTTCTGAGAGAGGATGACACTGCGTGAGCACGCACTCTATGTATGAGTCAGTTCCCTCTTTAATCAAAACCTTGAGTTCACCTTGCACTTCTGTGTTGTGCCACCCCTATCTGCTCACAACTCAAGCCTGGAACATGGGACTTTTGTGCCCTGTTAAAAAATACAGTGCATAGAGGTCTGATGTGCAAATATTCAATTGTGAAGGCCTAGACAGATGATCATGCAAAGGTCCTCAACTTCAGCCCAGTTCTCTCAGGACGGTGGCTTGTGCTGACAAGGCACACCTCATCTTTAGTGAGCGAAGTGTCTTCTGAATGCTCAGCCATAACTAATGGTAGAGTGTTTGTTTCCAATTCAGATGGGGATGTCATAATTGTTTGCCACAGAAAACATGTCTTTCTCTTCAGCAAGCACCCAGATGAAAGCTGCCACCCTCAGTGTAGCTGGTCGCGGCATCTTCTTATCTCTGTAGTGCTCCCGGTGAAGTTCAGGGTCAGAGGAAACTGAGCGCTAGAGCTGTCGTGCAGTTGCTCCCTCCTACCATGCTCCAATGCATTGTCAAGAAAAATAAACTCACATTGTGTCCCTCGCTGTTCATACTTTTAGACCCAGGCTCGTCCAGTTCCTTTTGGCTTTTCCAGGCTGCATGAGCAGCCATTAATTACTTGTCTCCTTACATCCAGGAGAAGAGCAGAGGCGATTGTACTCACATCCTAGGGAGTTATCCTTTAGGTAATCAAATGAAAACAGTTCATTCCAAAACTGCTCGGCAATGTACTTCCTGCTAATGGAAAGTAAACAGCGTGTCACTTTCATAACACACTTAGAGAAGAGGCCTGGCAATCCGCTCCTCACATCCGACAAGGATGGGAAGCGCTGCTGCCTGCTCCTGTTTCCCGCCGGACACCCCTGGATGCCTCTCAAACGTGCAGAACAGGCAGTGCCGCACGCTGGTTAACATTTTCAAATGCATCCTGCTTAAACTCAAACTAGGAAGGTAATTTGCAACTTTACTTCAGCCTGTGTACTTTAAGAGAGTTAAACTGTTTAGATTTGCATTATTGTGAAATCTGTTCTTGACACAGTCCATTCATATTGCCGATTCTCAGAACTATAAATAAGATATGTTTAATTTGAGCTGGATGAGAGATGGCTTAGCGGTTAAGGCACTTGCCCGCAAAGCCAAAGATCCATGGTTCTATTCCCCAGGACCCGCATAAGCCAGATGCATAGGGTGATGCATGTGTCTAGAGTTCATTTGCAGCGGCTGAAGGCCCTGGTGCACCCATTCTGTCTTTAACTCTCTCTCTCTCTCAAATAAATAAATAAAAATAAAATAATTTAAAAATGTTTAATTTATCAATTTGCTTCCAGGAAGCCCTGCATTTTAAATCTTTTAAAATTAGGGCAATTCTACTTTAAAGGCTGTCAAAGAGAATCTATAGGCAAAAAAAATCATTTAACAATTGGGCCTAGTAATCCAATCATCATCTTGTTTCTGTTTCTGCCTTCTACATGGAAATAAAGGCTGCCTCTGACTCTCCTTCATAACCCATAATTCTGTTCCTGAGCCTACTCTTTGCTGGGTTGAACAATTCCAATGTTTTCACATCGTTTTTCCACCCCCACCCCTACCTCTGCATGCACACTTTTCTAATCTCTTGTCTGGTTCAACAGTAATAGCACCCGAGAGTTGACCATCTCCCTAATTATAAAACCTGACATCTAACCTCTTGAGAAATCTAACACTGGATGAACTCAAGCAGTTCAATTTTCATGTTTAAATCCATTTAGCAAATATTTATTAAGCCAGCTAAGTAGAAGAAAATGTGCTCAATCTAATGGGAGTCAGGAGGGAAATGTAGGGTTCCTATCTTCAAAGGATCGTAATTTTAGTCTTCGGATAGCTAAGTAGAAGGACATGGTAATGATCTCAAAGATAGCACAATGGGAGGCTATTCCTTGTTGGCTGACAAAAGATGGGTCCCTACACCTTCTGCAGTGACTCCCAGAGGCTGGGAATGCAGAAAATGGGGGATTAGACCTTCGGAAGGGATGGATTTTTTCCATGCCTATTGGTAATGAGGCACATGTGAGTTTCTGCTCTCTTTTTACTTACAAGCCACTGGAGAAATAACCCTTTAAGCATTATGCCTGAATGTTCCAGGCAGAAAGATAACAGAGGTAATAAATGTACTCCAGACATACTCTAGCTTCATTTCTTAAGATGGTCAAATGAAGAAGAGTGCTAAGGAGCATCTCCTTAACTAAATCCTTTTAAGGCTGTGACTCTAACCTAAGGGTCCTTCAAATAAGATTTAGTGCTATAAGGACATGGGATGCAGCTTGCACTGCTACTAAAATTTATGGGCTTATGCATTTTACAGAGGGGCAAGACTTCTGAAGCACAAGAGGTGACTGGGGGGAAAATAAATAAGGAGAACCTATTATGGTTTGACACTGTAATGTAGCCCTACAGCCTCCTGTTTTAAATGTTTGATCCACAGCTGGTGGCACAATTTTGGGAGGTTCTAGAAGCTTTAGGCAGTGGGAACCTAGCTGGAGGAAAGAAGTTCGTGGGGCTGGGTCCTTGTGGGAATATTGTATCTTACCACTTCCTGTTATTCTCTGCTTCCTATCTGTCATGGTGTGGACAACTCTTCTCCACATGCTCCTGCCACCATGATGTTCTTTCTGCTCAAGATCATAGGGCCAAGCAACCCCAGACTCACGGATTCACCCTCTCAAACCATGGGCCAAACTTAATCCTTCCTTCCGTAAGTTGTTCCTGTGAGGTAGTTTGGTTATAGTGACACAAAGCTAATCACTACACCTATAATACTACATATTCCCAACATTATCGGTCTTTAGGGAACCTGCAATGAATCTACTGCCAACAGAAGCAAGATACCTGTGTTCAAGGAGAGGGTTTAGAGCAAATACTTCAGAAAAGGAGGAAATTATACTTACTCCCTGCCCCCAAATACAGACCTAAATAATCCACTAAGCAAGTTGCAAAGTGCTGTGTCTTTGTGACCTGGGATGCTTGTGTAGTTGAGTACTAAGAGGGAACTCCTCTTATAGTACTGATTTTTAACTGCATCACTCCTAATATTTTTGCTCAGTGATAGCTAAGATATATACATAGATGGTTTTCATTACTTTAAATGAGATCCTGTTGATTTTATTTCACCTGTAATTTTTTGTTCATTTTTATTTTTTTTATTTTTATTTAAGAGTGACAGAGAGGGAGAGAGAGAAAGAGGCAGATAGAGAGAATGGGCGCACCAGGGCCTCCAACCACTGCAAATGAACTCCAGACTCGTGCGCCCCCTTGTGTATCTGCCTAACGTGGGTCCTGGGGAATCGAGCCTCAAACCAGGGTCCTTAGGTTTCATAGGCAAGTGCTTAACCACTAAGCCATTTCTCCAGCCCTTACCTATAATTTTTAATGTCAGTTTATGAAATCACATTCAAACAATATGTGAATGGTCCATGTTTTTGGTGACAAAGTCTATAGATCCTTGATGCATGGTGCTTTTAGTATGTATTGAATGTGGCTTGCAGAGAATGGTATTTATAACAGTCTATGACTATACACGTAAGGACAATTTCTGTGTTTTAATACTTTCCTTTTTCAGATACTTTTTCTACTCTTACCAAATATTTTGGTTAGTTTTGTATTTTTCAATTCTCCTATACAAACCATACAGCAGGGACTATATATTCCTAAAACATTTTGCTGTTTTTTTTTTAAAAATACTATGTATTTATTTATCTGAGAGAGAGAGAGAGAGAGAGAGGGAGGGAGAGAGAAAAAGTGAACATGGGTGCACCAGGGCCTCCTGCCATTGCAAACTGCAGACACACATTCTACTTTGTGTGTCTGATTTTATATGGGTACTGGAAAATCAAACCCAGACCATAAAGCTTTAACCATTCTCCAGCCTCCAATGTTTTATCTTTGTTTCTCAATTCTTGCTTGTGTTACTTATACTTTTATTTTCTCATCATTTTCTTACTCCTAGGAGCATGCTTATTTTATTTTGATTCATTTTCAACAAACCTACTCAATGTACAAAATTAGCGTCATATATGTTTCATATATCTATAGGCATGTGTATGTGTAGTGTGCATGTGTGTACACTACTAGTTCATATGTGTGTGTGGAGGGGGCTCATGAACATGAATGTGGAGGCCAGAGGGTGATGTTGGGTGTTCTTCTCGGTTGTTTTCCACTCTATTTTTTTGAGACAGGGTCACTTGCTAATGTCAGAGCTCACTGTTTCATCTAGCCAGTGAACCCTAGGAACACACCTGGCTATGTCCCCCAGCACTGGGATTACATATACCTGCCAACACACCTGGCATTCTATGTGGGTTCTTGGTATCCAAACTCTATTTTATTTATTTCACTTTATTTTTAGATTTCTAGGCAATTTAAGTATGTTTGCTTAAAGTTTAATTATTAATCTCTGGTATTACCACATCATGGTCAGAACCTGCAGCAATTATAATTACTTCCTTTTTGAAATAATTTATTAGTTTTTGATAGCCCATTATTAGACCAAGGTTTTTGTAAGCAGGACCACAGGAGGACCAATGTTTTTGTAAGAATTTCATTATATGATAATTTTGCAATTTAAAGTTGTATATACATATATATGTGTGTGTGTATACATATATATGTATATATATATATATATATATATATATATATATATATATTCTGTTCTATACATTTTATGATATTCTCATCTCTAATTACCCCACCTTCCTTTTGGAGACAGGTTCTTCTGTAGCCCATGCTGGCTTTTAACTCCCTAAATAGCCAAATTAACCTTGAATTCCTGATTCTCTTCCCTTCATCTTCAAAATGCTGGGATTACAGGCATGTACCACCACATGTAGCATTTATAGTTTTAAAAAAAATTTTAATATGTCAAAGACAAAAACACAATTGTCACACCTTTTGAGCTTTAGTTCTCATATGTCCCTTTTTTGTTGTGTGTATATATATATATGAGTGGTGTGTGTGTATGTATGTTAACTTGTGGGGAGTGGTGCACATGCATATGTACATGCATGTGGAAGCCAGAAGTTGATGTCAGCTATCTTCCTCTATTGCTCGCCCACCTTATTTATTGAGATGGAGACTCTCATTTGAGCCCAGAACTCACCATTTGAGCTAATCTAGCAAGCCAGCTTGCTATGGGGATTGCCTGTGTCCACCTTTTGGGAGATGGGATTACAGGCGCACTACCATATCTGACCAACATTCATGTAGTAGTGGGGATCTAAACTCATATTCACTATCTTTCCAGCCCAACATCAAAATATTTTTGATATACATTTTTTTCTAATGAGAAAGAGTCCTAGGTATCCCAATCTAACCTTGAATTTACTGCAAATCATCCCAAGTACTAAGATACTGAGATTTGATTATACATCACCACACCAAATTTATGTGGGATTGGGGATTGAATCCAGATTTTCAGGACTGCTACACCAACACTCTACCAACTGAGCTATAGCTCTCGGTAAAGTACTCTTTTTTTTTCTTTTGGTTTTCTATGACAGGGTCTTGCTGTAGCTCAGACTGACCTGGAATTCACTATGAAGTCTCAGGCTGGCCTCAAACTCACTGTCAGCCTCCTGAGTGCTGGGATTAAAGGTGTGTGCCACCACACCTGGCTAGTTAAAGTTTTTGATTAATGTATTCAAATGCTGCCAGATCTGTCACTATACAATCAATAATTTCTTCATTAAGACTTTAATGTAGTAGTGCAAATGACACTATCATTAAAAATTTTTTGCCTTAAGTTTTACCTGAGCTCAAATTTAAACTTCTGCTTTCTTTATATTTGTTAGGTGTCTGGTGACTTTTTTTCTTTGTAAAGTTAAAAAAATATAGCCCTTTTATTAAAAATAACTTCTAGAGCTGGAGAGATGGCTTAGCGATTAAGGCACATGTCTGCAAAGCCTAAGGACCCAGGTTCATTTCTCCATGTCCCACGTAAGCCAGATGCACATGGTGGCACATGTGTCTGGAGTTCTTTTGCAGTGGCTGGAGGCCCTGGTGCGCCCATTCTCACTCTCTCTCTCTAGCTGTCTGTCCTCCTCTCTGTCTCTAATAAATAAATGAATAAAAATAAATCTTAAAATAATAATAATTTCTAGTTGTATTTTATTTTTAATAAATTCCTAGTCATTTTCATAAAGGAAACTTGAAATCTTACTAAAACACTGATTTTTCTGTCTTAACTAAGACATTTAGACTAACTTCTATCACATTAATTTATATATTCCATGTTTATGTATCTATTTTTGAGTGTTGTTCCTTTTAACTTTTAGTTATTCCAGTAATAAGAAGGTAAGTTTTTGAAAGGTAGAAAAGTCTTGCTTATTGTAATCATCTAATTCGTGGGTCATTAAGTTTTCTTTTTCTTTGTGAAGAATGAGAAATTTTACTTCTCCCTCCCATGTACTGAGTAATGTTTATATATAATTACACATAAAGCCACAGATTCTAATCATTGTTTTATATTAATTATTACAAAATTGATAATTACTGCAGTAAGTAGATTTTTCATTTTAAATTCATTTTAACTTGCATATTTAAATTTATAATTTTATTTGCAGCTGTTATTTGAGAATAATGCTACAGTTTGAATTTGCTTCATTGCCTACCATCATTCTCTGATACTTCGAGTTCCAACACTTAAGGCTCTTGACATTGATTTATTTTACTTATTTCTAGAATATATTTACATAATTTCTCAGAACTGGTTTATGGGTGGTATATTTTCAGAGACCTCACACATCCAAGTTAAGTCTAACTGTTGCTTTTAAATCTGAAAGCCATCTGGCTCTGTGTGAAATTCATGAGTAACCAGTAACCATTCATTTCCCTCACAAAAAAATATGAAGAGTTCAGTCTTTTTCTGAAGTTTGTAATTATGAAGGAAAAGTCTGGCAAAGAGGGAAAGTTTTCATTAAAATATGAAAATTTTCAAAATTATGCCGTTGTACAAAGCTAATTAAATTAGGCAAGTGTAACCTATACCTAGATTAAATATTACAGATCATTTTTCACATACATTTCAGATCACAGTCCTTTATTGAAAGAAATAAAAAGCTAAGAATTAGATAAGTTTCCAGTGTGCCTTTTGTTGTTAAATTTTGTGATGGGATCTCTTGTCTTGCTATGTAGGCTGGTTTTCTCTATGTGCAGTCCCATGCCTGCCTTCCAGGGCTGTGATGACAGGCTATCATGCCAAGCCCAATCAGATTTTAGTGAGACTATTTTGTTTTTGTTTAACGTTTTAAAAGCATAGTATGTGTCTAATTCTCTCTGGAATACAGATACATCTTTTCCCATTGATTTGTTTTTCTTAGTTCAGAAATGTGTTTGCCAATAATATTTTCTATTTTAAGATGCCTTTAATTGTAATATGCCTCATTGATTCAAATCTCCATGATGCAGATATGGAGATGTGAGTGTGTGTGTGTCGGGGGGGGAGTTTATACTGGCATATATTCACATATGGGTACATGTGATATATGAACATATGACATAAATTATGCACACATTTTTCATATAAATTTATATAAATAGGATACATAAATATGTTATGTACATATGCTTTACACACACATATATACATATATGTTGCACAAATGAGTGAGAACATAACCTCTTGCTTTCACAATTGTAAAAAAGCAAAAGACTGGATATATAGCCTTATAGAGATAGCAAAGCACTTGCCTACACAGGGCTCTGTTCGTCCCAGCACACGGGCACACGCACACACATAAACACACACTCACACTCACATTTCCATATCTGCATCATGGAGATCTGAATTGCATAATGTTCTTGCTGTTTTGGTTAGTCGGGTTTTTTTTTTTTTTTCCCCCTCTGGGTTATTGCTTGGGAATGCAGGTTTACTAGTTCATCAGTTTTGTGGTGTGTGTGTGTTCTGTGTACATGTCTATGTATGGATGTTTGTATGTGCGTGGGTGCACTTATGTGTATGAGCTCATGTGCACATGTGTTCATATGCATGTGGAGGACCCGGAGAACAACCTAAGCTATTTCCTAAGGGACACTATCACTGTCTTCTCTGTTTGAGACCACATTTCTGATTTGCCTATACAGTTCACCAGTTCGGCTACCCTGACTAGCCAGCAAGCTCCAGGAACCCTCCTGTCTCTGTCTTGCCAGCCCTAGGATTACAGACATGTATTACCATACCTGGCAATTGCATGGCTATTGGGATCAAATTCAGGTCCTCGTGTTTGCAAAGCAAGCACTTACCTACCCAGCCCCTCAGTTCTTTTACTTGATTTTTTGCTTTCTTCCGTTTTCTATTCATGACATTTTTAACACGAGGGTGCTTGCTTTCCTGCAAGCTGTCACTTCCGTGTGTCTATTGCCGTGGGTGCACATATTCATTGACGCTGGTATTTCAGTGAATCCTTACGTGCACTTCTTCTTTGTCGCATTCTTCTTTATGCTCTGGCCATATCTGATTTCTCTCATTTGTATTTTTTATTTCATAAACTTCACACATCCTTGACATTTTAAAAGAATCTATCACTTGGTAATCTGCAGGTTTACACATGAGGATAGTGGTGGTGATGATAATGAGAACAAACACGGTGGACTTAATTAGTAGCATTTCATGTATTAATACACATAATCTTCATACACGGTACTGACAGATTCTCCATTTCAAGGTGAGGAACCAGAGTTCCATAGACTAAGTATGTAATGCATGGAAGAGCTGTGGTGTCATGTGACATAGTATGTGTGTGTGGTGGGAACATCAAACCTATGAACAACTGCATGATAGCCAAGCTCTTGACCACTGAGCTACATCTCTAGTCACTGAATTGGATTTTTAGCCCAGAAATTTGGTTTACAAATCCCCATACTTAGCCACAAACCCCTAACTGTGGATACTGCGTTATATAAACTATAATTCAAGAGGTTGAGGAGCTAGCTCAGCTGACAAAGTGCCTGTCTTGAAAGTATGACCACATGCATTTGATCTCCACTAACACTGCAAGAACGGCAAACGTGGTGGCCGGGGACTCAACAACAGGAGGATCCTCGCAGCTCACTGGTCAGTCAGTCTAGCCTGATTGGTAAGCTCTGGGTCACTGAGAGACCCTATCTCAAGAAAGGTAGCTGGCATTCCCGAGGGTGGCCCCCGAGGTTGGCATCTGGCCTCCACATGCACATGCATCCTCATGTCCACATATGCATGTTTTTAAACGTATACATTATTGAGTCTATGGGACACTGGGTCCACTACTTTATGCTAATGCCTTTTCATTGTTATTCTGATTAGAACCTTTAGTGTGACATCAACCCTTGGACTAGATTTTTCTTATTGTGTTGTATTGTAGGCACAGTGTGGTGCATCGGATCTCTAGAAATAATCTTTTGAGAGCCTTATGAATTCATTTCAAGTAATCTGTAGCATTCACTAAAATTGCACACATAAATCTCAAAAAGTTATAAATGATTCAAGTTACAGAACTGAAGCTTCATGCCTGTTGTAAAAAGGAAATCCTACAATGTGTGACAACCTGCGTGAGCCTTCAGGACATGATGCTATATGAATGAAGCCAATCACTTGGAAGTAAAACAAACCGGGCATGGTGATGCCCGTGCCTCTTCTCGGGGGCCTCACATTCACACTGTGCTTTGTTCTTTCTCCTCACTCTTCAACAAAGACAGACTGGTCTCTGCACAGCCAGCATTCATCTCCCGATAGCTTCATCTGTCCTCAGAGCAAATGAGACTGTGAGAGCCCCTTTCTCAGGTCTGAAGTTGGAGAGCAAGCTGTTAAACACCACCGGGAATTTCTGCTACCTAACACTTATTTACCTGGCATGATTGTACTTTATAGAGTGTCAGAGGTTTGGGTGTGACTGAATTTTATTCTTTCCTTTTTCAATTTGATAGACCTATTTTGTCGGCAGATATTTCTCCAAATGGTTAGTTTTCAGTTCATAGATAATCTTATCAAATGCTCCTGCCCTTCAGCATTTATTTTTGCTCTGTGCGTGTGTATGTTACAGAGAGAGAAAGAGAGACAGAGAATGGGTGTGTATGCTGTGTGTGTTCATGTGTGTGAGTGTTTGCATGTGACTGCCACTGTGCGCGTGTGGAGGTCAGAGGACAACTTTGGGGTGATGCTACTCACCTTTCTCCTCATTTGAGGTGGGGTCTCCCATCAATCACACCATATTCATGGCAGGATCACAAAAGCTGCCAAAGCTTCTGACTTTACTCCAGGTCTGAACTCAGGTCCCAGTGCTTGTGCAGAGCCCTTTGTTCACTGAACCATCTCTTTAACCCCTGCCCTTCTTACCGTGTTTTTAAGAACATTGAAGGGAAACACACAGAAAGTGAAGTTGGGCCTGATCCGCACTGTCCTGAAGACGACAAGAGATTGCTGCCATCTTTGCTTCTCTGCTTTTCTGATGTTCCCCACCCACAGCCCGTCACCGGGGTTCACCTTGCAGTCGGCTTACAGCTCAGCACTGCTTTCAGTTCTGTCTCAGAAAATAAGGCAATTAGCCAAGGAGTGAGGTTTGAAAGCCTCCATGAGAAAGAGAAAGGAGAGAAAGCAGAAAGCACAGACTCCCTGGAGTGGCCCTGGTCCAGTTTAAATTGTCGTAGACTAGCAAAGCTAAATGCGGTTTCCCTCATAGTTTGTTTTCTTAAATTCATCTCCACTCTGTCATTACTTTGACCACAAAGACAAAGTGTTCTGTCGTCACCAAATTACTTGCCCAGTCAGGGAAAGACATTTATATTGGTTTAAACCTCATTCAGCTATGAAAATGTGCCCTCTCTTTCTCATGAAACTCAATTCATTATAGGAAATTCTCACTGGTGACATGAGCAAATGGAATTATCCCATTGGGTTTTGCTGCTCTAAAAAGCAACCCCTTCACTGATGAAAGAAACCATACTATATTAAGGGAAGAAAAATGTTATACTGAATGACAAGGATGCCTCATGGGAATTTTCTTCCTGAAGGTTTTCTTGTGATTTTGGCCCCTGATACTTAAAGTCCATTTTACTATATAACTACCTCAAATTTTAAGACATCAGATGAAAACTACCATGTTCTTGAAAGGACATTAGCTTTGGACCCTTTGTGGGCTCACCTAATGCAGCCTCAACCTAAGTGTATTCTGATAAATGGTCATGTTGTGACTATAGAATAAAGCTCATTTGCCCCTGGTTTGAAAGCTCTGGATATAAGGGAATTACCAAAGTACTTCCTGTCCTTCTTCCTGTCTCTTGACATGTTAGACTCTAACTTTTTAATTAAGACAACTTAGTTCTGGGAGTTAAAAAGAAGAAGAAGAAACAGTGTATTTTCATTTTAATATATTTTAACCAATACTGTGGCATTCTGCTAGTAACAGACATGCTCACTCTTTCACATGTAATATGCATATCGATTTTATTTTTCAAGAGATATATCCCCATAAATCTTTGTAAGTTTAACCACTGACTAGAAGAGCATATACACACATATTAAAAATCTGCAGGAAAATAATGAGATTCCATGTAAACTGATCTTTATTGTATTTATTTCCAGCTTTAAGACTTCTGCCACAGAAATTGAGCCTTTAAGAAATAAAATTTGAAAAGCACAGTATTTTTCATGATCCAAAGTTCCATATCCTATATTATAAGGGGAAAAATGTTTTATTCAAGCAGTAATTCTGAGATTCCGTAGCACCTCTCGCAGGCGCTTATTCAGAATGTGTGCTCGGTGTATAAGCTGCACTCTTTGTTCTTTTCTCTGTGTGGTACCAGCGCTCTTCATGGATGCTGCAGCTAAGAATAGCATGCGCAGACTCCATTCCAGGTACTACCCACACTCATGAGGTGTCATTCACAAAGTCGCTGGCAAAGCAGTGTGACACTATTGACAGGAGGTGCTTCCAGAGGGGGTGCTGTTGTGGACCCAGCTGCTGTGGCTGCAATGCCCTTGAGTATTGAGGTGTCCGAAGTTTACCTCCAGTGTGGAGGGTATGGAGCGGAAGGAGAGGCTAGACCATCTCTAACGAATAATGCATCAGTTTTCACCTGCAAGACAGCAGGTGTTTCGGTTTGTTCCAGCACATTCTCTTCCTGCTGCCAGTGTTGAAGAAAGGACAAGTTGGCTAGGCATTCTGATTCTCCTCCTGTCTTTCCATCCCCCTACTACTCCCCTTCCCTCTCCTTTCCCCTCTATCGCCCATTCTCCTTTCTCCTTCCTCTCCTCCCCTTCTTCTACCCCCTCCACTTTACTCTCCATCTCCTCCTACCCCCAACCTCAGTTACTTTCTCATTTTGGGGACAAAACACCTGACCAGAAGTAGCTTGTGAAAAGAAAAGGGTTTAGACCAGAAGCAGGTTATGGACGGAAAGGGGTTTACTTTGCCTCACAGTTCCCGAGGGTAGAGTCCACTGTGGCACGAAAGGCGTGGCGAGCCACAGAAGGAAGTCCAGGTCACCTGGTCACACTGGTCATCAGGAAGCAGAGCGAGTGCAGCTAGTGCAGCGGCCTATAATACCCCAGCCTGCCTCCGGCGCCGCACTTGCTCAGGCAAGGCTCCACCTCTTAGAGGTTCCTTTCTGAACAGCACCACCGCTGGGACCAAATGTTCAGACACTGAAGTCCATAGGGAACAGTCTACATCCAAACCACATTACTCTTCTTCTGCACCCTTCCTTCCTCTCCTTATCTTCTCCTCCCCACCATCCCTCTCCTCTATGTTCTCCTGCTTGGGTCCCTCTTTGCTGCGCTGTGGGCTCAGCCCGTGCTGGGTGCTGTGCAGGCGAGCTCCCTTCCCCAGGTCTCCGGTGCTTGTGGGTGCTTGCGCTGGTGGTGGGGGAGAGGAGGCTGTGGACGGTGGCTGAAGTTCTCCTGCTGATCCTCTTCCTCCGGAGCTGCTCCTCCGTTCTTCCCTGCAGTCCTCCCTTCACGTGTCCTGGCTTTGCTGAGGCTGGTGTGAGTGGAGAATGCCCTCACCTGCCTTTCCTGCAGCTCAGGCCGAGCCTGGCAGCTGTGGCCCTGCGCACCCCCCGCTGCTGCTGGAGCCGCTTCTGCCTGCCCGTGTGGGCTCTGGATGCTCTGGATCTCTCCTACTTCTCTGCTGCAGTTGATAATTTCTTATACACCTCACTTCTTAGTAGAAGCGTGTCTTTTGCTTTTTTTTTTTTTTTTTTTTTTTTTTTGCCTTTTTCTCCCCTAGACTGCTTTGTCTTACGCAGCCATCTTAACTGGAAGCTCCTCTATGTTCTTTCTCCTCCCCCCCCCATTCCTCCTCTTCCCTACCTGCCCCCAGATCTCCTCCCTTTCCATCATCCCTCTCCTCCCGCCCATCCCTATACCCATCCTCCCTCTGTCTGTCTGTCTCTCTCTTTCTCCCTCTCTTCCCACCCATTCCTTCTTCTTGGCAGAAACTACTTGGAAATATGAATTATAAGTCTGTGAGAAACCTCACAATCCCCTTCTCATGCTCCTTTCACCCTTTCACACTGAGGGAGGGAGCACAAACACCAAGCTGAATAAACCAGCAAGGCCCAGGGAACTATCACATCCAGGGTATCCTCAAACTCTCAGATCCCCACATTAATGACTCCAGGAAGAATAAATTACTGAGTAGGACTTTAGTAACAACTTCAGCTATGTATTTCCCACCGGTTGGCTTGAGAAAGTAGACTTTTTCCCATGCCAGCTACCATCAGGAGTGGATGTGACAATTCTCACTCCCATTCCAAACATATCCAGCACCCACTGTTAGCGCTACAGTGCTTTTGAAGACTGCAGATCCAGGTCTGAGGTTCACCCAAAACTGAGTGAGGTTGGACTCTCAGAGCTCCCTGTATAATTCCTTATGTGGGAAGTCAAGTCCTCAATCAGGCATGATGGCACACACCTCTAATCCCAGCACTCAGGAGGCTGAGGTAGGAGGATCGCCAGAGACTGCATAGTGAATTCCAGGTTAGCCTGGGCTAGAGCAACTCTAACTTTAAAAAAAAAAACAAAACAAAGCAAAAAGACTATCAGCAGTAAGTTCTGCCCTTTAGATATTGCACATGTGCTACCAGTTTGGCCAACCACACTGCACACACACACACACACACACACACACACACACACATGCTTTAGCCATCACTTGGCTTTACTCCATTTCTATAATGCATCTGTACAATATCACAATCAGTGATTCATGGTTTCCTGAACCCAAGGAAATCTAAGTAAGCCAAACCCAAAGTTGCCCTCTTTCTGACAGATTTACCCACAAAACATCCTGCACCAACCCTATTCATTTTTTTTGCACACCCTGGTGTATGGTTGGGGTCCACAGCCTATGACTTGGGGCTCTTGGTCCTTTTGTGCCAGTGATCACCTGCATGCATACCTGCGTGTCTTGCTCTTCACTGTTGCATTCTTTGCCCATGGGTCCAAACCTGCCATGTTGTAAGCACTAAGTGCATGATTTTTAATGTCATTTTTAACATATTTCTTGGGTGGGGGAGATAGCTCAGCCTGTCATAAGGACATGAGTTTGATCCCCCCAAATCCAAATTAAGAAAATGTTAAATGTGGTAGTGTATGCTTATAATCCCAGTACCTGGGAGCCTGAGACAAGTGGATCCTTGATGCTCACTGACCAGCCAGTCTAGCCTACTTGGCAAGATCCTGAAAGACCCTGTCTCCAAAAAGAGTAGATAGTGCTTGATGAATGACACCCAAGGATGTGCTCTGGCCTCCACACGCAGGTACACATATGTACATGTGCACTCACATACTTGCACACATATAAACACATATGCACACAAATAAAAAATGATATGTTCACAGATCATATGTAAGTTTCTGCTTCACACAAAGGTATGCAAGAAATATTTTCTAGTGGTGCTGAAAGGTAAAACAAAATACTGAGTTATCAATGGTAGAGTGTTGCTCGTAAAAATTAGATGAGTGTTTTTCATAAATGCAGTGCCCAAAATGAGTGTTTGAAGTGTCTGGAAGCTAACAGAAGGCAAGACTTTTCTTATAGTGAAGGGTTATATAATGAATGTCATCTGATTCCTTCAGATGCAGAGAAACAATTACATAAAAGACTCTTCATTCCTGAATCTGTAGGGGAGAGCGCACTTCCTTGCTTCCTCCAGTTTCCAGAGGCCCTGCCCATTCCTTGGCGTACAGCCTCTTCCTTCACCTGCAAGATAGCTATGCTCACTTCTCTCCTTTGCTCAGACCCTGCTCCCATTACCACATACCCACCGCTGTGTCAGTTTCCTCTGCCTCTTCCTTCTGCTTAGAAAGACCCTCAGGTTATATCAGGAAGATACTCTCCTTACCTTGAGATACTTGCCTATTATATCTGAAATGTCCCCTTCGCCAAATAATGTAACATATTCACCAGTTTTAGAGAATACAACATGGAGATCTCTGAAGGATCATTACTCTTCCTATAATATTTCATGATAGCAAAAAGAATTCAGCCTTCTCCAGGTATTCCCATGATTAAGACAGATCATTGTGAATGAATATATATATATATATATATATATACATATATATATCTGTATTAAATATATATATATATATATATATATATATATATATATATATATATATAATTTTTTCCCAATGTTCCATCTAGGGACATTTTCTTCCTTCCTTTATTTCCTTCTTCCTCATTCTTGCCACCCTCAACTGTGATCTTTTTTTGTAGGTATGTGTTGATTCTCTACTAAATGCCAGGCAATTATTTTAGCCCACACTAAGGATAGCAACAGAAGTTACTTGATCTTTTTTTCTCTCTTTGATTTCTCAAGCAAAGCTATTGTGATAAGGCTCACCCAACAGCCTTTTGAAATACAATATGTGAACGCTTCGTAAACAAGTTTGTGCTTATTAGTTTTGAGCATCTAAACATCCAGCTTGAGATAAAAGTGTAAACAGAGATAATACCCTCTTGCTACCTATGCTTTTTGACAGGTAAGATTGTCACAAAGTGTCTGACAACTGAGCAAGTGCTGACCATGTGTCTGCATTTTAAAAAAGTAAATTACTTAAAAGCTGTGAGCTGTATGAGGAAGCTGCTGCCACAGCATTGCATTTCTAGACAGGGTGGGATGGTGGGCAGGTTTTTGTCTGGGTATCACAGCTTCCTGAATCTGCACTTGAGAATGGAGGCATTGGCAACTCCCTCTTAAGCTTTAAACTCTCTGTCGCCAGGTCTGAAATAACGGGGGCCTGCAGAAGCCTAGAGCAGTCACTTCTCAGATTCAGAGCTCTGATGTTAGTATTTCCTTTCCCCCTAAACTCCACTTGTGGAATATGTAATGCCAATCTACCTTGCAAAGCCACCTGATAGGAGGACATCATCCCGTGAGCATTTCTGACAGTCAGTGTCACCATGTGTCTACTTTATCGCCCTCCTTTTTACAAGGAACCACAGATAACGTGTGAAGTTCAGCTGTGATTAATAGGACATTTCCCCCATTGACTTCCCTGGGCACCAGCCTGCTAGGAAAAATGTGCTTGTTGATAAATCTCATGAGATAAGAGCTGTGTTATGTAAGCAGTCTGGGCAGACATTCCCGTGCATATTATTATGACAGGGTGGTACTTTGCAAAGTTCAATTTAATCGACTAGGTCTCTTGTCCAATTGATTTTTGCTTCTTTAGGATGAGAATAACAAATACTGATAAGGCTGAAACTCATGCATACATGATAGAATGATCTGTTTGCTGCTCATATTTTTATAGCCACTTGCAGAATATTGTCCACACTTTGAAAATATTTTCTGAAAGTAAAATGGGTAGAGGTTTTCGTAGAGATCATTTTTTGTGTGTAAGATTCACCCTACCACTTAGATCAGTATGTTGAGATCTTTATGAAAGCAAAAAGGATAGAGGTTTTTTTAGAGCTCTTTTTGTGTGTAAGCTTCACCCTGTCATGCCCCCTTTATCAACTCTAATCTGTGATCAATGAACTTGTGTCTTGAAGCCACGCTGCAATGTCAACACCCCCAGACTTGTCAGGGTGGGGGTATTCTCATGTTTCCACGTCATTTCTTGAACTACTTCTGCCTGAAGCACATTTTTGGTGACTTCCTGTTTCATCTTAAGGCCCATAACAAATAGTTATCACCACAATTAGTGGAAGGCTCTTTCCTGAAGTCACCTAGCACACTGTAGAATATTTCTACTGTAATTATTTGTTATTATCTACAATCATAATATATAACAAAAATAAGAATATATAGGGACTGGGCTCAGTTGTTAAAGTGCTTGCCTTGCAAGTGTGAGGACCTGAGTTTCATCACCAGAACCCACATAAAATAGCTGGGCATGATGGGGTACACTGGCAGCCATCCCTAGGGCTCCCTGGCCAGTCAGTCTGGCCTACTCGGTGAGTTCCAGGCCAATGAAAGACCCTGTCTCAAAAGAAATGGATGGGACATGAGAAAGGACACTCAAGATTGTCCTTTGGTCTCTACACACACATGTGTGTATGCTCACTTTACACACATTAATATGCACACACATACACATACACAAAACAGCAACTTATTATAGTATAGTTTGTCTTCCCTATAGGTGGTAAGCTTCTTGGGGTGGGGACCATGTCACTTTCATGTCTGTATTCCTGCCCTGTCCTGCCCAAACAAATCACAGGCTTCAGCGAGTACTTATTAAATAACAGTTAATTTGTGCCCAAACTGACAGTAACTAGTCAAGAGACAGTCCAACACACTCCTTTATATTTCTTTTCTAACGAAAAAAAAATGTAAAATTCTTAATGTAAAAACCTTCTCAGATGATGAAAGCAGGAATTGCGAAACTTAAAATCCTCTAATATAAAATGTTCATGTGGGTAGATCCAAGAGAGAAGAAACTAAACCTCAGGGATTTTCACTCTGAAATCCATGGATTTGCTTTCTTGTTGTTTTCACCTCTTCCCAGTAATTCCATGTGATGGAGGCATTTTGCAGGGGTTAATCTACGCGTAATGAAGTTTCAAAGAAATCATATACTGTACTCTACTCATGGGGCTCTGGGCTTTTTCTTCTCTAGGCAGCATGGTACAAAAGTGATAAACAAGCTGATGTTTATCGCTGTGGGTAATACCTTTTCCCCCATGCAAGAGTGTATTATTGTGAGTGGTTTCTTTGTTAAAATTGGAGAGTTTTGCACAACACTAGAGGATATCTGATCACCAGAGACGTGTAAGATCCAAGTGAAAGTTTTATTTCGGAAAACCACTGATGGTATCTAACCCATGTCTGTCAGTCTGTCCTTTTATTTCAAATGAAAGTAATGGGCAAACACCCAGACATGGCTGGGCTTGGGCACTACTATTAACTTAGCCCAGCCACTGCTACCATATGCAGCTGAGAAGCACTCCATCCCTCAGCCTGGAGCAGGTCGCAACAGACCCATCAAAACAGCACAAAAGTATGCAGTTTGCCTAGAAAGAACTCTTCTTCCTTGGTGAATGTAGCCTTCTGTATATGCGATAAATCTGGGGAAGTTAGAGGTAGGAGAACGCTATGTAAACATTGATCAACGTTAAGCTTAGTCTTCTAGCTTCAAACCCCAAGTATAATATGGTATAGTTCTGTGTACAGAATTGCAAAATGTAAAGAAGGAGGCTAAAAGAGCTGGATGATAACAATTAAAGGCAATTACGTTCAAAGGCTGCTGCTCAGGTTCAATCCCCAAGCTACCCAAGTAAGCCAGACACAAATGTGGCACAACACCTGGTGTTCATTTGCAGCAGCGAGATGCACTAGAGTGCCCATAGACAGAGAGAAAGACACACACACGCGCGCGCACACACACACACACACACACACACACACACACACACACAAATATTTTTAAAAGAAAAAATGATGTTAAAGCGATGAGGCACTCTTTCCCATAACTCCACTGTTGGAATTTTGATGTTATATAGATATGGTTAGTACTCATGACATTTTTCTCTCTACTTCAAAATGAGGGTAAAATTAATAGCCAACAACAATGATAATAATTATGTTCCAAGCTCCAAGAAGAACCAAACAACTACCGTCCAAATTTCTGAAAATCCTTAATATTTCCATATGGTGTTCTATCTAGTCTTGCTCAAGAGTGACTTATTCACATCAGAGATAATGAGGTATGTTGGAGAGACCACAGATGTGAGGCAGCATGTTGTTTCCATCACTTATGAGCCACATCATCTAGGCCAACTTATGAATGTAATGGAAAGATGAGAACACTTTGGTAACTAAAAAACTAATATGAAATTCAGCTTGTTATTATGTTTACTGTAACTTTATCACATCACTGATTGTTTTAACCCATCCTCATTCATGTAAATACATTTTTGCTGTCTGAAAGCTATTTTCTTATTTGTTGTAAAAAAAAAAAAAAAAAAACATTTGAGACCCTGAATCTCTGTCTGTCTTGGAAGGTAAGTTGTTCACCGGGAGAGGTGAATTTGGCTTTGGGTTACTCTCCTTATCTGTACACAATGTGGTGTCTCCCACTTCTACAACACAGAAGAAAAAGAATATGACTCAAGAGATAGCATATAGTGGTGAGAGTTAACATTCAAGGGCTCCTTCTCTATCTGTCTGTTTCTCTCTTTGTCTCTCATTTCTTAAACATTAGACATGATATTTCAGTTTTCCTCTCTCACTCTCTGATTTAAATGTATTTCCAAAAGATTAGACATAATATATTTCAAGTAAGAACAAATGTAAATAATTTTGGATGATCTATTTAAGATTACTCAGATTCCATTCCCTGTACATTTTTTCATGAACAGCTGGGAGTAGACTCTTACAAACCCTCTAGGATACAAATCCTTAGCCAAAGGAGCTCAGTACGGAGCACTCAGTAACCTAACTATTCCTGTAGTTGAACTTCATGGGAGAATTGCTACTTCTTCCTTTAAAAAGATGGAGAGGATGAGAAAAGAGGGGAATTAAAAGAAAGTAGGAGGTGTAGGGAAGGGGAGAAAGGAGAGAGAAGAGGAGAGGAAGGAAGAGGAAAAGGAAGAGGAAAAATAAGGAAGGAGATGGATGAGGGGCCAAATATAGGAGAGAGGAGGCAGCACAAGTATTCCTTCTATGTGCCAGATATAGCACTAGGTATTTGCATATTTTGCCTCCTGCGATTTCTTCGCTTAACAACCTAGGAGGCATGTGTAGTACTTCTCATCTTAAGGTGCACAAGCAGCAGCTCTGACAGTTGACATAAATTGGACTACTTTTAAGAGGTAGAGCTGGACTTCCACCCATATCTGGCTTCAGGCCTCAGTGCGTTCCACTGCACAATGGTGCTGTCTCTTTATTTATTAGCTAGGCTAACAGAGACTGGATTTACAGGGCAACAGGCCCTTGAGGTCATATCACCTCCAGCTTCCAGTCTCAGGCCTGTCACTTCCTCTGTGATTCTGAAGAGTCTGTTAATTTCTCTAAGCCTGTTGTTCCATCCATAAAGTGTTGTTAGTATTGGGCCATCAATCCTCACAAGGTCCTTAGAGGGCCAGATGCACAGTGTACACTAAGTACTAGACAAACATGAGGTTTTGTATCTATTCTCTCTTGTGTGGAGTTATTTATCAGGCTTATCCTTACAAATGCTTCTCTTAAAGATTTTGTATTATTTTAAGACATGGACATTAGTAAAAGTCAGGGGCGACTTAATGCATAAAAATCTTTGTTTAGAGGCTAATTAAACAGAAATGTGATGGTTTATTCTTGGTTTTGTAGTCATTGTGGATAGCTGGCCATGAACTGGCCTTGCCTCAGCCTCCAAATTACAGGTATTTGCCACCAGACCTGGCTTTTTGTTACTTTTTTAAACTCCATGTTTGAGTACAAGCTATAGTATGAAAATAGTAAAGGAATATGAACTTGCTAAGCATCCACATGGTTTCTAAGACATGTATAAAATCACAATTACAGACTGAACAGAAAGATTTCCTAGAGACCATGTAGGTGAAATCACTTGCCCAAGGGCATTTATTCAACTAGAGGCCAGGTTCGTAGAGTTCATTTCTGTGATCTTTAAGACTTGTCTTCCCATCTCTTAGTCCTAATGCTGAACACATACTGGGATTAAGAATGAGAACTCATCAAATCCCTTCCTTGCAGAAGGGAAGACAGCCTTTTTTGTTCCTCTAGTTGGACATATTCACCATGAATTATTTTATTTTTAAGACGATTTCAACCATAAAGACTAGTATTAGTCATCACAAATTATTACTATTTTTTAACCCAAGCATTCTCATAAATGATGTTGATATTTGCTTCACATAGTAATATAAGTTCCAATTTTGGCTTGAAGTATTTGAGATTCAGAGTGAGTTTAGATAAGTCCTTCCCCTAGTCTGCCACCAAGTTCTGCATGTTGCTACAATTCATAGAGGTGTGGTCAATATCATACCTACATTTTGTAGCTCTTACATGGAGAAGAGCATTGGGTATCAACATCAAAAATTAGAACACCTAAAGATGATTTTTAAATTTATTTTTACCTTTGAGTGCATATGAATGCATGTGCATATGTGAGTGTGGAGCACGCAGGCCATGGCATATGTGTGGAAGTCAGAGGACAACCTCTGATATTGGTCTTCACCGTCCATTATTGTTTGAGACAAGGTCTCTTTTTGTTCTGTGTATATCAGACTAGCTAGCCAGCAAGCTTCCAGCATTCCTCCTGTCTCTGCCTTCTATTTGGACTTAGATGTGCTAAGATTATAGATGTGTACTGTTATGTCCGCCTTACATGAGTTCTAGGAATTTTAACTCTGTTACTCACTCTTGCACAGGAGGCGCTTTTCCCACTGGGCAATCTCTTCATTCCTGAAGATGATTTTTTAAAATATTTATTTATTTGACAAAGAGAAAGAAGGAGAGAGAGAGAGAGAGAATGAATGGTCATGCCAGGGCCTCCAGCCACTTCAAATGAATTCTAGATGCATGTGCCACCTTGTGCATCTAGCTAATGTAGGTCCTAGGGAATCGAACCTGGGCCCTTTGGCTTTGCAGGCAAATGCCTTAACCACTAAGTCATCCCTCCAGCCCTGAAGATGATTTTTTGTTGTAATTGTCAAGGAGAGTTGGGCCCATCGTGCCTTATTCTCAGGCAGAGGTAACAGTACCAGAAAGGAGAATAGAGAAAGAGACAGAGAGGAAAATGTTGGTATCATTTTTTTTTATCTTCCTTCTTTTCCTTATTTTCATGTAATTGTTTCTTCTTCACTGTGTGCTTTCTGACACTGACTCCTTTGGACAGCCTGGGGAACATTAGAACAGAGCATTCTAACATTTTGCTTTGAAGCATGGATTAGAATTAACTGCCCTTTAAATACAGCAACAAATTAATCCAACACAAATTCCGAGGAGGGAGGTCAGTAAACTTCTTCGTACTTCATAGATGCAGGGGATTTCACACAGAGACACAAGAGAGGGTAAATTACTTGCTCAAGGCCACACAGCAAGTTACTGAGCAGCTTGGGAGCAATTACACATATAGAAAGATCTTAATTATGTGAGCCCTGAGATTTTAGAAGTGTTATGATATCTGAAGCACCCAACAGTTACTCTGCAGTCCCAGCAGTTGCCATACCAACGGTCATGGGGTAACAACTGAAAACTAAGAATCAGTAAGAATAGAATGAAAGATTTATAATCTTATAAGAGTCCAAGACCACTATTGTGTTCTTGTGCACTGTACACTAACTCTACCACCTTGGCCTTGGTCTACTCCTCAGGGTTCCCAGAGCAAGTCCAATCTAGGAAAGTAGTAAGTACTGGATGTTTCCCTTGATTTTTCAAATCACTGAGGGTTCTTGGACCAGAATGACTACCAACTGTAACAGTAGTGAATGTGGATCAGAACCATTAAGATAATTTGAACAACAAAATGTGTTTTAACTTGATTCCTATAGGATTTAAAAACAGTCCAGGTGATGGATTTTTCACTTGGGAGCCAAAAGAATTTGAAGTAATTTCAGAAGCTTACCAGTTGGGGCCAGAGGCCATATCTTGCAGTACAAAGAGAGATAAAATAGGAGCTTTAAAATAGATTTATAAAGAGCTAAATCAAATAAAATTGGAGCTGGAGCACAAAAGTTGGTAGCATGTTACTGGATTTCCTAAGATGAATCATCTGGCCAGTTCAATAGTGCCGACATGATGGGGTTAGTGTGATGTCTCAAACTGCTTAGCTTGGATATTGTAAGTAGCCTGACCACATAGTGAGATTCTCAGAGTAACTTGATTTTTATGGCATTGCTCTGAAGTGTATCTTCTTCATTAAAAACTCAGACATAGGATGGGCTAAGACATAATGTAGAAAGTTCTCCAGCATAGAGACATCACATGTGTAGTCTATATTGCCAACTTACAATCATATCAGTAAGTCTGATTAATAGGCAATTGAATATAAAAGTGTTTGTGAACATAGAATATATATATATATATATATATATATATATATATATATATATATATAATTAACTACTAGTAATCTATTGTGATCAAATATAAATGTGACACCTTACTTTTTTATTGAAAGCAGACAGTCTGTGATGTTTAATGTCTTAACTGGCACCAAACCAGTCCACAAACTTATTCAGTACTACAAGCCACCTGTCACCCACTGATGATGAATGCACTGAAAATAATAGTGTGGTTTCAGTTTCTGTTTATAACCTGGAAGATATCTGTCTACTTAGAGACCCAATGCTATGTTGTAAACAAAGAATTCCCCTTCATTGCTCACTCCTACAATCTCCAGGACAGACTGTGAAATAAAGTAATAATAAGAGTCAATGAATATTGGGTATTAAATATGGCAATTACAATGCACATGACACTATACTAGAGATGCCACATTTAATACTTTTGAGTCCAATCTTTTCATTATACTGATGAGACACTATGGTACAAAGGTGAAGTGAGCTGCTTAACATCACACAGCTGGTAGGTAATAGAATTAATATTTGGACCCAGGCATTTGAAGTCCCAAACACACATTATCCTGCCTCCTACTAACATCCTTCCTGGACTTACCTTGTAAAGACACTTTCTCCAAAAAGAGGTACTTATCATCTTGATATGAATTTGACAGTGAATTTTACCACCCTACATATTTTTACCTTACCTGTAATTATGAAACTTACTTCCTACTTCAAGAAAAATTTCATAGAATTTCTGCATCTTGACAAGCTAGAATATTAGCAGCTGAATTATTTATACTTTGATATGATGAAAAAAACCCATGACAATGACCATACATTGAATATGTTCATTAAAAGTATTAAATAAATTAAACATATCTTTGAAAAACAAAATAGTTTGCAAGGCACTGGGTACCAGACAATAAAGGACAATAATCTTTCAGAAAGGGGGAAACAAAGGAAATGATCTATAAATTGATCCTATTTCTACTCTTCCTTGCTTTTTTAAAATTTTATATCACTTATGCATATATGCAATACATATAGGGTGCAGTATAATAATTTGGTTTGATATAGCACTTCCCTGTTTGAGAGTTTCCAGCCCATGGCTCACATCATAGGAGGATAAGAGAAGAAGAGGGAACTAGTTGACTCTTGAATTGAGGAGACAAACTGACAATTCAGTAGTGGGGTGGTCAGAATCACCAAGAGAGTATCAGTGATCTAAGAGCTGTACAGAGTAAAAACACCAGAGAGCTGCAGCGAGGCGCTTTCCAGTACTTGCTTTAATATTTTAATACTGATCAATATATACACTTGTAAAGAAACTATTGGAAACTGAGGAGAAAACCACTGGAAAGTATGTGAGGTGACAGGCACTGGTGCTCATACAGAGCTGAGCAGGGAGCCTTTTCCCACAGCCTGGTAGAAGCACTACTGAATTCATGGGGATGACTACAGTACACAGAGGGTCTTGCTAATCATAGCTAAGGTATGATTTTTTGGGAGAAGTGATGCTGGGAAAATCTCTAATAATAATGTGGAAATGGCTGTGGAATTGAATAATGGGTGCAGGCTGGAAGAATTTTGAGGCACTTGCTAGAAAAATCCTAAATTGCCTTGATCATGGGCAGAAATATGGGAACCAAAAAGGATTTGGGGAAAGGCTCAGAAGGGAGTGAAGACTCTCGTCATCTTGGAAAATGCTTATGTCATGATGAACAGAATAGTAGCAGAAAATTAATCATTCCAGGTGCTTCTCATGAAACCTCAAAAAATTATCTTGTTAGACACTTAAGAAAGATAATAAGCATGGCTTCTGGAGTTTAATGTTTGGTGGAAAATTTACAACATGAGCAATGAACTTGGGTATTTAGAAAAATGTAGAAAATATGGTGTGGTGTCTTCTTGCTGCTTATAGTAAAAAGAAGGAGGGAAGAGATACATGAACTAATGAACTGAAAAGCAAAGACTGACCAGCATCTGATGGTTTGGAAAGTTCTCAACCTATCCGAAGAATGTGCTGTGAAGACAGGGCCAAGGGTGTGACTGGAGAGACCGTTGCTGAAGAGATTAGGTATATGACTCAAGGGTTCAGCCATCTCAGCAGAAGCCAAGAATAGAGCTGGGTTATCCAAGAAGGATCTGAGACAAATGTAATGGCATGAGTCCTCTGACTTACACAGAAGATCAACAAGTTTTGAGGGACTATCCCATAAGCAGAAACAGTGACAGACAGAGACACGACGGAATGGAGGAAGTCATGGGACTTCTAGGCTTCTGCAGGCAGGAAGCAGGCCGATAGAACCACTCAATTGCGAACATGTTATATCCTTTAAAGAAAGAACTGCTTCACAGGCCAAGCTGAAAGGACAAGTGCCAAAGTGGTTTCGACAGGCCCAGGAACCAGCTTAGTCTCAGCGGGGATGGCGGACTGAGTCACAGACAATTATAGTGAAACTCTAAAAAGTAATGAGAGAGTTGTCTACTGCGTTGTGAGGTACTTTAGACCAATGATCCCTGAATTCATTTTTTTTCTGCATTTTAGAATGGGTTGTGTATCATATGACTGACTCAGCATTGCATTTCACATGCAGACGGGTTGTTTGCTAGTATCACAGATGGACAGTAAGTTTCCCAGACTACGCCATCCTCAGACCTCACCTATAGCTAACTTGTGTCCATGATGACACTGGCAATGTCCTAAGCTGATGCTCTTCAGAGAGAGACCATGGAAATGCTGACAGCTTAATTTTGAACTTCTAGTCTCCACAACTCTGAAAAAATAAAGCTTTGTTAACCCATATCATGCATTTTCTGATATTTTCTTGTAGTAGGCATAAAAATAACAAATACATAGGGCTGGAGAGATGACTCAGCAACTAAAGGTGACTGACTGCAAAGCCTAACTGCCTGGAGTTGAATCCCCAGTACCCACATAAAGCCAGATGCACAAAGTGGTGCAAGCATCTGGAGTTTGTTTCAGGACAAAGACAATTAGCAAGAATAAAGGTCCTTTGACATTGATAAAGGAAACAATTTATCAATTTATGCAGGAGTCATAGTAATCCTGAACTTTAAAAAAATATTTTTTTTGTTTATTTGCAAGCAGAGAGAAATAGAGATACAGAGAATGGGCATGCCAGGGCCTCGAGCCACTGCAAACAAACTCCAGATACATGCACCACTTTGTGCATCTGCTTTTATGTTGAGTATTGGAGAATCAAGCCCAGGTAGTTAGTCTTTGCAGGCAAGTGCCTTAACTGCTGAGCCATCTCTCCAGCCTGAATCCTAAACTTACATGCAACTAATATTCACTACATAGATTTGAGATTCATAAAGAAAAAGGAAACACAGATAAATCCATAATAGTAAAATATTTCAACATTCTCTCTATAATTGAAAAAAAACAAATAGACAAGAAACAAGCAAAGATTTATAACATTTGATCAGTACTGAAAAATCTTGATATAATTGAAATTTATAGAACATTGCATCCAACAACAGGACATGCACTGTTTACAAGTGTCTATAGAACATTAACATTTAACATTTAACAACAGAGAAAGACCATACTCTGGGATACAATATGAGTGTGAATAAATTTAAAGACAGTTGAGTGATACAAAATATATAGCTGATGAGAAAACAAAATATATAACTGATGAGAAAATTATATTAGAAATTAAGCAAAAGAAATCTCCAAATATTAGAAACTAATATGACATGTTTCTAAATAATCAATAATAAATCAAATGAGGGGGCTGGAGAGATAGCTGTATGGTTAAAGGCACTTGTTTGCAAAGCATAACAGCCTGTAATCAATTTCCCAGTATCCACATAAAGCCAGATGCACACAGTGGTGTATGCACCTGGAGTTCCTTTGCAATGGCAGGCAGCCCTGTTGTGCCCATTCTCTCTTGCAAATCAATAAATATTTTTAAAAGTTATTCCATTTCATACTAAAAATAAAAGTAAAACTCAATCAAATGAAAATTAGAAAGTATTTTGAACAGAACAAAAAGAGAAACACAGCAGATCAGAATTTATATTTCCTTAAAGCAGTATTATGGGCGCTTTTTTAGCATTAAACCTGTTAGAAACAAATATTCTAAGTTTATTATTTCTGCTTCCAATTAAGAAACACAAATAAATAAATGCCAATTAAACACAAAATAATCAAAAATGAAATTAATAAAAATCAGAGTGGAATGGAAAACAGAAAAAGAGAAAATCCATAAGACCAAATGCTGGTTCTTGGAGAAGATCAATAAAATTATAAATCCTGTGGGGGTCTGATTGGAAATAAAAAAGAAAATATGCTTCATTAATACTAAGAATGAAAGATGTGGCATCATTAGCAATTCTACGATATTAAAAATGCTAATCATTAATATTATGAATAACTATATGCCAATGTATCTGTCAGCTTTAATCAAAGGTCCTTGTCCTTTTGAATGAAGGAAGCCACAGAGGGTCACATAAGCTTTGAGGTAATATATGGTCTATATTACATTTTTTCAATCTTTAAAACTGTTTTCTAAAATGCCCTTACCTTCCTATCATCAGGCTGATTCCAAGCTTAGATGATATTGACAAATTTGTAGAAAGACAAAACTTTTCGAACCTTACTTTACAAGAAATAGATAACTGGAATGATCCTATAGTAAGGTGGAATTAAAGTGGAAGCTTTCTTACAAAGAGAAATGCAGAGTGTTGAACTTTATGGGAAAGTTCTACCAAATATTTAAAGCAGAAATAAAACCACAAACTTTTTAGTGAAAATTGAAAAAGAGAAGCTACTTCCCAACTCATCCCAAGACCAGCATCACCCTGATACAGAAAGAATACAAGGAAAGACTACTATAGATCAGTAGACCCTGTGAACATAGATGTTAAAATTCCACATACACTTTTAGCAAATTGAAAGGAAAATTAATAATGAACATATGAGGTCTGGTGGTTTGAGTCAGATGTCCCCCATAAACTCATGTGTTATGAATGCTTGGTCCTGAACTGATGGCAATTTGGTGAGGTCGGAGCCTTGCTAGAGGAATTGTGTTGTTGGGGGTGGGCTTACGAGTCTTATAGCCTGCTTCCCCTTGCTTGAATCTGGCTCATCCTCCTGTTGCTCATTTCTACCTGCTGTTGGCAAGGAGGTGATGTCCAGTCTCTGCTCATACCATGCTTTGCTCTGCTGTTATAAAGTGTCCCCTCGAGACTGTAAGCAAAAATTAAAGCTTTCCTTACATCAGTTGCTTTTGGTCGGATGTTTTGCCTTAGCAATGAGAAGATAAGTACAAAGGAATAACTGGGCTTTTGTCAAAGCTGAGTGAGCTCCAGGTCAGCCTGGGCTAGAGTGAGACCTTGCCTCAAAAAAAAAAAAAAAAAAAAAACAACCCTGAAAAGCAATTCATATCACTCATTGTGTCAATAAAAGAGAAAAACCACATATAATCATCTCAATAGATGTAGAAATGGGTTTGTCTCAAAAACATATATATATATATATATATATATATATATATATATATTACTATATTATATATAAATATATATTACTTAAGGGATACTGTGAAAGAGTAAATACCCCCATAAATATCCCAGGCTGCCTTTGTCATCCACTTAATTATTTTATTGTCAACAATGCAGTCACTCTCTGCTTGAGCATTACTGTGATGATTCTGTTAATGTAGAAGTTTTCTAATAAACAAACATGATTTATGAAATACAAGTGTATAAAGCAAACAAGAAACCTACCACATTGTTTCCAGATGCTGAGCCTTCAGCAGATCACTTTAAATAAGAAGTTGTCTTGTGGGCATCTAAAAAAGGAGTCAATGTGTAAAGGTTAGCCTAGCGCACGTTTCAGATAGCTAGCAAGGTAATGTTAGGCCAGCCTGAACAAGGAAAGTGAGGCTTTGTATAAAGTGCTTTTGTATTTAGAAGGGTCTCTGTGGTGGTAGGTCACTACTCTAGAGTATAGCCCCCTGTGATGGTTAATATTGATGGTCAACTTGAGTGAATCCAGAATCACCTAGGAAACAAACCTCTAGACATGTCTGTGAGGCTGTCTCTAGAGAGGTTTAACTGAGATGGGAAGACCAACCCTGAATGCAGACACACCACCTCACAGGCTAGAATCCAACACTGAACACAAGCATGAGCAGTGGCATTTGTCTCTCTCTGCTTCTTGACTTCAGATGCCGGGCGACTCTCACACTCCTGCCGCCATGCCAGGATCCCTTCTTAAACCCAAGTACCTTTTCCTTGAGGTGATCTTCTCAGAAAAGGGGTGTGCCCCCTACCTCCACCCAGTGGCCTTTACTGGAGGGTATTTTAGCACAAGAGGCCTGCACTAGGGCCTTGGGCTCTTTTCTAGGTCGTCTGGATTCCAGGAGGCCATACACAGTGCAGCAGAGTCTCAGCTCATGTGCCCTTGCTGCAGCCAGCTGAGGCCCGGGCCATGCCCACCTGCCTGTGACTCACTGGCAGTGTGGATCGACCTAGTCAAGGCCAAGGCATAGTGAGTGAAGGGCAAGTACCCTTAGCACGGGGTGCCCTGGGGTGGGAGGCAGATGATGGCCTTGGGGTGTCTAGTGCTTCTCCACAGAAGCTGCCGCTAACCAGGCTGCTCTGTCCCTCCCAGGCCTATGAATGCCCATGCTCAAAGTCAAGTGTGTCTAAGGAATGCCTTGTTCTTTGTTGTCTAGCTTTCAAACTCCTTCCACTAAGCAGTATTGTTCTATCACATCTGTTTTGTTGCTCCCTGTGTGTTAGGCTTCTATCCATTCTAGAATATCAGGTCTCGTTGTAACCACTCCATAGATTATGCACAATATTCACAGCACAGATGATTTAACCACTACCTAATTTGTGCAAATGTACTTTTTTTTTTTTCTGTTACAGACAGTCTTATACAATATCCATACCGTGCCTTCTTGTGTACTAGGGAAGGACATATAAGCAAGAATTTGTCCCATACGCTCCCTTAAGAAATGCTGTTTTGCTGCTGTGTTATCAAAATTCACAAATCACATAGATGTTTTACTTCGAGAATGTCTACGCCTAGCCAGGCGTGGCAAGCACATGGCTATAACCTAGCACTTGGGAGGCTGAAGGGAGGATCAACAACATGAGGCCAGCCTGGTAGTGGGACCCTGTCTCAAAACAGACAAAAAAAAAAAAAAGAAGAAAAAGAAAAGAAAAGAAAAAGTACTAAAATAAAATGTTTGTGCTTGAAAGCCAATGAAATACATGCTTACAGATTTTCTTCTAAAGTTGCAAAGTAAAACTTTTCACTTGAATCCATCTTATTTCATCTTTCAGATTTTTAGAGCCCCCCCCACCAGACTCCTGCCTTATTATTTATGTCGCTTGAGGAGGACTAAGCATATTAGCTTTCATTTTCTTGTTTTAACCACATATCTTAGAATTGAATGGTCCTGGATTTTAACTTATTTGATTTCTGTGAGACCCTGTCTCAAGAAGAACAGTGTACTTGAGGGACTGTGCCCTAGGTCAACTTCTGGTCTCCAAATACACCCTCTCCCACCATGCACATGCATGTGCACTCAGCACAACATACACATGTAAAAAAAATAGAAATATCAGTAAGAACATAGTAATAGGTGGTTGATATGAAATGACCGATAAATTTTATGAACTGCATCCAAGTCCATTTCAAAATCTGTACTATTGAGATATTTAAGTGACAGCCATTTGTCAGTGAGAATCTTTGTAGCTCAGTCTGTCCTATGAATGGGCTTGCACTCTGTCCACCCATCCAAAATCACACATTCCCTTTGTACCCTAGTATGCATCAGGGTGTTCTCTGTGTTTTACAAGCTACTACATAATCTCAAGTTTGAGAAAAACCTTAAAAATGATTTTCCCCAACCACTGATTCTCCAAATGCATAGTATTTATCTAGCAACCCATCTCTCAGGCCCCACTAAGTCAACTGAATAAGACTGAGATTGCCCTTAATTTCCAGAATCATATTGTTGAATCTTCTTTTATCTTTCAAGTCATTCAATTGATTAATTTCCATGCATAAATGTCAGAGATATTTAAATAAAAGCCCTTTTCATTGACTCAACGTGTTCGATTTATTGGCCACTTTGCACTGGACTCTCTCTCTGTTGTGGATGTTGGTGGCCGAGATGTACAAAGGCAATCAAGTCTCTGACCTCTGGGAATTTACTGCCATGAAGTAGAGTTAAGTGGGAACCTGGATTTATGAGAAGGAGTATTTTACTGATCCTAATTAGGTTCATAATATTGATCATGTGTTGTTACATTAACTACTAAACTGAATTTGTCACAATCCAAAACTCCTTAGTTTTGCTACTACATAAATATGAAGCAAAAGAAAAAAAAAAGAGCTGGAGAAATGGCTCTGCAGTTTAAGGCACCTGCCTGCAAAACCTAATAACCTGGGTTCGATTCCCCAGTACCCACATATAATCAGATGCACAAAGTGGCACATGTGTCTAGAGTTCCTTTGCAGGTGCTAGAGGCCCTGACACACCTATTCTCTCTCTCTCTCCCTCTCTCTTTCTCTCTCTCTCTCTCTCTCTCTCTCTCCCCTTGCAAATAAATAAATAAATAAATAATATGTATTTTTTAAAAAGAGAAAAAAACAGAAGGCAGCATTTTACAACATACAAAGTAGGGATGGAGAGATGACTCTGCAATTAAAGGTGGTTTCTTGCAAAACCTGCCATGACTCTGCAATTAAAGGTGGTTTCTTGCAAAACCTGCCATGACTCTGCAACTAAAGGTGGTTTCTTGCAAAACCTGCCATGACTCTGCAATTAAAGGTGGTTTCTTGCAAAACCTGCCATGACTCTGCAACTAAAGGTGGTTTCTTGCAAAACCTGCCAGCCTGGGCTCAGTTCCCCACTGCTTACATGAATCTGTATGCACAAAGTGGAGCATGCATCTCGAGTTCATTTACAGTGGCAAGAGGCCCTGGTGTACCCATATTCTCCCTCCCTCTCTCTCTATTTCTTAACTAGATAAAATATTTTAAAAATCATACTAATAATATACAAAGTAGAGAATATACCTAACAAAAGCAATTTTCCCCAAAATTTTGATAAGAAAATAGTCCTTCCAAATAAGCATTTTTTGTTTAAACACATGTGCACATATATACACATGCACACACAATTGTGTGCGCGCACACACACACACATACACACACACAAACATAAGTAAAAAGAAAATAATTTGTAGCTTGCAGCAGGCCTTAGAAATTTAAATACTGAAACCTTTAATTTGTACCAATAATTCATATACAGCTATATGGGGTGAAAAAGGTTAATGATGGAATTTTTTAAAGTATGTTCCATTGACTATAAATGGCAGATCTGACAGTTAAAATGAAAATTGTTCCAGAAGAAACTTTAGTCAAACTAATTATTTGAGACGTTATAAGGATGTATAATTATATTCTTCACCTTTAAAAAAAAGTTTTATTACAAATGTGCTTTTAAAGAACAAGTAGAGAAATAAAAAGCTGTAATTGTTCTTAATTATAGCTAACTATAATTGCACTCAATTGCAATATGCTGAATATCACCAATGGCTAAAGAAATCCTGGCACAGACAGTGTGCCCACATTCACAAGATGAGATATAGCTTTATGAATATTCTGTTATCTATAATTTAAGCCTTTTAATGTTAATTTCATTGAGTTGGTTTTATTTTATTTATTTATTGTAGTGACTGTAGAGACATAATTGTCATCTTTGAATGTGTTGAAGATTGTAGATTTCATCTGGGCTTGGTTCAAACTTCCGACTGCTGCAATAAAGAACATAGTGGAGATGGTTCAGTGAGAGGCTTGGACATGACCAACCGTGGCTGAACATACTGAATGCATGGATTTGCATTTTCAAGATAATATGAATACCACAGTTAATTTACCAAACGGGCTCCAAGAAGCAACCTGGAAAATTTGGAGATTCTAAAATAACATTACCTGCCCCTCTGCTTTGACATTTTTCCCCTTAAGAAGCCCACTTATGAATTTCAGTACAGCTTGATATACAAATAAAAATCCAGTATAGTAAATGCTAAATTCTTTTAATAAATTTATCTCTCATGCAAGACTAAAATATATGTATAAGATGTACACTTATTTATGGCTTGTTTTATTTGGGAAATGACTCAGTGTGATTCAAAAATATAAGACTTTTAGAAATGCACATATGTGGTTAAGGGACATAGCTCAGAAATACAAGAAGGCTTGCCTAACAGGCCTGGGGCTCTGTGTTAATTCCCAGCTCTGAAAATCAAACAGACTCACATTCCTACAGCCTCTGATGGTTAAATTCTGAATGACAACCTGACTGAATTACAATCATCTAGGAGACACACCTCTGGGAATGAAGGTGTTTCCAGAGATTTAACTGAGGAGGAAAGACCCACCCTGAATGGCTGGAGTTGCAGGCTGAATAGAAAAGGAAAATGAGGGCTGGAGAAATGGCTTAGCAGTTAAGGCACTTGCCTGGGAAGCCTTAGGACCCAAGTTTGATTCCCCAGAACCCAAAGCCACATACACATGGTGGCACATATGTCTGGAGTTCCTTTGCAGTAGCAGGAAGTCCTGGCGTGCCCATTCTCTCTCTTTCTTTCTCTCAAATAAATAAATAAATAAAGCAAGCTCACACCATCCTCCTCCTCCTTCTTCTTTGACTGTGAACACACTGTTACCACCCACGTCACCTCCTGCTGCCATGGCTTCCCTGCTGTGATACCCAAATAAACCCTTCCTTCCTTAAGTTGCTCTTGTCAGATACTCTGCACAGCAATGAGAAATGTATCTAGTGCACACCTTACATGTGCATTGCTGGATTTTGTGAGCTCTCGCTTTTCATCTTTGAGAGCAGAAGTTGGTAAATGAAACTTTACATGCCATTTCCAGGCTGGGTGACTGTCCTGCAGGGCCAGTTAGTTATATTTGCCATTACTAAAGTGTACATAAGTGAGTGTTAATGAGCAGGAATTGGTACTAGTGGTCTATTCAGGTATTAGTGGATCACATTATTCAACAGTGGTAGGATCACTGAGCACCAAGAACACAGTGATTAGTACACAAGACCAAGTGTGCATGGAGGCTTCCCCTCCTCATGGCATCCCTAGCAGAGCCTAAGACAGGCTCCTCTTCTGAGGATTCCTGAGCTAAGTGTCAAGATGACATTTGTGAAGGAAAAGAAAACAAAGGTCCTTAATACCATCTCAAAGTGACAGAAGGGACAGCAGTGCCATTTTAACAGAGGCTTCGCTGACAGACCACAGTCAGGGCAGATGGGCTCTTTGCAGAGCTGATTAAGAGAAACCTTCAGCAATTTGAGCACAAGGACACAGACAATGGCACGCATTTGTGGCTGTTTCATTCAAAGAATACTAAAATAGTATGAATAAATCTTGAGCCAAATAAAATCTTAATAAGGCCATTGACTAGTACCTCCAAAATGAAAGTGAGGACTATCAGAAGGAAGCTAGGCAGCTCAGGAATTAGATTTCACCCATCTTGGCTGTATGAAGCTTTCTGACCAGTGGGATTACAGGCCTTCCTACTATCAGAGACAAGCTGCTAGCCACAAACACCACACGATCTGCTCTGCTTGTGTCCCAAGAGACATGGTAGAGCAAGGCCAGGCTCCCATGGCGGCCACTTTCAGCAGGCCTGGGCCTGGTGCCTATCTGGCTTATGGTCCAGACAGTTCCATCCCAAAAGTATATTAAGTAATGTGAGGAGACAAACTCCACTTTTCAAACTCTTATTTTTAAACTGGGAGATATGGAAAGGGAAGGTCCCCTGCATGAAGGTGAGGCTGGGGCCACTTGGACTAGTGCCTATCACAAAGCTGACTAAAGGCAGGGGCATGACTATGAATGTGGCTCACGGGTACGCCCACTTACACACAGCAGTAGATCAAAAAAGCTGCCTCTGTAGTGGTTCGAGGAATAGTTTCCTCAGTGACTGGCTGAGTTCATGCAAGGGTCTGGAAGCTTGCAGGTTGTCATCATTTTGATGTACAGGATCAAGAAGCATGCATGCGTGGTGGTGTGGAATGGTGTGGATTTCTATTTATTTATTTATTTATTTATTTTGTGAGATAAAGAGAAAGGGTGCACCAGGGCCTCTAGCCACTGCAAACAAATGCCAGACATCCAGACATGTGTGCTGCCATATGCATCTGGCTTATGTATGTTCTGGGAAATCAAACCTGGGTCTTTAGGCTTTGCAGGCAAGTGCCTTAACCGCTAAGCCATCTCTCCAGCCTATGGTGTGTTTTCTTAAGGAAGGAAATGCAAAAATCAAAAGGAAATAAATGGGCCTAAGAAACAAATGTAGGGGTGGAGGTAGCCACATTTAGTACATTCCCCTTGAGTGTGTCTTGTCCTCAAAGAGGCCTTCACGGGCCACCTACACAAAGTCAAAGCTCCTGCGCTGCCCTCACGTTTACTTTCCACCCCACATCTTACTCCGTTCTCCTTCATAACATGGGCCAGGGAAGGTAATGACAAGTATTTACTTCTATTTTTTTCTTTTTCTTTCTCTCCCTCGTAGAGCCACTAATAATTAGACCTTTTCATTGTTATTTGTTGCTTCCACACAGAAGCCAGGTGAAGAAATGAATATAGAACACACAGCACACCTGTGCTTGTATAGACTGATCTGCCGAGTGCCCTCGTGATTCACAGGATGAACTCTGCAGCCACAGAGCCTGGGCTCCTTTCGTTGTCTGACTCTGCCACTGATGGTGTGGCCTTGGGAAATGGCTTAACACTTTTCTCTCATCTTCCTTCATCTCTTTCATACTTTAGTGATTGTTTAAAAAACTGTTTCATGAGGACTTTATTGCAACTATGTGAATGAACACCTAAAAATTACCCTAAAGTAAACGTATTAAATAAAACCCTGAAATATGTGTAGGTATGTACATAATTGTAGGTTTGCCTTGTAAAAGTTGTGTCTGTGCAGACATACATGTGTGCACATTTTAATTATGTGACTGAAAGTTGATAGGGGACAAAAGAAACTTAAAATGACTAAAATAAAGTGTATATAAAGAGATGAATCATCAAAAAGCAACCAGAGTAAGAGGACTGAGCAGCATTTTTAGACTTTTCTTAACAGGAAGGAAACATCAATGACTAAATTGCTCTGGATTTCCTCGAGCTAAGGTTCATCATGTAAGGAACAAGGTTGCTGTTCCAAATTAACATATAGTTTTGTAATAATGACTTTAAGATAAGTGCTTATCCATGTATCATTTAGAAATGGATCCAGCTTTGAAAGGTAGCACTTAGTCTCAGTCTAGGTGGAAAGAGAAAAGGAAGGAAAGAAGGAAGGAAGGAAAGAGGGAAGGAAGGAAGGAAAGAAGGAAGGAAGGAAGGAGACAGGAAAGGAAGGAAAGGGAAGGGAAAGGAAAGAAGGAAAGGAAAGGGAATAGATTTTATTGATGATGATATGCTTTCAACTGTAATTAAAATAAAGAAACCATGCTCCTTTTACAACCAAAATTTTAAATCACTTACAGAACAAGTATTAAAAAATGAAACACATTTGGTGTTTTTTTTTTTTAAAGAAAAAAGTCCCTGTGCTTTTGGAAAACCCAAAGTTACCATTGAAGAGAAACATTTGAATCTTAAAAATATTTATCATGCTGACACAAAGGGTACATGGGGGCTCATGTCCTCTGGTTTATAGATGTTGCCTAATTTTAGAAACCAGCAAGCTGCACAGGAATAGATGGTGAGCTTCTGCTTCAACACTTCCTAAAAAAAGAACTGTCTGCATAGTTGAGGAGTGAGGAAGGGAAGGAGATGAGGAGGACTAGTGCTCCCTAGACAGCTGATAAAATGTGGCACCACCCGTGGATATGCTATACATTTAAAATTAAAGCTTTTAGCCAGGCATGGTGGTGCACACCTTTAATCTCAGCACTCAGGAGGCAGACATAGGAGTATCGCCGTGAGTTCGAGGCCACCCTGGGACTACATAGTGAATCCCAGGTCAGCCTGGGCTAGGGTGAGACCCTACCTCAAAAGAAAAGTAAAATTAAAGCTTTCTTTTCCCTTAAGGGGGATCTAAATAATCTATTAAAACTGTGTAATACTCCTGGGACATTTATCGGCTATTAAGAAGGCATTTGTCTCTTCTGCTATTTCTATTTCAGTTTTGTTTTTTTTCTTTCATTTTCCTCTGTTTAAAAAAATACCTAGAAACTTTAAAATTACTGTGTATGTGCTGTGCCTGTGTGTGTATATGTGTTCCTGGGTGTGATTGTGTGCATGTGCACCTACATTTGCGTGTCCATGACTGCATGTGTGTGTATGCACACAAAGCTAAATTTTCAGAGGGATTTCCTCTTTGTTCAGGTTGATGATGACTTTAGCAACCTCTGACTTGGAGGTAACATAGTTAGTTGATCTGGGATGAAGGGGCTCTCATAAGGTCAAAAGTATTTCCTAGGGCTGGAGGGATGGCTTAGCGGTTAAGGTATTTGCCTGCAAAGCCAAAGGACCCAGGTTCGATTCACCAGAACCCACGTTAGCCAGATGCACAAGGGGGCGCACACATTTGGAGTTCGTTTGCAGTGGCTGGAAGCCGTGGTGCACCCATTCTCTCTCTCTCTCTCCCCCTCCCCCCCCTCTCTCTCTTCCACTGTCAAATAAATAAATAAATAAATAAAAAGAAAACATTTTTTAAAAAGTATTCCTTAAAGACCCACATCCCATCAGATGCACACACTTTTCACCAGTTCAGTTTGCTTCTTATCCCTAGGAAAGTTCTCTTTCTTGGAATACACAGGTTCACTTCATCATTTTTCCATCACTGAATTATCAACACTCTTCCCACTTCTTGAAGTCAGATTATTTTATAAATGATAACTAAAGAAAGGAAGTTAGTGTGATTAAATTGTTTGCACTGATCTACCAAAAATAGCCATTCCTAAAACTGAATTTAAAAGGCTAGAATTACTTCCAAGTTGAAAATGTTCTGTGTTTCTATTTCATTCACATTTATTGAGTGTCTCAGGCACACCAGGCACTATGAATTGAAATTTTTGAATGAGGCATGGTCTCAGACCTAGAGGGGCTTGCTTTCAGTAGTGGAAAACCAGAAGGCATCCACCGCTTTGTTCCTTATCTATTACCTTTCCTGGAGTATGCACACTTGGAAGAAGGATTAGGGTCTAAGTTCATCTTGGTGCTTCTCATAGCACCAGAAGTGCCTATGCTGAATGGCTATCAAATGGTCCATGTATTAGATGAATCAGCATTCATGAATGAAGATGGTTTATGATCAACCACCACCAATGACAAAATTTTTGAACTATGACAGCTCAATGAAATGTGCATAGTGTTCATAACACCTTTAAATTTCCTCAACTGGGCTATGGAGGAGAATTATCAATAAGAAGCATAGTATAATCTGCTGTTTATTTCCTAGTAGCTTTCATTTGAAAAATGGAAACACGAGAAGATTTGTTAGCAATAGTTAATGAGTAAAAATGAGCAATCATTGTTTGAAATGCTCTAGTGTTTCATAATTTGCTAATCTCAAGAATGATAAGTGGTTGGTCAATCTATGCTCTATTGCTCTGGCCTGATACAGTGACTCTTATGTGGTTGACTTGTTTGTGTTTATTTGTTTGTTTTTGAGATAAGGTTTTGCTATAGAGGCCAGGCTGGAATCCAACTCACGATCCAAGTACCTTGTTTTATTGTGTTTTAATCTTTGAAATACATGACCCAGTGGAATTATTAAAGTTTTTTATTTACCTAGTTGAGAGGGAGCAAGAAAAAGGCAAAGAGAGGAGGGGTGCGCCAGGGCCTCCAGTCACTGCAAATGAATTCCAGATGGGTGTACCACCTTGTGCAGCTGGATCATGTGGGTCCTAGGGGATCGAAACTGGGTCCTTTGGCTTTGCAGGCAAGCACCTTAACTGCTAAGCCCACATTATCAGATTTTGAGTAATTATAGACATCAAGTATTATATATTGAGGTTAAATTTCATTCTAGCCTAGATTGACCAAGAATGCATGGTATAGTCCAGACTGGCCTCAAACTAATGGTGATCCTCCTACCTCGGCTTCCAAAGTGCAGAGATTGCAGGAGTGAGCCACAATACCTAGATTAATGACTATCACTTTTTTTCTTTTTAAAAAATTTTATTGACATCCTCTGAACGTATAGACAGTATACTATGGTGATAATCCTTTCCCACCATCCTCCCTTTTCCCCCTCCGAATCATCTCTCTACTAATTTATCTCTTCTTTACAGCAATCTCTTCTATTTCGATGTCATCATTTCCCCATCTATTATGCAGGTTTTTATAGGCCGTATCAGCCACAGTGAGGTCATGAGTGCCACAGCCACTTTCTGTCTGGAAGACAGTACTGCAAAGTACTCCCTCCTTCCTTTGGCTTACATTCTTTCTGCCACCTCTTCTGTAATGGTCCTTGAACCTTGGAGGGTGTGATAGAGATGTCTCAATTAGTACTGAGCACACGATTGTCTTTTTTCCTCAGCACTTTGGTGAATCTTAACTCTCCCAGTGGTCACCAGTGTCTGAAAAGAGAAGCTTCTCTAATCAAAGGGAGAGTACCATTTATATATGGGCATAAACATAACTACTTAGAGGACATTTGGTGGGCAAAATATATCCATTTAGCCAGACAACAGTAATAATTTCCCTACCAGGACATACCATCTCCCACACATTTCACTAGGTTTTCAGTACCATGCATTTCCTCCCATGGAGTGAGCTTCAAGTCCAGTGAGAGAGCAGTTCATTTTCTCCATAACTTACATACCACCACTGCACTACTTGACACATTTGGCTTAGCTGGCCAGCCATTAAATTTTCAGGGTCCATTTCTGGTTAAGACCATTGATGACTTTCCCCCCAACAGACTGCATTGCTCTCTCCAGCATCCTGACAGCTAGTCAACAGAGACGAGGCTTCTAGCTCAGCTCCAGCTTGATTCCTCAGTGTCCTGCAGCCCAAACATATGTTATTTTTAGAAATAGGGTCCTCCCTTATGGTCCTAGTGGGCAACGAGGAGTCTTGGACATAGCCTGTAGTGTTTGGGGGAGCATCAGGGGCCTTTCTGACAATTTGATGGCAGGTATCCGCCCCAGCACTGAAATTTGTGTGTAACAGTCTGTGACTTCTGAACACAGCATTAACCATCCCTACTGGATATTTCAGCCAAAACTCTTTTTTAACATAGATATCATTTGGCTCATGAAGAAGTAGGTTTCTGTATAATTTATTCATAAGGGCTGGGGAGATTGCTGAGTGGTTAAGGTGCCTGCCTGCAAAGCCAAAAGACCCACATTTCAATTCTTCCAAAGCATTCAACTTAGCTTTTATAGAAACAGGAATGTTTGTCCACTGATATTTCATCAGTTTTATATCATGATTAATTAAATTGAAACCTATCATTAATAACAATACTATAAATGTATGAGGGATCAGTACAACTTACTCTTCATAAGCATGGAAACCCAAGTGACTGGAGCCAAACTGTGTTGGGAGGGCTGAGCCATTATGGTTTCACATGAGAGATTTTTTATTTGTTTGTTTGTTTGTTTTGGGGTGTTTTTTTGTTTGTTTGTTTTTTTGTTTTTTCAAGGTGTCTCACTCTGGTCCAGGCTGACCTGGAATTCACTATGGAGTCTCAGGTTGGCCTCGAACTCACAGCGGTCCTCCTACCTCTGCCTCCCGAGTGCTGGAATTAAAGGCGTGCGCCACCACGTCCGGCAATAGCATTTTTTTGAGTCAGGTTAATTGTGGGCACTTCTTTTGCTCCATTGCAATGGTTTGCTGGTGGGAGCAGCTTTGTCGGAAGACACTGTGGGTCACAACGGAGTGGGGGATGGGCTGCTGTTACTTGCATTTAATGGTAGAGGTCAAGGGTGTCGTAGTCACTTCTTCACTGCTGTTTGCAAAATACCTGAGAGAAACAATCTGAAGGAGGCATGATCTATTCTGGCCCATGGTTTCAACGTTTTCAGTCCCTGGTCTGCTATCTCCGTGGCTCTGAGGCAAAGGCAAGGCAGAACACCACGGCTGATGGAGCAGAGTTGCCAGCCTCATGGTAGCTAGGAAGTGAGACACAAAGAGAAATGGGTGAGATAACTTAAGTCCCTCCGAGAAATGGTCCCAGTGACCTACTTTCTCTAAATAGGCCCTATGTCCTAGTTTCCACCACCTCCCAATAATGCCTCAGATTATGAATCCATCAAGGATTCTGGCATTGAATATGTCAGAGCAATTATGATGTAGCCGCCTTCAATGATTGTGTCCAGCAACTGAGAGGCAAGCCTTCCGTAGTCATGCTTCTGGGGAAAATTGCAGATTTAAACCACAACAATTTCCAGAATAGTATACCATACATATACCCCAGATAATCCAGACCAAAACGTCAATATAATGACAAGGTTTATGAATTTATTACAATGTATGAGGAACATATTTTTAAAATACACTAAAAGGCATTAAAATGTATAATTTAGTGGTTGAGAGAAGGCTCAGCAATAAAAGTGCTTCCTTGCAAAGCCTAACAGCCTATGTTTGATTCTCCAGTACCCATGTAAGCCAGATACACAAAGCAGCAAATCAGTATATGTGTCTGGAGTTCATTTACAGTGCCAGGAGGCCCTAGTGTGCCCAGTCGCTCCTCTCCTCTTCCCTCCCTGTCTCCTTCTCTCTCTCATACACACACATGCACACAAATGTATTTTTTAAATGTATAATTTGAAAGCAAAAATAAGTATTTAAAAGATTAAAAGCAGGGAAAGATAGTTATACCTTAACCCTAGGCTACTATGAGCTAGTTCTCAACACAAATCTAAAAACAAGATGACAAAAAAAATAAGTTTATCAAATCAGTTCTGATAAACTGAAGAAACATTTATTGAGTACTAATATTTGTTTGGTCTCAGTGTCAAAAATGATAAATAATAAAATGAGTGAGCATTTGAAAGTTACCTCTATTATGTTAAGTGTTATAAAGAAAATCAAGGAAAGAATATGTTTTAGCTTTGGTAGCCACAATCATAGATCTTATACTGGAAAGAGATATCCTTATGCAAATACTGAATTCTTAGATGAATGTGTGTGAAGCATTTGAAAGTTTAGTGCATACTTTAAATGGTTATTTTTCTAAAGAAATCAGAACTGTCTCTCCAAAGACATTTTTATTTTTTTTGGTTTGTTTTGAGGTAGGTTCTCACTTTAGCCCAGGCTGACCTGAAATTCACTATGTAGTCTCAGGCTGGCCTCAAAAATCACAGCGATCCTCCCACCTCTGCATCCAAAGTGCTGGGATTAAAGGTGTGCATCACCACCCCCAAAACACAGTTTTCTTTGTTTAATTTTTTTTGTTGTTGTTGTTTTTAATGTTGTGAGATTTATTGAGCAGGTATGATTGGTAAGGTTGAACAGCGGGAGCTCATGAGTGCAGAGCCCATCACTTGTCCAGGGACCCTGACTGGGGACATATTTGACCCCACAGCCATCAAGGACGAGCCACTTCTCAGCTACCGTATCTCCAAGTTCACCTGCATGGAACTTGGTAATGCCCCACTTCTTTGAGGTGTGGATCTTCTGACGGTCAAGAAACTTGAACTTGGCTTTGTGCAGTGCCTCAACCACATGTGCTGTATTCTGCAGCTTGGTGCAGATGGACATGATAACCGGGACAATATGAACCCGGGCCACTGTGCCCTGGGGTTTCCCCAAAGCACCCACATACCTGTCTGGAGCCTAGACTGTGAATAGAATGAGACCAGGAACATGGATGTCCTCCAGAAAACTGTCTCCAAGGTTCCTTGGAGCATTTGTACAAGCAACCGGTTACTACACTACCAAGGAGGCTGCTGTCTACAGCCATTGCACACCAGGCCCCCATGAGGAAGGGACAAAGATGATATTCATAATATTCATAGCATTAAACGCTGAGGGTATTATCTGATTCCTAGAAAGGAACGTTTCTATGTGAGCCAAGCTAATCATCCATTTTTTCCCTAAAGGTTCTGTCTGTATGACCATCACTCCACTTAAGTAACCAGGTGCTATCATAGACAATAAGTAGAAGTAGATATTTCTAGACTTTATGCAGACAGGGAAGGTTTATGCAGCAGCAGGCCCTTTATTTAAGTACAAAGGAAATATTAGTTTAAAGATTAGGCTCCTGAGCTGGGAGACTTGCTCAGTGGATGAAGTGATTGGGTTGCAAGCATTAGGACCTGAATTTGGATGCCCATAACTCACATAAAGCCTGTTGAGGTAGAATGCATCTATAATCCCAGTATTCTTATGATAAAAGAGGAGGAGAGCCTCAGAAGCTCACAGAGCAGCTTGCCTTATGGTACACTGCTCTGAACGACAAACACAGAGAAATACAAAAATTTACACATCAGGCTCCTGACCAGGGTTGATACATTAGTTTAGGAAGGCCATGAACCAGCCATATTCATGTGCCACAATCACTGTGTACATATACACTTATTTTATGCATAAGATGCTCCTATCATTGATGAGTCTTCAAAGGATTATATGACCCTAGGAAGAGTTTAACTACTGTTCCTAAAAATGATACAATCAATCTCTTAGTCTGAACTTGAGTCTTCTTCTACTTGTAAAATATCTCAACATAAGCTTCTTGCTCTTCCTTTCCCTCACTGTTTCACTTTATTGACAAAATAAACACAACTCGGTTGAAAGATAAGTAATAAGATAGGAAAAAGGTTTTGAAAATTACTGTCTGGTCATGTCTATTAATATACTGTCAAGCCTTTAGTCATTTTTCTTTTGTGTCATTTGTATCATTGTAACACCGGCCTTCAACAGTTCCAAGTAGTGAACATTAAAACAAAGAAAAAGAAAAAAAAACAGTCATCTGTTCACACTGTTAGTACCCCTCCCTAAACTTCAGATAATGCATGTTGACATGTCGCAATAGTTCTATAGCAATCTACTCCTAAATGACTCTTGAAAAGAGATGCGGTCTCTTATTTTACTGTGAAGATCTAAAAACTAGGTTGGTATGCTTTTTCCAGCTGTGTTCCTTCTGGGGGTTACACAATATTAAATTTTGTGTTAAACTAGCTAAGTTCAACTACTAGAAAGCAGGGATAGTTAGGTTGCATGTGTTTATAATTTCATTTGACAGTGACTTTTAAAAAGTTTACTGGAATTAATCAGAAATGTGATTAGTCACCTTTATGTCTAATACCATTTTCATAAACACCTTGGCACATTATATTATGTGATTAAATAATTCTTAGAATTTGACACAATGCTTCAAATCATGTTTATCTTCTTTCTTTCTTTTTTTCATAGAGAGACTGCCACAGAGTTAGCTGGAAGTCCACCAAGGTGAGTAACTGGCTTTGTTTCTTGTGGCTTCTCTCTTCCTCTTCCTCACATGTCTTTGCTAGTCCCAAAAGTTATTTATGAGTTGTTGTCATCAAGATGTAACAAGGCTAATGTCTGTGAGTGATTTAAAGACATCACATTCCTTTGAATTTATATCATGTGTTTAGAGATGGATAGAGAGATTGATAGATAATAGAGAGATAGGTACTATATATGCCCCAGTGACCATCAAAATGACTGTTTCTTTTAGGAAAAATTGGCAACCGGAAGAGACTTTTCTTTATTTTTCTTCAGTATAGCAAATATTAGGTTCAGAAATTGATAGATTTATAAATGAATCTTGGGCTTACCCTAAGAACTTAATCATAGTTTTGATGATGTAAATATATTTTCGATTCTTACTGACATTTAAATAAGACAAAAGAAGAAAAAAGGGAGAAAGAAAGAGGCCATATTTTAACAGACATTTTATTGAACATTGCATACCTTGACTCTGGCCTTAGGATTTGCCTAGTCCTTGAAGTTGCTTTGTATCCATTTGAAAATTAATTAATATGTCATAGGGTATTGGTTGAGAAATGTTGGAGATGTAAATTTTGAGAATCTGAAGAACAGGAAAAAAGAGCAAACAATATAATCATGAAAAGAGTGAGGTACTAGCAAAGTATTGATCACAACTGTCAAGTACAGGAGCTAAGTACATTTAGTCTGCTTTTCTATTTAAGAAAAACTTTGCTTATAGGATCATGATTAACACTGTAAATAAAACATGTTTACTGTGATCCAGATATTTAAATTACTGTATGTCTTCACTGTTTGGATGACATCTCAAAGAAGCATGGCATACCGGCTGGCAGGGTTAAAACTGCATGTGTGTTCTGGTGTACGTATTCCTGCTGTGTTTATCATAGAACTTTCACCCTGGAGAAAGATAACCATCAAGAACTGAGCATCCCATCATTTGGGGGAAGGAGAGGAAAAGAAGAAAGAGAGAGAGGGAGAGAGAGAAGCTTTGTGACTTTTCTCATGTTTGTGGTGAAGAAGTTAATCCTAAAATAATGGAAAGAGGAATGATTTCCAAACTTTTATATTATGGTTAAGGAGCAGACCACCTCTGTATTATCAGAGGAAACCCATACTGCACTGTAATCATGCAGATGAAAATTACTCAGATGTCTGAAAATCTGCAGCAGCCTTCTGAATGCTATTAACTAGTGCTTCCTTGTGAATACCAAGCAGCCATTCATATATACCCCAGGACTGATCTCCTGTTACATTCTCTCTCTTCTTGAGTTTTGTGGGTAGTGTTTTGGTAATAAGCCTATTTATTTTTTTGTCATGATTTTTTGCGATTCTAGTGTTGAATCATGTTGAAAATCAACAACATGGCATTAATCTTGTTCCAACTACAACTCACAGTCACTCTCATGCATGGAGTAAAAGTGTAAGAACTAACATACTCATTATTTCTAAAAGACTTCACCAGTAGCCCAAAGTACTCTGCTGACTCTCTGCAGGGGCAGTGTGGGATATATCCATAGATAAGAATTTGCCTTCCTCACATTAACATAATACAATGTGATCATTTAATGATGAATGCTCCCTTTGGTGTCCAGGCCATTTCTTTTGCTAGCATTTGTTTGTACAATTGTACGGAACTTCATCCCTTGTTCGGCTTTCAACTTGTCTTAGATTTCTTTAGCCTGTCACTGGAAAATGAGCCCTACAATACCTGGGTACCATTTATAACAAGGTATCTATAGTTATTTTGTTTGATTGTCCACTAATGATTAGTGGAACATGACACTTGGAGTTTTTTATCCTTTTAGTCATAAAAGCATGCATTTGCTGTGACATCTAGGAAAAATGGAAAATTACATTTCTGGCAACTGCTACCTAGTGATATATGTCTAGGAAGGAAGACAGTGGCATTTTGCAACAATTTTATGGTTTGGTTTTCATTGGTTTTGACTGTCTTGAAATTTTTCAAAAGGCTTTTTATAGCTGTTGCACAAGGGTAGAATATTTCACCTATAATTGTCTTACATAGCATTAATTTCAAGTAGCTGGCCACTGGTTGATAATATTCTGTGCAAATGTGCAAACTGCACAGCAGTGGATTGTGTCCTGGTAGTTAAAAGTGCTTTGAAGTTGAAATGAGATAGATGCACACGGAGCCTGAACAAGCATCAGGTTCGCTTTCCCTTACTAATGATAACCTAAATGTGTTTTTGAATTCTTGCCATTGCTGAAATTAAACCCTGGTAATAATATGTCACCAGAAAAAAAAAATTAGATTACATGAGCAACATGCACTAAGCATTGTAATTACATTATAAATATTAAAACCAATGATCTTGTCAGGATTGAAACAAATATTTAAACGGACTGCCTAATACTATTCATGCTGTCCTCTATCTCAAAGTGTCCCAAAAGTGAGATGTGTGCTTGTCTTTCTTTAACTGTTAAAAATAAACATTTTTCCATCTTGCATATGGCTTCTTGCTTTTATTTCACTTGTAGCTAAAGACACTTTGGCAACCTTAACAATTCTTTAAAATTGTGTGTGTGTGTGAATATGTGGGGGGAGGGCAGGTGAGAGAGAAAGAATGGGCACACCAAGGCCTCTAGCCACTGCAAACAAATTTCAGTCACATGAGCCACCTTGTGCATCTGGCTTTATATGGATACTGGGGAATCAAACCCAGATTGTTAGGCCTTGCAGGCAAGTGCCTTAATGCTGAGCTATCACTCCAGTCTCCTTAACAGTTTTTCTGATTGCAATTATATGTTTCAGAATTTTTTTTTTTCTGGTGAAGGGTGTTTAGTTCCTATATATGTGTTTAAATTAAATCATGGTAGGAACCCAATTATTCAAAGATAGTGGAGGCACTAAATTAATTATGACAAGCTGAGGTTTTAATATAAGTGGTGCCTGTACAGAGATAAAACTTTATTTTGGGTAGCAGAGTAAAAGTATAAATGAGCTATAGCAATGGAAATTTTATTATCATGGGCCATTACTTGCTGTTTTAGAAAGAGAGAGAACACTTCAATCTCTTGTTAAGATAGTCTACTGTGACTCGACATAAACTCAACAGTATGGAAAATAAAGGGAGTTAATAGATCTTCATGGATGCATTTAAGTGCTACAGGAGAGATTTACAAGCTGGTTCTGACACATGGTATCCAGAAGTCAGGATGCTCCTTGAAGAACATGAAGCATCAGGAAATGCCTCTTAAAATAATTAAGCAACTGAATTATATGTTATCATGCACTAGATGTTTGAATAAGTCAACGAGGTAGGAGCTAAATGTTATGAAACTGGAGTTTGTTCTCTTGCATTAGAACTTAATATCTTTATCATATTTTTTACTTTTTATTTTTAATATTTTTTTTGGTTTTTCAAGGTACTTGAGAGAGAGAAAGAAGCAACTAGAGAGAGGGAGAGAGAGAGAAAGAGAGAGAGAGAGAGAAAGAATGGGTGCACCAGGGCCTCTAGCCACTGCAAACTCCAGACACATGCACCACCTTGTGCATCTGGTTTACGTGGGTACTAGGGAATCAAACCTGGGTCCACAGGTTACCCAGGAAAGTGCCTTAACCGCTAAGCCATCTCTCCAGTGCTTTATCATATTTTTTGTGTTTCTTCTGTTATGGGACTACCGATGTCAATATATATATTGATTACTTTTTACATTGCTGTGACCAAATGCCCTAGCAGCATAAGGAAATAAGGCTTTACTTCAGCTTACAGTGTGAGGCTACAGTGGTCATGTCAGGCAGGCATGGCAGCCAGAGAAGGAAACAGATGATCACACTGTGTCTACCCAGTAAGCAGAGAGATATGAATGCTGGTGCTCAGTAGCTCTCTGCTTTTAATACAGCCCAGAACACCAGCCCATGGGATGGTGCTGCCCGCACGTAGGGTGGGTCTCCCTTCATAGCCTTACCCAGAGATTTGTTTCCATGATACTTCTAAATCCCATCAATTTGACAACCAAGATTAACGATCACAGTGTTCCATGCATGCAGACGGCTCAGGCATTAGAGCAGTTTGACTTCACAATGCTCAGCTTTCTGATTGTGGGAACAGAACATTTGTAGAAACTACACTTTCCATTTGGATTTTGGTCTTTTCTGGGGCTGACCATATGAAGTGTGTTTCTCTCCACATGAATTTCAAATTTCCCAGGGAGCCCCTTGATCCCAAGGGGAAACATGTGACACTCTACATTGCTGAACCAGATGTTCAATAGATCAAGGATATTAGATGCGTTTTTGGCTTACGATATCTTCAAATGTATGTGTTTATTGGCACATAACCCCCTCATAGGCCAAGGGGCATAGGTAAACACAAGAGACTCCCCTGCAACTCCTGGAACATAGGTACATACCATAGAATTAGTGCTTGAGGACCCCTGCCAGGAAGATAAAACTACTTGGAATGTGATTTTAAATAAAGTCATCCCATTGCAGTTTTAGGTATTTACAATATTGGTGCTAAATTATGGAGCTTTGTTTTCTGAAATCTGAAAAGGAAAGATTGCACTTCAAGGAGGCTGAACTGTTTCATAGCCCATATTTCTCAGTCATGGACGTGTCTGCTCAGACAGTAACAAGGGGAAAGGTGGAAGCAAAAGGCATTAAGATAAGCTCAAGCTGCTACTCTTGTGGCTCTAGAGGGTTTAAGGTCAGAGTTTCAGTTCCCTATGGAGAGCTTTGGTAGGTAACACAACCTCATATTTTTCACTGTCCTCAATACAAAATGCTATCTTCTGCAAGACACTTAGAAACTAGAAGAGAAACACATTGGTATATCCAGGTCAACCTCTTATTAAGCAAAGTGGTAATGGATACCCACTTCTTTTTCCTTTATAATCCCCAAGAAACAACAATTCTCTCCATTCTTCTGAGACCTGCATCTGATGTTGTCCCATGTTGATAAGATTGTCAATTAATTCAACCAAGATATATTGAGAGGCTAGGAATATTGCTTTGTCAATAATGTGCTTTCCCTGAGTTCAGATACCAAGCACCCACATAAAAGCCATGCGGGTTTTGTGGCCCATCCCTGCACTTAGGAGGCGACATAGGGATCCCTAGAGCAAGCTCACCATCTAGCCAAATTGGTGGGTTCAAATGAAATATCCTGCCTCATTCAATAAAATGGAGATTGTTGGAAGAAGACACCAATGTTTACCTCTGACCGTCACATGCACTCGCCCACATGTGCCCACACACATGCACGCATACCACACATACAAGTAAATGCACATCCAAAAAAGATACGTTAGCATAAGGAATATGCCAAGTATGACTGCAGGTTTCTCTGTGGTAGTTTAGTCTAATGTAAAAAGTACAGATCATCTCAGGGCTAATGACAAAGTATTTGATACCCTAAGAGAAGCAGAGAAACATCCAAGCAAGCAAACAGTGCGATGGGACTCAAGCAGCAAGATGGTCTGCTCACACTGGAGGCAGCAAGGACAGCATCTTGTATCCACCTTCTAAGTAAGACTGACGTGGTTTGAGCATGGGGCAAAGGGCACACCATGACATACCTAGACCTTGCTATTCCCAACACTTTACGCTCTCAAATTCAATACTTAGCTCACAATGGAAAACATGTCTGATAACCCAAGTGATTGGTCTCCATACATTATACTGCCCCTTCTTATTATTTTTTTTTAAGAAAAGGTATCACCTTATAGCTAAGGTTATCCTCAATTTCATGGCAATACTCCTACCTCATGCTTCCAAGTACTTCCATCATGCAATGACCATATTGCAACCTAACTCTGAGGTTATAGCTGCAATTGGTAAGGTGCTTGTTTTCCTCCTCATCATCCCCTCCCTCAACACCTACGTTTTGTATTTCATCTAATACTCAAATCTACGTCTGAATTTCTTTCCATAGCTACTTTTCTCTTAATATACCCTTTTATTGTCTTCTTAGTTCATATCTATTTAAAAGGGGCTATAGTTACATCAGCCCAGAAAACACACATTGAGTTTAGAATTATAGTCCAAGAGGTTGGAAAAGGCCCAAGGTTAATTTAGAACTGCAATGATCTGAATATACCACCCCTGTAGATTCAGGAGGTGAAAAATGTAATCTCCAGTGTATCTTCTGAAAAATGAGCCCCAGTGAATTATTAATGACATTAAAATATTTAAAATTTTAAAAGATTATGAAGGACTTCAGTGGGTAAGGTGCTTGCTATGCAAGCATGAGGACCTGAATTCAGACCCCTAGTGCCCACATAAAAATGTCAGTCATGGGCTGGAGAAGTGGCTTAGTAGTTCAGGTGCTTGCCTGCAAAGCCTAAGGACCCAGGCTTAATTTCTCCAGTACCCACATAAGCCAGATGCACAAGGTGGCAAGGTGGCACATGTGTCTATAGTTTGTTTTCAGTGGCTAGAGGCCCTAGCATGCCCATTCTCTTTTGTCTTTCCTTCTCTTCTCTTCTCTCTCTCTCTCTTTCTCTCTACCTCTTTCACTCTGTCTCTACCTCTCAAGTAAATAAATAAAAATAAAATAAAATATATTTAAAGTAAATGCCAGTCATGGCAGTACATGCTTGGAATCCTAGTAATGAGGAGGTCGAAATGAGAAGCCTTGGGGCTCACTGGGCTTGACAGCCTAAGCCAAATTGGTTAGCAAGCTCTGGGTTCAGTGAAAGACCTTGGCTCAAAAAATAATATGAAAAGTCATTGAAGAAGACATCAATGCCTGGCCAACACAGTCACATGCAAATATGTCCACATACACCTGCACAACCATATAAATACACACCAAAACATATTAAAGTAGCTTCACTCTCCTTTTCACTCTTTTGTGAAGAAATAATGTCTGTTCTCTGTCTTTGTACCTCCTACCCTGGGAGGATCCAATGCCAGGGCCTAGACTTTGAACTGAGTTGCTTCCAGAAATGTAAGAAATAAGTTTTATTCTTTATAAACTGTTAAGTCTGTGATATTCTCTTACTGCAATACAACATAAACCAAGACATCTTCTCCCTTCCTTTCCATGTTGGGATGGTGTCCCTCATGCTTGCAACATGGCTGGAACGGCACCAGCCCTCTCATAGAAATTCAGCCACAACCAACCCCTTCCCATTTGTCTTGAAGATGAATACGTTGCCTTATGATTAGGGATGGGGAACTGAGTTTTTGTTGTTTTCAACATTTATAATATGAAGTCCATTCTGCCATAACAGAGTCAGAGTGCAAAAGAGGTTTGTGAGTGTTTACAGATAGAGACCACAGACAGGTCGACTCTACCATTCTCTCCTTGGTCTATCACTTCCAAGCTTTTGATATTTTCCTGCCATTAAACTGGCCTTATCTAAGTCCAAGCTAAATATAATGGCCATCAATCTGTTCTCTGGTCCCTTGACTACATTCAAGGTAGGGACTACTGCCCCCTTCAAATGCTGTTTCCATGTTTTCTTCCTCTAGTTGACCATTCCCTCTCCACCTCCCTTCCTGATTTTCTTCCCCTGCTTGATAGTCCTCTCCATGTTGAGCTACCCAAGGGTGTTTCTTAGACATTCTTCTCCTTGCTTTTGGGGAAGGTACAGAGTGAGTTAATCTGGTGCCATGACTTTGAAGATAGTCTTGAAGCAAATAGCTCTCATTTTTATACCCTCTACATAGCAGTTCAAGGTACTTTAAAAGTTACCCATCAAGCTATGTTGTTTCTACTAAAATTCATGGGAAAGTATAAAACTGTGGTTGGGTTTCCAAGATCTGCTTGTCTCTACCTCTGCAAACGTACTGCCTCCCACCTTCTCATTTCCATTTGTTTCTGTTCTGTTGACCTTTCTTCTCCATTCCCTGGTGTACCATGCTCTTAGAGATACCTTCTGCAAGACACTGTCATGTCACCATATTGCATTGTCTGTGAAGCACTTGTCATTATCTTTGTATCTGCTTGTCCATTAGTTTATGATCTATTTTCTATCCCTTAGTTCCAGAACATATTTCCCTTACCTGTCTAATTTATTATTCCATTTTCAAGACTCAGAACAGACTGGCCATCAAGAAATGTTCATTCAATGACTGGTGCCCCATCTCAGAAACAAGGAAATCGGGATCTGGCATCGAACTGTCCTTCTTCCTTTTTCTTAGAAGTGGCCTTTTACCCTCCCTGTTCTGTTTCTCCTCTCCTATCTATCTCTCACTCATTCTTCTAGAATGTGGCTGAGCAGCTATAATCCAGAGCAAAATCCAGCCCATGACCTGTGCTTTTAGACAGAGACTTACTTAAATAAAAGCATACCTATTTGTTTACATCTTGTCTATGCCTGATGTTACAATATCCTAGTTGACTTATTGTGGTATGGACAGTATGACCTGGCAAGCTGAAAATACTTCCTATTGATTGTATACAAAGGTTTGCTGGCCCCTCTTCTGGAAACATTATTGGAGCCTATCTTCCTATATTGTTCCCTTATCCTTGGAGAGGTTTATGTTTCCTCCAATACTTCTAATGCCTCTAGTGCCAAGCTCTTGCCCTGGCATGTCATTTCCTAGAGGATGTGACACCTTCTCTGCTAAATATGGAATATGTTGAGACCCCATTATTATTTATGGGCTACCCCTAATGCTGCACAGCCTAGAACATACTAGACAATAACTAAATATTGGAAACAGTGTTTGTGACTGTCTTAGTGAACGGATGTTATTTAATAGAGATTTAAGTGACTGAATGGAGAGAGGGAGAAAGAACAGAACTGAAAGGGGTCTTCCAGAGAACCAGTGACAAACCATGTGTATGATAACTGCCTTCCCACTCTGATTAATGCTTTATCACCTTTAATGCCCACAAAGTTTCATCTATTTGCCCAGCAAGTTTTAAACATCATTTTTGACTCACCCTAAGCTGTCTAGAACTGATGCAGTTGAGTGTATGTCAACATAGAGCCCACAAGACCAAGTTGTGGGCTCAGACAAGCTTTATCCCTGCATCTTACACTCCTTCATTGTGTGAATTTGGGAAATATCTCTGTCTCTCTTTCTCGCTTATAAATTTGTAAACTTTTGTTTTGTTTTGTTTTTCAATGTAGGGTTTCACTCTAGCTCAGGTTGACCTGGAATTCACTATGTAGTCTCAGGGTGGCCTTGAACTAATAGTGATCCTCGTACCTCTGCCTCCCAAGTGCTGGGATTAAAGGTGTGTGCCACCACACCCAGCTATAAATTCGTAAACTTTTTAATGCTCTTCACATAGATTCCAGAAGATAATCCTTTCAAAATAAGCTTGATGTCTGACACACAACAAGCAATCAATACATGGTAGCTGTTAGTGTGGCTTATTCCAAGATAACCTTATGATAATTAGGTTTACCAATATTTGAGTAGTGTGCATATATATGGTGTGATTCCATGTTGCATTGTAAGAAGCTACCCTATGAAGTGATTCATCCATTTTGCTCTAGAACCAAACTCCAGCCTGTATTCAAATGCCTGGACAACCACATATTACTTCTGTAAATTTGCATATGTTTTTTCACCTTGCTATAAAAGGGGTTAATAACAGAACCAATCTTTCTGAAAATCAAGTGACATAATATATATATAGGCTACCTAAAACAGTGCTGCATCTATTACATTATTATAAAGAAACTAAAGTTGAAAATTAGTTGAAGTTTGAGGTAGAAAGAACAAGGAAATATCAAACCATTGGCCATATAGGCCTCTAACTCAGATTCAATTTTTCAGTACCACCTAGATGTTTGCCTTGGTATGAATGGAAGTTGATTTCACAAGAGGATACTAAGCACTAAATGGGCATTATATGTATATATTTTTTTCCTTGACTTTACTAAAGTACATGAAAATAATGATGAGCCAAAGCCAAGCTACAGACAGACCCTGACTTATAATGATTCGGTTTACAATTTCTCAACTTCATGATGGCACAAAAGAACTATTCTTTGGGTAGTAACTATACTTTAACTTTTGAATACCGACACCTAAATCTGGGCAATGGCATCTAATCTTAGCTCCCAATCAGTCATGAAATCACAGGGGAACAACTAACACTTTGCAATGTTCTATATTGTCAGTGTTTCTTTTAATGTAGATATTAAATAGATTACATGAGATGACCAATACTTTACTATATAACATATGCTTTATGTTGGATAACTTTGCCTGTATTTAGGGCAATGTAAGTGTTCTAAGTATATTTAAAATGAGGTAGGAGAAGCTAGTATTAAATTTGGCATATTAAATGCATTTTTTCCTTTGAGGCAGGTTCTCACATGCTGGCCTCAAACTCACAGGGATCTTCCTACTTCATGTTCCCAAGTGCTGGAATTACAGCTATGAACTACTATACCTGGATTAAATGTACTTTTGATCTAGGATATTTTCCATTTACAACTGGCTTATAGAGATAAAAGTCCATCAAAAGCCGAGGTGTATCCTAAATGCAAATATTGCTCATCAGTCATGGGCAGCTCTATCTAGAACATTGTTTTCATTAATTCTCCAAATTACCTAATAAAGTACTTCATTCTTTAAAAGAAGAAAAACATTTCATTCTTTATGATGTGTATAGAATCTGTAGTGGTTCAATTAAGTTGCACTTGTTTTATAATATGGTGATCTGATGTGTAACAGACTGTCAGAGGAGGGTTCCTTACAAGGAAAGCTTCAGAATATTGTTAAGTTACTCATTGCCTGACCTATTTAGATTGTGAAGATCCTTCTTGTTGTAGACTGCATAATTAAATTTTAAATGGAACATGATAAAGAAATTATACTGGTTATCTCCAGAGATTTCTATACCCTATTTGGCTCTTTATAAGAGTATAGCAAAGACATAGTTTAAAATTTAATAAAGGCATGCCCTAATTTTTTTTCAGATTTTCCTTATCCACTTCATAATTCAAAGTTATGTTACCTGTTCCACAAGTGTTACCTGAAATAAATGTTCAATTAAAAAAAAAAAAGCTTAAAAGCACACTTATCCCAATTTGAGAATTCCATTATTTGTGTATAAGAGCTTTTGTGTAGCAATTGAACTCCTTTAAGATAAAACTCACCATTTCCTGAATTTGTCACCGTAGAGAATCAGAGTTATTTTCATTCTGTTTGTGGAAGCATTCGTATCTTCAGAGTTTATAGAGCAAAAGGATAGAAAATGGTTTCTGGCTGAGATATAATTTTACAATTAGAATTTCTTACTTGCTGTGTGCAAACTGCACTTCTTTAAAGGATAGAGAGGAAAGTATATGTGCACACAAATGGACACACACACACACACACACACACACACACTTACCTAGCTACCATCAGGACAGAACAGTGCAAAACAAAGAACTCCAGGTTTGAGCAACCTAAGCAACATTACAACCTCATAGGTAAATAATTTTGTTTCATAACTCTGTCATCACTTTATTGTTGTGGCTAAAGGACCACTATCAGAATAATCTGATATGTTATATAATTTTTTCATTGCTTAATAACAATTTCTAATATAAAGGTAGGAGAAGAGACTCTTTTGTCCATGCAGACAAAAAAAAGTAAAATGGGAGCGGCTCCTTGTTTCTTATACCTCTGTAAATGTTTACTTTCACTGATATTTAGCATTAAGCTACCAAGAACATGTAAGTTAACAAAATGTACTCTTACTTGTGTACAGACAGTTTTAGCATTGCAAACCTTTCTAGAGTTAGTTTTAACAATGTTTCTGTTATGTATTTTCTTCTTCCTTTTTGACAATTATGCAGATTTCATTTGGGGCTCAAACCATTCAAGCATATTCTGTTGTTTTCACTTTTTAGATAAGCAACATTAACCTCACAAAAGCTATATAAGGCCAAGCTAGGGCAGTAACACAAGCCAACAGAGAAAATAACATTCGCCATTAAGACTGGCCAATCATCCTTAGCCCTGTACTTGCCATGCTTAGAGGGAACAATGTAGCTTTAGGGAATAATGCTGAGGTGTATTGAAGATTCCAAAGAGAAACTTGGACTGGGAATATGATTATCCAGTGAATAAATGGAACTTCTGGTTTCCTACCAAACCAGCATTTGAGACCCTCCCTTACTGAGCCCCAGACCTGTAAAGCTCAAGCCAACATCTATAAAATGGTGACACCCAGCAGTCCTTAATTCATTATAAGGCATTAAAACCCCTTTAAAGAGAAAAGAAAGCTGTTTCCAAATTAAACTTACAATGTAATAGGATTTTATGCAGAGTACACAATTTAAAACAAAAATACTTAATGACTAATGAAGATGCTGATGGACTTTATAATAAAATATTAAAATAAATCTACTGATTTAGCGACATCATCATTTCTGGTTATATCATTGAGCACCAACATGAGTAGGAAACAGATATGGTCTATCTACAGAGGATGCAAAGTAAAACCAATCCTGCCTTTAAGAACCAAGTTGCAACTTAAAAATGTTGAACTCATATTATAAAGTTTACGGTTGCTGAGGGTGAAGGCGAACAGAGAGATGTCATCAAAGGTTACAGAGTTTAGGTTATATACATGTCAACCTAAAACTTTTGCATTGCAAGGCACATCCCTGAGAAAAGAAACAGTAGTAATGAAGCAAAAAACCAGGAATGTGGAATGTTCCGAAATGTAGATTCAGCCACCTAATTCTGTCCAGGTTCTTTTTTTGAAAGAATAATGAACTATGATAGTAGAGAAATAGGCCAAAGCCAGTTTGCAGAGCACTAAAATGACTGAAGAATTTTGCTTTGGGATTGCCTTTTTTTCTTTTTTCAGTAGGCCATGAGCAGTATATGAGCAGGATAAAGATGAGATTCAATGAGTGTATCAGCAAGGTTAGTATGATGATGTCATACACAATGTATTGTATTATAGTGGGAAGAGCCATCAGTCAGCTTGGAAGCCCCTAGAGGACTGGAACTCAGTTCATCCAACTGATCTTACTATCCCCAACAACGAGCCCAGCGGCTACAGCACAGAGCAGGGGCTCAAGCCTCCATCAATTTTTTAAAATATGTTTTTTTTTATTTATTTGAGAGCGGGGGAGGGAGAAAATTGGCATGCCAGGGCCTCCAGCCACTGCAAACGAACTCCAGAGTCATGTGCCCCCTTGTGCATCTGGCTTATGTGGAGAGACGAACCAGGATCCTTTGGCTTTGCAGGCAAGCGCCTTAACAGCTAAGCCATCTCTCCAGCCCAAGCCTCCATCAATTTTATGAGTAAAGGAGAGAGAAGGCTTTTTTCTTGAGCTTAGATGAGAATAAATGCTCACGCTAGTCATTGTTGTATAAATAAAGAAATGGTTAATTACTAATATACTGTAATAAGAAAAAATAACTTTAACTGCTTCAACTCAGGTGGTAAAGGAGAGAACATTTCATGGGATTCCTAAGTTTCTGCTTTGAGAATGTTATAGTATTCAAATCTAATTGAGGGAAGTATAAAGGAAGAGCTTATTGAAAATACAGAGTTTGAAAGAGGGTTATTTGGTATTGTTTGATATGAAGGACCAAAGGGTCTTCAGGATGGCAAGGGGCATCCTGAGCATTTAATATTAAAGTACACTTGGCAATCATTGTGTACAAGAAGATTTAGTGGAAGCTATTTTGAATCACAGACAGATTCCTCAGTTGTCTTGTTATGGTGACATTCCTTGAAATTTGAGAAAATGTAAATTAGAGATTCCTTGAAAACCAATAATGCTGGTACAGAGATAAATTTAACACACAAGTGGTTCCCTAATTGATGCTGGCAATTTCTCAGGAGGACAAGTCTCTGGAGTGTCTTCCTTATAGGCAGTGCTTTTCTGTTGATTGCCCACCTTAACAACCATCATTCTCCTGACATTCACTATAAAAATTTAGTATGTGACACCACTAGAAGATTCTTGGCAACAAAATTGTTTACAGTGCTTATTCTGACTTGGCCTTTTACATCTTGGCCTAGAACATCTTGGCTTACTCCATCATGTCTGGGGTTTCATCTTTTGCTGGGTTCTTGCCTAAAGCTCTGATATTTCACTTGAGAAACTCCTGTCTAAGTTCAACTTCCATGATGCAAGAGTTCCTCCTTAACTCTGGGGTGAATGAAAGCCCATGATTAACACAATATTTTAGTTACATATTTTGTTATCTAGCCCCAGTCTTGCCTAAATTTTATAAATTAAAATTTCCTTCAAGAGCATAGAGGTTAGTTTGGTGGAGCTTTGGGACAATTTTAGATAGACTAGGTAAGGGAAGATCAGTTATGAAGTGGCTGATAGCTAACACTTAGGTAAATTTAAAATTTTATTTGTTGCTGCATGACCCTTCAATATCAGACAGGGGCGCATGTTGATGAGGTTAAGAAACAATGCTCCTGTTTCTGGCAATAATAAAGACAATCATACTTTATAATTGGGAAATAAAATCCCACATAGGGAGGCCGGGAGTGGTGGTACACACCTTTAATCCCAGCACTCGGGAGGCAGAGGTAGGAGGATTGCTGTGAGTTCAAGGCCACCCTGAGACTATGTAGTAAATTTCAGGTTAGCATGGCCTAGAGTAAGACTCTACGTCAAAAAAACCAAAATAAATAAATAAATAAATACATAAATAAATAAATTCCCACAGGGGCACTGAGAACCAGGAAGCAAGATGGAGATCAATCCAGTGACTCTACAAAAACCTATACTCTTCATTCTTTTCTCTTTTGTTGGAATTTTTTTACCCCTTCTTGCCTTCTAAATAATGGGAAGATAGAAAAAAGCAGTAAGGCCATCAGAGGGAAAGGGGTAGGAAATTATTTCTGTCTGTGAAGAAATAAGCATTTTAACATTAAGGCATTCAAAGAAGACAACATAAATTGTACAGATATTCTCATGTTAGTATTTTTCCTGCAGTATACAACCAGCCTATTATCTGTTACATGGAGAATTGTAGTACCTTAGAGCTACATCAAACTTGTTTTGTGTCTTCTCTCTGTTCTGTAGATGAATAGACTGAAAATAAGAGAAAGTAAAGTGAATCCCCCTAGCAATACCACTTGGGCTTGCTTGACAACCTGATATTTGTTTAATGTGGATGGAGTTCAGTTAACAATTTACAGCCTATTCTTTGGGCAGTAGGGCTAAGATCCTTCATTTTTTAGTAACTTCTATCCAACTCTTCTACTTTCATCTTGGGGGGAAAAAAAACAACTTTATTTTCCACCATGGCCTTGTCCTACTTGAATGAAAGCAGGGTGCTGAAGGGAGTGTTGATGCTGGCTATTGTAGTTACCTTTGCATTGCTGTGACAAAACACCCAACCCAAAGTAGCTGGTGAGAGGAAAGGGTTTATTTTGGCTTACAGTCTGGAGAGGAGACTTCATGCTGACAGTGAAAAAGCAGAGCTTGAGCAGAGGCTAGACATCACTTCTTGCCACAGCTCATGGCCAAATAGCAGGAAGAGATTGAGCCAAACTCTGGCAAGAGGGAGATGGATATAACACCCCAAAGCCTGCCCACAAAACACACCTCTTCCAGTAAGGTTGCACCTCCCAAAATGCCACCATCTGGGGACCAAGCAATCAGAACACATGAATTTGTGGCAGACATCTGATACAAACTACCACACTGGTTATCTATATCATACTGTAGAAGTATTTTTTTGAATTTAGATGTGTGTGTAATTCATCTGAGGATCTTATTTAACTGCTTATTCTGATTTAGTTGGCCTGGGGTGATGCCTGGAATTGTATATTTTTAAGTTCCCTTAGTGTTTAGCTAATGTTGGTCATCAGACCATCCTAGGAGCAACAAGGGAGAGGAAAAACACAGGTCTCCCTTTGTTTAGAAGCAAAGTCATTTTCCATGTCCCACATCCATCTTTTATGAATATAATGCCTTTATTTATGATTCTACCTTATCTCTGCTTGGCTTGTTCCTATTTGTTTTTGATAAGATGCAACATATTATTTTGGAAACTGTCACTGCAGGAGCCATTTCCTTATAATCTAAGTTATTATAAAAATCACTGTAGAAACTTGTGGATCACAAAGAACTCCCTACAGGCAATATGATGCCGTTGAGTCCATATGAGTTTAAGATACAATATCAATCAAGATTTTACTTTCAATTTTGAGTTTAGAGTGAATAGCTATAATTGAAGGAAAGATTAGAAGATTTTACATTAGAAAGTTTTTATTTTAGGGCTGGGATATAACTCAGTGGTAATTAACTAACAATCCCTGGCACCAAGAAGAAAGTGAGAGAGAGAGGAAGGTTTTATTTTATAAATTTTAAGCATTCATGTCAAGTAATTGAGTTCTCAGACATCCTCATTTTGTGTCTGAGACTGTGATAGTAACTGTAGAAAACATGATAGTAGTATGTATGTATGTATGTATGTATACATATATATGTGGATTATGTGTTTCTGTATATTCATATATAGAGAGAAAGTGAGATTGTAAATTGACTACAGTTTTAAAGATGATTGCTTGAAACAGATATTTATTGATGAGTAGGTATTAGTTAAAATTCTTTGTTTTATTGATTCTATATGAAACTGAAAAATATCATAGAAACAATACTACTCCACTTTTACCTCTATTCCCATTCATTCTGTCCTTTCTGCTAAAATAAACCAGGGTGTCTTAGAAATAACAATCTAATTCAAAATGACTCAAGAGAGTCAGACAAAATAACTAATTCTGAATATTCAGAACTCAATAAGAAAAATAATCACTTTAGTGAAGAAAACCCAGCTGTTCTTTGTTTTCTAATAGGCATGTAATATTGATGAAAAATAGCATTCAGGTAGAGTTTATCAAATTGAATTGGTTTGATTTGGAATATCATATTATTTTATAGAATAGTAAATGTTATTTAATTTAACAAAAGCTGAAAAGCAGAGCCAATCTAAAGACCCAAATACAAAAGGACTATCTTTACATTGAAAGAATTAAAAATACAAGTACATTACATTTAAGACATGGCATGAAAATTCTTTCAGATAGTATGCTTATGTTTTCTATGTCCTTCAAATTTAATTTGAATAAATGCTTTATATATTTTTGTGGTACTTAGAGTTATGTGACAATACCGTTGCAACCATACCAGGCAACTTAGGTTTAAATGAGTCTGGATTTACATTATTTTAGCATGCTACTATCTGAATTACTTGAGAAAAATCTAGGCACTGCATGACAGTTCTGAGGTACTTTTCTATGTGTCCCCTATGAGCTTGTAGTTCTGTTGCATTTCCCCAGAAAAGACCCCAAGATAGGAGTTGAGTCCAAGAACACAGGTGAATGGGCCATGTGGACAGGAAGGGAGGAAAGACAAAAAAATCTTGTGTGTGACTGACTTACTGTCTGGGCAATTGGCCCTCTGATCCACTGAGGACCCTGTGAAATACTGCTCCACAGAGAAAAAAGAAAGCTTCAGTATATATCCTTCATGCCCTACCTCTAATTGTTTTAAGCCACTCCAGAGGCATTTGCTACCCTTCTCCTTGCCCAAGCTAAAAGCACTCATAGGGCAGAGAAAGTCCTCTCTGAAGAATGGAAAGCCATTGCGATCTCCCACCTGTGGGCTTCTCCAGAAGGATCTTCAGCAAGGCCGAGGGACAGTTGAGGACAGAAAAGTGGGACGCTGACAACGTCCACCCTACTGGTGTGCTTTCTCTTAGATGCCCAGGGCTTCCTATAGTACCTGATACCTAGCAGTTGCTAAGGAGTATCCATTCAAAGGGAGGAGGAGAAATGAATGCAGGAAGGGATGGAAGGAGAGAGGAAAATGAATGATTCACATGGAATTAGAAAAGCCAGCCTTGGGCTGGAGGGATTGCTTAGTGGTTAAGGGACTTGCCTGCAAAGCCAAAGGACCCAGGTTCGATTCTCCAGGACCCACGTTAGCTAGATGCACAAGGGGGTGCATGCATCTGGAGTTTGTTTGCAGTGGCTGGAGGCCCTGGAGTGCCCATTTTCCCTCTCTCTCTCTCTCTCTCTCTCTCTCTCTCTCTCTCTCTTTCTCTCCCCCTCTTTCTCTGTCAAATAAATAAATAAATAATAAAATAGAAAAGCCATCCTTGACAATACATCACCCAACAACAGAAATCAATCAAGTATAGGAGGTAGTCTTCCCCTTCTAATTTAGGTCACCAATCTAATAGCTAAAGTTTACGCTTGCTCTATTGTGAGCATGAAGAGTTAGGAAGAGGAAAAGGAGGGTAGGCACGAGAAAGCAGATAGCATCATGTTTCAACAACCTCAACTGTGAAGGATGTGGCTGGGGGAGTTAGAGTTTTAACACCCATAGTTATATTATACTCCTCTCATTTCTTAAAAATTAATAGTGTATGTATCTTTGATTACTCAGGAGAGACAAGTTTGCAGCGTTCCAGGCAGTTCACAATTGTCACTGACTCACTGACGAGTTTGCCTGCTTCTTGGTGATGGTAGAAAGGACTGGGCCTGGGCCTGGGGAGGGCAGGCTTGAGGTAGGGACAAGCAATGTCCAGCTGCTACATAAAATGGAAAATTTGCATGTTCTCCTGGATTCTGCTAATGTTAAATACCTAGCAAAATGCAAATGAGTCTTATATTCTGCTAACAGATTTGAATATAGAGTAAAAAAAATAGTAAATCACCATAGGTGTTTTACATGTGTGGCAAAAACACAAAAGCATCTAGAGATAGAATTTGATTGCTTGCCTTTCTTATTCTGATAGTTCTAATTCTGTATGTAGATAATTATAACTTGAGAGTATATGTTTGGCCAAGTCTACTTCCCAGTGTGTTTATATGTGAAATATATGTACATGTATTAATGGGGAATGGGTAAGATGAAGAAAGTGGATCATTCCCCAAATGTGTTTTTTTTTTTTTTTCTGGCTTTGACTCTGTTGTTACAATCATGATTGCCACATGATCTTGAGAATTACTCTGTACTGTAATGTGAAACCTCAGGAGGGCATTTCTCTATGGAACACGCATCTTAATGATGGTTACCATGTTAACATCATACCTGAGAGTTGGGACACTCTTCTGCCCCTTATTGTTTCTTGAGTTATACTGTTATACAGAAATAGCACCAAAGGAAAAAGGGTCTCACAAAAAAGGTGGCATTGAGCATGCAGGGTTTGAAAGAAAGAGCAAAGAGTTAGTAAGTTAGAAATGCTTCTTGCCAGAAACAGAAAGACCTTGGCAGTGGTTGCTACCTTTAACCATACCTCTACATTTTCTGTCCATTGGAGAAGTAGAGAAATGAGCTACAGAGACACCAGGGCTGACAGAGTGCTGAAATGTTTCCCTGCCCACAGGGGCCTGATGCCACCTTCTTCCCTGGACTGCTCGTGACCCTAGAACTAGGTGGTAGGCCAAATACACAGGGTGTGAGAATACAATACAGAAACACTACCTTTCTTCTAGTAGGATCCTATCTCCTCTTAACAATTTCCTCATTCTGATTTATTGATTTAATTTTTGGTTGGCAATGGTAGTAGCTATGAAGTAAATTTACTCCAGGAAAACAGCATATTTTAGGAATTCATTAATGCTAACACACTGTATTTGGATCCTATATCTACTTTCCATCTGCCCAAATCAGCCACAGCTAGCAAGCCAGTGACACCAGGCTCACAGAAACTGCTTGTCTCCCCCATTGACTCACTCAGGGTGGTAGGAATAGAGGATGTGAATATTGTTTCAACCTAAAAGTTAGCCTTAGAAATCAGAAGTGAATGACTTTCACCAACACCATGTTTCTCATCCTGCTTGAATTTGGCAATGTGCATTTTTAAATTTTTGATTTAAACTTCAGGGAGGAAATTGTCTTGAATCTATTTTTTTTAACCAGTCTTGAGTCATGCAGAAAGGTTGGCTTAGATTCTATATTGGTTATTTTTCTCGGTGCAGCAAATTTTCCCAAAAGTAGCAGCTTACAGCAACAAATATTTGTTAGCTCAGTTTCTTCCAGTAAGAAAACTGGCCATGGCTTAGCTCGACCACTCACAAGCTTCAGTCAAAGTATTGCTTGGGCTTCCATGTCATAGGAAAACTTCACTATGAAAAGACAAGCTTTCAAGCCAACTTGCATGGCTTGGGGGAGGATTTAGTTCCTTCTGGGTATTAAATTGAGGACTTGAGCTTCTTCCATTCCATTGGTTGGGCATTCCTCACTTCCCTTGCCCTACAGGAAAGCTCACTTCCCATGTAGCAAACATTGAGAGCAATGGAAGTCATACCCTTTTATAACCTAATATCTTACCTTCCCATCACTATTAATATCTTCATTATAAAAGTTGTAAGGACTATCCTATATTCAAAGGACATGAATACCACGTGGCAGGATTCATTGAGGATTATTTGTAGGCTACTTACATGAATGTAATTTCAAAATGGGATATGAGTCATTTTTGCTATAGTAAATGATGTGTTCTAGAACAAATTCTAGTTTAGGTGACGTGTAATAATACTTTGACAGTAAAGAAAAAACCATGGGGCCAAGAAAGTATGATAATTAGGCTGTTTTTGTTTGTTTGTTGACCATTTGAAATCATGCCAGTATGGTAAAGAAAGTAGTGTTCAGTCCAAGAGCAGACCTGGGGTTGGCTCCACGTGGATCACTACACTAGCCAGGGACTGTCTGAGAGGGCCAGAACTTCCTGGAGGGTCTGAAGAAGTTACCTGAGCTCTGAGAAGACAAAGGCTTATGGATCCGGGATGTGGATAGAGCAGGAGAAAAACAAACTGAAAATAGAGAACACGTGTGGTCTTGGAAATGATTTCTGAAAGGACTCAATAGACACAGGCAAAACTATTCTCAAAGATCTGATGAAATTACTTACCTCATATGGTTTCTTAATGGGTTGACTCATACCTACCTGTCTCAAGGAGGGATAGGCATAGCATACCTTAAAACTTAGGTCTTGATCCTTACAAGCAGAGTCAAACTGGGTCCATGTTTACCATGAAACAAGATAGTATGAGCTGAGTCTATATTGCACTAGAAATTATATTAGTAAGCATTCTGCTATTATAAAAAATATCTGCCATAGTCAGCATATAAGGAGAAAAAGTTTGTTTAAGATCACAATTTTATAGGTTTTAGGCCATAGTTTGTAGATCCCATTCCCTTGGGACAGATTACTGGGAGAACCCTTGGCTAAACTCTTCATATCATGACTGGGACAAGAAATGAGAGATTGGAGGAGATTGACATTTCTTAAGCTCCCATCAAAGGTATGCCTCTAATGGCCTAAAACCTCCCAGGAGGCTCCACTACTTAAAAGTTCCCATTACGTGTAAAGCTGAGGACTGTGCATTTAGCACATAGGCCTTTGGGAGACATGTCAAATACAAACTATAACAGAAGAGCCCTTCCTTATGCTGGGCCTAGATCTAGGTGAGAGACTTTGAGCATGGGAAAACTTGTCTCAAGCAATGACAATAATTGCCTCATTATTTAATTAAAAATAATAAATTAACGTGAGGAAAAGAAGAATTGTATAGGTGGACTCAAATCAGCTATGGGCTGAGGGCATTGGGGAATCTTCCAGAAATTCAACGTTAGAATGTACTGAAGCATGGGGAGAGAACCTGGGGGAAGGGAATGCTGCTAAGAAGCCCACCCCAGGGCAGAATGAACCAGCCTGGAGAGTGGATGGAGGGAGGACAAACAGCCTCCTACCTGGCCACTTACCCAGGAGTTTTGTGTGCAGTAGCAATTATCCAAAAAAAGGATGAGGAAGAGAAGAGAGGGAACATAGAATATGTGGACAAGAAAAAGCTGATCATCTGAGGAAGGCCTCATGGAGAAGCCTTGGGCCATAAAGGAAGGTTAGGCCTTGGCTTTGACATTGTAGGATGAACAAGCCTTAGCTTGGGCCCAAAAAATGACCAGAACTTGGGAATTCAAGAGGGAAAAGAGGGCTTGCACAAAGTTGCATGAAGCAACTGCTCTCTGCCAAACCCTGGCATATGTCACCTGCCACTCCACAGCTTTTTGTCAGAGAAATGACAGGCTGCACTTGCCTGCAGTCAGCCCTTCAGGTGGCGAGACCACTACTTGGATAGTGCAGTGCGGCTGTATGGATTCCAGTGTGCACCACGCCGTGCCTCCAGATCCACCGGGCAAGCTGGGAACGACCTGGCCCTGACTGAGGTTGCTTTGCCAGAGCAAACTTGGCCCTGGCAAAATCCACACGCAGCTAAACGAGACAGTGTGAGGTGACCTGGGAATGTCACTGCAGATCCTTGGGGGTGGCCCCGGCTCCAGGAGCCCATCCTTGTGTATCTGAACGGTGACCGTGTCTGTAGCACTCCCTGGCACTGGGGCCCACAGAGCCGTTGGTTCCACACACCCATCATCCAGGAGGAAGTCCTGTCAGCAGCTGTTCCAGGAGAGAAGCTGAGGCGAAGTGGCACTTAACGATGTTGACAAATTTCTGACGGGACTATTACAGTGTGTTAATGTGTGTTCTCAAACAATATGTTTCCATCTTCCACTTTTTCCCCCTGCTGGTTTGATTGAGAAAACCATAGCGACCAAAAGTGCGAGATTTATGCAGATAGTAGAGCAGGGCATAGGGAAGATGGTAGGGGAGTCCCCTTGGGGAGGAATTTACCTTTTAAAATTAGACAAGAACAGGTGCTCTGGAATTGGCATGTAACGGCAAGAGGGTGGGGATGGCATTCCTGAAGGGAAAGGTTACACAGATTAACAACACTCTGCTGAGAATGATGACATCCTGGCTCTGTCGTTAAAACAGGTGGCTGTCATTATGGCCGCTTGCTCATAATGGGAAGATAATACAGGCTCAGTGAGATTTATATGGGTCCTAGAAAGACACATAGAAGAGGAAACAAGGCATAAAGAAGGCCAATTTGGGGGATTTCTCTACCCTCAGGATTGTACATGATACTCATTAATGACATAAAATTCATGTCACTATATCCAGAGGGTTAAATTACCTAAAATTACCTACAGTGCTTTATTATTATTATTATTTTACTTAATTCAGGTTTATTCAGGTATCCTCTGGGAAAGATCCTCCCCACCCCTTTTGGGTGTTTGTCTTTCGTGTGAGGAAGAAGTAAATATAAATTTTACTATATATGAAAATTTTATTCCTGTTTTTTTCCACCACAAATGGTTTTAGCTGCTCTATAGACTATTGAATCAAGAGGTAGGTGCAGATAATGATGACACCAGAGAGACTTCTCATGCTCTGGGTGAGGGTACTGATGAGTCTATATAGTTCGTTCATTCGTTCTTTCTTTCTTTCTTTCTTCTTTCTTTCTTTCTTTCTTTCTTTCTTTCTTTTGACATGCTGAGGATTGAACCCAGAGTCTCATACATGCTAGGCAAGTACTCCAGCACTGACTGAGCCATACCCCCCTATAGACTTGATCTCTCTTAAAGAGGTCATGCTTTAGAGTTTTTATTAACATAAAAAGCATGTTAATGGTTAATTGCAAGAAGTACTCTATATATCTTACAACTATTAATTCAATGCTCAAAATAACATTTAGGATGTGAGATCATTTATGATGTCCATTTTGAGAGAGGTACATGGATGCTACTTAACCACTGTGTGAGTCCAAGGTCATACAGCTCAAAATGGACTTGCACAGTTGGGAGTCCAACCCAATCACTCCTATTCCAGCAACAGTGCTTTTAATTGCTATAGTTCTTCAGCCACACTATGCACATTTTGTCTATTTTAAGTTTTATGGGGGCATTTAAATTATTCATTCGCCCCGTCTTTGCATCTCTCTTCTGGAGAGAACACATTTTAAAGCCTCAGCCGTGTAAGCAGTTGCTACATTAGAGGTCGATACGCTATAAGAATTGCACTTGTGCGGGAGCCGACAGTGGTATTTTCCATTTCATGAAGCCTCTTTGAAATGTGCAGGTCTTGTCACGGGCAGGCCTTGAGAGCTCTGCTCTGCTCGCCGTGTCTACCATCAGAGGGGGCAGAGTAACCTTCTAAATCCATTAGACATGCACACACTCACTCTCAAACACAAGAGACCAACAAAGACTTCTGTATATGCTTACACACTTGCTCCAGACAGTCCCATACCTGTTACACAGAATCCTACCTTTTGATGCAAACAAGATATTTCTTTGCTGATCCTGAGCATTTTTTTTTTCCTGGAGATTTACAGCTGATTGGGCACAGATGGGAGACAGGGTAATTTTCCCTTTCCCTCCCCCTCCTGTTTACTATTTGACACAGACATGAATAGCACTTTTGCCTTACAAGGCATAGCCAAATTGCCAAGTAATTATCTTGATTTATGATGGCAGGAATAGACGGTAGCATGAAACATCATTTTTAACTGAAGATGGTCCAAGTGTCACTCCCACACTTGTAAATTACCTCATATTGTGTTGTGTATCCAATAAATGTTTGACTAGGGGACTAGTACCCAATTACCTTGGCAACCAAGTGCCTATAACAGTGTCTGCCTTTCAGTGTTTATTATAGAGTAAGGAAACGAATAAACAAGTGACAGCCTACTGTGTGCTCCAAGACACAGAAATGGCTTCACCTTTCTGTTTTCAAGGGCATAGGTGATATTATATTACAAGCACATAAGAAATACATAGCACTTTAGAGAGGAGAAAATGTATCCCTATTTTGAAAGGAAAAGGAAGCCTTCTTGAAGAGGAGGATGTTGGGGGAAGCTGGTCGTAGCGAGGTGGGGTTCACAGCAGCTGGAGGCCAGGATGTGCAGACAATGGGGACACCAGCACAAGAACGTGGAAATGTACAGTACACATAAGGGGACGAGGAAGGTGGATTCAGACCAGCATGGCGGGTAGGGGTGTTGCCTGTCAAGCTGGAGAATCTGTACATGGTTTACCAGATTGAGATGAATAGTTGCCTTCAGCAAGGTTAGGCTCATGATGGTACATAGGGGAGATGTGAGTCTGGATACATAGCAACTAGTTAGAAGGTGAATTGTGTTATCCACAAAGCCACCTTCAAACAAAGATGGTGGCAGTGAGAACAGAAAAAGATGCCTCTGAAGCATAACTTATAGGAATCAGAAAGAAGAAAAAAATAAAACAAACAGAAAACAAGTATTCCAATTGAAAACAACATATCTACACCAGGGTGATTAATCATCAAGAAAAAGGACAGGCCAGAGGAAGAGCAGGCATGAATAGGAAGCCATGGAACTGAGTTTTGCTAGGACAGGAAATAGGAAACTGGAAATTGCCCTCTACAAACTGGAGTTAGAGATTTCCAAGTTGTTTCCATAAAAGTAACAACTGAAGAAGTGAGAATGAATCACAGCCCTGAGGAAAAATAAGTGAGGTGAGGTATGTGAGAATAGCTTGTACACAAGTCAGAAAGAATATTTGTCACCAATTTTTCGTGAGCACGTGACATCCAAGAATAGAAACGCTTATTTCCTCCTTGGTGACCAGAATCTCCCTCCACCCTCTCCAGACAGTCCACAGGGCTCAGGATGGTACTCAGCTCGAGCCTTTAGGTCTATCCACACATATTACAGTCAGGATGACCTCTTCCTGTCCCCAGTGGCAGTTGTTGGTTTGTCAGAAATTTCCCCCCTTCTACCTTTGAACTCCTTAGCCTATTCCCAACACAGGCAAAGAGAATAATGTGTTTAATATAAAACTCATATCATGTCACTCTTCCCTTTGGACTTACTAAGACATAGCCCCCCCCCCCCGCCGCCACCCCCTGACTCTTCTAAGCATGCCTGATCCGTCTACAGTCGAAAAAAAATAGCACTCCACCTTCATTGTCCACTGTCCTCTGGTCACTCTGCTCCGCCACCCCCACATCAGGCACTCTGTGCTCCTTCACTGCCTCCCCACTGCTTCGGGGCCTTTCATAATTGCATGATTTCCTCCTCACACATATGTCTCTGTCCTCACCTGTTTTCTGGCCTTGGTTCAGATGTCACCTCCCCAGTGCAGCTTCCAATGAAGTCCTTCTTAAAGTCACCACTTCTAACACAACCCTGCTCCCAGCTGTCCCTTTCCACTCCCCTGCAGCATGGGAATGAGCATGATTCTGGGGCCACACTTCCTAGGGGAAACCTAGGAACCTACTTCAACCTCTTTGGAGCCTCACTTTTCTCATTCATAAAATGGGGATATTATCATGGGATTGTAGCAGACAGGATTAAGTCCACATATATAAAGTGTTTGAAATTCTGTCTAAGGCACAGCTCTCTGTTACATGCATTAATTATTTCCCCACAGCACTTACCATCACTGGGCATACTATGTACTGGTTTGCTTACATATGGGTCTGTTTCTTTCCAGGGGAATCTTAACTCACAAAGGCAGGGAGTTTTATTATTTTGTTTACCACTATATCCTCAGTCCAAAAGTACATGCATGTGCTTAAATAATTTGTTGAATTATGAGGCTGGAGAGATGGCTTAGCAGTTAAGGCACTTGCCTGCAAGACCTATGTACCTAGGTTCAATCCCCCAGTATCCACGTAAGCCAGATGCACATGGTGGCTCATGTGTCAGGAGTTTGTTTGCAATGGCTGGAGGCTCTGGCATACTCATTCTCACTCTCTCTATCTCCCTCTCTCTCTCATAAATAAAATATTTTTAAACATTAAAAAATGTTGAATAAAATAGATTGATAAGCCAGGCATGGTGGCACACGCCTTCAATTCCAGCACTCGGGAAACAGAGGTAGGAGGATCACTGTGAGTTCTAGGCTACCCTGAGACTACCTAGTGAATTCCAGGTCAGCCTGAACTAGAGTGAGACCCTACCCTGAAAAACAAAACAAAAATAATAATAATAATATTGATGACATTTGCCTCAAGTTTGTGTCTGATTCCCCCTACCTTGGTATTAATTAGGAAGGGTAGAATTCTCAAGCTGACAAAATCATCTGGTTCTGAGATGTGCTGGTGCTATAATTACTGGGTATTGCTTCTTTTAATTAGCAGTTCTTCCAGCACCAAAGATCTTATGTCTGTAGAAGGCAGCAACATCGTTTCTAGTCATTCTGTCTCTTCAGTCACTTTCCACTGGTCTGGGTTATCTCCCTGGGCTTTCCTCTGCCATCAGTCTGTCTCTAGTCAGGGCAGCTATGCAAGTAGAAACCTCAGAAACAGTAGAATCCTTCACTCCAGCACACCCGTAGACAGTCAGCCCCATGTGACTTGCTCCCTCCCTCCCACTCTTGCTCTCACTCACTCTTCTCTGGAAATCATGGTCTCTGTAGGGTTCCTGCAACAGTGTCAGCCACCAGGCCAGCAGGGGAGGCTGAAGTTTTAGTTTCTGATATTTCGAGGATCATATCTCATTTCAGTCTGGCTAACACAAAGATAAAAAGGTTATAATCACACCAAACTTTAAATCCTTAGACTTGTGCAGAATGGCTATGGTCAAGAGGACCCATTATGATACAATTCTTTCTCAGTAGGCCTCTACAGTAAACCACTTGCAACTTCTCAAAACATGTTTTTCTGAATGCTAGAAAAGGTCCTTTGGGGTAAATCATTTCTGTTATTTTGATTATCTAGTCTACTAACTCCATGTCTCCGATCCAACTGTTCACCAGGGGCTCATAGAAGCAATGGACCTGACGATCCATTCATCCATGTTTGAGGGCTGCCTCAAGCCACAAGTCAAGTCACTGAGTGGCTTGACAGTCATCTTTGATAATAACCATTGAGCCTTCATACCTTTGCTCGCTCCCTTGGCTGGTTAGATGGGCTGTGTGCAGGGCAAAATTAATCTCCAGGTGTATGACCCTGTTTGTTAGTCCCCCTCCAATCCTACTGATCCCTTTCCTCTTCCCTGCTAGAACCAGTCCCACTTTGGCTGGGTGTGTGTGTGTGTGTGTGTGTGTGTGCGCGCGCGCGTGCGCGCCCCAGTGAGTTTAATTAGGGTTGTTTACCCAAGCATGAATGAGGAGATGTTTCCTGGAGCATAGGCATCTTAACAGTAGCAGCACCCCAAAAAGAATGTCTCTCCCCACCCAGCAACCATGACTGCCAGTGCTCCTTCAAAAGGAGTGGGCTTCATGAATTCCCCCACTCCCAAAGCCGGTAACTGTCTATAAATCCTCAGGAAAGTGTGTGCTACTTTTTAAAAATTGTAGCTATTATTGGGTCTCACCATGACAATTCTGTGCTTATAAATAGCACATTTTGGTCCTATCTATTGTCCTGCTGATTACCTTAAATCATGGAGTCATTCAACACTCATTGTGGTCCTTCTCAGTATAATGTAACCCCTGTGTAGTGGCCTCTGCCCTGAGCATTGGCTCGCTCTGGCTTCCTACAGCCTAGAGAAAGGACTGTAAGTCCTCGTGTAATCCTGATACTGTCCTGATCTGTTTACCAAAATGACCACCAAACACATGCACCAACACATGCGTGCACACACACACACACACACACACACACACACACGATAGACAGGGAGAGAGAGAGAGAGGTGAAGATAGTATACACTCAAAGGGAATCAGAGCAGGTGATGGGGGATATCCCTGGAGAACAGAAATGAAATTTAGGGTGAAGAATATGTAATGTGTTAAGCCATATTTGCCACATATGCATGTTCTCCCTTTCTCTAAAGCCACTTCCTCCCTGCGTTCTCCTACCTACCCCCTTCCTAAATTCATTCTCTCCTGTAACGTTTGTCCCCATCCTAAAGCCCTTGGTTAGGAACAACCTATCTGTCCCCAGCCCTGGCTTGAGTCGTGCTGCTGGCACAGTCTCCTGGTAGGCTGTGCCTGTAAGGGGCTTCCATCAACTCTGGCTTCATAGCTGTGAACAAGCCACAAAGAAAACAAGTGGCCCCATGGCCAATGGAGGACACCTTTTTGGCCAGGAGTCCTCACTGAGTAGTGCCTTGCAGAGAACCCTTACCTAATCAACAGTGGAAATTCTCACTTCTTAGGATTATGGGGCTTCGTTGTGCTAAAAGAATATGTGCTCCCTTTCTGACACTAGGCTTCTGAAGTATCGTGTATGCTTACCCTGGCTATACAGCGACCCGTGTGTCATCAGGCCTCTCTTCCTTCCTTTCTCAGTTTAACCACTGACAATGAGAGGAGTGTCACGGAAGGGCACTGGACATTGGTTTGAAGGCTCTGTGAGGGCCATTGCCTTCATCACGTATCTCAAAAAGCAGGCAAGAAGCTGGAGTGGGGAAGGGCCCGAGCACGAATATTAGCTCTGAGCGTGTCCTGTGCCTTCAGGTTCCTGGAGCCACACAGAGCTTGACTGGAGGAGAACAAGTGCCGTGTATGTCTGAGGACAGGCGCGGCAGGAAGAGCATGAGCATGACGTGCAGACAAGGGCCTGCAGCCCCGGGGGGAGGGGGTTACCCGCGCCAGTCGATGGTCACAGCAAACGTGGGTCTGAGCAGAGGCAGCAAGTACCTGTTGAGTAGTCCAGATGGAGAACTGGACAGGGACAAAGGAATTGTATAATGGCCTTGTAAATAGCAGCAACCACAGGCATAGATGAGACAGTTCTTAATATTCTGTCTATTACATTCCATGCACGTGGGTGGTGTGCGTGATTTCTTCAATGGCACGTTACTCACGGACTGCCCCATTGAGGGCAGCGTAGCAGAATTGCAGAATTGCCACAATTGCATGAGAGTGATGTAAAGAGGGACTGTTTTCTATAACTCCCCATTGCTCTGCCCTCTTTTGGAAATTGGACACCACATACTTATTTATCACTTTTGCACATCAGATTGCAACTTTCATGATTATATTGCCTCAGGGCACACGTACAAAAATGTGAACGTGCTGTTATAGTACATAAGACAGAATAGCAGAAGCTATCAACACTTATTAAACTATCTGCTGCTAAGTACCTTTAGAAAAGTTTGTCGTGCATTGCATTTTTTAAAATCCTGGTGCATACTGCACAAAGTAGAATTTTCACAGAAAGTACCTGGTAAGTAAAAGTCAAGAAGAAGCAGACTGGGATGAAGACATGGATTAGAGGTTAAGGTGTGTGTCTATAAAGCCAAAAGATCCAGGTTTGATTCCCCAGTACCCACATAAGCCATATATACAAGGTGGCACATGCATCTGGAATTCATTTGAAGTGGCTAGAGGCCCTGGAGCACCCATTTTCTCCCCATTTCTCCCTCCCTCTCTCTCTCTCTCTCTCTCTTTCTCTCTTTCCGTCCTCTGTCTCTCTCTGCCTTGTTTTGTCTCTCTCAAATAAATAAACAAAATATAAAAATATCTTTTTAAAAAACAATAAGCAGACTGTGGCCTTGTGGTGCATGTATGTGGCAACAGTTACTCACTCATGATAACATGGAAACATCTGGTGTCCCACTAGTGCCTGCTCTATCTCATGATCTACTATTTACTATTTAGTTGATAACTACAAAAGCTAGTTATTGACTGGAACTGAGAATTTAGCTCAGTTGGTAGAGTTATTGCCTAGCATACACAGAGCCCTGAACCCAGCAGTTAGGTGGTGGAGGTAGGTAGGAGAATAGGAGTATCTGGAGTTCAAGGTCATCCTTTGCTACATAATAAGTTTGACACCAACTTGGGCTACATGAGACCCTATCCCAAGTTAAAAAAAAAAAAAAAAAAACACAGTAACAGAGTGGCAGGTACCCTTCAATCCCAGTACACTGAGCTTGTGGAGTTGGCTGAGAGGCCACAGGGCACCTTTGGCTCCATAGTACTGGAAAATCTCAGACGTGCAAATAGAACCCACATGGCTCAGAGCAGGGCATCTGGCCCCTCGAGTGCACGGCTACCTGAGTCAGGGTGCAGAGTCTCCACAGGCATCCAAGGAGGAGACAATCTTTGGAATTTTTCAAATGTCAGAAAGTAGCAACAGGGACTCCCAATGTTCTTGTGTTGTATGTCCCTCTAGAGAGCCGTGTCATAACAAACCCTTAATCCTTCCCTATTTAAGTTGTGTACCGATTATGTATTTTTTCTCATCACAACTGTGTGACCCAGAGCAACTCTAAGAAGAGAAGAGCTTCCATTCTTTTGAAAAATTAGGTATTAGAACAAACCCCTGAGGCGGGAGCTCGGGTGGCGCATGGCTTCGTGACTGGAGCTTCCGGAGGCGGAGGTCACGGAAAGAGAAGGAAGGCAGCGGCCTCAGCAAGGCTTCCCTCTGCCAGGCTCAGGGCAGAGAGGCAGCGGAGGATAAACTGGGGCATGGCTTTGTGGGGAGATACAGAGTCTCTACATTTTGTTCCCTTCGAGCATCTTGACATCTGTCTATATCCACGCCTATTTATCTGTCTATATCTATTTATAAAGAAGTAATGAGTACAAGATGGTTCAGGGAAAGGGGGGATGGCGGATTATAGTTATTTAAGTGGGTACTTTAAAGTTATTTTTAATCAGGCATTTGTATAAAGCAATTATGGCCTTCGGCTTTATGGGAGAAAAGACTAGTTGAAAAATTAAGCAAAGTTAGAACAAATAAATGACACCCTGATTGTTGTTCACCATTTGGTCCATATGTAATTAATTTTCCTTCCCTTTCCTATAATCAAGCTCCCAGCATTATCTTTATATTTTTAACAGGCTCAGGTTCAGTAGTAGTAAAAGATGCTGCTAGATAAAAACAGATTGGTGAGTTGGTTCCAATGTCTACATAATAGCAGCACAGTAATAAAACTGCCATCACCTTCACATTGCAAGAAGACAAAATGCAATGCTCATCACGGATGAGTGCTCCGTCTCATTCTGTCCTCGAGCCACAATCAATTGTACATCATTAACAAGACACAAAATCTTTACTAATTAGCTTTTATGATTATATTGTTATTGCATTGAAGCTTTTAAAGCATTGGAAATCAAGGAGATAGAATGCCCACAAAAGAGAGCCTTGTGGAAAGGAAGGGAATGAAGCCCGCAAGCCATGTCATCTTCAGCACGTTTCACTCTCTTCCCATCTGTACTTTTCTGTGGGAGTCACTGTTAACATTAATATTTTTAGTAAATGAGTGACAACTGTTGGAGAGAGGCAAGGCTATTGAGTGAGCTTTCTCACCAGGAAAACTGAAAGAAATTCAGCTGTTGACATAATCTAACTAGAATAGTTGTTCATTTTCTTTTTTGCTCAAAATCTTCAAGACTATTTAAGACCCTGTATAGTTTGTTATTCTCCAGATTAAAGAGATGGAATTCATCTAACAATGAAGAAGTGTCTTTATGCCAGGACATATTTAAAATGAATAAGGGCTGGGGAGATGGATCAGGTGCTAGACTGCTTGCCTTGTAAACACAAGGACCCGAATCTGAACTCCAGAACCTGCAGCAGATGCCAAGTAGTACCTGCTTCTGTTTTCAGTGCTGTGGTGGTGGGCACGGGTGGTGTGGGGCATCCACCTCCATGGCTGGATCTCTGCGGCTCACTGGCAACCTACATAGATGGCCTCAGGCCAATGAGAGATCCTGTCTCAAAGATAATAGTAATAAAGGTGGGTGGCATCTGAGAGGAGTAACAACCAAGAGTGTCTTCTGGCCTACACACACACACACACACACACACACACACACACACACACACACGTTTATGTTTTTAAAAATGTAAAATAGTGAACCTATCTGAAGAAAACATGGGGAAATTCTTTTATACGATTCAAGAGGAGAGGACATTTTTAAGTTAATATATTAAACCCAAGAATCTTAAAAGAAAATTTAGGTAAATTCAACTACAAAAGAAAAAAATCTTGTATGCCAAAGTAGCATACACAGAGGAAAAGTGGCATGAACAAAAAAGTTAAAAAATAAATGAAGAAAATTTTTGCAATTCATATCATAGTCCAAGGCCAAATATGTAAAGAGTTGCTATAAATCAAAATGACAATGCCCAACAAACCAACAGAGAAAGAAGCCAAGATATGAATAATCATTACCCAGAAAAGGATATTCACACTGTTCTAAAGCATATGAAAATATGCACCACCCATTTATAATGTGATTGCAAGTTAAACTACATTTATATACTACATTTTGATTATCAGATTGGAAAAGGTCATAAAATATGATGACAGATTGGGTTGATGATGGGATGAAAAGCAGAATCCCTCCCATTGCTGATGGGAGTATAAATTGGTATGGAAATCTAAAGAGACCAATTCAGCAATTTCTACCAAAATGAAAATGCACAACCTTTTTGATTCAGCAATTCTGTTTCTAGGAATTTGCCCTAAAATGCATTGTGAACAGACTTACTTAAAAATTATTCATCCTTGCATTGTCTGTAAAAACCAATGCTAGAAAACAACCTAAATCCTCCTCAAGAAGGGACTGGTTGAGTTATGAGATTAATTCAATGGGTCGTGATGATTCTAGAGAATAAAATTGAGGTTGTTCTTCATGTACAGATCTGGAAAATTCCCCAAGATATACTGTTAAGTAAAAAAAAAAAAAGCAATACATAACAAAGAGTACATAAATATGTTGTATCTTTTATTCGAAAGGGAGAGAAAATCACATATCCAAGTATTTGTTGTTTTAGAAAAGATAAATTGTAATTCACAAATCTTAGAAGATAAACTGACTGTTTCAAAGGCTCCAAATCGTCTGGCACTTTCCCTGTTTCTAAGATTTCTCCTTCCGGGCTGAACAATCTCTATAATGATATATATATATATATATATATATATATACACACACACACACACATTTTTAAACTATCGTTTATTGATTGTCTGCCAGGACTTTAAATTTGTCATCATTGATCTTTCTTTAAATCTCACAACATTGCCAGAAGGATGGAATTCTCAGCATGCTACAAATGAGAAGACTGAGATTAAGAGATGGCAAGTCACTTGCTCAAGGCCATGTGGCTGAGAAATTGCAGAGCAAGTATTTGAACTCCGGTCCTCCTGCATCTGAAGTTTGTGTGTTTTATACTAGGCAGCGCGGTGTGTAAGTAGGCCTAGCTTGCTGCAAGAGGACAGTGTTCGTCATGTGAAGTGAACTTTCAACTCAAGTCCACTCACAGATTTTGCAGCTTTGTGTTTACGGATGTGTCCCCTGAGGAAGAGCATGCACATGTGTTTTCGGAGCTCCTTGGGGTAGTCTTCTCCATTGGAATTGAAAAGCACAGCTCCACGGTGACACTAGTCACACCTGACACTGCCAACCTAAGAACTCACTCACAATCACACAACTGTGTAGAGAAACTTGTAGACAGTCATTATCCCCATTTCACAGAAGCATAAACTCAGGCTTTAAAAGGTTAAATACTTTGCCAAGGTCACACTGTCAGTAAGGGTACATAGAAAGGGCGCAGATTTAAGCTCAGGTAGCCTTGTTCCAGTGCTATGCTCCATCACACCGCTCTCGTAATTTCATTAGTAAGATAAATAAATAGACATTGACTATTGTTGTAGGGATATTTTGTGTCTGCGTTGGCTGAAGTAGAAGGACCACAGGGGTCCCTTCATATTACTCAAACGAGGAAACCAAAGCTTAGAGTAGCTAAGTGACTTTCTGGTACCCCTGAGTGTTCATGATGGTTTAAATGCTTCCCTGAGCTCCCCTGCTTCCTTCCGGCCCATCACTGCAAATCAAGTCGTCACTTGGAATTGTCTAGACCTAAGTTAGGAAAGATTACACTTGTTAGAAAGAAATAGGAAAGAAAGGGCAACTGTGAATCCATTTGCCCTGGCTTTTAACGTTGTCTTATGTGGATGGATCAGTTTACAGATATTTTTATAGCAACATCCTTCTTCCTTTTTTTCCTCAGTGTTTGATGGGGAGCTTACCAAACATCGATACTGAGTTATTTTCCTTTATTGCTGCCACAAAACTGCCCTTAATAAGAAGTGAAAGGAAGAAGAATGGAAGCTTATGCTCCTTCCATGCTGTTTCATCCAGACAAGCCCATAATCAAAGTCTGGGGCCTTTAATATTCGTTTTAGAGAAAATATTGCTAGTGGAAAATATTTCAGGTCCTATATTGCCTTACATATCTCTTTCTCTTTGGCGAAGTTATTTTTCCCTGAGTAGCAGCTGTCAAGTGGATACACCCTTCAGAGAGGCTCAGACTTCTATCTAATCCTTGTTCTGCTTTCTACAAGTAATGTGACCCTAGGCACATTTCTTAGCTTCCCTGAACCTCACCATTAGCTTCTCTACTGTGGCACTAAATTGTATCTGCTAAACAGGCCTTTGAGGTAAATCAGTGACCTATGTAAATGTACCCACAGAGTGGGTTGCACACAACAGGTACACCTCAAATCTCACATGCTCTTCTGATGAGCCAAATCTCCTCCCTATTGCCTCAGTGAGTGGCCCCAGCTCCAGCCTCTGAGTATTTCAGGATTTAGTGTAGAATCTTCCATAAGATAACTCTCAAAGTATTAAAAAACAGCCACGTTCTCCCCTAACTCACTTTGCTGTAGTGCTCTTGGGGTCCTTGTCTTTTCCACATATGATAATTCTTAGGCTTTACCATTAAGCTGGTCTTTCCACTAAATCACTCAAACTGGCATATATATTTAGATGTGACCTAAGGTACTAGTTTATTGACTGACAGAAGTCTATTACAGGTAACGGTACATTAGCATTATGATAAAGTTAACATTTTGTGCATATGTATCTTTTGGGAGTCATTCGCTCTCTGAAGAAGATCCTGAATGCCATGAGTCTGACAGTAAAAGGATGAAGAGATTCACCTGTGAGTTTAAAAGCCCATAGGAGGGGCTGAGGAGATGGCTCAGTGATGAGAGGCCCTTAGTAGTCCTTAAGCCTGACAGCTAGAGTTTGCAAAGCCTGATAAAAATTGGCATCTGTAATAACAACAATGTCTGCAGCAATGGAAGGTCCAGTTGGGAGAATCCAGAAGCTCATGGGTCAGCAAATATGGCCTTCCCAGTGACCCCCAATAAGGTCTCAAACAAGGTAAGAAGAGCACCAATACCCCAAGGTTGTACTATGACCTCCACATACATGCACACACACACATATACCAATAATACTAATAGGTAAGTAGGCAATAATCCCATAGGAAGCCCCACTGAAATTGCATGGCCTGCCTTAAGCTAACATCAAGCAACTAACTACCTGTTGGGTCTTTTCCAATTCCTGAAACCTCTCCTGCCCCTTCGCCTGCTCTCTTGCATTGTTCACATGATAATGTCTTAACATCTGGTACCTGGTGCATACCAACTTGTTTGGAGGTCAAGAAATATATTAGCCCTTTACCACAAACTAAGATTTTCTTTCCTTTTTCCCTGTCTTTCCTAATTGAGATCATATTTTCTAAGGCATCTTCTTTTCCTCAGCATTGCATAGTGAGACGAATCAAAAGGAAAATGGTCTATGGCGTCTTATTGGTTCTGCCATTCTTTTATCCATTTCAGAGGATGATCACAATTTGGGGAGAATGCTTATGAAGTGTTCAGCAGTCTGGTAGGAAGCAGATATGTGAGTGATTCCTTAGGAGTCAGTAATGGGGCCTCTTTGAAAGCTGAACTTTGGCAAAGAAATGTTTACACTGAAATAAGCATGTATCCGTATCTTTGTTTCTCTGTCTGTCCATCTGTCTAGAGAGAAGGGATAGGAAGGGAATTTGACAAGTTTCAACAGGAAAGAAAAACTTGTTCATGCGTGAGGAGGATGTTTCTCTGAAATCCGTGCTTGGCTTCTTCCCAGAGATCTTGCTTCTCCTGGGTTTTGCAGCTGAATTCTCGGGGATGTATCCTCAGAAGGACTATCTGTACCAACTCAGCTGCTTCAAGAATGAACCACATTTTTAAAGTGGAAAAAATAGAACCAACTGTGGAGTCAGGGAGATGGAAGTGAGAAAGCCAGCCATCTGCCCAAAAGATTCTTCACCCTACCCTGGGAGCTATAGAACCCACTCGTGGAGTGTGGAGTGTCCTCGTGAGGCTGCGACAGAAGGTCTCCAGTTTGGAATGCTTACCGCCATGCCTGCATGCGCTGCCTCTCAAATGTGTTAGACACCAAAGACTGGGGCCCCATGATGTGTATATGTGGATGGTGTTTTTATTGGGTGTGTTGCAATACTAGGCTATTACATTCATCCAGTCCCAAGGAGTCTCAGATCCATTTTAATATTTCTTGAGGCATTTCCATTCTGAATTTCACTTACAAAGGTTGTATGATTTTATTATGGCAAATCCATTTCTACATTGCATTTTACCTTTAATAAGATACTTTGATTAACTCTCACAGTCAATGTTCTGCTCAGAAGTAAAACTTATTTTTTCTTAAAAAAAAAACAGAAAAAAAAGCCTATGCATTTTACAAGTGAGAATGATATTAGGGTCCAACTGAGTGACTGATGCAACATAGAGAATCAAGTTGTAGTTAACAGAATATTGTGGAATCACTGGCATATGTAATTCAGTGCAGTTCTACCTTTTCCCAAGATTGAATATCATTTTTTCACCTTTGGGTCTCTTTGGTCCATCAGCAGAAGGGCTGTCACCACATAAGTGTTGCCTGGCCTTTTCAGAAACACAGGATGACACTGCTCCCCAGGGGAAGGTATCTGGATTAAGTCCCTTTGTGAAAAATGCATTGCAGCCTCCTCTATCAAAGAGCACAAGGTAAACGCAGACTGTTAGAACACTGAAATTATCGTTATCCGTTACAATTAGCAACAGTTGCTGTCACCTTGTGTGACCCAAACTGAAAGAGGATTTGTATCAACATGATTTTATTCCAAAGCATGAGCATAAAAGTTTCAGGACGCCTGTCACAGGCTTGAGACTCTGCCATGGCTCAGGATAGCAACGGCATCCTCCGTAGCAGGCCTTCCTTCCCGGGGTATCGTCCTGAGGAGACCAGGGCTTGGAGGCAGCAGCTGGCTACAATGGGAAAGCTTTCTGTAAATATGTCATAAAGACAATGATGGAAGGACTGACGTGACACCACGCATATGCTTCTCTCTTCATCGCTAGGACCTTAGAGGCAGAAAAAATATTCCTGATTATTCGAATCACTTGAAGCCAACACTGTTTTTGAGACACTGAACCAAATGGACTACAAAATATAATCCAATATTCTTGTTTTGCCTAGACCCGCCCAGGAGAAACAATATATTGTTAAAGCTAGTTGTTAGAACACTGTCAAATGGAAAGTTCTCTTAATTGATGTAACCATGCTTCACTGGGTATAGTGAAAATTGAGGTTCATAAAGGTGACCTAGAATCAATGAAATTTTCTGAAATGTCTTGAATCATCAGAGAAAGATGAGACTATGTTCAATGTTGTTTTCGTGTTAAGTGTATCTTATTGCATTTCAGATCTGGAAAATTGGTAATGCATAGCTAGTATTTTTTAAATATTCTATTAAAACAAGTGTCTGACTTGACAAGACATCACATCTGGGTGGCAGAGACTTCTAGTTATAGCTACTGGTTGTTCTGCTTCAGGCAGAGTTAGGTCATTCTTATTTCTTGTACTGATATGAATAGATATGCATTGGAAACTATCTCCTTTTTCTTTGTAATTGGGTATTACCTTTATAGACTTAAGTATATCAGGTGCATTTTAGAGGGAAGTATTATAAGTAGTCATGCCCTTAGCTTGAGGGTTTTGTGCTCTGAAATTTCTCAAAGTATAGCATTCTCTTTGAATGAGATTAAAGAGGCTATGAGGATGGACTTCTGTCATTGCTATGATAGCTCTGCCTATTTCTTCACAACAGTCTCCAGCTGGACAATGTGCTTCTTACAAGTACAAAGATCCTATAATACTAATTTTTGTTTTTATTTTTCATTGTGTGTGTGTGTGTGTCATGTGTGATGCATATTCCTATGTGTGTATGCACCTGTGCATGCTCATTCATGTGGAGGACAGAAGTCAATGTGGGTGTCTTCCTTAATTATTCTTCCACCTTTTTTGAGGCAGAGACTCACTGAACCCAAGACTCACAATTTGGGGAAACTAGCTAGCCAGCAAATCCCAGGAATCATCATGTCCTCGCCTCCCCAGAACTGGGATTACAAGCACACATAATCATGCCCAGCATTTTGCAAGGGTGCTGGGGATCCAGACTCAGGTCCTTGTGCCTGTGCAGCCACCTCTTTATCAACTGAATAATCTCCCTAGTCTCCCCATTTTTATTCATTTTTGAAACAGGGTTTCATTTAGCCCAGGCTAGCCTCATACTGTACACATAAATGAGAATGACCTTGAACTTCATGTCCTCCTCCTTCTTCCTCCCAAATTCTAGAATTACAGGCATGTGCCACCATGACCAATTTATGTGCTGCTGGGAATCAAACCTAGGACTTTGTGCATACTGAGCAAGCAATATACTAACTTACACTACCAGCCCACAATTACTTCCTTACTTCCTTCCTCCCTCCCTTCCTTCTTCCCTCTCTCCCTCCCTCCCTTACTTCATATCTCTCTCCCTCTGGCCCTCCCTCTGCCCTCTCTTTCTTTCTTTTCTCGACAGGGTCTCACTCTGTTCTAGGGCCTCAAACTCATAGCAGTACTTCTGCCTCAGCTTCCTGAGTGTTCAGATTGTATGTGTGATCCACTATGCCTACTATTAGTGATCTCCCTAAAATTAAATTTTTGTCTTAGGCCTGATAAAGGCCAAAGAGTTAATCTGAAATTAAAAAGCTTTTTTTTTTCTTCTTTGAAAAAAAATAAAGAGGTAAAGTCTTTAAGTAGGTGAGAGAGATAATAATTCCAAGTTTTAAAGAGAACCCAAAGGAAAGCTGACCTCATTTTATTGGCAGAAGATTACACTGCATAGTTATAGATAGTGATATTGACTTCCTGAAGAGAAAAACTAAAAATGTACTGTGAAATGTTGCCACATTAAGGAAGGAATGAGTGACATTCCCATCCAGATGAATTTGTTCATTTGACTAATGAAACAATGGTGCCAGTGATATTGAAGATTGTGCAGTTTTGTTTTTTTTTTAAGTTTGAAGTGTTTTCCATATTATTTATTTTTGACTTCTTAGGTTAATCTTGTATTGCCTTCCTGGCTACTTTAAATCCCTCTCTTCTTTTTATTCATATACATGTGGGGTGTGTGTGTGTCTTCATATGTGTGTGCAGGCCAGAGAATAACCTTGGGTATCATTCTTCTCGAATATAATTCACCTCTTTTTAAAATAGGGTTTCACATCAGCTGCAGCTCACTCTTTATACCCAACTGACTGGTCAATGTGTTCCAGAGATCCACATGTCTCTACCTCCCCAGTGCTAAGCTTATAGGCATTAACCACTACATTTACATGGGTATTGAGAATTGAACTCAGGACCACATATTTGCCACATAAGCACTATACCAACTGAGCTATTTCCCCAGACCTACATTTATTTTTTTTTCTTCTCTTAGTTTATTTTTCCTAGTGTGAGCCTGAAAGAAAAAATGCTGGTGGAAGATTTCAAACAGCTCCCCTATCCCATTATATAAGTCCTATGGTACATTATAGTAGAGGTTTCCAAGAAACAAAGTGGGATGCTGGGCACCAGTCCTGCATTTCTTACCCTTCTAGAGTCATTCACAAAGATTTGAAGTCCTCTTAGAACCACTGCTTGTTACAGGATAAATCCTAATTCTCCCACAAGAGGCTTTTGTGCTTGAAGTAGCATGTAAAATAAACCAAAACAAGAAATTTCTTTTCAACAACTGGAGGGAGGCAATGAAGGCAGAGGAAAGATGGCAGGAAGAAAATAGGAGAAATGTATATCCTATCTCCTCTACGTCTGCTGAAGGTCACTCTTTCCCCTACCTAGTGCTGGAGAGGAGATTCCTTTTTGTGTAACCATCAATTGTCTGTGTTAGTGTCATGCTTTAATTGAATGTGAAATAACCATCTTGGTAAGATTGATAAGCAAGTCAAATGGATTAACTTGCTCTATGTGTAAAGTGCGTTTTAGTCAACACTGAATTTTTAAAAAAACAAAAAAAACTTCCTTCTATTGCACACTTAAGACTGTTGTACATTACTTTGTCTACTTTGTGGAGTTTTAGCATCTCACTGTAGAAAGTTAAAACCTTTCCATGAAATTTGTTAGACATGTGTAGATAAGCAAACCACGTAGCTTGTGGTTTGAATGTAAAATGTCACCCATGAACTCATGCATTCAAACACTTGGTCCCCAGTCGGTGACACTGTGTGAGAATGATGTGGCACCTTTAAGAGGTGGTGGGGGGAGTGGGTAAGTGGAATGGGCCTTGGGGTCTGTAGCTTGGCTCCCCTTCCTGGTTGCTCTCTGGTTTACTGCCCCTAGCCGAAAGATGACAACGACTAGCTGGCCTGCAGGTCCTTTCCTACCGTAATGGACTATATCTTCTTCAAACATAAGCTGAAGTAAACCCTCTCCTTGCTTCTGTTTGGATATTTTGTCTGAGCAATGAGAAAGTAACTAATACCAAGCTGAAAATGGGAAGAATTGGAGAACACCTACTGGCTAGCTCTTGCCTGACAATGTGAAATCTCTACTTGGTTCCTTTGTGTGTGTGTATCTCCATTTATACATCCAGTGCATCACACGTATGTACATGTGTATGTATGTATGCATGTTTGCAGGGGGGTGCACATGCATGAAAAGGTCAGAGGTCTACATCTGATATCTTTCTCAATCGCTCTCCATCTTTTTTTCTTTTTGACACATGATTTCTTACTAAAGCTGGAGCTACAACTCAGGTTGACAAGCTGGTCAGCAAGCCCTAGGGATTCTCTTGTCACTGCCTGCCCAACTCCGGGAATACAGGCTCGCACCCCTGCACCCAGCATTTTCATTTTCACATGGGTGCTGTGGATCTGAACTCAGGACCTCAAGTTTGCACAGAAAGCTCTCTGCTGGCATCTACCCAGACCCTATTATATTTTATAATGATTAATTATTGTTTGTTTAGAAAGCTTTAAGTGGTTTTGTTAGAAAATAATGAAGTAGCTTATTAACAGAATTTAACTTTGACTTTTCAATAATAATACCAAATTGAAGTCAGAGTTAAGGTTGCCATGGATAGGTAAAGATACCTACTTAAGGTGAAGATAGGAATTTATTCCCCTGCAGTTTTCATTGAGCAATGTTGATCCCAATTTGAATGGAGCAATGAATTCTCAGCCTTCTCTGTTCTAGTAAACACATCTATCTACTCCCAGGAGATGTCTCATAAACACATTTACAGAGTTCCTTTCACATCCACAATTGTTGAAAAAGATTCATAAAGATTTGTTCCCAGACCAAAATCTAATTTCTAATATCATGTGCTCCTGCTTAGCCTAAAAGCATAAATAAGAATCAAATAGGTATTAGATGACCTTATTAGCCTTATAAACTATATCCATTAAAAAGACCAACATTCTGATGATATTTTGCAATTACTGAACAAATTTATAATTAAAATCTTTGATGTCAGAGGGGTTTACCCTAAAAGAGAAGTTCTACAATCTTTTTGTCTGATTCCATTCCCCCATCCTAACTCTTGTGTTGAATGAATTTGATGATGTCTATAAAAGTGTTTAATGTTTGTCAGAATCTAGCATGAAAGAAATTGAAGCTATTTGGACTGAAGTTACCAGTGATTAAGGGGGTAAAGTGACCACTAGTTGAAGGTGATTTAATACTTTAAGATGTCAGTTATTGCTTTTGAAAAGGTAATTTACTAAATGGTGCTTTGGTAACTTAAAAGAATTAATGACCCCACAAAAGTGAGTAAATTATTGCCCTTTTAGTTTTAGGGTCACACCTATAGAATTATATGTGAGGCCATCACCTTTTAGAGATGTGATTATATGTCATTTTAGCAACTTTAAAAACTCTTCTTGAAAATTCAAGAAAGCCTGGGGCTTTTGATTTGTCTGTTGTTTACTTTCTGATACATCTATAGAAGGAATAAGAAAATTAGCAGAATGGGATCTCACCGTCCTCCTAGTGCTATTTTTGAATAAATAAAACCATCAAATGTCTCATGTAGAATGATCACAGCTCTTTAAATAACAGAATAATTAGAAACATCTAACTTTCATATAATATGTTAAATATAACTAAATCTCATGGCATCAATTCCGAGTTAGCTATGAGAAGCTTTTTTCTGGTCAATGAAGAAAAGACTTCAGCTGGACATGAAAACAAAAACACATCTCTTCCGTCTCGTGCTGGTAAGATAGGTATTGCTTAATGAAAAAGGCCATGAAATCATTGCCTCTGATAATGAAGCAGCATATTGAGAGATTCCAATGAATTTATTCCTAATCCAGTTCTTGGAGTCTACAGGGAAATATCTTGAACCTTCTCTTTTTCATTTACCAACCGAACATCTTGCCTGTCCATCAATATTAGTTATATATATGTAAGGCAAATGTTGAGTCCTATCCAAATAGGTAGAGTTTAATGAATCTAACCCTTCTCTTTTAAATATCATGTGGTATGATTTGATTTTCACAAATTTAATTATTTATTGTCCTATCAGTTTTCTATTAATTCCATATCTGTTTCTCCAAATTGATAGAAAATTTAAAGGACAAGAGTTATTCTGAGAGTAGAGCTACCTTTATACTCTCTCCAAGAACTATTATATGCAGGACACCTAAAACAGCTTTAATTGACCCATAAGTGCTGTCATCCCTGGCCTAAAGATTTAATAGATACATTGGATCCTAAACTTGAGCATAGATCAGCATCCCCTGGAGGGCTTGTTAAAACACAACTCCATAGCCCACTAGAATGTCTGTTGCAATACGTATGAGTGGTGCTGGTAATTTTGGTAATTTACATTTCTTATGGGTTCCCAGGTGATGTTGCTACTGCTGGTCCTGGGATCACATTTTGAGATTCATTATACTGGATTAATGTTAATTTCCTCTATGTTATTTGATAACATATAAGAACTCCACCCATTTTCAATTGAAATTTAAAGGCACAAGCCATTATTCATAGAAACAAATATAGTCAAGTAACTTAAAGCTAAACCCACAAGTTAAAAGGCCTAAAAGAAATCAAGCTGAGCTCTAAATATATCAGGCTATGAATGAATAACTCTAAGTGATTAATGATAATAATAATAATTTTCTAAATGAGGCTATATCCCACATCATTAGCACAGTTATTACCCTACTTATGAATGGACCATGTTGCAGTTTACTTGGAATTTGTTATTTGGAACTTGAAATATGTTTTGCAATAGAAGAATAGTGATAAGCAATAGCAACAAATATTTTTCTAGTCAGGATCATTCAAACAGTTTTAAAAGCATCATGGTTCCTAAGATTGTATTTCTATGAAAAAATTAGCATTTACAGACCTACATCACCAATGACTTAATAAAGGAAACCCCTCAACTGAGCAAAGAGAGTCGATTGTGTATGAGGTATTTGTTTGTTTGTTTCTTTTTCATATCCAGGGGACAGCCACTGCAGGATTATGAGGACATCATTCCTCTACATGCCAACCTCCACTGAAGCCAACGCACAAATCCCATTTAGCTCTATAGTGGTGGGGATGGGAACTCAGATGTTGTCTTAATATAGGGTTAGGACAATGATCCCAGCACATTGGGGCACTACTGAGCTTGTTGTACTCTCCAGGCTTGCTTAGATACTCAGGCCACCATCACGTAGCTTTGCTCCACCATCCATCTTCTCCTTTAGACTTTCTATCTATCAAACTCCAACCTTTCTACTTTTGTCTTGTTAGCCAAGTTTATAAAGGATTTACAGATAATCAGGATGGGGTGTGGTATAGACAATCATCTACCATTCAAGGGAAACCCCTGAGAAAGAGAACACTGTGTAGGGATCAGAGATTGAGAAAAGGGACAAGATCAGCAAACCAGAGAAAAGACTAGAAGAGTTTGCAAGTAGTCAGTCATGTGGTTCTGTGCGGGCTTTGGAGCCCAGATCAAAAGGGCTCTTTCTCACTTGTGGGCAAGGAAATGGAGGAAGAAAGTATCCATTTACTGGTAAATCAGAAATGCCCCCGGGTGTTATCTAGGGTATGTGAGAGGAGCTATTCCAAGTTGAATCTACAACGCAGGGAACTTATGAGTACACATATATAAACATTCAGGCAATAAACTGCCTGAATGAGTTTCATTGATTACCAATTTATGCCTTCCAACACCTGATTCTCACATAGAATTATAGACTGTGGGAGTCCTGGCACTGGAAGAGGTAGGCACAAAGAAGAAACATGCATACAAGGGCTGTCTTAGGGGAAATGGAAGTGAGTGAACTGAGGAGGAGTCAAAATGATGACACTTGTCAGATTCCTGTGCATGCCTGAATCTCAGAGAAAGTTGTGTGAAAGCATGCAGATTTCAGTGAATATTAGAAGATTCTGCAAGGCTACCAGGGAGTCCCTGGGCCAAATTTGACCACAGATCTTTGTGTCCCCTGGGAGAGAGCCTACCTGAGAATTCTTGTGGTGTTCAATCCATGGCTGGGAGCAGCCAATGAGAAATTCAGCATAGCACAGATATATCAGCCACTGGGGCTGTTGGCCAGTTACATCAATGGCTAGAGTTTAGGAGGGACAAGTCTTCCATACAAAGTGGTAACCAAAGTGTCTTTGGACAAATGTGATCATAACATCTGTATTTTGCTGTAAGGGTGGTGAAATGGTGGTTATTGAAGTAAAAAAAAAAAATCCAGTTCAGAGACATTAGTAGTCCTACTGAGGAAGTAGAGAACCAAATTAAAATTTATTGAAAATCACTATGAACTAAAGATTGTATTCCAAGCCCATGTTCGAACTGGATGCCCCTCTGTGCTGACGTTAAGGCTGGATAACATATGCAAAAAAAAAAAATCAGTTACAAGGGGAGAGTCCATTACTAAGTGTTCAATATTATTCTTGGGAAAGAATACATAGGTCAAACCATTATGGCTCGTGATAAAATTGTTCTTCAGGATCATTAATGAGATAAACTGCTAATGACTGGAGGTAAAGTTACTAATAAGACAATGATGATAAGTATAAATGACCCCTTTCTCTTGTTCAAAATGAAATGCCTAAACTAGTTCTACTACTGCACATATGAAATTAGCAAAGACTTGGGGTTTTCTGATGGGAATAAAGCTACAATTATGCATATGGTGATGATTCAGGCAAGAGTATCCAGGGACAACTTCAAACTGTGAGTCTCTGCACAACCCATAAGGCCTGGAGTGAAGCCCAGTAGTCTCAGGACAGAGGTGGCCAGTACATGGAGACACCAGTGGTGAGGGGCACAAAGAAATGTTACTAGCAAGAATTTCCAGCATTGGGAGAAGATAGATTTTTCTCATGTGAAATGAAAACTTTGTACTGTGAACAATTAATTGCCTATAGGTCAGTCAATCTCCTTTGTTTACATACCAATAATGCACACGACCTTCAAGCATTCTAATTTTACTCCACAATGACACCTGCAACGTTCAATATTGTTCTTTCTCTGTTTCTCATATGTACATGTTTACAAATAGAATATCCTCTCTCTCATACGTACACATACTCACTCATCCACTATTCACTAAAGAAAGGATTTGTCTCTATAGTTCTTCTCAAAACTCAAATGGAATAAAGGTACATTCCCAAAAGTTATACAACTGAAGTAATGTCTTGTTCTTTTAAGGTCTATTTCCATAAAAGCTTTTCCCTCATAAATGAAGATGCTTGTTCTTGTGTTTGTGACAATTAGAGATATATATATTTAATAGTCTTGCTCTATCAAAAGGATGCTGCCTAATGCTGGTGTCGTAGGTTACCAGTTTACTACCTAGTAATTGCTGCTTAAATACTTGTTTGGGGTGGAGACCAACTTTGTCTCACTGCTACCTTAGACTAACAACGGTGCTTCATCAAGCCTCGGAGTAGGGCTGGCATCTAATTAAACCCATAGCAGCACCTTCAGAACTGAGTAACTTCCTTTTCTGTTATTTTTAATGTGCCTGACTAAAGGATTAAAATACATTGTGAAACAGCAAAACAGCAGAAGAGCTTGTGCTTATGCAATCTTGGAACAAAACTGTCTTGCAGAAATGTCTGACTGCATCCAAATCCCAGTATTCACTTATTCTCCAAAAACAAGGGCAGGTAGTAAGATCTTGCTTTGAATGGTACAGACATGTAAAGCCCTAAGGTAACTGTTATTAAAATATTCCCCCAAAATGGTGATTACTGATCTTTAAGTGGTAAAACAGTAATCACCCATAATATTCCCATTTTCTTATCTAGAAAATATCAGCCCAGGAAGATAGAAAACATAATCCTGTCCAGATCTATCACAGACTTTTCTTCCCAGATGGTGGATTCACACAAGTCCTTGACTCAACTCTTTATTTCAAACTTGAAAAATGACCAACATGAATTTTTTTAACTCATAAGATTTTTGGTTTGTTCTAATGTGTCTCAAATCAATTACACTCCTCATTTCATCTAAAGTGAAGTGTGTACATTTCTCAACTCTCTTGTTTTCTTCTTATTTAGTTAGTTTTTTTTTTTTTTTTTTTTTTTTTTTTTTTTTTTTTTTTTTTTTAGTTTTTCCAGGTAGGGTTTCACTCTAGTCCAGGGTGACCTGGAATTCAGTATGGAGTCTCAGGGTGGCCTCGAACTCACGGCGATCCTCCTACCTCTGCCTCCCAAGTGCTGGGATTAAAGGCATGCACCACCACACCCGTCTTATTTAGTTTTTGTTAAGTAGAAACTTTGTATGAACACATCATGTGTTGATACCATTTCCCTCCTCATTGCCTCCATTCCACTGAGGGTCCTCCTCCATGGGTTGCTGGTATTCACCATGGGATTGTGGGTTCTGAGTTGTGAGAGCAGCAGTCAGGGGGAAGGGGGGGCAAGTGACTCTGGATATTCCCTCCCAGCCTGTGGCTCTTACAATCATTCCACACCCTCTTCCACAAAATTCCCTGAGCCTGGGTGGGTGTGATTTAGGTCTACTTTAGTGTTAAGCTTTCAGCAACTTCTGGATTTCTGCTTTGGAGCATTTTGAGTGTCCTCAGTGTCTGTCTCCATCACCTCGCTGTGGAAGCAGCACTCTTGCTCATCTTGCCAGTTCCTCTGGGGTTTCACCTGGGCCCTGGCTGATGTGTGAGGTGTGGCTCATCCCATGGTAGGAAGTCAGATATATTTTCTTGTCTTGTTTGCTTTGTAATAGAACATTTTGTGGAACTTTAGATATTAGGAGTCAAATAAGTTATCAAAAATTGATTGCCCCACAAATACTTACAACATGCATACACACACACACACACACACACACACACACATACACACACACAGTAGATCCTATAGGCAATTAGCTCTTATATTCTATGAATCCAATAACTTTCAATAAAAAAAAGGAATGATCTTAAAGGAATTCTGGATACTAAGTGTCTCTCCTTGGACACAGTCTGATCTTCAGAATTGTTATACCTTTCCCTCTGGCTCGGTCCTTCCAATGACCTCTTTTTCCATATCCGTGTCTTCTCTGCTTCTTTACTTCCCTGCCTGCTCCTTCAGGCCCATGCCAAGGCTATTCCCAGCTAGCATTAAGCAGTTTCTTTTTCTGTATTCTCAGAGGTGGCTACTTTGATACACGCCCTGTCCAAGTGTCATCTTCCATCTAGTTCTTCTCGTTTTTTTGGACATTGATTCAACATTCACCTTTCTGCCTCACTTCATCACCTTTCTCTCTCTCTCTCTCTCTCTCACACACACACACACATACATGTGGTATATGCTTTTTCATGATACTCTTTTGTCCTGAAATGTCCTAGTGATATACATGTTTTTTCTAGTAACTAACTTATGTGTCTATCCAGAAGCCCAAGTCTTTGGAAAGTGTGATTGATATGAGCCCTTATGGAGGCCTTGTTATTCAGGCTCTTCTGCAATGATGCTGATGTCACATAGACTGTTTCCTGGTCACAGAAACCCATGATCTGCAGTTTCCCAAAGCAGGCTAAAATCATTTTGAAGGATATGGATAGGGTTTATATAGAAGCAAGAGTTCTGTGACCAAATACTTTTATAAAGTGCTATATAAGTTCATCTTTCCAGATTCATAAACTATCCAGGTGCAGAGATGCACACATGTGACCCCATACTTTGAAGCTGACACAGGAAAATCATGAGTTCCAGACCAGCCTAGACTATATAACAAGATTCTTTCTCAAAACAAAGCAAAACTTAAACAAACAAAAAGATTCACAGTATAAATCATGAATCTGTTTTGCTTTAAAGCTCAATTTATTATAAAACCAAAACAATATTTCTGGAAATGGTGTTCTTCAAAGCTTAATTTTCAAGCTGGAGAGATGGCTAACTGCTAAAGTTAAGGTACTTCCCTGTGAAGCCTAAGGACCTAGGTTCAATTCCTCAGGGCCCACGTAAGCCAGATGAGTGACATGTGTATCTGGAGTTTATTTGCAATGGCAGGAGGCCCTTGCACACCCATTATCTCTCTCTCTCTCTCTCTCTCTCTCTCTCTCTCTCTCTCTCTCAAATAAATTAATAAAATATACCTAAAAAAAACTTAATTTTCTCTTTACTGTTCTTTCTTGGCTCTCTAATGGCAATGCCTAGTCTTCTCCTCTTATTAAATATATCCACCATACTGCTATAACCCACTACTCTTCATTCTGTATATCATATCATTCAGTGAGATTATCCTTGCTTCCAGTTTCAACTATCTCCTAAATACTAATAATTCCAAAACTTGGTCTCCAGTGCTGACCTTCATAAGTCTTTGAAACCGTCACCCCTGATTTTCTACTGTACTCTCCCACTTGCGTGCTCCTAGACACTTTCCTTCCTCAGGCGCTCTAACCCCAAAAGGCCTCAAATGGATGTTCCCACTCCTACCTCTCCTGTTGGACATTTCCTAATCCTTAACATAAGATGTTATCCTGACCAGAAAACAGAGAGCACTTGGTTATGCCTGTGCCTCCACACTCAGTATAATCAGCACTGTAATAGTGTAACACTGTGATAATCCTATGATGAATGGAAAGATATGAGCTGAAGATGGGGAGTTTTAAACAAGGAGCATGGACACGAATGAAGATGACTGCATAAAACAGAACACAGCAGAATATATACCCACATGGAGATGTGTGTTCTGGGCCTCCAGCTCCTTGTGGTGAGCTAACTCAGCAAAGTGAAGATTCCACTAGGTATGACATCTTTGCCTCTGACATTTCAAAGACATTTGTAAAGGGTATCATAGCCTCGCACCCTCCCACATTGAGTTCTCCTAGAGACCATGCTTAAAAACCTGCCTACTCACCATGTGGGTGAGACACGGCATGAGTAGCAAGATATGCCACTGACCCTTTAAAGACAACGGTGATATGATAGTGTGACACTGTGACCCAGGTTTTCTCTCTATGTCCTAGGAGTCTACTGTTTTCCTTATTTGGGCTTTCACTTTACAACCCCATGCCTGGTACCTTCCCCATACATCATTCTTATTTTCTAATAATGGCACATTAACATACATAAAGACAACATGATAGTCTTTGGGGTCAGACATACCTGTATTTAAATCCTAGCTCTCTCCCATCCAGCAGCCATAACATTCAACAGGGCATTTAGAGTTCTCTGTAAACTGGATATGAAAATATGTGCCTGACCATTACACTCATGAACTCACAGTAGCTGTGATTCCTGTATAATATGAAACCTATTGATATTCTATCGTGCATACGGGACATGCATACAGGAAGAGGTCACATGACCTCACTGCTCCCAGAGTAGTTATTGGCAGTAGTAGTTGCTGGGAGAGTGAAAGTCATATTCTTCAGTGGTAGAACTTACCAAGTTTCACATACTCTAGTAAATCATCCATTCTCATGCAAATAACCCTAATTTAACTCAATAGGTCACAAAAAAATAGACAGAGGGGTAGGTAAGGGATGAGTTGAGAAGGAAGGGTTTAGTAGAGGGTTAACAGAAGGTAACATGTGTGAAATTGTCAAATATAACAATAAAATAAAAAGTACAAAAAAATCTGCCTGACAGGGAGCTGTGAGGAATGAATGGATAATTCATGATGAGTGTCAAGTACATTTAATAAATAGTGGCTAATCACACTATATTAGATTCATTTTTATTTCATAGGCCCATTGCAGTGGCAGACTATATATATATATATATATATATATATATATATATATATATACACACATATTGCACTGCTTGAGTTCATGCAAATATTCTTATCTTAATTATGAGTTCTCACATAATTTTTCTCTAACTGTGGTGAAGGTATTATATACAGTAAGCCTGAAATTCAATACTTAGATAAATAAAAAGTACAAGGTATTTAGATTCTCCATAAGATAGACTGAATTTGCATTAGAAAGTCTTGTTTGAGTCTCTTACATAATAAAAAAATCTATGAAATGTAATTGATCAAATTGAAGATGAAGAGTCATTCAGACTCCACTGGGATTAGAACTTGGTTTTTATCAGCCTAGGCTAGCAAACCTGAAGCTTACCTCACTAAGCTCTCCCCTCCAGCTATGTGATTAGATGTAGCAATTTACCATCAGCAAAAGGAAAATAAATGCTATGCTCACTGTATTGACATTTCTCTCAGCCCCACCTCTCAATGCTGGTAACAAAACTGAATATACCATTTTCAGAAATGGGGCTGTGCCTCATCAGATTCTCATAAACCAAGACTGAAATTAATTTTCAGTACATGAATAGAGGTGAACCTCTGGTTTTCTCATAAAGGTAAAGTATATCCTGATTTTACAATATTGTGACTTAAAAAATATCTTTCCATGCCAGCAGAATGCCGTTTTTGATATTTATCTGCAAATAAGTGGTAGTCACTTAGAGGGTGAAATAAATGCTAGCAGGTTCGGGTTTTGTTTTGTTTTTAGCTTTCCTGAGTATAACAGAAAGAATACAGAGTGCAGAATTAGATGATCCCGGTGTCAAATATTGTCCCTCACCCTCTTTTTAGGTGTGTAGCACATTATTTAAATTATTTGTTTCCCCAATGAAAAGATGAAAGCATGAGAAGTTCAGAAATCTAATTTCTGATATCAGTTTCACAAACTGACCAGTAACTTCCAATTGTCCTTACTTATGTGGCAGGAGCACCATCAAGTAATGGGGTCTTAGGACCTGCGTGTGTAGTATGGAGAGACACTTGCAGGTATTGAGTCGTTGAGTCAGAGGAATCCAATTACCATTGTAAGCTTGGCTCCCAAGTGTTGTGCACTACCACCAATGAATTTGCATAATAGGGAAGATCTTATTACCCCTATTTTCCTGGTTAGGAAACATGGGCTTGGGTACATAAAACACCATTGTAAAGTTACACAGTTGGTAACTTATTGAGACAAGACTAGAGTTTGGATCTTTTAACTGCAAGAGAATGCTTCTTTTTAAAACCACTGTCTGTGCTACAGACATCCGTCTGTGCCTGCATATATCCTTATGAAATTAACATGTCATGTTCATATAAGTTTGGGAATTAATATTAACATTTTTTTAAATCTTATTTTTTTTCTTCCTCTTTCATCTCTCCTTTTTCTGGGTTCAAAGTGGGTTTTCACTTTGGAGTCCCAGGCTCCTAATGTTAAATGATACAATGCACTGAAAATTACAAAATACTTAGGTAGGTACCATATAAATAGATCAAAATTGATAGATATATGGATACATACATACATACATACATACATGGATGGTCATCTTTTTGGGCCAGCTTGCAATTCAAAGTACAGTTCCATACTTATTGCTATTTGATATCATTTTCCCTTCACCTCCAGGGATCTGCCTTCTTGAAATCTCCCCTCTTCTCTTGAAGTAACTGGAAATGTCAGTCATTTGCAACACTGGGTCTTTCTCTCTCTTCCTCTCTCTCTCTCTCAGCCCCTGTCATGTGCCATTTCTCATCAATCACTGTGCATTTTCAAGGTAACCATTCTTCTGCCTGAATAGCTCAGTTACTGCCTTTTCTGCTGTCCTCATCACTGATTTATTTTTGAGTGCAGAATTCCCCTATATATCTGTGTCCCAGAAAGAAATCCTGACACCTAAAACAGTTCCTGCCAGTTAATAACCTTCTGTCAGTAGCTTTGCCTTGATTTAGACCCATTCTTGACAGCTTCACACAGGCAAACACCTGCAGAAGTTTCCCTATAGCCACAGGTGGATTTCAGGAGCTGAACTATATTTGAGGAGAACCCACGGATTCTTCCCAAAACTGTTGTGGAAAACTGAGAGAAGCATTGGCTCTCTTACCACAAGTCATTTTGTTGTTCAAAGGGAACAAGAACACAGACCATCGGCTGTTTCAGAGGCATTTGCGCCGACATTTAGTGATGCAGTGGGCCCAATGGCGTCTGAGGGTTATTTCCAAATACTGTATCACTGCGAAGTATTTTTAGTCTCTGGGGGATATTGTACATGGCAGACACATTGTTGACATCTGGCGGGTTCATATGCAACCACTGAGATCTTTCAAAACAAAACTGTTGAGAAGGATATTTAAACCCAGAATGTCAGTTGGGAATAAAATGTTCCCTCTTAGACTGTCTTTCCTGGTGTGAAATGTACAAATTTTAAAGATTAGGAGTGAGTCAGTTTAGATATTCTGAAACACAGAAATGGGGGAGAAAAGCATTTTGTTCTGAATGTCATCTGCTTCTGAAATTATGGGGGAAAACTTTGCAACACTCTTAAAGAAATATGGGGGAATTTCTGTGCATTGTCACTGAATTCATTTGGTACTGACTGACTACTTACAATTACATTGACAGACCCCCTGGAATTGCGCTGGGCTCAAGTCCTGATTCCATGGCTTCAAATCCAAGTGGCAGTGAGCACCACCATTAAGCACTCAGAGTTCAGGGTTTTCATCTGTTACATTGACAAAAGGGTATATCAGGCAGGCACAGTGGCGCACGCCTTTAATCACAGCAATCGAGAGGCAGAGGTAGGAGGATCACTGTGAGTCTGAGGCCACCCTGAGACTACATGGTAAATTCCAGGCCAGCCTGGGCTAGAGTGAGACCCTACTTTCAAAATATATTTAAAGATGATATTAATAGTTCCCATTTTCTAAGAACATTGGGAGAAATAAATTGCATATCTACAAAGCATTAAAGCAAGTGCCTGGAGCAAAAAGTACTCAATAAATGGTAGCTGCTATTTTGGTATTACATAGAACTTGATGAATTAAGGATGACATTGGAAAGGTTGTTGTTGATTTTTTTCAGATAAAGATAGTTAATATTAGGTGATCTTTCTTTGAAGTTGATAATAGATTTATAAAATTCTTCCTGTGAAATGACTGTATTTGACTCATTGAAACTATGTAATTTAAAAATCAAAGCCATTCCAACACTAGGGAGGCAGAGGTAGGAGGATCGCAGTTGAGTTCGAGGCCAGCCTGAGACTACATAGTGAATTCCAGGTCAGCCTGGGCTAGAATGAGACCCAGCTAAAAAACAAAAAAAATCAAACCCATGTGAGAGGAATTAAGATTACCTGTTTGTAAGCCTGACATTCCTGCATGGAGTTTCGTTGAGGCGGTCACACATGTCCTACCCTGAAGACTCCTGAATATGCATAGCAGAGGCCAACCTCGGGTGTACCTGAACCCTCTGCTTTAGAATGCCAGAGGACAAGAAGCTATTAGGAATATGAAATTAAATGTCATTAAAGTCATTATTAAACAGCATCAGGCTTATGTGCACATAACCTAGAGTCACGTTGAGTCTTAAAATGATCCATCTAACTGGTAACTATAGACACTACAATAAGCCAAGAGCCAAAGAAGTGTAGCTATTGCAGTGAGTGATTCTATGAGGCCATCTGAACTGACCACACAAAGCAGCCGTCCAGATCCACTGACCTGAACTGGTTATGATTAGATGTGAAGTGGAAGGATGGGGCCTGGAGTCCAACTGTGACCCGGCGCTTACTTGTGTCTTTCAGCAAATTTCTGATCTGAGCTTAATTTTCCCATCTGCGAAGGGGGGAAATGTACACCTTACACAAATGTTACAAACATCAAAGAAAGGGAAAGAGGTCAAGGACCTGGCACACAGTGGATGCCCATCAAGCGCTAGCTATAATTTCTTACCACAATCTTTCAATCCTGTCGGTGTCTCAAAAAATCCAGAAAATTCATGTTTGAATCTTCCATCCCATACATAGGAGTTTAATAACAGATTTCAGAGGTCACATGCAAATTGAAATGCGGGATCTTCAGTCCATGAGGGCAAAAATCAAAGCCTACATTAAAACAACTAGATACACTTTTGGTAGCACTTATCATAGCATAGGGTTTTGATAGTCAATAAAAACTGTAGGTTGAATTGAATCCAGTGAAAGAACTGCATTACACGTGTTTGCTCCTTGCTTCTCAAGGCTAATTTTAATTTTTAACACTCTCTAATCAACTCAGCCAAGTAAGCTGTTAAGTTAGGGAACATGTGTCAGTTTAGGCAGAAGTTACTTGAAAAGACAAAAATAAGGAAGAGTGTTGAAAGGAGATGGGGATTAGGTGGGGGGACATTCTGTATAGGATGATAAGGGCACACCTTTCCAAGGAGGTGGTTAATGGATGGCGCTGGAATAGATACAGAATGGGAGACAGAGAGAAGGTGGGGGGGTGTTGGACAATGAATATACAAGCTATCCGAAATGTGCTCTAGTTCATGAGAAAAGCAAGCACAGTAAAAACAAAAAGAAAGAGAGAGAGAGAGAGAGAGAGGGAAGGAGAAAGGGAGGGATGGAGGGAGGCTGGGAGGCAGGGAGAAAGGAAGGAAGGAAGGAAGGCAGGGGCTGCAGACGGTGTGAACTTGACTATGTGTTGTCATATGTAGTGGTATGTATATGTTTAAGTTATATGTACATGTGTATGCAGATCCATGTGCCCCTTCCACACATGTACAGAGGCCAGAGGAACATGCTTGATGTTCTGTTCTATCACTCTCCTGCCTTATTTTCCTGAGACACAGTCTCTCACTGAACCTGGGACTCCTGATTTTTGTTTAGAATGGCTGATCAGGAAGCCATAACCTGTCTCTGCCCCATTCATTGCTGGGGTATAGGCATTTGTGACCATACCAGCTTTTAAGTTTGAACTATGAACAGTTGAAACAAAATTATACCAGAGCCTTCATTCTAGACTTTGTGAGACACTTGTTTTATACTACTGTTCAGTTATTCAGAAAATGAATATCCAATGTTAACTTAATATACTGAGACTAAAAGATGTAAAATTCCATCTCTGTCATAATTTAACCATTTCAATTATCTTACAGTTCTAACATGCTTTTGGGGAGAGGATATCAAATGTTGATTAAACATGATTAGAATACATTCATTTTAAAACAGTTGATTAAGTCATATATCTTTGCTTATACTTATATTTTTTTGTTTTATTTTTACTTATTTGAGAGCAACAGACAGAGAGAGAAAGAGGCATATATATAGAGAGAATGGGCACGCCAGGGCCTCCAGCCATTACAAACAGAACTCCAGACGCGTGCGCCCCCTTGTGCATCTGGCTAACGTGGGTCCTGGAGAATCAAGCCTTGAGTTGGGGTCCTCAGGCTTCATAGGCAAGCGCTTAACCACTAAGCCATCTCTCCATCCCTATACTTATCTTTTTACTGATCACTTTGATCAGTATCTAATTAAGATGGCAAGAGTGAAGCGTCCCTTATGGCACTGAAGTTTGAGGGAGTTTGTGTATTTGTAAAACATAAATAGTGATGTAATATGGGCAACAATGAATTAATCATCATCCACAATGGATGGATTAATTAGAACTCAAGACTTATTCCATACATGCCAAGAATGTACTAATAAAGGAATTGGACAAAAATTGTGGCCTATGAATAGAACACCTGAACCATGTTCTAAAATGGCATAGAGAGCCAGTTTAGCAATTTCCAGGTAGAAAGAACTGGCAAAACTAAACAGCTACTGGTTACTGATGTCATGAAGCTATTGCCCTATGCCTCAAAACTGAATATGAAGAGAGGAAATGATGAAACAAAAAGGATCAAAAAACAATGTCCAGACAATACTCATATCACTGACACAGAGGAGACATATTTATGCAACTCTCCATGGATTAGGCATAGTTTTCTGTCAACATACCACCCAACTATTACAGAAGTCATAGTGGGCAGATGGGATTCATGGCAGGACTCAGGTGTGTGTTAATTTGCAGCCTATTGTCAGTTTTTCAGGTTTCTTATTTCTATAATCTTGGAAACCATTCTGGTGCATTCTGTTTCCAGAGCCAGTACTGTAGCCTTGAATTCCCTCCCCTCTTTTCATGCCCACGTCTGGTCCTCATTTTCCAGGAGGGAATGTGATTGACAGAGCGTAGCCAGAGAACAAGGAAAGACAGTGGGCCTTGAGATCTCTGCTGTGCCACCATTTTGATAAAGTTGATGGTATTATTTATTTTCCTGGTGCCAGACATGTGCCTTCCAACTATGCCACCCAGGCTAAGGACAAGAGAGTCACTGTTCAGCAAACCTCAGGCTATAATCCCAAGAAGGAAGCATAGGGACACACCATGGAAAATTCTTAAATTTTGACTGTCAGTAATTGAATAAAAGTCACACTGAATTATAACTTTATGAAATACTAGGGCTTAACAAAAAAGCAAACCAAAGTTGGCAGTACCCATAAGAGCAGAACAAAATAAGAATGCACTTTGTTAAAACATCTGAAATGGGGAGGAATCGAATATTGATGAAATATTGAATACTGATAATGAAAGAGGAAAACTGCAACCACTAAGATGGTAGTATGTAACTGTTTTCCTGCCCTTTCTTGATAAAAAGATGGATGGCTGTTAACATATTTGCTTGTTGTAAGAAAGTCAAAAACAGTTTTAGAATGAAAGTTGACAGTATTGTAGAGGCAGAGTGAAAGGTAGGATCAGGAATACAGGGCAAGGTCAGCACTCTTAGTTCAGAAAGACTTGACTTTTTAAATAAGATGCTAGGAGGAAGAGAAATGAGAACGCAAGGATAAAGAGAAATTATGCCACCTTTAAATGCCAAAGAACAAAACATATGGGACTGTCACATTGAACAAGTCTTGGTTCAGTTTTGTTTTCTCCCTTCTCCATCCAGTGACTCTTGCTGATCTACTTTGTCTCATAGGAGTTTCTCCTCCCAAACCAGAGCTTTCTTTGCATAGACAGGCATGCTTATTTGAAAGATGGTATTTTTTTTTTCCTTTTCTCTCCCAAGATGGCAACCATCTTATTTTAGAAGGAATGTTATCTCAAAGGCCTCCTTAGAATTTAGGCTCTGGTGTAATTAATTCTGTTTTAACTGTCTTAAGATGTTCACACTTAAAAGACAGTATGAGCACATATGGCTGTAACCCCAGCACTGAATGAGAGGTAGGACAATGATTGGGGCTACCTGGTCAGTAAGTCTAACCAAAAATCAGGAGCTCCAGGTTAAATGAGAATCAGTCTCTCTCTCTCTCTCTCTCTCTCACACACACACACACACACACACACAGAGAGAGAGAGAGAGAGAAACACACACACACAAGAATAATAGAAGATACCCAGCATGTTCCTCTGACCTCTACATGTATGCATAGGACACACAGTACTACACACATATGTGCATACACCACACATACAACACACACATAGACAAATTCACAATCTGCAACCTCATTATTTTTTATTATTGCACTTGTTTTTCCCATAAACTTGGCTGCTTTTCTGGTGGCTCTCACAATCCTTGTCTAACCTCTCCCTCCCCCCTCTCTCATTGTATTATCAACTTCAGTGCCAACTATGTGCCTTTAGCATGTTATATGAAATATCCTACCACCTAACCCCCAACCCTTTCAATACCTTTCCTCTTATTTTGTCTTTTAAAGTAACTTCTGCCTAAACTGACACATGTTCCCTAACTTAACAGCTTACTTGGCTGAGTTGATCAGAGCGTGTTAAAAATTAAAATTAGCCTTGAGAAGCAAAGAGCAAACACGTGTAATGCAGTTCTTTCACTGGATTCAATTCAACCTACAGTTTTTTATTGACTATCAAAGACCTATGCTGTAACAAGCACTACCGAAAATGTATCTGTTTTTAACTCAGGTTTTGGTTCTTGCCCTCAACAACTGAAACGCTGGCATTTCAATTTGCATGTGACCTTTGAATTCTGTTATTAAACTCCTATGTATGGGATGGAAGATTCAAACATGAATTTTCTGGATTTTTTGAGACACCGACAGGATTGAAAGATTGTGGTAAGAAATTATAGCTAGCGCTTGATGGGCATCCACTGTGTGCCAGGTCCTTGACCTCTTTCCCTTTCTCTGATGTTTGTAACATTTGTGTAAGGTGTACATTTCCCCCCTTCGCAGATGGGAAAATTAAGCTCAGATCAGAAACTTGCTGAAAGACACAAGTGAGTGCCGGGTCACAGTTGGACTCCAGGCCCCATCCTTCCACTTCACATCTAATCATAACCAGTTCAGGTCAGTGGATCTGGATGGCTGCTTTGTGTGGTCAGTTCAGATGGCCTCATAGAATCACTCACTGCAATAGCTACACTTCTTTGGCTCTTGGCTTATTGTAGTGTCTATAGTTACCAGTTAGATGGATCATTTTAAGACTCAATGTGACTCTAGGTTATGTGCACATAAGCCTGATGCTGTTTAATAATGACTTTAATGACATTTAATTTCATATTCCTAATAGCTTCTTGTCCTCTGGCATTCTAAAGCAGAGGGTTCAGGTACACCCGAGGTTGGCCTCTGCTATGCATATTCAGGAGTCTTCAGGGTAGGACATGTGTGACCGCCTCAACGAAACTCCATGCAGGAATGTCAGGCTTCCAAACAAGGTACAGTAGGAAGTAATGGTGTGATTACAAAATGAGTCTTTTAGAAGGATTTTCTCTGGAGATCTTGTTTCACTCGGAAGACCCTTAGTATATTTAGAATATTGTTTTAATATATGAATGTGAATTGCTCTTTCTTTCGCAATACAGCTGCTAAGTGAGGCGAATCTATATCCTGAATTGATTAAATACTTGCCATTATACACAACCTGAAATGCTTCCTTAATTCACTCCTTAGATTTAAAAGCAAACTGAGATCAAAGCAATGAGAAATTGAGCTTGTTCTAATAACCAGTACTTCATAAACTTTTTGAGAAAATGTTAATACTAAATATCTACTCCATTTCCAACTTCTGAAGAAGTATTTTGACTGGGAACAAGGTAAAATGTGTTATATATAGTATATATATCATATATATGAAGACGTTTCAAATGTAATTGCATGTAATTTGATGGAAATGTTTTTCCAGTGGAATGAAGATTGACCTACTCAAGAATATTAAAAAGTACAGGAGTTCACATTTCTGTGATAATATTTTATCATTTTGAAATCTTAATCTTAATAGTCCCCTACATTACATTTCAGCAAAATGGTTTCATTTTCCTTAACAGCCATTAATAGCTATTAGAGGTTACAAAATAAGGCTTTATATAGCTCATTAAAGCACACTTAAGTAATTTGTAATTGACAATTAAATCATCATGGCAATGCATTATCATAAGTTTGATAGATCTGCCTTTTTTTAAAGTACTGAGAAGAAAGGCCCTTTTGTAACAAGCCCCAATGCAGACTATTCTTGCATTTTAATTGATCACAAAGCACACATTGTCTTGTTAATATGTGCTTGGTAATCATCTTGTACAATTTTCTTTTGTGAGGATTTTGGTGCTGTGTGTGGGAGTCTGGTTCATGCTGGAAACAGTGTCCTTAGTGAAATGTGGAATCAGCAGCAGCCATCTTTAAACCTTTGCCCTTATCATTGTCGTAATGTATGAAATAAGAGTTGGAGTTTTCCACTTTGAATGCCCAGATTCCTCATTCTTTGCACCCTCTCCTTTTCCTTCATCTCTCTAAAGACCCATGAATGGGTGTCTACAAAGCTAAGTGTTTCCATGGTGATGACCACACTGATGATGGCCCCCAGCCTGTGGGTATTGCCCTATCCAACCATATAAAAGGCAATGTTTGTGAAATTTAGATTCTTTTGCTTTTAATCCTAAGAAATTTGTAAACTTACAGATAGAAATTCTGGTCAAAACAGTCACATGTTGAGATCAATAAAACAGAAACATTGCTGAATTATGAAATTTTAATCACTGATATTTCTACTTTTTTCACAAAGAATTTCTAAATGGTCCGTAGATAACTGATTCAGTTCCATGCTTGACCATATTTTTACATCACAGAATGCCAATAGAATTATCTGTGTAACATAAACTTTTAAAAATATATAATTAATAGGTTTTCTATATTTCAAACTATTTATAAACCAAAAATTCAAAAGATTAATTTTCTTATAATTTCTTAGAATCTGAGATAGCTAAAAGCACAAAAGGAGGTTTTTCCCATACAATATCTAGAAAATATATTTTATAACACAGGCATGATCAAGTCTTATGCGAATTTGATTAATCTCATATAGATTTTATTTTCTTAATCTCATTTAATTTCTTGATTTTTATGGAAACAAATGTATCTCATTAAAAATTAAAAAGCATCAGGCTGGAGATATGGCTTAGCAGTTAAGTGCTTCCTGTGAAGCCTAAGGACCCTGGTTCAAGGCTTAATTCCCCAGGACCCATGTGAGCCAGATACACAAGGTGATGCATGCGTCTGGAGTTCATTTGCAGTGGCTGGAGGTGTGCTCATTCTCTCTCTATCTATCTGCCTCTTTCTCTTTCTATCACTCACAAATAAATAAAAAATAAACAAGATTAATTAATTAAAAATCATGATGCGTGTGTGTGTGTGTGTGTTTAGAGTATGTGTCTTGTGGTGTGTTATGTCTTGTGTGTACAGTGTGTTTATGCAGATTCATGCACCATGCTTCTGTGTGCAGAGGCCAGAGGAGACTTGGGCTGCTCTTCTCTATGACTGAAGTGCATATTTCCTTGAGCCAAGCTCTCTCACTCAACCCAGAGAGTTCATAAATCAGCAAGCCCAAACAACTCTTCAATCCCCTCCCCACCACATAAGCAGACTGGCATTACAGTTGTGCATCACCATACACATCTTGCTCCATGGTTTCTGGGGAATGAAACCCAGTGGTCTCTTAACCCTGACCTGACTACACTGGTCACATTTGCTGTAAGGACTATTAGAGTATATGTAAGTAACCAGCATCACAATGGTTAAGTGTCCCTGTTGTCCTATGTGACAGGTATATACAAGTGTATAAAAGGCAGAAAAAAAAAAGCCATCCCTGAGGATTTTCAGTGGTGTAGAAAAATACAATCAAAGGAATAACTGATGAAAAGCTAAGAGTATGTTATAGAAGCATATAAATTGTCTACCTAATGGGAGGAAGTTAAAAGTCATCAGGAGTGTTTTTTCTGAAGGTCAGCCATGGACAGATTTCTTGGCAGTAAGGATCTTTAATTTTAGTCCCGCCATTTCAATTTGACTTCAACCCTTGAAACATGTCTCAAGGTATTAATGAAAGAAATTAAGATTGGCAAGGCTTCAGACTCTTGATTCTACCGCACAAGCAGCACAATGGCAGTTAATTGAAGCGTTCTTCATCAGTTAGTAGGGAAAACTTTAGAATGGCTCTTCACAGATATTTTCCCACTAATTTAGAAATTTATTCCAAACTTATAGAATTTTTCAAGTGTGAAATATAATAACAAATATTATAATAAACTAAAGCACATATTTGTGCTATTTAATTCAATGGCTTATGTTATGAAAAATGTTACAGTAAAACTTTTTAAATTTTTCATTTATTTATTGAAGAAAGAGAGAGAGAAAGAACCAGATAGAAAGAGAGTGAGTATGAGTGCACCAGGGCCTCCTGACTCCCCAGATGAACTCTAGACCCATGCATTACTTTGTGCGTCTGGCTTCATGTGGGCACTGGGGAATCCAACTCAGACTGTCAGGGCTTGCAAACCAGCACCCTCAACTGCTAAGCAATCTGTCTAGGCCTGCAATGAAACTGTTCTAAGTGTGTTTCCTAAACTTAGACAAACTATATCATTTATTTACTTTTTAAATTTTTTATGCAAAAGTTACATAATCTGACATTTCTAGTTAAGATCATATTTCAACTTATGACCCTTGCTTAATATAAAGATAGAGGCATTAAAAGAATTGTATTCCTGCCGGGCATGGTGGTGCACACCTTTAATCCCAGCACTCAGGAGGCAGAGCTAGGAGGATCACTATGAGTTCGAGGCCACCCTGAGACTCCATAGTAAATTCTAGGTCAGCCTGGGCTAGAGTGAGACCCTACCTTGAAAAACCAAAAAAAAAAAAAAAAAAAAAAAAAAGAATTGTACTCCCAATCAATTATGGTTTGTGCAAGAATAAATAGGTATTTTAAGTTTATAGTGTGTAATATAATTGCTTCAGTAGGACAATGAGATAAACAAATCTCAACATAGGTTCACTGAGGATACTCAGAACATACCAAAGCAGAAATCCAGAAGCTATTGAGAGATCAGTGCTCAAATGCACTTAAAACACACCCAGTATGGCTCAGAGAATTTTGTGGAAGAGGACGTGGAAAGATTATAAGAGCCACAGGGTGGGGAGGGAATATCCAGAGGCATGCCCCTCATACAATGACTGACTGACTGCTCTCACAGCTCCTAGCCCACAATGCCATGGTGAGCACCAACAATCCCACTGAGGAGGACCCTCAGTGGAATAGGGCAGGGAGGAGGGAAATGATAGTACCAACACATCATGTGTCCATACAAAGATTCTACTTAACAACAAAAACAAAAAATTAAACTTGACTGTTTATCCATGCTTCCAGATGCAAGAACAAACACTATCAAGACTTTAAATTTCCTCAAATAAAGCCAAGGATTTGTACAAATACCAATAAAAATACCATATAAGAGCTGGGGTACAGCATTGTGGTAGAGTGTTTTCCTAGCATGCATAGGGCCCCAACCCCCAGCAGTCACTTGCCAAGAAAAAAAATTGGTAAAATTTTTTTTGAATGGAGAAGATGAGTCATAGCCTCCATTTCAGTCTCTTCCTAAAAGAAAGAACGATAGGACAATCACATGTTATAAAACAGTGCCAATTTTTCAAATTTAAAGCAATGAGGTACCATCAAAAGAAATGACAGATTCAGTAGCATGGAATGGAATGCATAAATATACACATATTACCTCTAAACCACTACGATGAGGATCCTGCAATAAGCAATACAAGAAAAGCTATATATGTGGGAAAGATGGAAAACTCGGGTTGCAACTTCATTTTATACAATGTACATAAATTAACTGTACATGAATCAAAGAGTAAAACTAGAAGCCAAAAAATATGAAGGTAAGTATCAATCTACTCTGTGAGGGGCAATTTTTATATAAAAATAAAATGAAATGAAAGTAACCACAGTCTTTAGCTATAAACGTTTTAAAATTCATCAGTTTAATAAAGTAAATGATAATCTAGAAAATACTTTTTAAATTACTTGTTAAAACCTAAGATATATTGGGCTGCAACAACTCAATTTTAAAAATTATTGGCTTGTGGCTGAGATACATAAATTTTTCCTAAAAGTACATACATGAATGACAATAAACATTGGCAGAAAATATTTATTTTCATTAATATTCAAATAAATGCAAGTAAAGCAGCAAAATAATGTGTTGTTTTCACTCATTGCAGTTGCAAGTATAAATTAATAATAGTGTACTTGAGGGTTAGGCAGATACCACAGCCTTTAAGATGTTTGCTGTGTAAGTGTGAGAACTTGAGTTTGATCCCCCAGAAACCACATTAAAAATACCAGTGCTGAGGTGGTGCATGTGTCTGGAATTCATTTGCAGGAGGCCCTGTTGCACCCATTCTCTCTCTCTTTCTCTCTTTCCTTCCTCTCTCTCTGTCTTCCTCTTTCCCACACTCAAATAAATAAAAATGAAATATATATATTTTTTAAATCCCAGTGCTGGGGAGGTACAGACAAGTAGATTCCTAGCTTGTGGACCAGCCAGTCTAGCCTACTTTGCCAGCTCCAGGCCAATGAGAGGCCTTGTTTCAAAAAAGATTGAAAGAATTCCTGAAAACCAACTCCCACGGTTGCCCTCTGGTCTCCATATGCACATGCACATATGTGCAGTCACACTCAAGAACACATGCAACATACACACACACACACACACATGCGCACTGGAAAAGATGGCAAAACATGCATTATACAGAGGAGGGTATGTCAGCAAGGTCAAATCTTCTACATGCAATGTTACACTATATGTTAAGAATTAAAACTATTCCTTCTCAGAAGAAAAACAGAAATATCCATAATCACTCAGGTTTAAAAATTTTCATCTCATTGACATATGTATGTACAACTGTGTATAAAAATTTACAAGGACCAGAGAGATGGTTCTGCAGCTAAGAAGCTTGTTTACAATGCTGATGGCCTGGGTTCAAATTCCCAGTACCCACATAAAGCCAGATGAACAAAAGAGCGCATGCAACTAGAGTTTGTTTGCAGTGGCAAGAGGCCCTGGTGTACCTACTGTTCCCCCCTCCTTTACTTAAAAAGATACAAAATTAGGAACACTTTTAATATCTAACTTAAGGGAAACAGTTTTCCAAAGTTATTTTTTACATAAGAAAAATTATTCACACAGTTTAAAAGCCTATAGTCTACACAATGCCAATTTTATATAAAAAGATGAAGTATATGCATCAAAAATTGACTAAAAGGAAACATACTAAAACTTAAACATTTTTTTTTCTGGTTATAATTAGGTGATAACATTTCTTTTTTTCTTCATACATAACGGTGTCTCCCAGCAATCCTGAAACATGAGCTGCTTTTATAATCATTTTAAAACAGAAAAAAAAACAACTATTTTTAAAGAAATAATATTCTGTGTCCAAATCATGACTAAATCTGAGTTCACGGTGCCTAAATTAAGAACTTTTAATAGTAAAACTTTAGTAGTATAATATATGCTCAGTGGGAATTCAGAATATTATATTGATAAGTTTCATTTGTAGTAAGAGGTTAAATATAGGCTAAAGCAGGAAATGGTCTTCGGGAGAGTTCTGGAAGAATAATTACTACAAAACAGGTTTTGTTTCGGCCTGAAACAACCTGGGAGTCGCAGTGTTTGCCAGTGCACCAACTGACACTTTTCTAATTATGCCAACATGGATGGGTATCTTGGGGCAGGGGCAGTTTGTGTTCTGGGTGGCTTTGCACCCAGATTTGGTGATTTTTTAGGTGTAATGGCATTGGGCTTCATTTATAGAAATGAAAATGAAATACATTCAGATACTCGTAGTGTCTTTTTGGGCTCTGTGTTGGAGTGTGTATGTGTATGCACATGTGTGTGTGTGTTTGCCCATAAAATATTCCTTTTGAAGTTCAGAGCTTAGGCAGAGAAAGAAAGCCTGAGTTTGGTGGGTGCAACTTTTGAATGCATTAAACAGCAGCTTTCATCTCAGGTTATGATTGACACCAAACAAAATGCATCCTATTTCTTTGTTCTCCAAAACACAGTGGAAGACATCAGGGGTATTGAGTGTGCATACACATATGTATGTATATATGTGTTATCTGCTCAGTGTAAGAAAATCGTCTGTGAAACTGAACTGCAGGCAGCTAATGAATTTGGTATCCTTCAGGCTGTCTCCTAAGAAGCAATTCTAATGACAGGCTAATGACACATGCACTAAGGGAATGTGACAGGAGTCTCAGTTGGGACAACCGGTGCAAAGGAGACTAAGGAGAACAGACTGCAGAGACCTCTGGTGACCAAGTTAAGGGCCATGAGAGTCTCAGATGTGATGTCACACTTGTCTGTCATGAACAAAATCTATCAAGGATCAAGGGAGAGATAAACTTCCCACATCAAATTATGTAGTTTCACAGAAACAAGGTCATCTGAAGGAAGAATATGAAAGTTATATTTCCTACTAGGAAATCACTGATTTTGTTTCCTTGAATTATTGGAAGTCTTTTAAGCTTTTTGGCATTTTTTTTTTCTGTTTTTCAGTTCCCTAATATTGCATGTGGCTACAGATAGGAACTACAGCTGTTTTCTAAGGCTTGGGAGAGTGGAAGAAATGCTCTTCAAATAGCACTACAATAGCTGGAGGTGTTCCTTAATCATAGAATGCATGCTTATCACATGCCACTTTTGCAGTCTTGAAATTTTGATCATCTGGAAATGAAAAGGAAATTTTTTAATCCCATAATTGTTTATAGATCACATGATGCTTGCTACCTGTTTCCATAATCATTCAACCTCATTTCCATCCTATACACTTTTGCCCATTTCTATTTTCTAAAACATAGTTTTGCTGTCCCTTTCTTCTTTGTGATTCCTCAATTATTTGATCATTTGTTTATCTTATTATACAACAAGCACTTATTGGGCATCTACTGTGTATCAGGCACATCACAAGTCACTTGAGATATAGAAATTATTATCATGATTTCTATTCATAAGAAGCCAACAATAATTGAGGCACAGATAAGAAAATGAATAGAATGAATTGAGTAGTCACCTACTGCAATAAGTCTCCATACAGATAATTCAGCACTGTCATGACTTAGCAGTAAACATTTATTCTTACATTTGCAAGAGCAGTTTGGCAGATTTAGGCTGGGCAGCTCTCTTTCAGGCTGTGAGTCAGCTGGGCTCAGCTCCCATTGTGAACTAGGCTCGAATTTCCTTTGTGGTCTATGTGTGTGTTCCAGGGCTCACATGGAAGGGGTCACATATTCTCTGCTGCATACTTTTCTTATGACAGGTCACAATGCCTAAATTGCCTAATTCACACAGGCATATTTCATATATGCCTACTGGTATCTTAGTAGCTGAGGCAAATTCCACTTTCCTACAATCTTCCTTGTAGCTCCTTAAGTAGTCTAACTTTTAGTGGATTCTGGGGAATGTAGTTCACCTTGGTAAAGTTGACACATTACACAGCCTTCACAAGAGGCATCTAGTTTAACTTCTAGAAGGGGTGTATTGGGAAATGTTTTTGGGATGTGTGATATCTGAAATGAATCTTCAAATGCGAGCAGTAGTTAACCAAGAAGAGGTAATGGCAATTGAGGCAGCCCCAAACAAACATGAGAGTGGTAAGTCTTAACAATATGGCAGCTCCTTTATAGAAGTCAATGGCAGAGCCACAAGAAACATGCCTATGCAAGCTTATTTAACCTATTCCAGCAGAAGAGAGTACATGGCAAGGAATGGGGCATCTGAGGAAAGGGCATCAGGCAGAGTTTAGTAGAAACAAGACTACTGAGGCCTGTTCCTAAGGAGGTTTGAAACAAATGAAGTGAGTTTTGGATTAGATGTTTTCAGGGAGTATTGAATATTCTTATGAACTGAACTATGTCTATTCTCAAATTTATACATGGAGGTCCAAACCCTTCATGTCACAGAATGTGGTTGGAGTTGAAGATAGCACCATTGAGGTAATTAAGCTTAATGAAGTTATAAGTGTGACACTTCAACCTAATAGAACCAGTGTCCTTTAAAGAAGAGGAAGGGACATTAGGGAAATGGACACCTAGAGAAATAGCCACCACAGTCAAGCAGAGAGGCTCATAAGACACCAACTCTACTGACACCTGGATCTTGACTTCCACCCTCCAGAACTGTGTGAAATCCATTTCTCTTTAAGCCACCAGCCTATAGTATTTTGTTACATCAGTCCCAGCTAACCAATGCAGTTATCTTGATAGTTTTATATCTAGAGAACAATACCAGGATAAAGTCATTGGTAAAGAAGCAATTGAAAGAGAGAATGTTTCATCATTTCTGTGGTGGCTTGCCTTTCTTTTAGTCCACCATGGTTATACAGTTCATTTATTTTTCTCTTCTATAGGAATTATGTCTATTTGGGGATATCATGACACACCTGTCATCTCAATATATTTTTAAAAAGAGTATTTATTTATTTATTTATCTCCAACCAGAAAGAGAGAAAAAATAGGCATGCCAGGGCATCTACCCACTGCAAATGAACTCCAGATGCATGTGCCACTTTGCATCTGGTGTTACATGGTACTGGGGAATCAAACCTGAGTTGTTAGGCTTTGTAGGGAAGCACCTTAACTGCTGTGCCATCTTTCCAGCCATCCATCTACTTTTTACCTTCTCATTGATTATTCAAAAATAAATTCTCATGTACTGAACCAGAAATTAGATGGAATTTCTATCCTTTACTATGTTAAATCCAGATACTGTTTGCCCAATTAGCAAGTCCATTTTACAAGTGTGTTTTTCTCTACATTTGGCCATCATGCTATTCTCTTCAGGCTAGTTTCCATGGCCTTCCATGTAACACACCCTTAGATCAGTCTCTTCTATGTGGGATTCTTTCATTACATCCATGTCCTAACCAAATAGAAGCTCCCATTGCAAGATTCTTCCAAGGTTTCTGGTTCTTCATTTCCGGTTTTTTTATGATTATTATTTAGTTGGAATATGAAATAGTGTATTTCTTTATGACATTCTCATACAAATATGTCATTATATTTTGCTCATATTCTCTGTACTCATTACTTTCCTCATTACTCCTCCCCATTTCCACTGGTCCTTTTCCACCCACTAAATAGTCCCTCTTCTGCTTTCATGCCATATATACATATATGTGTGTATAAGACATATATACATATATAACACCATCAGCGTTTTCATCTGGATGCTAATTGCCTTGTGTATGTTCAATCTGTGAAAATTCAGTGAGCTAAACACTTCCAATGACTTTTCTTTAAGGATATGACACTTTAAAAGTTTGAAGTTTATAAGTGTCCCAGAGAAATTTTATCCAAGTCAAGAGTTTATAATTCCTTTAACTTTTGAAATCCTTATCAGACAAAATTGACAGACATCTTCCAAAACTACTTTGGCTATCACTTTTTGGAGATATTGGCTCCATTCAGCACCATTGCTTTTATACTCTGAAAGTGGGATTCAGTCCCCTGCCTCAGTCCCTTTCCTTGTGGTATTTTTTTTCTTATCATTAGCAAAAATGATGAAAGACAACTGGGCATTTTTGTATTTATCTTAGAAGTAAGGGCAAGCAGATGAATATTTGGCTAGAATCAGTACAGGCTAGTTTTTTTTTTTTTTTGTTTTTGTTTTTTTTTTTTTTTTTTTTTTTTTAGTGTGTGTGTGTGTGGGTGGGGGGGAGTTCTACATAGGGTCTTGCTCTAACACAGGCTGACCTGTAATTCACTATGTAGTTTCAGGCTGGCCTGGAACTTACAATGATCCTCCTACCTCTGCCTCCTAAGTGCTGGTGTTAAAGGTGTGTGGCAGCATGTCCAACTACAAGCTAGTATTTCAGACTGTGACTTGTAGGATCTGCCTCTGTCCCTTGCACCCTCATTCTCTCAGCAAGTTCGAAGGCATAGACATAGCCTGCTCTCAGCTAAAACTGGGTTGCCTTCTAGATTATTGCCTCAGTCCCCAACTGGCTTCTGAAACTTTCCTGCATCTTATTTCTACTGTCCATTCAGTATCCAAACAAATAATTCATGATATCACTTCAGGCAAGGTAAGTCATAGCTTTATATGTGGGCATTTTCTCTGTCCAGCTAGGTTTAAACATCTTTGCCATGCAGTTTGGCTGTCTCTTTGATGGAAGCATCCTACTCTTCATTCTTGATTTACCCTGGGGTTCTGGTTTGGGTTCAGTACTCGTTTTCACCCTCAGTTCCCATCCTGGGTGACCTCAGCCACTGCAGTGCTGCTAATGGCCTCCTCAACTTGGAAGCTCTGCCTGCGGACACCCTAAGCTCAGCCTGTTCTCAGCAGAGAGCAAGGTAGCTTCGCCATCTATCCAGTTTTTCCATTTTTGGTTTCCTTCTCAGTCAGTAGCATCATTTGCCAAATTGTTTATCCTGTAAACATTAGAACTATCTTCAACTCCTCTGCTATATTCCTCCTACCTATTCAGCTATTCGTATCATGACTCTACCTCTAACCAAGAGACCTTTAAGCCTTCTCTTCTGTACTTGCAACCTAGGCACTATGGAACACTGAAAAGAGCTAGTCTTCGCTCTCATCCCTGCTACTTACGGATTTCGTCATCTTGGACTTCTTAGTCTCCAAGGTCCCAGTCTCTTCAGGTGTAGTGTGAATGAAACTTTCTATTTACTAGCATAGTAATTTAATCTTATGTGGAGCATCTTGTGCAATCCCAACCAATAGACAGTGGCCAATTCATAGAAAAACCTCCCTCACAGGGCTTTTACCCCTCTTACCTGTTCAGTGATTTCTCTACTGATTCCTTCCCTGGTCTGTAATTGGTTTAGAATCCATACTAGAAGCAGAATTTCTGGAGCTTGAAACTTTTCATGGCTTCTTATGATCAAATCCTTCAGCAGGAAATGTAATGTCATTCGTTCTTCATTGAGTTTCATAGTACTTTCTGCTCTGTCTCCATTACTTTTATGGCCTCCAGTTACCTGTCAGGAAATTTTTATGAAGCATGACTTAATCAGGTTCTTAGAGCATTTATCATATGATATTAACATGTTTATAAGGATAGAGACATCAAAGTAATGTTACAGATCTGCCCCTTCAATGTATAACAGAATCAAATATAACCATCTTAAAATGTGTGACTATAATTCATTAGGAACTGATTTCAGGAAATACCTGTGATATTTAATAGCATTCACTACTTTGCTTTTTTCTGTGTGTGTATGATATATGTATGTACGTGCTTATGTGTAAGTGAAGACATGCATGCCATAGCACATGCGTGGAAGTCAAAATCCAACTTCAGGCATTGCTCCTTACCTTGTACTTTATTGGATGTAGGGACTCTCATTTACCCCTGCATTCACCAATCTAGCTAACCCACGAGCTGGACAAGGTGGACTCTCCTGTCTCCACCTTCCTTCTTGCTGTAGGCATGTAGGGATTACAGGTACTCAAGCTACAAGTTCCATCTTTACCTGAGTTCTAGGGAACCAAACTCAGGTACTCACACAGCAAGCACTTTATCCTGTGAGCCAAATCCCCAGTGCCTACTGTTCTGTTTTTAATTCTCCAGCCGGAAATGTTATGTAATTCCTCAAGCAGAACTAGTGAAGATGCAACTAGGTGCTAATCTCTGTGAATGGAGAGGGAGCTACAGTGGAAGACATAAGGGGGAAAATGCAGTGAGACCAACAGTTGGTGCTGTGGCATAAGTAACTAGATGCACCAAACAGACACAACCCTAAAAACAAGGGAAGAACAAACTGGTCTGACTTTTTATTCTTGTTTTCCATCTACAAGGATGCTTGCTCTTGCCAGGATATTACCAAAATCACCCTCCTACTCCCGTTACCCCGATTCTGAAAGTCTCATCTACTCATCTTCTATGCCCAGGCCCACCTGCCAACCATTCATCACTCTTAGACCTCCACGTGTATTGAGAATAGTGAAAGAAATGTATAGTTTTATCTCTTTATTTCCTATGTATCCATATAATGGGTACCTTAAGTTAAAAAGAATACAAAAGCAACAAGCTTATCTAGCAATTGTATCAAGTCCTAAAAGTTAAGAATAGCACTTTTGGAATCTTTCTGTACCTCCTAAGTTCTAACCTAATGATGAGTGGCTATTTATCATTGGGATTGATGAATATTTCACAAATCATAAAAAGCAATGGTCAGCCACTGAGCCTAGGCAGTATAATAAGAATACTTCACATCTACAGATAGGCAAAGTGTTTTTTTAATTTAATTTTTTAATATGTTACTCATTTACTTGAGAGAGAGAGAAAGAGAGAGAGAGAGAGAGGGACAATGGGCATGCCAGGGCTTCCAGCTGTTGCAAACGAACTCCAGATACATGTGCCACCTTGTGCATCTGGCTTATCTGGGTCCTGGGGAATTGAACCTGGATCCTTTGGCTTTTGAGACAAGTGTTTTAACTGCTAAGCCATCTCTCCAGCACATAAAGGGTTTTTACAATTATTATTTTTAACCTGAGGACCCTGATGGCATATTGGTTCCTTGTACTAATAGAATTAAGTATTACTACAGCATATTTATCATAACTATAGGGCCACCATTTGGTGGTTGTATGGTCTTGGACGAGCCAATGAGGTTCTTCAAGGAATCGAGTTCTTCAGCTGGGATATCCAAGGCTTGCTGAGAAGTTACCTCTCACTGTGTCTCTTCTGTATGTTTGCATCCCTAGAACCTCAACATCATACAGTAAATTGTTTTAAATGTTTGCTTAATTAGTAAACAGAGAAACAGACAAATACAAAAAGATTGCTTGACAGAGAAATACAGCCACTGAACATATTTATGAAGTGTCTACCACATGCTCCATTTTTTTTCTATTTGGTGACACAAATAGAGAAAGTTCCTCCTTTCAAGTAACTTGGGTTCAGATGGAGTAACCATAAAATACACAAGTAAACAAGTGAATAAATTAATTTCAGATTTTGGCATAGAAAGAAACGTGACCTTTGAATTGCTATTCTCTAAGATCTGTAAATGCATTGTGATGCTGATGGTTTCAAAACCCTCTTCTCTGGTCCACCTGGATTTCTTGTTCATTATTTTCATCATTCCCATCTTGGTCTCACTTTCCTAAAAGAAAGGTTGTGAGGCTGGAGGGTGTTAGTGTTACCTTCATTAGGATCCTTGTGAATGCCGTGCCACTTCTTAATATTACCTGGAATGAAAATCAGTAAAATAGCGAGACATTGAAAACACACTAAACTCTAATTTCCTTTTTTTCAACACATGGATAATTGCCAAGTCGAGAAGCTTCTTCAACCTGGCACTTGGAACAAGTAGGAAGTCAGTTGTTTGTGTATATGTCTCCCTTAAAAATACCAAAAATATTCTTGGTCTATTTTCCATGTAAACCTCAGCAACTAACTTATGGTTACTCAGCTGTGGTTCTTCTTGAAAGTGGCCCCTGGTGAAACATTTGGCCACAAATAACTACTCAGTTGTGAACTACTTAATTGTCTGCTAAGTCATAAGAGTTCATAGACGAAAGCCAGTTATTTTATCAACTAGGCTACTCATGGTTGTCAATTTTAGTGGGAAATACTCTACTTTCTTGATATTACCTTCCATGGACAGACATAGTTTTCCAGTGCTGCTTCTTGATGTCTGCTATCATTTACAGCAAGCTGTAATTATTACTGTTTATGATATCACCCTTTAAAATTGTCTAGTGTCTATTTTAAAGTAGTTTCTAGGAACCTTGAGTGCTTCATGGTTTGTTATCCTATCCACACATACTTATTAATAAATATGACTGTTTTTCATTTTAATGGTCTTTACTTTTATTCTTGTGAATTTTTCATTCATGTGTCCTATTCAACCAGCAAATACTTGCACTTTGTAAATGAATGAAGAGTTCCACTCCTACCACAGTTAAAGGAGCACCCATTTGGAGTTTAAGCCCCTTCTTGTCCCAGAGGTAGTTCCTCTTCCTTCTCCATTGAGACTTGAAGGCAATTTGAAAAGTGTTCATGTGAACTGTTGCACATTTCCTCAGTGTACTATCAAACATTTGCTTTGTCAACACTGCTGTGGTTACCGTTAATTTTGTGTCTCAGGGTATGACTGCTGGCACTTATGTCCTTTAGCTTGAGAAGTCTCCCCCCACCTACCCACATACACCCTGAGTCAGGAGTGAGCAGTGGAGTCTGGAAGAAAAGGGTTGTATTACAAACCATTAGTTCCAGGCTTCTGCTCGTGTTGTTACCCAAAAATTGGTAACAATTGTGTAGACTTCTCTGCATTTACTCCATTCTGCAAAAAAAAACTCTGCCTCAGAGGTTGGCACATCTGAGTCAGATGAACTTTGTGTCTCTATCAGCAGAAATTAAAGAAACTTCAACTGTTCATGTGTGTGTTTTTCAACTTTTCTAAACACCTACTGTGTGCCATGTACTTGCTATGCCATAAATCAATTTCTTTTAGTCCCTTGTCAGTATTTCATAATTGCTTCACAAATTCCCTGTCCTTCTTTCCATATTTTGTAAAAATGTGGCACATTTCTTGAGTAACTTACTAATTCCTTTTATTCTTTAAGTAATCATAAGATGGTGACATTGTGACATTTTCATGCATGTGTATCATTGTACTTTGCTTCTGATCACCCTGCCTTGCCCTCCCCTCCCCCATCCTGCCAGTATACTTTCTCCAAATAGTTCCTCTTCTGCTTTCATGTTATATGTATGTAGATATTTAAATTTATATGTATGTACAAATTTAAACCTGCTGTTTGCATATAAAGAGATCTTTCAATTTAAGTGTTTTTTTCTTTTTTTCCTTCACATTATCTCCTCTTGCTCCTCTCCCCCCCTCCTCTTAGCTCTCTTACACATTCTTCCCCTAGTATATAAGTATATTTAAATCTAGGTTCAGTGTATGAGAGGAAGCATGCGATATTTGTTTTTCTGATTCTAGCTCATTTCCCTTAATAGGATGATCTCAAATTCCACCCATTTTCCTGAAAATGACAGAATTTCATTCTTCTTTACAATTGAGTAAATCTCCACTGTGTGTATGTAATACATTCAGTTTATCCACTCATCTATGGATAAGCATCTAGACTGGTTCTATGCAATGGCTATTGTGAATAGTGCAGCATAAAACAAGTATGCATCTCTGTGGAGGCTAGACTTAGATTCCTTCAAGTATATATGCCCAGGAGTTACACCTGTCAATTTTTGGCATCTCATACTAGCAACCAAACATCTTTACTGTCCTTGGTGCTCTCACATCCCTGGATTATCCTTTTAGGATTAGATCTGAGATGCAGGCTACATTTTTTTTCAGTGGCTTGCAGAGGTTCTGCATCTGTTCACATCTGTTGAATGTTACCTTTTATTACTTTTGTGATATAAATGTCAAAATGCAAAGATGAGGCACAGAAGGCAGAAAGCAGTTGGAGTCATTAGTGCTGCATGTGAAAACTTAGCTCCTGATTCTAGAAATTGCCTGTAACAAATAAATGCACATACAATTTACCTGAAAAAAACTTTTAAGAAGTTTAAATCTAGAAAGATCAAAAAGTTGGCTCATTCTCAATTCCAACCAATATTCCCATATCATGGCTCTTTTCTGGTTTCTCCTTCACCAAGTTTACATTATTAGCTAAAGGTTTAATTTATGTGGTAAAGTATCTTTTGGGATAGAGAGAGCATCAAAGCATCCTTAAGTTTTATCTTTACTTATTCACTAATTGCTGCTATAATTCTTCTGAATAATCTTCCCCTAAAAATGTAACTCAGTAATAATTGGCTTAAAATCAACTCCTTTTATTGATAACCTCAAAAAATAATAATTTACCTCAAATGTTTTTAATCTGTTTTGCTTTAGTCTTCATTTGGAATAAAGTTGGAAAGGAATTTAAATGATTCTTTTATCAAGGGTATAATCTTTAAACTATTTGTTAACTTACTATTTATCCTCTCATATCTTTTTATATTAGAAAAGTGTCAGATTAATTACACTAAATGTTTCTAAAAGGCCATACCATGCCAAGGTATGTCTGTGAGCCAGGCTATTTGTGGCAAGAACACTGGAATGCCCTGTGGGGTCAGTAGACTGAATTCTCAAGTTTGGTCGTTATTGCATTTCTGTACGTAAGTCTTGATCTTCCTGCACTTGAAATTTTTTAGGTGAGAGGGTAACATTGTGCCAGCTCTGTCTGTTCTTCAGTGTTGTGGAACTGTTAAATACAAAAAGGTTTCAAAGGTTTGAACACAATAGCATGAAAGGGATTTTTGTGTTGTTATCAATGCCAACTAATGCCTTAAGTAAAATGATGTTTTCATATTTGTGAAGGAAACTACATATAGATATTTTGAAAAGAAAACAGCTCTTTCCTCATAGTACCAGTGGTTAAATAGAAATCCACTCCTCTGTTTAACAAACATTTATTAAATGTTGCTTAGGAGGAAGATAGTCTATTGTGTGTATTAGATGTACAAAGTTTAATTCACTATGCCCTTATGGTCAAAACTTTACCATATGATATGTAAATAGGATGTCCTTTTTTATTCACTCATATTTATAATCCCAAATTAAGCACATGCAACTGGTGTGTGTAAAGTCCTTAATCTGTCATATTAGTAGGGTTGGGACAAGTAGTAAACCCTTACCTCAATAGCTTTCTCATTATTTAGGTCCAGAGACTAAAAAGGAAGTGGATTAGCTATAAAATATTTAATGACTTGGTTCAATTCCAATCATTACTATTATGGATCCATAATTCATTTTGATGTCAGAAGAGCCCTGAAGAGTGTAGCACTGGAAGTCTCAGCAGTATATTTTTACCCTTCTCTGACAAATAGACCCATGCCAAATGTCCATGCACTCATTCCCCTTCTTATTAGTATTTGCACTGGCCAAACACACCCACTTTCATTACAAGCTCTTCACGTGCTTTAAAATAAATTAGCATTCATTGGCTCCATTTAACTGCAGGGCAAAGAGACCCACAAGGAGGTCAAGAGCCTTCTGCCCCAGCACTCAGCACAAGTCACAAGGGGAAGAGGGTCACCCTCTATTTCCCCAAGGTCTCTCTGATTCCAAGCTCATTTACATGATGTTTTTCCTACTTCAAAGGAACAACTTGGTTTTATATGATATTATTCCCTGGCAAGGTCATTCATTTTCATATATTCACTCCATAACTTTCATATGTTGTAATAAAGCAAAGATGTGTGAGAATATCATTGTCTTAGAAACAAGTCTCTTCTCTGAGGTTTTGACCTTGGTCAAGTGGTTCACCATGTCTTCTTATTGCTGTGTAGAAATAGGGGTAAAAATTGACTGCTCTTTGCCTTTATTTCCTCAGCCCAGTTGATACACTAAGCAGGATTACTGTATAGCAGAAATTAAAGAATCCCACCCTGCGTGTGTGTGTGTGTGCATGCGTGCGTGCATGCGCGCGCGCGCGCGCACACACACACACACACACACACACACACACATCTCCATTTCCCTAGCTGAGGACAAAGTTCAGGAATCAGAAATCTGGCACGATAGTGAGGGTGCATTCTACAAATACAAGGAAAACATAGTCCACATTATTTTCTCTCTCTTACTGTTTTCACTAATACTTGGAATTTGTATTCTTACTAAGGTATACTATTGTGCTGATGGAGGACAGTAGAGACTAGTCAATATTCAGACCATGATTCTTTGGCCCAGGTCTCTTTAGAATTGTTCTAGGTTGTTCTATCCAAGCTGGGAGCATTCTTGACTTCCAAGGTCAGTGTATACCCCTTGTAGTAGTGTCTTAACTTGCCCTTTTGGACAGCTGCTTCTTCAGCCCATAGCGTTCTATCCTTTCTATGTGTGTTGAACTTGCTATTTTCTTTGGCTAATTATGCATGGAATTCTTCCTGTTCCAATAAACAGAAGGGCAGTGTGTATTTCCCTGGTTAACTGTACATGCAAAGCCTTGAGAGGAGAATGAAGTAGAGAAGCAGATTGGCTTATTTTAGGAAAGAGCAGTTCATTGGCCTTGTGGGGAAGAAGTTCCTGTGTTGATTCGGACTTCAGTATGACCTAACAATCTTTGTGCTGCCTGCTGCCTTTAGAGGACATGCTCCCAGTAAATTACAGTCTGTTTATTAAGGACCCTGGTGTGCACAGAGTTAACATTTCCAAGTCCCCATCTCTGTCCTCTGCATCTATGATCCAGGATGTGACTAAGGGTCTTGACCTTGTCACTCTTCCCGAGGACAAGAAGAGAGGAACAGATGAACCCAACTGTGAATGCAGTGTCCCAGAAAAGAGAGGCACAAATCCTTTTGAGCATACTGACCTGCCCAAATCTTTCCTCAGTCCTGCAGGATCCTTGCTGATAGTTGATGGCAAAAGGAAACTGTGAAATCGGGGTTTTTGTTTTGTTTTTTATCATTTTTATTAAATGTATTAACAAGAAGGTAACACAATTGTTGCTTCCTTTTCTTTCCAAAAATTTAAGATGGTAATTCGGAGAAATAACACCAGTCAGGCTTGTGTGAATTCAAACAAGACCTCTATAGGCAGCATAATGTGTTAGTGTAAAAATATGCCTAGACAACATAACTTGTCAGAGAGGATTATTTCTACTTAGTGAGTCTAAGAAGTCCCTTTTCCTCTCCTATTCAGCCTTTGACTAGAGAAGAGAGTGGGGGGAGAGAGACAGAGAGAGAGAGAGAGAGAGGGAGAGAGAAAGAGAGAGAGGAGGCGCGTTAGTGAACAGCGACTGTGTCATTGATGTTTGAGCGCACTTCTGAACTGGCTTTGTTGAGACTATCAGTGTAGAAAGCATGCGCTGTCCCAAATCCGCTGTTACTATGAGAAATGAGGAGCTGCTTTTAAGGTATGTTGTTATGTCCTTTGTTTTTAATGGATGCTTTCTGATTTCTAGAGCTGGTAGAGACACTAATCGTGCCCCGAATCAACTAGCTCCCTTATCTTAGAAGAAAAGGAGAGAGAGAGAGAGAGAAAAAAAAAAGAATCTAAACTGAGAGAGGGAAACGAAATTGAGACCAAGATATTGGGGGAAGACAGAAAGAGAGAGAGCCAGCAAGAGAAAGGAGGATTGTTGTGAGCGAGTTCTGTCTGTACTAGTTGCCTTTTGAAAGCAGACCATGTATTTGCTCCTTGCTATTTGTGAGCGGCCAGTGGATGTTTTAAGGGCTCCGAATCTGGCTCTTGGTTCGTCTTTTCCTTTGCAATGTCTAAGCCTCTTTCATTATTATGCACTCTGCATGGAATAATCATCGAAAAGGGAGCTGAGGAGACTCCATATTAGACTTGCATTCCAAATACCGCTCTAATCTGGACTTAGCCTACCTAAAATAGTCCTCCTGTGTTACCAGGTTTGGATCACTTTATCCTGTTTGCCAAAATGTGTACCTGTTTGGAGACCTCTGTTCATGCATGGCGTCCCAGGGTCCCTATATATGGGAACCAAATATTTGCTTCCTGCGTTGGTGTTGAGGTTCTGTTACATACCAAGAAAGAGGCACGGCTGACCTTTTGGGAAGCAGAGAGAGAATTATGATAGAATTGGCATCCTGGTTTGAAAAATGTAGTCTTTTGTTTATTTGCTAGCAGACATTGTAGCACTGAATGCATCTTTGGGTCTGACAATGGGACCGGCTGAACAATGGAGCTGTCAAACTAGCTTAATGCATGTCTGGGGCTGGGCTTTTTTTTTTTTTTTTTTCCTTCTTTCTCAACATCCTTTTTATCTCCTATAATCTTGTTTGTATAGACTATCAGAATGAAGAGCTTTTAGAACTGCTTGTTTGTGGTTTTATGCTTTTAAAAAATGTAGTATCCTCTATACTCAGAGCTTTTTGCATTTTGCAGTTATGTTGGTTGGATTAAGTTAGAGATTTATTGCTTACCTCTCTGTTAACTACAGAAAGAAAACTTATTGATCAAAAATGCTTTAATACCATTATCATTCTGGCAAAGCCTTGCTATCAGACCCAATTCTACACTATTTAATGCTTGCAATTTTAAAAATCTGTCCATTTGCTAGACTTATGCAATGTTGCATAAAAGAGAAGTTAACAGAAATATTTTCAATGCTTAAGTAAATTATCATCCCCAGTCTCTAGCTTTCCTTTCAGCACCCATGTAGGTAAGCAGTGTAGAAATTCAAGGACAAGTAAGAACTTTTGCCTTTACGATCTTAGTCACAAACTATTACTGTATAGCCTATTAAGTTGTTAAGTTAAAGCTCTCTATGAAATATACTGGTCATTGATTTATGTTTATATCCTTATCAAATGCATTTCTAAACAGGGAAACATTTCTTATGTCTTAAAATATCTTTGATTTTATAAGACAAGAATTCATTTGTAAGGCGAAAATTGTGAGATTGTAGGAAGAGAGAATTGTTTCAAACTTCTCAAATATTAAAGCAATTTTTATTATCACAGTAGATATAAATGAGTGAACCCTAGAAGAGTAAATCATTGATTTACATGAAAATCATCTTACTAATATATATTTAATAGTGCATATTATCTAATATTTTAGTGTTTTGCCTAATGAACTGCTTGTGCCAGTATGATATATCAAATATATATTAATATATTCATAGATAAAGATAAAGAATATAATTTTTAAAGTGGAAGGGGAGTTGTGATGGATGAAATTAAAAAATAAATTTGGCTTCAAGTATTTCCTCTTCTGCTCTGGCTCAAATTAGTGATGTTCCCAGTCAATAAGGAACAAGATATATTACTTATAAAAAGACAGTTGTGGAAAAGTAACTACTTTTTTAGATTTGGACATGCGTTTCATTTTTTTTAAACTAAAGTTGAAATGTTACTAAATAATAGATGTAGTATTATTTACATAAATGTTATCAGCAACCTAGAATTGCTTTCTCAAGGAGAGATTCTCTGTTGATAATATTTTCAGAGCTTAAGTGCACACAAAGCATATATAATCAGTGTAATAATATTTTTAAAGTTACCCACTGTGAATAGAGTGGATTTTAAAGGCATACTTGTTATGTTATTTTACTTACAATGGGATCTGAACTGCTCTTTGCTTTGGATAAACCAATAATTGCTTTTATGATGAGCTCATAAAAGGCAATGGGTGAAGCTTCCTATATGAGACTAACCAAGGGTTACCAGAATACCCAGATTCTGCTTTCATGGGAAAATTATAATCTAAAACACAGGATATAAGTCATATTTTGTGATTTTGGAGCAAATTATTCTTTCATGCTTGCTAGATGCATGTTAGGAGCACACTTAAATAAAAAAATCACTTAGAAACCACCATGTTGAATTTTTTTAAATTAACTAATTATTTAACTATGAATCTTTTACTTTAATCCCCAACTGTTCAGAGTTAGGTCCTGAAACAAGGGAAAAAAGATATTTTCTTGTTTTATTTTTCTTCTCTGGTTGCATGACCTATTACCAGTGTCCAGAATTTGAACCCCCCTACACCACATTCTAGCATCTAACATGCAGGTTCATGTGTTGTTTTTTGTTTGTTTGTTTGTTTGTTTTGTTTTATTTTCTCTAACTTGATGAGGAAGGTGTGAGCTTTCCAGGAGCTGGCAAACTTGTCTGCATCTATTTCAACAAAAGTAACAAAATAATGTAAGCCATATCGAGCTATATATTCCATATGTGATGATTCCCCTGGATAGTGACCTAAACAGATACAGGAATAAATTTAATTCTAAGCCCATATTTTCAGAAGAGGAATAGGAAGAGATTCAAACTGGGAAAACAGTTTATTTCATGACAGAGTAATGACTGCACGTTAAGCCCTTTCGCACACAAGTCTCGGGACTATCCACACAGATGTATTCAGAATACCACAGACTGAGATCTGTAACCTCAATGTATTAAAATTCTTCTACTTATAGAGATGAAAACTGACAGTTTCCTTTTTTTAATGTGAGTGGATACAATTGCAAATTAGCCTTTGGGGGCTGGAAAACTGACAAAGAACCTTTGATTAATATTCATATTAGAACTTTATAGCAACTGCAGATTGTGCTTGAATAACTAGGAAGTCATTCAACGAGTGAATCAATACTAATTATTGTAATCAGGGGGGTTAATTAGGTGAAAATGTGTCTGATGGAAAGTTCATTGCTCACAGCCCTGGAAACATCCAGGTTGATGGAAAGAAAGGTAAAGTGCAAAATAAAAGAGGGTTGGGGAAAATGATTGTTTAGTACCTAAGGTGTTCATAGCTGAAAAATGCAAATTGATTTTTCTATTATTGTGGTAGCAATGAAATTAGAAATAACTGAGTTTTTAATGTAGATATTTATGTAAAATTATGAATAGAATGCAGTGTGGCATCTTTTATCCATAGCACATATCTAGATTTCTTTATACAGTAAGAAGTAAAATTCCATTCAGTGACAGTAGTGGCTTCTTGTATCACTTTTATCAATTTTTACTGAATTTCTTTATTTTGGCAATTACTGAAGGATTTGTTGGTCAGTGAAGGAAGAACCTCATTTCCTAAAACTATAGATTATTGGACTTGGAAAGTATAAATTATTGAATTTGGGGAGTTTTCTAAGTTAACAGTGACTTTTATTCTGTAGGAAAAAAATGAGGCTGTGGTTTGGAATACATTACATTCATGGCATTTTGCTTAGCTGGCATTAAAATGAGGCTGCCTGAGGAAGGAAGGTATATGTGAGGATGTGAGGTGTTATATTATAACCCATTCAAAGGGGAAATGAAGTGCCCCAGAGCTGGGGTGCTTTTCTGTTCACATGATACCAAGCTAGAGAAATGGAACAATGTGAAAGCTACATGTGATAGGTGGAGGAACGAGAGAGAAAAAGAGAGAGAGCCTTGACTTGTGATGAGATCCACTTTGTTCCCAAGCACATTGTTGTGCTTCAAGGGAAGTAATTAGAAACCATCATATACAGGCATGTCATCTTTTCCCACAGCTTCCTTTTGTGTGGCCCATCCTGACACATATCCTTGTATGTCACAACCATCCAAGTTAACAGGAAATGGCATCTGTGGAGACAGTGTGACACCAGTCCACAGTGACATGTGTTACAAGGGCAGCTTGAGCCACTGCCTCAGCCCATCTCTGGTTGACCCACCTAGACTTGGCTGCACAGTCTTGAGATGACTCATTGGAGTTTATGAAGCAGGACTGCCTACATGCCTCAGAGGAAGATAAAAACTAGAATTTTCCTGGGAAATTATTCCATTCAACAAACTTTGTTGTCATGGTAAAGAAGAGCTTATGTCATGCTGATACACCTCTGATATTCATAGCTTGTTTTCAACCACTTCCTGAGAAAGCACACAGCTGCAATCAGTGAAAACTCTGTGTTGAAACTTATGCAGAATGAAACTGGCCTCTAGCAGAGCTGGGAAGTGTTGAGCTTCTGTGCAGAAATCCACCTTTTCTTTCTTTTTCCTTTTTAACTTTCCCAGAAAGCCATCCATCTGGGTTCTAACAAGGACCACAGGTGCCATGCTGTTTATCATGCCTTACCTTATGAATGAACTCCCTGAATGCTCTGGGTTGGACTGCAGGCCTTAGACACATCAGTGAAAATCCCATCATGTTATAAGAGCAACAGGATAAAGACTGACTTTCTTCTCAACTGCCAGTTTTAGGTTCCAACAAAGACCAGAGTACAACATGTTATTATGAAAGGAATGAAATTATCACTTATTAACAATCTGCTCTGCCTGATATTGCACGAAGTGTTTACTGTTGTGGTGTATAATTTGTTCTTCTAGATATTCAAGAGTTTTGGGTAATTGTTCCCATTTTAAAGATGAAAAGAGAGAATGATAAAGTCACAAGCTCAGAGACACATAGCTCACAATGGAAGAGACTGTAACCTAAGACTTGGCTAAATCCCTTTTCTGGCCAGTGGAAAATATAACTAGTTAATATTTGCTATCTTGGGGATTTTGTGTGCTTGTTGTTTTCTGGTACTGTAAATTGAACCGAAGACCTTGCACATGCTATGTAAGGGCTCTACCATTAAACTCTATTCCCAGCTTACCTTTTCCTATCTTTTTCTTCTTCTCCTGCTCCTCCTCCTTCTTCTTTTGAAAGAGTCTTACTAAGTTGCCCGTATTGGCAGTGAACTCACTCTGTAACTCAGGCTGGCTTCAAAAGTGTGATCCTCCTGACTCAGCCTCCTGAGTAGTTGGGATTGCATGGTTTGTACCACCAGACCCAGTAATATTTGCCATCTTAAAGTCATTCCATCCTCTGGTGAAGCATTCTCACTGTAGACTTTGATTTGAACCCAGTGATGGAGCCTTAACTTTTAGCAGGCAGCCATCACACTCAGGATCTGAGGACAATGCACGAGTCACTGTGGTTCCAGCTCCTTTTCCTGAATTCCAGTCCTTTCAAACTTTCTTCCTTGGTCTTGTCAAGTTTTTGAGGAGAGTGGGACTTATGGGCCTGAAGAAATGGCAGATGACAATAAGGAAGAAAGAATTAAGGAAATAAGAAAGGATACTTTTTTGAAAGCAGCCTTCTTTGCTTCTGAATTCTAACAGGTCCTGTTTATATCCTTCCTTACTTACTTACCTTAGAGTTAATGAAGTCATTTGTTTTTATTTTATTTTATTTTATTTTGGATTTTTTGAGACAGGGTCTCCTTATGTAGCTCAAGCTATTCTCAAATGTCAAATCCTCTTGCCTCAGCCTTCCAGATACTAGGATTATAGGAATGCTCTACCACATTTTGGCACTCATGAAATCTTTGAATAAGGTATCCTATGCTTCATTTTTTTCTTGAGCTTTAATCCATGCAGTTAAAATGAAGATGTTGGAAGGATTCATGGAGAATTTTAAAGCATTATGAATTTAAAATGAGAGTTTTTAGGTTGCCAAAACACAAAAAATGTCATACTGCACCCATAACCTGTCAACAACACAAAGACATGCACACAAAGCATACTCAATAAAAGATACAGTTTTTGCCACTAAGCAGCTCAAAAGAAAAAATAGTGGGTGGAGTGGAGTCAGTGTTCAAATTCATGGAGATAGGAGTTTAACCTAGCCTTGAAGGACGGACAAGTTAGAGATTAATGAGGGATAGAAAGAAAGATAGATCATTAATATATATTTGTTATTAAAACCAAGCAAGGGCTGGAGAGATGGCTTAGCGGTTAAGGTAGTTGCCAGCAAAGCCAAGGGACTCAGGTTCAGTGCCCCAGGACCCACGTAAGCCAGATGCACAAGGTGGCACATGTGTCTGGAGTTCATTTGCAGTGGCTGAAGACCCTGGTGCACCCATTCTCACTCTTTCTATCTGCTGCTCTTCCTCTCTCAGATAAATAAATAAAATGCCTTAAAAAAAAAAAAAACACTTAACCACCTTCTTCCTCATTTCCCAAAGTTTTTCACATCTTTTTCCTTTCTTGTCATATTCTTTTGAAATAGGACTGTAGCTATGAACATCAAGAGAGAGAGGGTAAGAGCTAATGGTTAGATAACAGAAAGCTTTATACTCTCAATAGAGATAAGATACAATAAGATACAAGATAGAAACAAGATATAACACATTACATTCAGCTTGTGTAACTATACCACCCTTCCATGAAGATTTTGGGTGACTCTCTTAAGAAGAAGAAAAAAATACTTCCCTTTAGACTTAGAAGGAATTAGCATTAAAAGCATGTTTAAAGAAAAAGTCATTTGAGATTTTCAAAAACCTCTTTTATAAGCTAAAAATGGATCTAGATTTGAACCATATTGTAAGGAAAAAAATGAATTTCCTGTGCTCAAAACCTTGATGTATTTTCAACCTACATGTCACTTTAATAGTGCAGTTATATAATTGATGTAGTAATAATTAGGCTAACACATTGTACTTCTTATCTGAGGATCATGGTAGGCTTTGAGCTGTCAGCACTCATCCCTACTAGGAAGTAGTAGTCACACCATAGACAAAGGTCTAGTTGATGAATCAGAAAATTAAATGACTTTTCCCAGAGTTGGTCCACTCTTTGAAAGAATGAAATGCAGAATCCAACAGGTTTGGTTCTTAAAATCTCACAGTGTTTTCACTCTGTGTGAAAGTAGCACTTGCTCTAAAGTGTCTGAACTGCAAGCACCAGGTCAGACATCTTCTGATCTTAGTGGCTAAAAGCTGTTCACCGGAGATCAGTTATCATTGTGAGCAAAGTGGATTCATGTGCTTCATTTTATAGAAAGCTAAGCTTTCACTCTCTTAATCCTCACTCTTCTTCAAATTGTATTTACTCGGGGTGTTTGGAGGTGGAGGAGACACACAAATGGGGCTGATTCTCTTTTCAGTGGAGAATTTGATTCTTGCCAAGATCCCTCGGTCAACCCCACTGGAAAGCTTACCCCATCCATTTGTCCATTTCTTTTTATTTCACTTCCACCTGTTCCCGCTTTCTCTGGGGCTTAATATTATGCCCACAACTGCGTTTTCCCAGCTGTTGCAGTTCAGCTGTTATATTTTGTCAAGCAGCATTTTCTGCCTTTTAAAAACTTAATATCATGGGAGAGAAAGATAACTATCCATGGATTGAGGGAAAATATTGGGTAGGGGTAGGGTGTTGAAGGGTGGATTGTGAGGGGAATTAGAAACCACATTCTGATAAGCATAAATTTTGTCCCGCCGCCAGTCTGGCACCAGATAAGGGCACCTGGTGTAGTTTGACAAATCTCGGCATCTTCCAAGAGGGCACTGGAACATTCCTTCAAAGACGCCCCACCCTCCCACTCCCCCCTGAGTGCCTTCCGTGTTCAAATGACTGTGCTAGACAGGGAATCCTCTGGCTTTTCCCCACCCCCTTCCACAGACTTCTCCTTCCTAATGTTCACTTTCTATTTTCTCACTTCATTGTACAAGTCTTCTGTCCTAGCCCATGCTCCCCCTGGTAATGTGTGGAAAAAGGAATCCCACTGCTCCCTACAGAGACAGCTGTTGCTACTTCAAAGATCAGCCTTGGTCAAGGCAAGTGAAATTTGATTTCTCATACAAATAAGTAATCTACGGTTGCTAGCATCTCTCTTCATTTCGGTAGCCACCCACCTGCTCAGACACACAGCTGTAGAGGAGGGTGAAGACATTGTCTGGCTCCTATTTGAAAGAGTCACTAAAAGAGGTGGGGGGGGGGCGAAGGGAAAGGAAGAAAAGGTTGAGAAAGGAAAAAGAAAGCCTTACAAGAGTGGTGTGATGGAGAAAGGAGAAAAAGAAAAGGGTCGGTTAGGGCGAGAAGTGAGGAGATGGCTAGGCTCTGGGTCTGAAAGATCCAGGATATTAACATTTCCGGCCTTCGGAATGCAAGTTCCCGACAGCTCTGGAGGGGCAGCTCGTTTTGCAGTGCGAAGGTATGTCCGCCACAGAAGCATCTTCAGTTGCAGAGCCTCTTTGGGGGGTTGGGGGAATAAATTCACCATACTATCTTTTGGCGCTCTTAAAAATAGATTCAGGATAAAACATACAAACAAACAAACAAACAAACAAACATAAGATTGCAAAAAAAGCCAATGGAAGCTGTCCTCAAGAGAGAAAGAACTACTTAGTATTCCCTTTAAAAATGTAAAATACGAGTTTAATAACTTTCATCTACATGGGTATATAATTTTACTTATCTAGCGGTATGAATGTGGTAAGGAAATACTCAGAATGTGGAAAAAATAAGTGATTGTTTTCAAGTGATGATTGGTGATAGCTATTCTCAAGAAATACCTTTATAGCACTAAAAGATATGTCAATAATGCATTGTTTAAGGATGTGTTTGTGATTGCTTAATGCATATCTTTTTTTAAAGTCATTGTTTATTTTTGTAAGTTGCTAATGAAACTAGAGTAAGCCAAGAACAAACACATGGTCACAAAGTCAGAACCTCTCCCAGGTACTTAAAATTCATGTGGATTTCAAATTTATTGCCTGGAAATGATGGGAAATCCCATAATAGGGCCTATATTTCTTGTTCCAAATAGCTCTGAGCACATTGGGCTTGCTTTTCTTTAATGTTAATTTCTTTTTTTTTTTTTTAACTGAAACAGCTATGTCAATAAAATTTGAATTTGTTAGTGTGATAGGAGAAAGATGCTTTTTGAGTTTGGTTTATATTGGATAGCTGGTAGGGGAGCAGGGAGGGAGGGGAGGCTTCAGAAAAACTGCAATAGTGCTAATAAATTAATAAATTTGTTAATTGCTGATAGCAACTGCCTTTAAAGCACAGTTATATGGGAAGTTATTACAGGAATAATAAAAATTTGAAATGCATCATAAAATCTGCAAAAGAAGAAAATGAAATTGTTTTATTATGTACACAAATCACAGTGTACCAGGCATCAGTTTTTAAGTCCTAATATATACTTTGCAAACATGTGGACTATATTCTGATTTCATTGAGTGCAGTGGCAGGAAGAGGAACCTTCCAATTCAAGCAGTGTGTGCTCTAGGTGCAAATGCATGTATTAGCACTCTGTTTCTATTGAGAGTTGTTACTTAATGCTAGTCATAATTCAGGGCTCAAACAATGGCCATTGGACAAAACTCAGTATGGGATGAGGGCCGAGGAGGGAAGTGGAGAGCTGAAACAGCCTAGTATACTGGCTTGCCTTGGAAAGCCTCATATAAAATGAGGTCATTCAGAAACTTTCCCTTGAAGTGCTTCCAATTCTTGAATTGCCTTTTGTTTGGGAAATGAATAGCAAGTTGATTAAAAAAAGAGACAATTAGGGGAGGTAGGGGGATGGGGTAAAAAAGAGCATAAGGTTTTTTTTCTACAATGAAGCTAAAATTATGAGAAAACTTCATTGTTCCTTACAGCCTTGGTTCCCAGTAACACCAGCACAAGGTGGTGCCCCAAACCAGTTCATGTCCACTAAAGAGGCCCACTGATGTCACTGCCTGGCTTTAAAAGCGGTTCATTGAACCCAAGTGTTCAACTTGGGTAACGTAGGAGAGCTGTCTGCCAGATAATTCCAACTGCCAAAACATGATACCTGATGGCTCATTGCTGCAGGAACATTAATAAGGGAGCCCTATGGAGTTGGTTTTAGTTTGTTTTTTTTTTTGTTTTTTTGTTTTTTCCTTTCTGGCAAATAGTAAAATGAGAAATTTAAGCTTTTCACCAAGTAGTATTTGGTTGTATGTTTTTATTTTTCAGCTGAAGAGCATTTGAATTTTGTATTTCAAAATGTGGCCAGTATGTATATGATGTGATCGCAGAAATTGTATAGATATTAGAAATGAACACCATGATTGGAAGGCTTGTGAATAACCTATCTGGTGGGTGGGGTGTGAGTATTTTGTTTCCTTGGGGCATCTACATCAAGTCTCTATTCAATCACTGCATTATTTACCTATTTGCCAACCAGAGTGTTTAAACTTCATTGTGGTGCATAAGCCTCACATATCTTATGCAAAGTGAGTTTTCATTTATTTTTGACCCTAGTTTTGCTTCTAACTTTAAATGGCAACAATCAAATGTGCTTTGAAAACTATGCTACAGTGTGGTTGTTAAATAAGGCAATAACCTATGCACTTGTAATTCTCTCCCTCTGACCTACTTACATCCTACTTCACCCTCCTTATAGTATGATTAAAAGCTGCTTTGAATCCACTGTTGCCTCAAGGGATTTGAGCCTGGAATTTAACAAACTGCTGAGGAGGCTCAAGTCAGTAAGAGGGCTTCCTTGCAGCTTCCTCTAACTCATTCACATGCAGTTAAAGATAAAATAAATATTTAGAAGTGTATATGTTAGTAAAGCATTTTCTACCTATGGAATATGGCTATCTATGGAGCTTTATTCCATAGCTGACTGGAAAATATTTTTTTTTTCCTGACTAATGTGGTTGTGTTTTGTTTGCTTTAGGAGCTGGCTCTGCTCATTCTGTTTTAAAAGAAATCTGTTATATAGTCAGACCATTGTACACATTAGGGATTTATGTAAATAATACATGGTGAATCAAGAACTGTCAAGGTTTGTCTTCAATTACCCAGCTAATTACCTTAGTAAGAGAGTCAAAAAAATCAACAAATGTTCCAAAGGCAGCTTGTAGTAGCTCAGAAAAGGAGTAAATAGCACTGGAATTAGGAGGAAAAGTTTGGGCAATTTGAGATCTAATAATTCATTTTATTGCAACTGTTTGTCAATTATTTGTTAGACATAGAAGGGGAAAATGGAAGCTAGTCAAGTTCTACATTTTAACTATTTTGTTATTAAAAGGTCGAAGGCCAAATAGATTCTTTAACTGAAGAAGGAAATCAAGTCAACTAAATATGTGTGTACTTAACTTAATATCATAAACATTCCATATTGTTCTCAATGCCCCAAGTCTGGATTTAAAATTGATAGGTGCATTTAAAGTTGATATGTAAACAACCATTTTAGTTCCTGTTGTATCACAAGAAATTGGTGAGAAAAACTAAATCTTTCCTGTGTATTGTATTTGATATATTTAACTGCGAGTGACTTCCTTGTGTGTTGTGACCCAGGCATGCCTTGACTTGTGTAGAGGAAACTCAGACCCTTAGCACAATGTTATGGTTTTCTTTAGCATAAAAACAACAGTAAAAACCAGATTTTCCAAGCAAAGCCATAATATGTGTATATATATAGCATGTGTGTATGTGTATAGTATGTCTGTGTTTATATATATATTTACATTGTCTCAAGGTTTAAGATGTCATTTCAAAAGTAAATAAAAAGTGATGGCTATAAAAGGTAAACTATAAAGAGCTGGAGAAATGGCTTAGCAGTTAAGGCTCTAGCCTGCAAAGCTAAAGGACTCAGATTCAATTCCCCAGGACCCATGTAAGCCAGACGCACAAGGAAGCGCATTCGTTTGTAGAGGCTGGAGGCCCTGGCGCGTCTTTTCTTTCATTCTGTCTCACAAATGAATAAAAATAAAATATAAAAAAGTCAACTATAAAGTTCTGGGACACAGCTAATGATGTTAAAAGTTGGGGTTTAATCCAAATAACCAAACAATGAAGGAGTACACTAAATTCGAATGCCACATTCTTAGCCACTTTTCTTTCAAAGAACTTTTGATAATCACTTTGAAAGATTAAACTCACTTGCGTCTGTTCATTTGTAAGCGTTCTGCCACTTTCCTCCAGTCACACAAATTCAAGTCTACACATCTTAAATCAGTATTAAGCTTCGTGGCCATTGCATTATAGAGCAAAAACATACGAGGACACCCACGGTTTTCCAAACTTGTGTTTAATAGCAGGAAACGACAGCTTAGTGATTTATCATTTTTTTTTTAATGTAACTTGTTACTGCTTCTTATTTTCAGTCCCATTTCTCAGTGCTCCCAAGTTGATGCACAGCCCATTCCGTCCGCCTTTCTCTTCCCCTTAAGCCTCGGGGTCTGTCCATTGACATGTCACCCGGGCCGTTTGTCTGCTGGTTGCCAGGCCTCCGCCCCAACGAGCGGGCGGGCGGGCGGGCGAGCGAGCGCGCAGGGACTTCCTCGGCGCGCCGGCCGGGCGGCAGCGCAGCAGCGCGGCTCGGCGCTCGCCCACCGCGTCTCGGGTGGCGCTCAACCCCCTCCTCCGGGTGGTCGCGGCGGCCGCGGCGCAGGGGCGGGGGGGAGGGCCTGGGGCCGCCCGTGTGCAGCGCGCCGGGGCCCGCGGCCGCCTCGCTCTCTCTTTCTCTCGCTCGGTGTCTCCGGCGCGCGCGTGCGTGTCTCCGGGGCCGACGGGGCGGGCCCGCAGGGGTTAAGCGTGGACGCGGGCGGCCCGGAGCTCCGCCCCCCGCACCTGGCGCCCGCAGCCGTCCGCCCGAGCGCCGGCGTGCGGCGGGGATTGGCGGAGCGCGCGCGCGCGGACGGCCGGGCGGCGGGCGGGCGGAATGTGACAGGAGCGGCTGGGCGGCCGCGGGGGGGAGCCGCGCGCACCTGTGCCTGCCTGTCTCGCGCCGCCCGCGGCCGCTCGGACGCGCGCAGCCGCCGCCGCCGCCGCCGCCGCCCCCCGAGCACCTCACACGCGCACCCCGCGAGCGCCGCCGCCGCCGCCGCCGCCGCGTGCGCCCCGCAACATGACTTCTGCCTTCAAGCTGGATTTCCTCCCGGACATGATGGTCGAGGGCCGCCTGCTCGTGGCTGACAGAATGTGAGTGGACGCGGCCAGCGTCCCGCCCCGCGGCGCCCCGAGGGCCGAGCGCCCGCCTCCGCCTGCCCCCCGCACCCCGGCGCGTGCGGACGCGGGCCGCGGCTGTGGCCCCGCGGGCTCGGGCGGCGGCGGGCGGCGGCGGGCGGCGGGCGGCGGCGCCCCGGGGCGCGGGCAGCGGGCGGCGGGCGGGCGCGGGGCGCGGGGCGGGGCGGGGCGCGGCGGGCGCGCGCTGCGGTGCACGCTCGTGGCGTTTGGAAAAGCGGGGCTGGCGGGGCGCCCTGGCCCATCTCAGGATCCGTTCTTAGCGAATTCGCCATCCCGTTCACCTGACTGCCTCTGTGGGAATTTCCTTTTTCTCTTTTTTCTTTTTTCCCTGAGGTGGGAGACAGGGAAGGCGGAGGGAGAGATGACGATCAAGCGTTAAACTAGCCAGGTGTGCTCTTTTGAGGAAATTAGTGGTTATCTTTTTTTTTTTTTTTATGTAATCGTGATGGTTTGATATGCAGTCTGTAATTTAATAATTAATGCGAGGCTGCTTGCGGTACGTGTCGTCAAACTAGGATAGAGCAGTTAACTGGAAGAAGTAGACAGGCTAGGATTGCGGCGATTAGGAAAGTCTGTAAATTTTTTCTTTTTTCTTTCTTTCTTTTCTTTTTTTTTTTTTTTTTTAATCTGGCTCGCAAGTCTTCTTAGGGAAGTTTCTCTCAGATCGGGAATTCTCGATAGACTCTACTTATATTTCAGACATGTAACCTAAAAAAATAAATGAATAAAATCTCAGGTGATTTAAAAAAGAAAAGGATCGCTAGAGTGAGATAGAAAAATCTGAGCCCTTTTGAAGATGTAGAATGTGCACAGTTCTCCCGTCGGCTGTGGATCTGAAATTCAGTTTAGTGAAAAAAAGGGACTGCTCTTCTTTCAGAATGTTTCCTGCGCTACCCAGTGTAAGACTTAACTAACATATCATATGCGCTCCAGCACAGGCACCTTGTGTTCAGCCCACTCCAAGCTTTGCAATACATTTTCCATGGCAGCCAACTTTCCCCAATGATGCTTCATTCTTGTTTTAGGATGTTAAGTGTTAACAGTTGAAATTCTTGAGAAACTCCACAGTGGCCAATTATTTAAGCCCTAAAACAAAATAATCAAGTGGGAAATAGGGATGATAGAATCTTTCAAATATGAATCGTCCTTTCAGTCGATATTAAGGATGTTAACTTGCTTGGACACGGTCAGGTTCAGTCTCTCAACTATGATAATCAGATAACATAAATTAAAATATTGAATTTCCTTTTGGCACTTTTCCCTGAGAAATTAATCTTGATTAGTAATATTCCCATGACTTTTAAGAGATCTTTATCTTGTTGTCCCCCTCAAAATATGTGCCTGTATCCACACATACATATTTGCACGAGCTAATTTGAAAGTTTTTTGTGATTTTTTCCCTTCTATATGCCAGTGTGTTAGGGATGAACCAAATAGATGGGTTGACCATGATTTTGAATTTATGGTCACCTGCTACTTAAGTGACCATAATATATCTAGCTAATGAACACTCTGTGAATTTAAAGCATTGATGGCCTCTGAAAGATGCACTCTCTTGTCCATTAAATTATGAATTATGAAAATTTAATTTGTCTTTTTCACTTGGGAGATGAATGTGGCTTGTTGGGACTCTCTTCTCTGAACAGAGCGCTTGTATCTTAGCCATGGAAGTTCCCATATGAATCTTATTTTGACTTCTACCCCACTTCTCTTACAAACGTTCATGATTTCCAAATGAGAACCTTTGGGATCAACTCCAGATTGTGGTCAGTGTTTGTCAGCTATTGTCTAATTGAACTAAGAAAAAGAGGATTTGTAGATGAAAGTTGTATTATGTGTTTCTAGGATAACAATTGTGTATCTCTGAAGCTATGAGAACACTGTGGCATATTTCCCAAATAGCTTGCAATTAACTCACATTACAAACATGTATGTGAGGGAACATAACTTGAAAGGGCTTAAAATCCACCTAAGCAGTGTATTTATTGCCATATTCAGAGTTGAAAAGCCAGTTGTGTGGTTTATTGTTTGCGGGGACTGGGTGTCATGTATGGTATGTTGCATTTGGACTAAATTGTAGTCTGCTAGATAAATGGCCTATTCCTAAAAGGGACTTAAATAAAGCACAGGGGCTTTTCTGGCTTTGATTTTCTAAAGCAGTAAAATATATTTTCAATGGCATTTTCCCATAGGAATATATTAGATAAGTTTGCAAGATGTAATAAGTTTGAGTCCTCCAGGCAGATGAACAAATAGCTTTTGAGATGAATTATTACACTTGATGGCCCCACGAGCCATCCAGTGTTTAAAAAGCCCAGATCCTTTAAAGCTCTGTAGTGGCATAGAATTGCTATAGCATATGCTTTAAAGTTTGGGGATTTTAAGCATTCAGTACCAAAACTGTAAATGAAATGGTCATTTTTAAGTAACCTTGGCTATTAAAGTTTTATGGTTTTATTATGAGATATTTATGCCAGGTGTGGTGATGCATGCCTTGCACTAGGGAGGCAGAGATGGAAGGATTGCCATGAGTTTGAGGACTCCTTGAGACTACATAGTGAATTCCAGGTCAGCCTGAACTACAGCAAGACCCTACCTCAAAAAACAAAACAAAACAAAACAAAAATAAAAACAAATAGTTTGGGCCAAAGGACTCAGGTGTGATTCCCCAGTACCCACATAAAGCTGGATGCACAAGGTGGTGCATGCATCTGGAGTTCTTTTGCAGTGGTTAGAGCCCCTGGTGTGCCTATATTCATATTCATTCTCTCTCTCTCTCTCTGTCTCTGTCTCTGTCTCTGTCTCTCTGCTTCCTTCTCTGAAATAAATAAATAAAACATAAGAAAAACAACTTAAAAGAGCTATGTTTTAAAAAAAGGTATTTCCAACGAAGCATAGTGAAAATAGGAACTAATTTTTTAAAATCTATTTTAAATTGGGGCAATTGGTTTTAATTAAGAATAGGGATAAGTATTTCCTCTTTGTTTCACCTTTTTTAGAGATTTTATGTGCATGTGTGTCTGTGTATGTGTGTATATTTAGAGTCTAACTGAATTTTTAAGACTTAGAAGTGAGAAGTTACAGGTGAAAGATTAATGCGGCTTAAAAAGTGTTAGTTCAAAAAAAAAGTATTTGTTCAAATTTTTGATGTTAGGAGAAAATACTGACAAAAGGCTACAAATAAAATGAAAACTCTGTTATCCTGTCAGTTCATAAACTTGGTGATTTCTCTTGTTTTTTGAGAAAATCAAAACAAGTTAAGATAATAGGCAAAATATTTGTTAGTATGTTATTAAATTGAACGGTCATCCTAAGGATAGATATTGTTAAAGTTGAAAGGGGCTTTAGAGACCATCTCATCAGACTTCATGTTATTGATTATAAAACCACCATCGGGACTAGCTCTAGGAAACAAAGTCATTACTGCTTCTTGCCGAGGTTAAAATTTAGCTAACTGAATGCCTACTGTGTGCTACAATATTTTATGCTGTTTCCAATGTTTATGGTAGAGAGGGAGGGTATTATCCTTGCATTGAAGATGATACTGAAAGAGCTTGTCATGCTACATGGGCAGCAAGTGGTTTTCTTGTATGTGTGGTGGTGGGGTATGTAAATATTTAATCCTGTGCTGATGGGGAGAGAAGGCAGAAGTGTGAAGGAAAGTATATGTCATAGTGTAGAAAACTCAAATTATGCCAAATGAGAATTATAAGAAATTTATATCTATTTAGGATTTATTTATGTGAAAATCATTTTATACTCTTGATTCGATTCAAACTCAGTTTTTCCATCTGCTTATTGACTAAATAAGAATATTAATTAATCTTTTTTAGCTTAGCTACAAAATGAAAATTGAAAGCAATAGGCCTTTTTTTCTTCCCCATATGGCATTTAAGGAAAAACTTTAAAATACTTTTGGGTGGGATTTTGCGTCAACTGCCTTCTGAGACCAAAAATTCTTTCCACGTTGGCTTTCAAAATATGAATGCTATCTTTGATCTGGGCAGAGGTATTATTTTAATTGTAAAGTCTTGCTATTTAATTGTTTTGTGGTGGATTGATGTTGCTTTGGCATCTGTTGAGATGCAGTGAAATGGGGAAACAAGACCCTTAAAAGACAAGATAAAAAGGAGATAGGGTTTTCAGATATGAACCTAATAATTAAGATTTCATGGGATCATTTAATGTCTTTTATTTCAGGTTTTTTCCTCCCCTAGCAGAGATAATAACACTATATTTGGCCTCTGAAAACTGGGGAGAAAAATTCCCTAACTACGCCTTCCTACACAAATCTTTAAGGACTTCATTTCTTTCTCCTTTTCTCATATCCTTTTGTCCATCACAAGTTAAACACTTACTAACTTCACATAAAACAGGTAATGTTTTGGTGTATGAAATCTTTTGCATTTGCATGTAGGTTCAATCAGCACATACTATGATACAGCTATTGTGTCAAAATTTAGGACAGTGATCATTTTGAGTTACCTAAATAGACACAGGAGGACAGATGCCATATGGGGAATCTGATGGATTATAATGTCATTATCAATAATTACAATGAAAAATAACAGCTCTCGGATATGTTTAGCAGTACTTTTTGCACCCCTTATCTTATTTATGTTTAAATAGAAAATGTTATACTTTAAAATGCTTCAAGGAGCTAAATATATAAATCACTGATGTGGTCTACATGAAAAACTGAACTTAATCCAAACTGAGAAAGGCATTATCTCAAATCTAGAATATTATTCCTGGAAACTTTTCTCTCTTTAAGGAGAGCCCCATATTTGGTTCTCAGATGTGGATTAGACTGTCATAAAAGGCTAGGTAATTCTCGGTATAATATTTGTTTTACAAAACTGCAAAAGGGAGGGTCTAGAAGCTACTAATGATTTCCAGCTCATTAGCACCTACAAGTTCTGCCATCCTGTTTGTTCCCGCTATCAGCGAGGTACCAAGTAATATAATGAAGCCAGCATCAGTGGTGTGCTACTTGTGTAGCAGTGCAGAAAATGTATTTTTATTTTTTTCCTTAAGAAAAAGCTCTGGCTGAACCTAAGAGAAATGGAGCTGCGCATTCCTGGGAAAACCTATGTGGGAAACAAAAGCTAATTAGAGCAGTAAATGTGATGTGCTCAGGTAATTGTAAAATAATTATTCCCCTTTAGCATCATCACTGTTTAATTGTGCCATCCAATATCCTCTGAATCCAGATGTGAAGGGATGCCAACCTCCTCCTCCTCCTGGGAATGCCTTTTTCATTTAAGTTGAGTTTCAGACTCTTCCTCAAGGACTTCTAAAAGAAGGGGGGTAGTTTGGGGTGTTTGGAACAGCTTCGCCCTTTCCGTTTGTTCTCACTCATGACAGAAAGTGATTACTCCAGCTATTTTTATAGAAATATAATTCCACTCATGTGGTTGAATTGCCTTCTGTGAGCATATTGGAGATTTACACTTTTGTAGCATCGACCTGGGGTTTTATGAGCATTCTCTTTTATGAACTGCAGATTGTATATTATGTTCAGATGCTGAGAGTGATGATAATTTAAAATGTAATGCTAATAGATATGCAATCATATAGCTTTCAAAATGACAGATGAGGACAAATTCAGGTTTTAGTTAAATTTTAATTACTCTATTTGGATGAATGTCTCAGTGCCAACTTACCAGCAAATTATAAACCCATTTTTTCCCTTCTAATGATTTTTATAAATTTAGTTACTTTAGACTAAAGTATAACTTCAGCTTATTTTGCACTTTTCTGCATGTGTATGTGGCCTTTAGGTAGACTTCAAATATGGAAATCTGTTTTTGTAGAGAATTTGGTTCAAAGAATTGGTACTTCCTTTAGGTCCTCATCAGTGTGAGATTTCCCCCTCCCCCAGCTCCAGGTCTGGTTGGCCAGTTGGCCAAAATCTTTATCATAAAAAATTACTTGTAAAATGAGCTATGTGTAATGTTATGATTTTAGGTCTCAATAGTTGAAGTCACTCAATGTTAGTGACACAGTATATGGCTCTGTGACATAACCCTGGAAATCATGTTCCTCCATCCCAGTAGCTGCCTTGTCTGACATTTACAAGCTCAAATAGGACTCAAGATTTGTTACTCTCACAGATGAAAATAGTGACTTAATACTCATAATGCAATTAACTTCAGCTAATTTATCTGACATTTTGACACAACTTTTAGACAGCTTAATTTTTTTTGAGTACCAAGTACTTTAACTTACATAAAGTCCAAAATTCTGAAATTTTTATGTCAAAAGCCTTGATTTTCAAGTTTTTTTTTTTAAAGTTCATGGCTTCACTTCAGTGGTATTTTATATTCTTTCCCATGAATTATATTTTTGCTTCTCCTAGTCTCCCACTATCACAGGAGAGTTATACCTTACTCATCTTATATAAAGAGAATCATCAATCCTGTAGGCTGAAAGAGGCAAATACTTTGTTTTCTACCTAGCAGTGGTTAGTAATACAGTTTATATAGTATATATATAAATTGTTTACATTATATATTCATAATGGACATAATTCTTTGATTTCTTAAAATATTTTCCATTGAAGAGTCTTTGCTTATGGAGATATATATATATATATATATATATATATATATATATGTATATATATACACACACACATACATACATACATATATTTATTTGCATAGTCTATCGTGTACTTTTATTACGTTTATAACTGAGGGATTTCAGTTTCAGTAGGGTTTCAGTTATTGAATAACCATGCACTGCTAGTTATTGGTAGTGTTAGAAAAAGATCTCAGGACTCACTTTCATCTCTTTGGCCCAGATCTCTTTAAAAGGTGAGGAAAGATATTTATTCTGATAATTCTATCATATTTTACTGTGTGCAAAGCCCTCTTAGTGGCTTTTTCTGTTTGCTGCAAAGTTCTGGAGCCACATGGTCCTTGTGTTTCTCTGTCACAATTGAATTGCTGCCACTTTCAAGAACATTTAGAGTAGAATGGAAAAAAGACTCTTCACAGAAAAAAATTTGACAGTGAGTCCTAAATGATTTTATGCTCTTTCTGAGTAGTTATATGTGATGTTCACCAGCTGAATTTCTTACATTGTACTTTTCTGCTACTTATTTTATGGGATCCATAGCATCACTCCCCACCCTATTTCCTGTTGATGTTGAAAGCAGTTCCTGAAATTTTGATTCCTTTAATGACAATTCACATGTAAACTTCACATCTGAAAATATAAGTGCCATAAGCGTTGATGAGCCTCTGGAAGGCTAAGAATAAATTGGTGTGAATCAACTTAAGCACACACAGATAACCTACATCCACTCATCTTTCTGGAGCTGGAAAGAAGGCAGTAGGTATCAGACAATTGATTGAAGTCTGATGTTTCATTTTGTCTTTGAGAAAATTAGAAGAATGATAGAAGAGAAAGAAAATAAGAAATACACAGAAGGGCAGCAGTTGGCAGGAGGCTAGTGTAGATTTATTTGGGTGGGCTTATTTGCTTTATGTTTTATTCTTGATTCTTTGTGCCTCAACATAGATTAAGTAGGGGCACAAATAGTTTTTCTTGGTGCCTTCCTTATGTTTTCCTAATATATATCCTTTATTTTAATGTTTTCTGAAGCATCTTTCACTTATTTTCCTTTCCATGAACAGTTTTCTAAAAATCAGAAAAAGAACCCAGAGCTGCATCCGTGCCGTCATAGTTATCAGAGTTTAATCCTGAAAAGAACAGAAACAAAACAGCTAGATCATCATTGCTGAGAATCCCATTTTCTGTGTATTTTGACTTCCTGCATTATAGTAGGGGTATTGAGTTTGGGGGTTGAACATATTTTAGCATATTTTAGAATGATTAACTTTATGGGTGTCACTATCTTTGCCAGCTATATTTGGCTATGCTGCAGCTGTGTTTGTCTTCTCAGAATTGTCATGAGAAGGCCTCCAAGTACAGTTATTTAAGTTCAGTCTGTGCTGGTAACATCTTTCCTCATGGCTCCCATTGTCCATCAAACTTGTCTTTTGGTGTTAGGGTGTAAGAGATAACACACAAGTCCTTTGAAAAGCTTGGGTACTGTATGCTATTGATGTTACGGGCAGCTCTATCTCAATGCATTTCTTTATGTTTTTTTATTTGTTTGAGAGAGAGAGAGAATGGGCACACCAGGGCCTCTAGCCACTGCAAACAAACTCCAGACTCATGTGCCACCATGTGCAGCTGGCTTACGTGGGTACTGGGGAATAGAACCTGGGTCTTTATGCTTTGCAGGCAAGCACCTTGACTGCTGAGTCATCTCTCTAGCTCTCAATACATTTCTTAATGTTACATTTGTCATAATGCTACCTGCCAGGATGCTTCTGTGTTTGCATAACAAGCCTATGTTTTCTTGATTCCTTGTTCTCCTCTTTTTTTTTATGTTTAAATGTCAAAAAGTTGCTTTCAACATTGACTAATTAAGTGGTCTATCTTTCTTTTGCCTATTACTGAAAGTACTTTGAGTATACTTTTACAGATTCTAATGTCTTGAAAGTCTCTATCAGCCTTGGAGAGGAAACTAAGGCTAATCTTTTTTTTTTTCTTTCTTGATTTGACACCACCAAATTAACTTGTCATTCAAGAAGAATATGGGAGACATATTTCTCAATGCAAATACACTTTTAATACATTGGCCTATATATAAGTTTTAATTTTTACATTGAAATAACTTCTTGGATTGTTTCTGCCTTAAGGATGTGGGCATAGGAAAGCTGAAGCTTTAGATGTTCTCCCAGGTGGTGGCTAATGATCCTTTGCTAAGGAGTTGCCTCTCATCTTCTGCTGACCTGGCTTTTGACTAGTTTTATGCATATTTCTTCCAAGTCTCACTTGACTAGCCAAGATTCCTCATCTGGAAAATATAGATAAGGTATACTTCTTGCCTGTCCCCTAGTAGTATTGTGAGACTGATGTTGGGACAGGAATGATGACCTAAATATTTTATATTTCCATAGTACTTATAACTGACTTCACATTCACCTATGCTTCCTGGGAGAATCTACTGTAATGGAACCTCATTACAACTGAGTGGTTAATGCTTTCTCTTTCAGAATGTTCATGCTGTAAAGTACGAGGCAAAGACCCATAAAGCAGTATTGCCCTACCCATAAACGATCAGGAAATACTCAGTCCCCAGGACAAGTTATGATGACTGCCTTTTATAATCCCCTTTCTGCATGATGATTAAGAAATAAAGTCACTTCATTTTCCAATTGTGAACTTGTGTTCAGACATTCTATTCTGAGGTGGGGTGAGCAAAAGCAATATCTCCATCCAGTGTCCTCATATGCGCATTCTGTAAAGCAGTCTGTACACCTACTGAAATAGAATTTGATTTTATTATGGGATAAGAATCAGCCACTTAATGGGAAGATTGGTTCTCACATAATGAGAATCCAAACCCTAGCAGTAACCCAGTCATTAAGGAAACAGTTTAGATATAAGAGTAAGGAAGGGGAATTGTGTAACCCCAGCAGCTCATGGGTCTCGTTAGCTATTCTGACCACAGAGTTCTTGAAGAACATGGAAGGATAGTCTTGGGAAGAGGAAAAGACCTAGAGAAGTTGTCAGTGGTGTTAGATGGCACAAGGTGAGACAGTGGGCATGGTACATGTTCTAAATGTAGCATCTAGGTGGTGTTCAGCTGCCGATGGATTCTAGCTATTCTCTTTTTGAGCTTTTTAATAAAGAGCCACTTCCTTTTTCAGTCATAGCTGATAGGCTTCTCAGAGTCCTAAAGGATCAGAGTAGCTATATAGTGTGAAGATTTAATTATAAGGCTATGAGAGTCATATGAATCATTTAGATCAGTCACGATCAGATTTATTTCTGAAGCCCAAAGCCTTCAGATGTGAGTCCTTTGGTTAGGAAATATCCCTTGTAACAGGTCAGGGGAGTACTTGGCTTATACTGTGGTTAAGAGCACTGTATTGGCTGTGAAAAAAAATCAAAATCTCTTGCCTCACGTTAGGGTAAGCCAGAAGGAACTTAGCTGAAGGCAGAAGGGTAATATAAGTGAATACTGCTGTTTCATATTTTGTTGGGAAAGCAAAAGTAGGTTTGGGGCAGAAAACTGGCAAGGTCTTTACATAAAGGGACCAGTTGCACAGATACTATGAATTTCAGGATAGAATGATCAGATATTTAGAATGATCAGATATTTTGTACATAGCACATTTATCAATGTCAAAGAAGTCTAAGCTGGTGGCCCACACCTTAAGTTCCACCACTCAGAGGCTGAGATAGGAGAATCACCCTAAGTTCAAGACCAGCCTGGGTCAGCCTGGGCTAAAATAAATAAATAAATAAATAGAAGCAGACGTCTAATTAACTCTATAGGCAAATATTCATTTGGACCAAGACTTTGTGTCCAGCTGCTTCAAAGAGCAACCAGTGTTGGGTTCTTGATAGCCTCAGAATTTATATATCACACCTTTATTTTGCCTCTATGTCCTGTTTCTTTTAAGGTTTGCTCAAGACATAACACTTTTGATTCAAATTAGTTATGGTTTTCTGCTCAGTAATCATAGCTACAGAAGTAAAAAAGAAATCCTAGTGTCAACAAAGTTAATTATTTGATAACTGTATACTTACTTTTGAGGTTCATTTGTTTTAATTCTGACCACTAACGAAAGGATCTTTCCTAAGAATAACTTTCCAAAACACTTTTTTTTTCTTCCAATTAGAATGTACCATATAGTAGCTGTTGTACTAATATGCCAGTAACAAAAACAATAAAAAACTTTGCAAGGTAAAGTGTGATCACCATATTTTCAAATGAGAACACCAAATTGAGATTCAATAAAGTAGTAGTCCTAGAAGTCCCTCCAATGCTTCCAAAGCCTATGATCTTTCTCTTGTAGCCCCTTGAAATTTCTTGTAAGTCTTTTAAGATAATCTTGAATTCCTCCAAGGCTGTAAATAGGTAGAGTTTTTAGATAGGCTGGTTCGGAGTCTCTACTGATTGTTCCCTCTTTTTTTATGGATGTGTGTGTGATGTGCATACTTGTGTGTTGACACACGTGTGCATTTGCATGTGAAATCCAGAAGTTGATATCATATGTCTTCTGTATTTACTGTGACATAATCTCTGACTTGAACTCAGTGCTCACTGATTCTGCTGGTGTAGCTAACTATCATACTCCACTGGGATCCACTGGGATTACAGATAAACTTGACATTTGTGTGGGTGCTTGGGATTTGAACTAAGGTCCTCATTCTCGCATAGTAAGCACTTTATGCACTGAGCCTTATCTCCCCAGCCTCCTCTTCTGCTTTTTGTGTGCTCTGTCACTTATCAATTGTAATGTATGTTTGGTTTTGGACAGACCACTTAATAGCCAATCAGTAAAACTTATGTAGTTTGCCTAGCCAAAGTAAATTAGCTGTTAAAGTTATCTAATTCTCAGAGTTTTGTAGGCCTCTTATAGAAAATTAATTCTGCTATGGTCTTGTAAATACAGTGCAAGTCAAAAAATGTACTGTAGTTGTACAGTTTGTTCTACAGTTGAGGAGTTAGAATTCAGTTGGACAGCTGAGGAGGTTTGGATTTATGAGTCACAAGTGACCAACTGTTTGGCTGCTGTATCCATTGTTTTGTTGACATGTGGAAACAACCTAAGCATTTTCTGTACTGAAGTGTCTTCTTTTTCTAAAATGCTTTCCAGTGAGCAAGAGTTGCAGCTTATCATGAGCATCATTTCTAATACAGTTACACATTGTTTTATATGAACTGGAGTGTTGCTAGCTATTCTGGATGTTACAGAATTGTGTAAAACTTCCTTAGCTGGCCGAGTGTGGTAGGCACATGCCTTTAATCCCAGCACTCGGGAGGCAGAGGTAGGAGGATCGCTGTGAGTTCAAGGCCACCCTGAGACTACATAGTGAATTCCAGGTCAGCCTGAACTAGAGTGAGACCCTACCTTGAAAAACCAAAAACAAGAACAAATAAACAAACAAAAAAACTGCCTTAGCTTATAGGCGTGAAACATTTGGTTATTCTGAGCTGTAGTCTATGGATCCTAGCTACTCTTGATACATTGTTTATGACTTCTTCAGGAAGTCTGAATGAAATCTGCACTTTTATGTTGTTTTAAGCTACATTGAATTAGTTATGGGTTTTCTTGTTGAACCACAAGTGTCTAAGTACCTCAGCTTTCCAAAGACCTGCATTCTTTACAAATCAAGGGAGGAAAACATTATATTGCCACAACAAGATCCCTTAAAATATTTTGTATATTCTTTATTACTAAGCACACTTAGGAAATATAGTCTCTTGGTGGTAATATACATATAAGTTAGTACATTTGTAATCTTGGCCATGGGATTATAGAACTCAACTTCTGATAGCAGAAAGTAGTATTAACCAACATTAAAAATCAGTATTAAAAACTGGTAAGTTTGTCTTTTTCTGTCTGAAAAAGCTGCAAGAGTAGTAGTGCCTTCCTCCATAGTTCAGATTGGATCTGATATAACCCACAGGATTAATTGTGTAAGTAAGGAAGTCTAGATTTTTGTGTAGTCAATACTTTTGCTCCCTCAACTTTAGAAGTTGTCCTTTAATTTACATTGGATGGAGATTGTAGAGATGGATGTAAAATAAGAGGATGATAGTATGTCTACCACTTAATTAGCATTCTTATTATGACCTCCAATTCTTTTTCATGCTCTTAGTATTGAAGATATAAAGATATGTGACCTACTGTACTGGTGGAATACTCTCATTTTATTCCAATTTTCTTAGTATTATCATTAATAATGTCCTCTTTTGCTCTACAAAGTGTCCCAGTTTGAATGATAAATTCTCTTGTACCCTATTTCATGTATGACCCAGAATATTAGCTTCTTAAGTATATAAACATGTGTGTCAGTTGATGAAAGTCAATGTACAGGAGTATCTTAAACTTTTCCACAAAAAGTTGTTATACATACTATTTAGGAAAAGAAATTTATAGCCTCTCTAATACATTTTCTTACCCAAATCTTTAAACAGATAAAAGCTATTAAAATGTGACAAACTTTTCTTTAATGTTTCTAGTGTGTTAGCACCTTGCTAGGCATGTTGGAATGTGCTATCTCTGTAAGTTATGTTTTTGTTTAACCGACATCTCTTGTTCCAAAAATTCTTGTGTATGACTTACTGAGAACACCTCAGCACCTGTCACTGTTGGAAGACACTTAAGATGAGACTTTGAGGGAAACCTTTCTGTTGAATACAGTTAAATTCATGAAATAACTTTTCCTTATTCTGGAAAGCTCAAATAGGAAGCTCAGATACTTGAGATAACTTTCAAGTGTGACTGACCAGAGTGAGAAAATGATCTGATGATACTGCCTTTGTCTGTTCTCTCACTACCCTTTGGGAAACAGTAATAAGAGCTCAGCCAAGGCAGGGCATTCAGGTATATTTTTGAATTTTAATTTCTGGAATTTCACTATATAATGTTAAGTACTCTTTCTCAAAAGGTACTAGAGTTTCAGAGGTTTTATGAAATATGTGTGTTTAAAAGTGATATTTTATTTTTACATTTATACCCAGCTGTTTGTTATTCAGTTCAGCCATCAGCACCCGAGTCTCAATGGACCGTGTAATGTGTAGCTGTAGCCAGACGTAATGGCTCCTCTCCCTAAATGTTTCTCTTAGAAGCTTAGAGAGGCAGGCTAAAAAGACTGCTGATAACCATGTTGCCTGCATTAATTTTTGCTCTGGAGCTACACAAATTCTGCTTGGCAATTTTATTTCATGACCAACAAGCAGAGCAGTGTTTGTGATCTCCATCCTTGGTAGTAATGTTGACACTGTGTCTATCAAGTCTATCTGCATTGATATGAAAGGTACTTGTACAGCTAATTCAAACCACAGGAAGCTGTCTGATCTGCATGAACAAATACTCTGGAGGCAAGATTGTACTTTAGAAACGTCAACCAGGATTCAAATCAGAACCTTTGCCTAGATTAAAATAGATCTGTAAACTAGTTCCTTGAACAGAGAATTTCTTCTGGAAAATAATTTATAATATTTACCTATATTCAAACCTTATCTGTAATTTGCATTTATTATTCCAATCTGTGTTTCCTTTTGTGTTTATATAATGTATCCTTGTTTAGAGGCTACAGCTTCTACTAAATTTAATTACTTCCCTTCAAGGCTTTAAATTGAGGGCAACTTCTATTAATTGTTAATTACTTTCTTCTGCCACCTACACAGAAAAGGTACAGTTACTAATTGAGGGTCCTTTTTGTACAGTGACAAGTGGTCCCTTCAGTCTCAATATTTACTTTTCAATGGGGACCAGGTTTTACTTCTCTAATACTTTTTTATTATACCTAAAACTAGGCATTTCACTGATATATTGGCCGTTCTTATATATCTTGTATCATTACTTACTTTAGATAAATGAGTATGATATTATGATTTGTGTTGCAATCTGGTGTTTTGATGTCTTTGAACCTCCTTAGGCCAATCACTGATGAGAAGAAGCTGGTATTCTAAGTCTATCATGGCTAGTTTTACCGTCCAACACCCTTGGTGATTTACTGATGGCTGAGGGAAGAGGGAAAGCTTCAATATTGTTGAATGATATTTTTATTTTTTCATAAAACTAGTTACCTCATATCTCTATGTATTCGGCAATTTTGACTGTCTCCTTAAAATTCTTAACTCTTGGCATTGTTCTTTCTTTCTGAATATCATTTTCACACCCCCATTCTTTCTGCCTCCTAACTGTGAGCATCTTGGCCTTATCTTTTGGCTCTTAACTCTTAGCTTTCTTTTTTAGAGAGCTTATATCCCCACTTATCATATCTAGGTTGAAGGAAATACAAACACTATTTTTTAGTATTTGAACTTTTAAAATCTCAATCTCTTCTAATGAGCCTCTGTTTGTAGCTGGGCTTAGAGTCAATCATAGTAGGTATGGAATCTTATCTACTCATTGATTGTCACATTCTAGATGCCCTTGAGTTGGCCATAGACTCATTTTAACAATTGTATTTTTTAACACTGTACTGAACAATAACTAGTGGTCTGTAACTTACTAAAACAATAAGATGTTTCTTCACTTCTTTGTTGTTGGATTCCAAAAATTAAAGGTATTTCTTAGGTTGAGCTGCTTTCTCACTGATATCTCAGTGCTCACTTTGAAATGAGCTTCCTGTGATAGTCAGATTTCACATCATTGTAAGTTTTCTTTCCATCCTCAGAAACATTTTAATTTTAATTCTAAAATCATAAAAGTGGAGATCAACCAGGTTCAAATCAGAAACTTTACCTAGATTAAGATAGATCTAAAAGAAAATATTAGATTATAGATTGAATTAATGAGCAGTGACAAGTGACAAGTTTAAGATTTTCTCAACTTAGGGAAGCAACATGGCAAAACAAACCTACTAGTTTCTAATTTGTAAAAATGCATTGTGTCTCCCTGTTGTCCATGACATGTGTGTACTTGTACATATATGCATTGACTGTGTACTGGAACATCATCCCAGTTCCATTTAGTCTCTCACAGTAGCGCTGAAAGAAACTGTAAGTAGAAACCAAGGGAGTCAGGCCCACAACCCCTGGCACTCCGTATGATATAGAAATGGAAGCGTATCAAAGAGAAGTAGAGAAATCATACACCTGGTGTTGACAAGCACTGAACACACGCTTGTAGAGCACCTATCCTATGCTAGAATTTAAGATAGAGAGACAAAAGATGCATCTTCAAAGCTATCATCAGTGCTTCTTCAAACATTTTTCTTACCTACCTCTTGTGCTGGTAGTATATATTCAGAATGAGAGCAGCGAGTGCTGTAGTTACAGAAAAGTATAGTTCTACAATTAAACTATAGGCTCATTTATTTACCTCAGAAGATATTACTTGTTCCATATTTGTATGCATTTTATTTTTCTAAATTCATGTTGAAGAAAAAGCTTTAAAAGCCATGCTCTATTTTTAAAATTTATTTATTTATTTATTTATTTCAGAGAGAGAAAGACAGACAGACAGAGTTAATGTGGCCACACCAGGGCCTTCTGCTACTGCAAATGAACTCCAGATGCATGTGTTACTCTGTGCATCTGGCTTTACATGGGTACTGTACTGGGGAATCAAACCCCGGGCTGTCATGCTTTGCAAGCAAATGCCTTTAACCATTGAGCTACTCTCCAACCCCATGCTGTATTTTTTTTAAATTGGTTAAAGCCAGTCAATAGACTACATTGCAAGCATATCATGATGTTGGTCATTTTATCACTGGAATGTTTTATCAGTGTTAAGGCTAGTTATAATTAAAAATGGATAATTATCTACTACATGTATACTTTATGCTAGTGCCACTGGAAGAAACCATGGTCCCACACAATTCAAATCTATAGGTAAGTAAATGTTTTAATTCTATTAATTATATGTTGAAGATGAGGTAGGCTAGGAGGTCTGCACTGTAGTCTTCCTGCTTTGCTTTTTTGCGCTGGTCATCTACAAAAGAGTGAGAGGTATTGAGGAAAATAAAATGTATTCATAACCTATTTTTGAGCTATAGCATATTGATTTCTTCTTTCTGTTCTTTTTGTTTGTTTGTTTGTTTGTTTTCCTTTTTCTGACATGGTCTCACTGTGCTGGGTAACTCAGACAAGCCTCTACTCATGACAGTCTTCCATAACCTCTCAAGTGCTAGGATTACAAGTGTATGCCACCATACCTGGCAAAATTGATTTTTAAAATATTTCAACTCTATTTATTTATTTATTTGAGAGAGAGCAAGAGAGAGAAAAAGAAAGAGAATGGTGCACCAGGGCCTCCAGCCACTGCAGACAAACTCCAAACGCATGCACCCCTTGTGTACCTGGCTTACATGGGTCCTGAGGAATCAAAGTCCTTCGGCTTTTCAGGCAAGTGCCTTAACCACTAAGCCATTTCTTCTGCCCAAGATTGATTTTTAATTGGAAACTTTCATTTCAAAGTTTAATGCAGATTAGGAAAATAGTAAATTTTTAAGTAGTATCACTATTTTCTTGCCACTGGTAGTGGTATACATGATTTGTAGTCAAGGTAGGACAGGAGGAAGTTAAGCTTATGACAGTGCAAAACAGACGAAAGGGTGACATTTATGTATCTTAGTGAATCTTCAGCATGTTCCCTGTGTGAAGCACCTCCAACAATATAGAAATAATTCAAAATCAAGACTTAACAACATAGACACAGTGTTTTAGTGCCTCTCTGTTTTACAAACATTTTTAGAGCCTCTCTGTTTTACAAACATACTGTATTAGATTTACTGCTGATAAAATCTTAATCTACTATAATAACATTTTCACATATTATAAATGTATCACATAAAGTAACAATAGTTTATAAAGCTTTAAAGGTATAACTTGTATGGAATTTTAATTATAAAGCAGTGGAATTCTGAGCTTTCATCCTGTATGAACAGCTTACTTTTTGCAGTTATTTTTCTGGTCTGATTGGTTTTTCCCTTTTCCCTATATTATGATTTCAGTTGCTATTATTTGGTTCAGGTAAGTATGCTTAATGCCTTTCTGTGTTCACTTACATTCTAGATGCTAAGGAAACACTGTACCTTCAAAGTTATATCTCCATTAATAGAAAAGACACATTTCTTTCCTGTTTCATGTTGTCTTTCCTCTTGTAGCCATTTCAGCCCAAACCTTTGAGTTTCCCATTATCCAGGGCTATATTAAGCATCTGGTTTTTAAATATTTTTATTTATCAGTGAGAGAGAGAGAGAGAGTGTGTGTCAGAGAGAGAGGTGTGTGTGTGTGTGTGTGTGTGCATGTGCATGCATGTGCGTGTGCATGCCAGGGCTTCCTGCTACAACCAATGAACTCCAGACACATGCATCACATCTGGTTTTATCTGGGTGTTAGGGAATCGAACCCAGGCCACTCAGCTTTGTAAGCAAGTGCCTTCAACCTCTGAGCCATCTTTCCAGCTCCTATTTAATTCCACCTCTGTGTAAGGTTGTTTTAGCTGCTGCTCTTTGGCCTCCTTCCATTAATAGTACCTTACTACGCTTGGGATGCTATAACAAAATATCATGGACTGAGTGGCAACACACTAACTTCTCACAGTTGAGGAGACTGAGCAGGTTAAGTTTGAAGTACTTGAAGATTTGGCTTTTGTTGAAGGCTTTCTTCCTGGCTTGCAGACAGCTGCTTTCTGGGTGCATCCTCATATGACATAGGAAAGGAAGCCCTTTCTTCCTCTTATGAAGGGCTAAATCTCACCAGGAGCTCCACTTGAGTAACCTTGACTAACCTGACCACCTTCCAAAGACTCCATCTTGTGAGACTGTCACATTGGAGATTAGGATTTAAGCACAAACATTTTAAGAAGAGCATGTGGAAATAGATAGATAGATGGATAGATGGATAGAATGAACATATATGTATATATAAAGATGGTCTCTTCTCCTTGCATCTGACCCCCTGTCAGGACATAATATTAATTCTGTGGAATTGACTACATCCTGGAGAGTTTACATCTGTGTAAGATGATATGTTTGCATATTTATCATTGTGTACCTATATGTTTAATAGATTCTGATAAGACTGTTTTGATTTTTGTGTATTTGGTATATTCCTAGGTTAGATTTCCATGGTTGCCTAGATTTTTGTGTCCCATTATCATAAATTTTACTAAAATTGTATATTAAAAATATGCCCATTGTGGGCATAGTTATGAGTACTTAGTCATAGTAGAATCAGAACCTGCAACTTTTGTGTTAAAATAGTTTCTTTTTCCACAGTCAGAATTTCAATAATGACATGGAAAGAAAAATTATAAAAGGCTTAACATTAGGTTGTTAAATCAGGACATTACCAAGTTTTCTGTTATTTTCCCAGAGTAGGCCCAGTATATAAATCAGAGCTCTTAAAATGTGGCAGTATTGCATTGTGTTGAGTTGACTTTAAACTGAGTGTTCTGAGGTTAGAACTCTTGGATATTAGAGCCATGGTAAAGGTGGACACAAGCGTACAAGTGGTCCACATCTTGGCCTTCCTCCCGTATAAATCACTTAACAGACCCACCTGGCTTTGAAAAATATATTGATATTTCTCCTAACAAGATAAGATTTTAGACTCATTTATCATTTCCTTTTCTCTGAGAAGTTGTGACTATCTTTCTTCCCTTTCCAAAACAAATCAAGCGACAGTCCATGTGCCATGATAGCCATTCTCCTAAAATACAGAATTCATTATTTTTTCATATACTCATAACACTATGCAACCTTTACTTACATTTTCATCACCCCCCAAAAGAAACTTTATACCTCTAGTTTTCATCTCCCAGCTCTCCCTCAAATCCCCCTTTCCATAGCAACCACTAATCTATTTTCTGTGTTAATTTGCCTGTTTGCTGTACTGTGCATTTTACATACACTGTGTAGGCTTTGGTGTCTGGCTTCTGTTATGGAGTATGATAGAATAATGGTTTATCCATGTTATAGTTTTAACCAGTGTTTGTTCCTTTAACTATAGCTGAATGTATATATACAGCATGTATATATACAGTACCATAGTTTATATATTTGTTGATGGAAATTTTGGTTGTTATAAGTAATGACAGTGTTAATTAATTGTGGGACCTTAGTTCACTCAGCATCTCACACATAGCCCTTCAGTTTTTGAGACTGAATCTCACTGTGTCACCCAGGGTGGTCTAGAATTCCTGTTCTTTCTGCCTCTGCATCCCATATGCTACCATGCCCATCAGAGCATTATAAAAGCATGGTATTAATTCACCTGGGCATTCCTTTAGGAATGGAATTTCCAGGTTATGTGGTAACTTATGAGGAGTTGTCAGTCTGTTTTCACAGTGATGGCATCATTTTATCTTCCCACCATCCATTTTGTCCATAGATTTGCCAGTGCTTGTTTTTATACCTGTCACAGTTTATTATTAATTATATTCGTTTTTAGATAGAAGATAGCAAAGATAATAATCAAAGTTAAGGTGTCATTTGGCCTTGCCAAAGATAGAACACTCTGCCATACTGTTTTAGTAGAGCAGAGAGGAAGAGGAAAAAAAGAAGAAATAATAAAGAAAAAAGGGAAGAAAATAATTTACAAGTAACTTTTATTTTCTCATGAAAATAAAGCATTTGATTTTTTCCCTATCTGTTATGACTCCAGTGTTATATTTCTAACCTTGGCATTTTTTTCTCTACCACAAACTCAAGTCAGCAGCTTATTGGACTATCACTACTTAGATGTATACTGGACATGTTAGATTACATATCCCAAAGCAAACCAATTTCCTCTTCATATTCTCATTTCACTAAATAAGTAGCTAAATACTCAGGGCAAGAGCCCAAGACTCTTCACTTGTCTGTCATTCCACAGTCCTAGTTCATCAACCACCTCATTCTATATTCAATGTGAAGTTTTCCTGTTTGAACCACTTCTTCTTCATGCTTTTACACCTCTCACCTGACCTAGTCACCTGTGGGCACTGTATGAATTTCAGATCATAGCAGTCCCCCGTAATCGCTCCTGTGACTTTTTTCAAACTTGAAATAGAGTGTCTGTAAGGTGTTCTAAAGTCCTACTGCTCCCCAGATCCCAGACTACTTCACTGCTCCCCATTTCTTCCATTTCTTGCTCACTCCACTCTGCCCACATTAGCTTCTGGCTGTGTTTGGTGGGGCGGGTTGTGGGTAGGGAGTTCTAGCCTAAGCTCTCAGATTCTCTATATTTGCTTTTCCCTTGGTCTGAACCCCTTTCCACTAGTTGTTTGCTCTGGCTTGAACCCTTACTTCTTAAGTTTCTTCCTCATCAGAAGGTTGTTTTGATTGTCATATCAAAAATAGCACCTATTTACTTTCTGTCTTCTTTATTTTACACTATTCATTACATTTTTGTTTGACAATATTTTTTCATTTTCTATTTTTTCTACTGATTTATAAGCCCTCAGACAGCAGGGCCTTTGTCTCTGTCATTCACTGGTGTATTTACATAGCCTGAAATGCTACACTAATTATTGTTGAATGGGCAGGTATTTTCTTTCTTTGCCTGGGCATCACTTGGAAACTTTTTGCTGCCAACCTATACTGGTGAGCTTTTAAACATTCATACACTTTGCAAAAGACTTCCATGTAGTTTCTGTATATATATATATATATATATATATATATATGCATATGTATATATATATATATATATATGTATTTATTTGAGATATATATATATTTGCAGTAATCTGAGGCAAATGCATTGAAACCTCCTTTGAAAATGTTTTCCCCTTAAGTGCCAAAAATTATGATTATAATATTGTCATTTATATAACTCAATCTGGTTTTAATACATCTATAAAAGTATGGACCCTATTAGCCAAATATATGTAAGGGTTTTTATTATAATACTCTAGGATATAATATTGTAATGCAATAATATCTTATTACTATAATTCTACTATTAAGGACCTCAGTTATATACACTTAGAGCTTTCATAGCTTCAAGATAAATATCCAGCATAAGAATTTGCAATTAAGAATCTTGTTTAAAATGTAAAACACCACCATGCCCAAAGGGATATGGACAAAATATGTCTGTATATTTAAATTATACCTTTGTAATTGTACCTTTGTAATTGAATTGTTATGCTTTGTCACCTAAAATTCCAGATTGCCTTCCAACCCTTGTCTCTTCTGTTGATGTGATGCAGTTGCCAAAAATAGGTAAGGTTAAAATTAACTTTGGTGAAGATGATGTCCCAGCACATTAAATAACTAAAGAAGATTTGAGGCAGAGACTAAAAACTTCTGCCACTATAGTCAGTCGACTTAAATTTGAGTTTTAACTTTGTTTTAATGTAATTTGTAACAATGAGGATTTTATCTTCCTAATCTTCTGTGTGCTCACCTGTAAAATGGGATTAATAACCAGCTACTTTGTAAGGTTATGTGAGAAATGATATAATTCTATAAAGTATCTGACATGTAATAAAATGCTCAATAAATGTTAACTGCAGTTATTACTGTAACACCATTTGAGCACTGTTTGGGAAGAAATATACTTTGGCAAAGTGATGCAAGAAAGATTATCAGCTAAATAGGGCTTTAAGTAGAACAATAAAATGCAAATATTTTGCTTCTGTTTTTCCTCCAGATTTGTATTTCAAGAAGAGAATCAAGGCTGCTTGTAAACATAACAAACACAATGTAGGTAGATATCTCTTTAAGGCTCCATAGATGGTACCTATTTAAAGAACAACAGCTGGATATTTCTATAGCACTTAATCTGTCCAAAATGCCCATTAGACTGTGTATTCATTGGGAGTTCACATTCTTTCTGTGTAAGCGTCTGGGGTGAAAGCCAGAGAAAGAAAAAATAATCTCAAACACTCAGTGATGATGTGAAAAGGAACAGCTGATTACAGAGCCTGAGCGTTCAGTGACACTGACTGAGCTCTGCTATACTTTGCAGCTCTGTTTTATTTATTTAAAAAAAATATTTAAGGACAGAATGAGAATAGGCATTCCAAGGCCTGTTGTCACTACAGTCTCCAAATACTTCCACCACTTTGTTCATCTGGCCTTACATAGGTACTAGAGAATTGAACCTGGTTTGTTAGGCTTTGCAAGTAAGTGCTTTTAACCACTGAGCAATCTCTCCAGCCTGCAGCTCTGTTTTATTTGCCTCTGCTTTTCATGGCTCCCCAAGTAGGCTATAGTCCAGAGCTTTTGAAAGGTATACAGGGCTTGTTAAAAACATCCTAGACTTTCTGAATCAGTGAGCTCAAGTGGGGCTGAGAGTTTGCATTTCTAACAAGTTTTTCAGAAGGTTCTGATACTGGTGCTGCTGGTTGGGAACCACACACTGTTGACCACTACTTTGCGCAGTTGGGTCTTCCCAGAGTGTTTGGCCCTGAGTTGGGCACAGAATACATTGCCAATAATACTTGTGGGTTCACTGCCTCTAATAACGCCAAAATGAAATATAAAGGGAAGATAAAGTATATTAAGATTTTCATTAGGCAGACTGCCTGATTCTTATTAAGACTGTCCTGGTTTCCTTTATGTCTTGGGCATGAAAGCTCAGTGCTAATTTTCATAGCTTCTGGGGCCCTGAAGTACTATCATTTTCATCTATTCCAAGGTTCTCCTCATTTACCCTTTCTGCTCTAGACTCATTTAGACAGATCACTAATAGCAATCCACAGAACTAATACACAAATAAAAATCCCTATACTTCCCAAAGAGTTTTTGTAAGTCCTTGTCATTTGTTACTTTACTTTGTCTGTTTACCCAGTTATCATAAAGCTAAAGCCTTTGACTTTTTATGTCATTTTCTAATACTTCAAGTTTAATGCTTAACTGCCATCACTAAGCTAACATTTGAATGAGTCACTAGTGAGAAGATGTAAAGAACAAAATAATATGAACTTTTAGAGGAAGAATTCTTTATAATTATTATACTGCTAAGCTCATTGTTTATTTCTCTTACATTTTTCTGAATGTGAGCACTTGGATATTTCATCTTCAGGAAGTAATTTTGAGGCATTGTTTAGCATGTTCTTTTATTTTTTACTAAGTATTTTAGAGGAAAGTGGTATTTTCCTTCATTAAAACAGAACAATATAATCACTGTAAATTCCAACATCAATTGACCCATCACTACACAGATGGGAATAAAATACTGGTGCTGCTGGTCTGGCAACCACACTCTGCTGAGCACAGCTCTGTGCTCACAGATACTAAAGGTACTTATGTCTTTTTCACTGAACTTCTGAGTACGATTTGTGCTCTGCTCATAGCCAACACATGAATTCAGTTTTTGATTACTATTTCCATGGACTCCATAGGACAGCAGGAGGACGCTATGTAGATGAAAAGGACTGCAGCAGAAATACAACACAGCAAATACAAGTTTAAGCAATTTAAGCAGAGTTAAGTGGTTGTCTTTAATTCTTTGATTTGAAATGGCCAGAATGTTTATTGGTTATTATAAACTGTGAATATGGAAAGAGGGGCATATTTTCAAACTGTGTGTCACCATAGAGACTTTTGGTGCTAGCATTCCGCTGTACAGACTTTGGGGAGTACTATGTGAATAGAATGTGCATTTTAGCTGTTTGAATATTGCATTTATAAACATTATGAGATGTGAAACCAAACCTGTATTTCATAGATTGTGGCATACCTAACAAAGGGTTTTCTCAGGTACTTTATGTAGTTTAACTTTTAATTTGAGTCATTACTTGTGATAGTAATTCATTGCCACCAGTCCTTGTTTTCTGTTTCATCCCCACCTCTGACCCCCACATGAGGACCATGGGTGTCTGGAAAGAGTTGGAACACCGTCATTTGACAGCAGTATTATGCTTGTTAGATCTTCTGAGCTGTGATTTCAGAAAGCATCTAAGGTAAACTGTAAGAATATAGGCTTCCTTCTTTCTCTTATGGAGGGGTAATCCAAACTTTTAAACTTGATATATTACAGAACACTGTCATTTTCTGTTTCAGCCAATCTGGATCTTATTCACTGACAGTAATTATGAGTGTAGGTGTGTGAATTAGTTGGTTTAAATACTCCAGATCGTGCACACACATAAATGTGTTGCATGTAAATGTTCTGAGTACAGAATGCCTAATTTAAGTGAATGACAGGAAGCAAAACATCATTGAAATTGTCAAGAAAACAGAAATTAGATGTTTTGCAGCTTTGTTTTTGTCTCTGCCTGTTGCCTTCAGGTCTCAGAAACTAGAAAAGCTGCAAAATATGTACAGAATTGAGTCAGATCTTGGGTGTAACTCGTTACCAAGAAAAATTGGCAAGAAAGTTATCACTTGTTTTCTGTGTGCTCTTATGTAACCTTGAACAAACGGTTCTCTTTTCAAAAAAGAAGTCATTACTTTTCCCTTGCTGAAAAAAAATATAAATTGAACTTGGACCTTCCGAATATTTTTTGGTAGCTGCACTCATTTGTGTGCCTTTGGTTGGTTGTTGTTGTTTTGAATTTTGGTTAAAGCTGCATCTCTGTGTGCTCTTTTCCCTCCTTTATAATTTCCCAAGTGTTGTGTTGCAGATGGAAGCCTGGCTGAGAGTCTCAGCAGCTTGACTTTTAGCAATGTTTCAATTATTTGGAAGATGACATGTGTTCAAGTACGCTGGAGTCCATCATCTCTTTACTTCTGCATTCTAATGTCAGTGGGTTTTTACTAGCCCAGATTGTTTGTGTCTAATCATTTTGTGGTGAAAATTGATGGTGGAGAGACTAAAGACATACTCTGTGAGACCACTGTGAACTAGGGCCTCTGATTTTTTTTCTAGTCTAAATCATTCCATAAAATGCTTTTATTTGGTACTTGTCATTCTCTTTATTTTTCTTTTTTTTGTGTGTGTGTTCCTGCTCCTTCTGTCCTTTTCTTTTCTAATCTATTAGACCTTTCCCCTCAAAACTTGTCATTTTGTGTCTGCTTCTCTCCTTTTCTATATCCATGGTTCCTGAACATACTTAGACTCATAGAATTTGAAATTGAAAACACTATAGAGATATAGTTGTCCCTAATGTCTTGCCTGCTTGCTTAGGGTGCTCATTGTTTTTTATTTGTTTGTTTTGTTTTATTTTGTTTTTAAAATGGGTTGTACATGCATTGTAGGTTACAGAGAGGCCAATAAAAATGTGACAGCTCTTACAACATATATACCCCAGTTGAGAGGATGACATAGTATATACGCATTCACAGGAGAACATTATTAGTATGGAGAACTGGTAACATCCTTTTAGCTCTCCATAGTCTGTGGTGTGCTTTCTCAAGGATATAATAAGCAAATGCTGGTCACACCTGTGGCTCATCCGGAGCTCAAAGGACCAGCAGAGGCAGGCAGTGTTTGAATAGCTTCATCAGTGTTTGTGGTTCATCTGGGTCCACTACAGCTTTCTTGTTCCCTCGAGGTTTCTTGACAAACTGGCCTCCTGCTAAGGGCAAGGAACCCAATGGCAATGGGAGGAATTAATGAGCCACAGAAAATGTGACTCTCTGAGAACAGAACGTTGCTTGTGTCCTGAACTTTTTGTCCCTGAAGTTTTCAGAGGGATCCACTGTAATGGGTTTAAAAACATCCTGCTTGTGTTGATTTGTTTTGAATGGTAAAAGAAAATAGGGCATTTAAAGATCATTGAACTATATTTCTTGGGTAGTATGCTAGGCATTTAGGTTATAGATACTTCTGGGACATGCATGAGAGTCTTGTCACTAAGGTAGAAAAACAGGATAAGTAGAAGACAAAAGGTCTGAACCTTTTGAGCCTGTTAGTGTTGGTTTTAATTCAGTTCTGCTGGAGTATATCAATTACTATGAGGAAGAGAGCATTTCGCATTGAATAACAGCCATTTCCAAACATTTTATATACATTTTATTAAGCATTTTTTATTGATCATATTTGAACACTGTTCTGTAGAGAGCTACAGAACACCCTAGCTTTACTAGTTTTCATTGGTTCTTGACTCTCCATCCCAGCATCATCACTCTTATCCTTAACATTATTGTGCTTTCCCCTTGTTTTGTGCCTCATCACACCTTTCCCCCACATGGGCAGATCAGTTATCTAGCAGCCTGTCTGGTACAGTTGTGCATCTTAAGTATGCAGTTGGTTGCCTTTTCCTACCTGGCATTCCAAACCCTGCACACTGCTGTTTCACCCATTACCCTTTCCTACCCATGCTCTTCACTCGCACCACCAGTGAACCTTTCTCTGGCTTACCTGCCATTCTGAATTGTTCTGACTCCTAGATAAAGTTTCCATTTATGAATGGAGGAACAAAACCATACACCCTGAAAGAACCTTTTTAAGCCATCAGATCAATGTGCATAAAAGTTTACCATGAACAGTCAGTTGAATAATTGAGTATTGCCTCTTTAAAGCATGGGGATAAGTTATCCAGTGTACAAGAGTTAAGTTTTGGAAGAGGTAAAGATTTGAGTTAAAGCTCTGATCCTTGCTTTTCTTTTTTCCTTCTTCTTCTTTGTTTTTAAAAGATAACCTTTCTTGAAAAAGTTTGCCTTTTAAAACTTTCTTTAAAAAAAGTACAACTGAACCATACAGTAATATGATTACCATCTTTTAAACAACTTATCATCTGTATTTCACATGAAATGCTTGTGTTGCAATTTCAATATTACAGACAGCTGAACATTCATAATTATCTTTCACTTTCATTTACATATTATTTATGGAAGAAGTTTACTTTTGATTGGATCCTTATCTTGGCCCATTTTCTTGTGGGTTTGCTTCTCTAGATGTTTTTCCTTAAATAAAATGATACATCCTAACTGAATAGTGAGTGTTTATGAAATTCGGTCCGATGCTTCAGTTGAACTTGTTCAATGTATATTGATGCAGACACCTAAGACTGAAGGTTCATTTTCCTGTCATAACTGTAGGTTATTTGATCCCAGAAATTACTGTAGTGGAAAATGTCTGTGCCAGTTTCCTTGGATGGTCATTGTTGTAAGGACTTTGGGTGCTGACCTGTGAGCTTTCCCAGAGACTTTTACCTTGTTGAAAACTAGCCAGCACTGTATTTTAATGTCAGAAGGTAGCTACAAACAGGCAAAATAAAATTAAGTTTCTGTCCTTTAATAGTCTTATGTTTAGTTGTATTTTCTCTGGATTTTTGTAAATTTCTCTAATAGTAACTGTACCAAAGCTTTCCAACAAAAGCTCTATGTCATTGTCTTACTTGATTCAAGGAGCACTCTGCAAAGTAGATGGCCCTGATATTATAGTGCCATTTATAGAAGGAAACTATAATGTGGAAAGATGAAGTAAGTGGATTCAGTCAGGGTCTAGCCATGGAAAATCACAAAACAGCTCTTACTTTCAAAATCTAACGTTCACCTTGTAGGATTTTACTGCTATTGTGTACTAATATCTCAGAACTTAATGACCCAACATGAAATTCCATGTTATGGTATTTAAATTTTCCTCTTGATTAGCGTCTTTAAAAATTAATCTTTTCTTGGGGGGGGGTTGGCTTTGGAGATGGCTCAGCAGTTAAGGAAGCTTGCTTGAAAGGTCTGCCAGCTCAGGTTCAGTTCCCTAAAATACTCATGTAAAGCAAAACACACATAGTGGTATGTATGTCTAGAGTTTGTGTACAGTGGTAGGAGGCCCTGGCATGTCCTTTCCCCTTTCCTACAAATAAATAAACAAAATATTTTAATTCTATTTTAATATAACCTTATAATACTGAGTGTATTATTTCAAAGAATTATTTTGAGAAAACCAGTCTCCTTATGTTACCATTGGTCCCTTTTAACCTGAGAGATACAGCTAAGGAAATAAATTTCATTCAAATGCATTGCAATCAATTTCAACTATGTTGTAAATAGATTAAGAAGAAATATCTTAGTATATATTTTTTTTATTCTCCCATTTTAGGCTAACAGGACTGTGTTTTTTGCATCTACAAATTTATGACATTTGTTTCAAGGAACATATATTATAAAAAGACTGAATCCATTTATTTGACCATTGATAGACATAGTTGAATTCCTTTCTGTTTAGCACCTATTGACTATGTTTAGCAGTTCTGTTTATATAGGTTTTATAGATATTAATACAGATACTAGAACTACATTTGGATATTGTAGAAAATAAGGAAAAATAGCTTGGTGTGGTGGTATATTACTTGTAACCCCAGCACTTAGGAGCACACAGGTGGATGGAGAGTTCAGAGCCACTTGGGGCTACATAGCAACTGGGACCAAAAACCCAGTTTCAGAAGGTGGTGGTTAGTGCTGGGGGGGGGCCGATTATAAAAAGAAAACAAAATTTCATTTTGATACTACTACAGATGTAACCACAACTGATTTCACTATTTAATTGTTATTACTTTTAAGAAGCAACAAATTCTCAAACTTAAACTCTTTTAATTATGCGGAGTGAATTTATGTAGGAATATAGAATGTGCACAATAAGAGCTCTCAGTATTATATTAAAACTGTTGTAGCCAGGTGTGGTGGCACACGCCTTTAATCCCAGCACTCAGGAGGCAGAGGTAGGAGGATTGCCATGAGTTCAAGGCCACCCTGAGACTACAGAGTGAATTCCAGGTCAGTCTGGGCTAGAGTGAAACCCTACCTCGAAAAACAAAAAAAAAGAAAGAAAAAAAAAACCTGTTGTATATTTTTACTGCATTCATAGGATGCACAGCAATGTCTTTTATTCTGCCCTATCTCCTCCTCACCAAAACTTTGATTTTCACCTCTAATTTCCTGTAATCATCCCATGATGACTTCATTATCATTAGAAAGAGGGTAGTTGATGTTTAGGGCAATGGTTCCTAGACGTGGAGGAATACTTAGATTCTTAGATGTTTTTGTTGTTTCTTTAAGATGGATTCTCTCTGTGTAGAGTAGACTGAATCGAACTTTAAGTTTCCCTGTCTCAGCATCACAAGATTTGGGACTATAAATGTGTGCTTCCATGTCTGACTCTAGATTTTAATTAACTAGTTAATTTTGTGTTTGTATGTGTGTGCTCATACATGTGCCATGGCATGCCTGTGAAGATCAGAAGATAACTTTTAAGTTGGTCATTGCCTTCCTGTTAGTTTGTAGCAAGTTCTCCTTGTTCACTGCTCTGGTAGCTTCCAGGAAATTTTCTCATCAGTCTTCCTTGTCATAGGTGCACTGGGATTATAGAAGCCTGCCACAGCTTCTAACTTTTCATGTGGCATCTGGGATCTGAATTCAGGTACTCACAGTTGCATGGCAAGTACTTGATCTGCATAGCCATCTCCTCAGCCCTCAAGATGTTAGTTCTGACAAGGAAAAACATTTTAAAATGCCTGTCAATCATTGACTCTGATATTTTTTTTAAAAAGAAGTAGAAGATAACTGTGTATTAATATTATCTTTAAACTTCAACAATTTAAAATTATGAAAATGCAATGTCTTAGTTGGACATGGTGGCACTAGAAAAATAGTGCTTGGAAAGTGGAAGCAGGAGGATCAGGAGGTCAATATCATCCTTAGCTGCATAGCAAGTTTGGGGCCAGCCTGGGCTAAATGAGAGAGCCTGGGCTAAATGAGAGAGCCTGGGCTAAATGAGAGAGCCTGGGTAAATGAGAAAGCCTGGTGAGTGCATGGTAGGAAGGAGGGAGGCGAGGGTATTGAGAATGAATACTACAGTGTCTTTATTATCTTATCTCACAGTGGCCTAGTGGAGAGTATGCTGTATGTTATATGAATAACAAAAAAGAAAAGGAAGATGGTATATTCTTCCTAGTAGGTCTGTGTGGTATAACTCTATGAGATATTATGGTTTCCAAAAAGATGACTGAATTGTGTTTAATTATGGACCTTTCCATAATGGCCATAGTGTATGTTCCCTGTGTTTATATACTTATGTGAATTTCCTATTCTCCAGAAAAATAGAAAAAAAAATCAATAAGAAACCCAGTAATTTATATTTCACCTTTTAAAAAATACTCTTCTATTCATTATTTATTTACATAGAGAGATACCAATGAATGAATAAATAAATGCACCAAGGCCTTCTGCAGACATTCCCCAAATGCATGCACTACATTGTACATCTGGCTTTAACTGGGTATTGGGGAATAGAACCTGGGCCATCCAGGTTTTCAAACAACTGCCTTTAACTGATGAGCCATCTCTCCAGCCCATGTTTCATCTTTTTTCTCCTTATATTTTACTAGTTAGCATGAATTATAGATGAAAGACAGATTCACACAAAATAAATAGATTGAATTTTAGAGAAACCTTTAAAAGGTCAAGTGACATCCATCATTATTACTCTGTATTGTGTACCAGATCGTCATCATGAAGCACTTCACAAATAAGGCCAGATTCCTTTCTGTGGAATTTTTGGACTAGAATATAAGAGAAAGAAGAATAGAAATTATTGGGCCAATGAAATATAGTCATTTTATAGAAAATAGTTTTAATAGACAACAAAGGCTAACAGAGGTGTTTTCTTTCAAAATTTTTTGCTGTCCATGTGCCCTCATAGTTCATGTGAGTGGGTAAATGCAACAGATGTGCTTAACTTGAATTCCTTTTAAGGTTTGTCGTTAACTGGATACTGTGCTGAATGAGACCTGAAGAGAAAAACAATTTTTGTGCTAAATATGACAGAATTTGTATTTCATTTGCTTTCTCAAACTATTGATTGCATCTAGAAAGTATGGCAGCTTCCGCGGGCTAGGCACAAGGCTCTGGCCACCATCCCAAGAGTGGTTCCGTGGAATGTTTGCTTCCCTTCCCTCTCCCCGTCCAAAGTGTCCCCTGTCTGGCCATTTCTAAAGTTCCTTTTGGGTCCCAACTGCTGTATTATTTAAATCCCATCTACAGCACTCACTACAAGCAATGCTCAAATCTGCTTTTGTATTGGAAAACAAAGCTTTAAACGCAGCCAGGGGAGCCACAGGGAAGAGTAGTGATTTTTGTGACAATGGCCTAAATCCAAGCAATGCATTTAGAGAGAATTTTTGTTTGTTTTAGGCAGAATTGGCTTCAGCAAGTTTGTCCATTGAAAATGGAGAATACTCAACTGGATGCAGACAGCATCCTGTGATGGAGTAGAGCTTTTTATGACAGGTAGTGCTGCATTTGTGCTGTGGTGCCTGCATTCTGGAGTCCTGTAACATTCTTTAAAGTGCATAGAAGTAATTAATTATGCATATACAAGAATATGCCCTTTTACACTCTAGTGTTTATAAGTTATTATAGGGTTATTCCATAAATCAGACATGTTGTTACTATATAAAATAAATAGATGTTTTGATAAGTAACTTGAAAAAATGGATAACCAGGAATATGTGGCTAATAGCATAGTCTGTAGTTTGTAATCAATCAAGTGGTAATGATTTCTTATATGAGCTTCTCAAACACTGACAAGTAAAGAGAAGTAAATATAAGATTCAGTTATTAGTGTATGTTCCATAAAATGCACTGATGATATACAACAAGAGACATGAATGTAATTGAATCTTTCAAGGAACCATTGAAAGGAAGGGTGATTGGACCATATAGGAAGGGAATTAAGGATTATACATATAAAGAGCAAGAATAAAATGTTTCCAAAAAGTGGTGACATATTTTCAAAACATTCTAGAGAAAGCAAGATTGGAGAATTTATTTTCATTGACATAGTAGACCACTAACCTTTAGAGGTGAAGACACTAAGAACCAATGTTAGAAATAAATCATTTTAATTGACCATTGCATTCTAATCAGAGTCTAAGAAAGCATAAACATTAGAAATAACTTTGTAAACTTAAGCCAAAAAGATCATATGACTTGGATATTTTATGGAGTGAAGGGCAATGAGGAAAATCTGGCCAAGCTCCTAATTGCATGCTTCTGGGGGAGGCAGAACAAGTGGAGTGAGATGTCTAGTTACCTGCTCTCCAGTGATTTACGGAGTGGTGGGTTTCAGTGGAAGCTGTGCTGGGACATTTGGTGAGCAAGTGTGCTTACTGGATTGGGTACCATCTGTGGAATAGGGAGACATCCTACTCTGATGAAAGTGTCAATCTTGAAAGGCACCAGGTACATTCAGTGAAAGAAAAAGAGGTCCCATATTCTTTTTTTTTTTGGCTTTTGTAAAATGCCACCATAGCTAATGAGCTGGTGTGGGTCGGAGGAAGTGGTAAGCCTCTGTGGGTGTTGTGGTTTTTGTTTGGTTTGGTTTAGTATTTTTTGGTGAGGGAATGGAAGATTGGAGGCCACTGAAAGCAGAGTTCAAAATCCACCATTATCTCCTTTTTCTCAATATGTTTCTTTTGCCACAGGAAACAGTAATTACATGAATGCCTTGCAATATAACCTGAAGAAAAATTTTATTTTACGGAATATTAATTTATACAGAAGAGAAGAGATAAAGGGAAACAAGCTATTGGCATTGAACAATGTTTCATACTCAACGTGAAGCTCTCACAAAGAAGCCATAGACATGCCCTAGACCTTGGACGGGAAGGGAACATTTGAACAAGTTACTCCAAGGAGAATTTGAGACCTATATGGATGTAAATGCTGCTTTTGTCTGCAGAGACAACACAGTAGTCCCTTCTTCTTTCCTGAGGAAGGACTTGAAAGTAGCAAATTTCATATTATAACTTGGAATATAGGATGCACAAAATATTTTTTAAATTTTTTTAATTTTTATGTATTTAAGAGTGACAGAGAAAGAGGCAGAGAGAGAGAGAGGGGGAGAGAGAGAGAGAGAGAATGGGCCCGCCATGGCCTCCAGCCATTGCAAACAAACTCCAGACACGGGCGCCCCCTTGTGCATCTGGCTAACGTGGGTCCTGGGGAATCGAGCCTTGAACTGGGGTCCTTAGGCTTCACAGGCAAGCGCTTAACTGCTAAGCCATCTCTCCAGCCCACACAAAATATTTTTGTTAATAGCTAGCTTCTCTCCCCCAAAACTTCAAGATTATTCCCTCCTTTATTGTTGTTGTTTTTAAGTTGGCATGCAGAGGTTTAGGTATCATTTCATTCTGGTGTTTTCAAGTATGTTTTTTTTTTTCTTCAATTCCCTTGTGCCCTTCTATCCCCCCTCTCTTCCTTCCTCTTGATTGTTCTCCCTCTGTATCATATGTATCCTTTTGTCACCCCCGTCCACCTCATCTCAGCATCATTCTTTTAACTCATGTTATTAGAAAGGTGCATGTTGAGATACTGAATCTAACAAGATTCTGGCATTTGCTAGCAATTCACCACAAAGAACGATTACATTTACCAAGAAAAAGTCATGTTAAATTAAATGCATTTTTTCCTTCCTTCTTTTTGTTTTCCTGCCTTAGTTAGATTGCTAAAAGAGGCTAACCATAATGAAGATACGTTTTTCTAACCAAATGGGAATATATTATCAGAAGGCAAAAATAAATAGTAAAAATCTAATGCCAAAACCCACTCTTCTGGAGCCATGGGAGTATTTGGTAAATTCCTGTTGGGTTTTAGTATTTAAATGCAATGCAAGAGAGATTGAATAAGATACTAGACTAGTTTAGCTTGAGCTCAGCTGTAATAAAAATTTTAGTACTTTTCTGTCTACAAACCATCCTCTTGTAGGTAGAATGTATTCAGCTGTGACTCATTTTATGTCCGTTTTCGTGTGGGGGGAAAAACCCTCATGACTTCCGGGTAAGAAAAAAATACCTTATTTTAAAGGGTTACACTATATTTACTTCAAACATTAGTTCTGATAGTTTTAAGAGCTTTCTTTTATTGTGCTAGATCAAAGTATAGAATACTATTTTTTTCATTAACCCATGTAACAAATTGGTTGAGATAGTGTTTATTGGCTTTACTTTATATGGGAAACAAGTTAATGGCATAGTTAAGACTGCTTAGGGCACTGAATCTTTTTATATAAAAGCTTAACTAAAATGCTAATCTTTTAAATTAGAGACTGGAGCTTAAAATAAATGAGTGAAAAAAGAGAAAAGTGTAGAAAAGGTATTGAGCTTGTGCTGTTAAAAGCCTTGTAAGCACAGAAGAGCATGGTATTTGAAGAGTCAAAGTCCAGTTTGTCTCACGAAGTTGATGTACAGCCCTGTGACCTCAGAGTCCAGAAGCAGTTTTACTGTATTCTAGCTAAAACAACATAGAGATGCTGTGCAGTTTAATTTCCCCCTTAGGTACTGAGTGAACTTTATTCAAACACCTTCCCACAGTAAGACAGCTGTGTGTGCTCCTTTCCCAACACACCCAGTGACTTCATTATCCATAAAGAATTTCCCATTCCTTGAGGATTAAGGTACTCACATGTCAGATTTGTCCATTATAATAAAATAGTTAATTAGAGAAAAAGGGTAGTTTGGGTAGGGGAAATATTGTAAATGGTACAGTCTCTTAATGTTACTGAAATGTCTTCCTATTCTAGACTTAATACTTTGTCCTTCTCTCTCTCCTCTGCCCCCGCCCCTCACCACTTTTATAATTACAGGGTCATCCTTCTGTGATGTTTTTGAAATGGAATATTTAGAAATTTCATGCTATCTTTAAAGGGGTGGTAACCTGTGAAACATGCTCCATACATTTGAAGTATGTCAAGTGGTTAATTTGAAATCATTAAAGATATAATGTTTTGAGATGGTTAGTACATAACAACAATACTTGTGATTTACCTGTAAAGCCTAGGCACATAAACATGTGTAGGTCAATTAGGGGCTGGAGAGATGGCTTAATGGTTAAGGCATTGCCTATGAAGCTCAAGGACCCTGGTTCGGTTCCCCAGAACCCATATAAGCCAGATTCTCAAGGTGGTGCATATATATCTGGAGTTTGTTTGCAGTGGCTAGAGATCCTAGTGTGCCCATTCTGTATGTCTCTTTCTTGTGTTGCCCCCCTCTCATAAATAAATAAAAATATTTTTTTAATTATAGTACTTTAAGTATTAGATTTTTTAGAAAGTATTTTTGCATGTTAAGTATTTAAGCATGTTAAATTTTCTGTTTCATAGTAATCAAAACTTTTTTTTTTTTTGAGGTAGGGTTTCACTCTAGCCTAGGCTGATCTGGAATTCACTATGTAGTCTCAGGGTAGCCTTGAACTCATGGTGATCCTCTTACTTCTGCCTCCCGAGTGCTGGGATTAAAGGCGCTGGCACCACCATACCCAGCTGAAAACACTCTTTTTTCAAATAATTTTATTTATTTATTTGCATAGAGTGAGAATGGGCACACCAGGGCTTTTTGCCACTGCAAACAAACTCCAGATGCATGTGCCACTTTGAGCATCTGGCTCTATGTGGGTAGTGGGGAATTGAACCCAGGTTATTAGGTTTTGCAGGCAACCACCTTGACTGTTGTGCCATTTCTCCAGCCCCAAAACAGTCTCATAATATATCTGCAGATTTTAAGAATGAGTGACAGACTCTTCTGAAAGGTTACACTAGTATGGCAGATATCACCAAGTTAAAAAAAATACTTTTTCTAGTTGCTTCATATAGGAAATATATTATACATGATACTTAGATTTAGTAGTTCAGTGTCATGACTGAGTAACTCTAAAAACACTGATGCTGGGCTGGAGAGATGGCTTGGCAGTCAAGGCACTTGCCTGCAAAGCCTAAGAACCCAGGATCACTTCCCCTGAACCCATGTAAGCTGGTACATGGTGGTGCATGTGTCTGGAGTTCATTGTGGTGACTAGAGGCCATGGCACACCCATTTTCTCTTTCTCTATCTACCTCTCTTAAACAAATTAATTAATTAAAAATAAAAATAAAGTGATGCTTGGGTCTCTTTACAACCAGCCAAGTCATAGTTTTGAAAGAGAGGGCTTCAACATTGTTGGGTTTTTCCTTGGGCTAAAAAAGAAGAAAAAAGCATATGCCTTCTGTAATCTACAAAAATGTTCAAATTTTTATAGCTCCTGCAGAAATGTGTTCATCTAGTGGAGTTGTGTTCATTCGGCTGAACTACAAAAAAACTCTACATTCATGAGTTTGTTCAAAAAATATCTTAAGTGTCAGTCAGAATCAAGCCTGAATGCCAGCCCCAGCCAGAAAGGACTTGATGCATGAGCTGTGTGTGCATGGAGTTTATGTTCTGTAGGTTTTCTTTTTTTTTTTTCTTACATTTGATAAAAGATCATTTGAGTATTTGGAAAGTCTGAATGCTCCACTAGCAGTGTCATCTCATTTCATCAGCAGATTTATAGTCATTTTAGGTACAGGTAGGTTTGCCAGTTACTTCCTGGGTCTGGACTCCTTGAATTTTGGTTTTTCTTTTTAATGACTGTTTGTATATGAATTGATTTCACCAGGTCAGTCCACCAGCACTCCACTTACAGTGCTCTATCTAGACTCACTTAAATAACTATGCTTCGTTTGCCTGAAACAAACAAGCAAGCAGTATATTGCTTTTGATTTTCTAGAACCCCAACTTTCAAAGTTAAAGTCAGGTAGACCATCTCCTTTATAAAATGAGTACTCATCACTGGGGAGACATGGGAGGTAAGCAAGTAGTATCAGTTGCGTCATGGAAATTCAGTTTTAAAAGTATTACTCAAGGGCTGGAGAGATGGCTTAGCGGTTAAGCACTTGCCTGTGAAGCCTGAGGACCCTGGTTCGAGGCTAGATTCCCCAGGACCCACATTAGCCAAATGCACAGGGGCGTACGTGTCTGGAGTTCATTTGCAGTGGCTGGAGGCCCTGGGGTGCCCAGTCCCTCCCTTCCTCCCTCCCTCCCTCCCTCCCTCCCTCCCTCCCTCTCTCTTCCCCCCTCCCCCCCGTTTGCCTCTTTCTCTCGCTGTCTGTCGTTCCCAAATAAATAAATAAAAATACCAAAAAATTTTTTAAAGTATTACTTAAAAATGAACACTTTGAAAGTATTTAAGTATTTTTGACTTGCTCTCCTTCTAATGGAGTCTGTTGTCACAGTCTCTTCTATATCCTGATACCAAGCTCTTTTCCACACAATAATTATCCAGGGGCTTGGGAGATCGCTTAGTAAAGGTGCTTACTGCCTGAGCTGGAATACCTGTGTTTGATCCCTAGAGCCCTTGTTAAAAAAAAAAAAAAAAGTCAAATTGTGAGAGGTTTATGTAATCCCAGAACACTGATGACAAGATGGGAAACAGGGACAGGAGAGTTTCCCAAAAGCTGGTAGCAAGCATAGCAAAGAACAGCAGCAGAGCGAGAATCAAGAGAGAGAAACCCCGCCTCAGATGAGGTGGAAAGGCAAGGAATGGTCTGAATGCTGCCCTCTGACCTTCACATGCATACAGTTGCACACTACCTCACTCCCACACACAAACATGCATGCATGCACATGCGTGCTCGCCATTGTGTGCATGCACACATTCACACACATGCACACACTTACCCAAATCTTAATATATAGAGCATGTACACCAGGGCTTAAATGTGCATTCAATTAGGCTAGGTCCTCTTTCCTGACCTAAATAACAGCTCATTCATGAGATAATGTGTCCTGCAGTTAGAGAGAGGAATCTGCTGCCTGAGACCTGGGGAAGCCTGGCTGGCACAGCAAAGTCTCTAGTGGTCAGGAAACCATCTAAAATTAGATCAGGCAGAAAAATATGACAAGGCTTTTTACAAACCTGGTCTTGATTTCAAGAATATTTCTTCCTCAAAATATATGTATAATTTGTCATCCATACTCTTCTTGATAAAGCTGTAATGTATGTCTTTATTAATGCAAAGTCCCTTGTTATCAAAAAAATTGTCAATTAAACAGTTTATATTTTAAAGGTAATTTTTTTTTCCATTCCAAGAAATCTCACCTTTTGTCAAGGAGGGTTTCCTCATTGGTGAATTGGTCAATATATCTTAGAAGTTTAGGATAACCACAAGTGTGCTAACCATTACCATTGCTAAAGCATAAATGCTTGTCCTAGACATTAATATGCTATATTATGTATGCAGATGATTGTCTAATTCATTATAATATTTTCGTTCAAAATATGAGATCATTTTCTTTTCTATCTCAGTTTTCTCCCATAAATCTAACAGTAATTTTTGATATTTCTGAAAGGAGATTTCTTTTTGCAAAAACATTTATTTGTGTATATAGGTGTGGGGCAGCACACAAAGTTCTGTTGGTGCTGTAAACAAATACCCATCTAGTTCTAAGTGGGTGCCTGAGGAATTGAACCCATGCTTTGCAGTCTAGTACCTTTGACCACTGAGCCATCTCTCCAGCTTCAGGAGATTTCTTAACACTGGTATGATCGCGGGTTCTTTTGGAAAAAGACATACAGAAATAAATTCAGTAAACAAGACATTTTAACACTTAGTAAACAGTCTAATGTATTGGTTACAGGTTTTCTGAATTATTTGAATCGTAAAGGACTTCAGTGGTGGTTTTTTATGTATCCATATCAAAAGGGGAAAAGGACAAAAGTGTCATTTTCCTTTGGAAGCCAGCAGGAGAAAAACTTAAATCTAAAATTAAGTTCAGGCTTGACTCATTAAACAAATGTTTATGGAGTATCAGGGAACAAGACAGACAGCCTCATCTTCATGGTGTTGGTGGTCTAGTAGACAGACAGCGTTGTCTTCACGGTGTGGATGGTCTGGTAGAAGAACTAGAAAAGAGGTAACAAGTATAAGATGCTGGGGCGATCCAGCAGCATAAGAGGATTGCGTCAGGAAAGGATTACAGTTTTAAATATGATGGCATGTTGGACTTTAACCAACAGCAGATATTAATAGGGAGGATGTGAGAGATAAGCCATGTGATAATGTGAGTTTAGCTGTCCAGTCATAAGGCATACCAGAGGAAATGCTTTGGGAAGCATGCTGGAGCAAGAGCCTGGAAATCAGTGTGGTTGGTGTGGAAATGAAGTGATAGGGATGCATAGAAGGAGATAGGACCACACAGGCATAGCAGGGTCCAGATCACCTAGGACCTTGCAGAAATTTAGTTTTACCAGAACATGAGAATCACTTTGGAAATGATTGAGCAGAAAAAAGAGTGATCAAGCCTCTTAACATTTATCATTTATCTTTTTTTAATTAAATTCTGTTTTGCCTAGAACCCCAGGCTCAAGTTCCCATAACTGGCTGACTGAGAGAAGATACCAGTTTGGCCTAGATGTGCAGGACCTTATGGATTCATATATGTATGTCATCAGAGATTAGGGGAGGGATTAGTTGTTCCTTGTACCAGGTTTCTTTGAGACATTATACAGTTAGGATTCTTAGTTATAACATGGCCTTTATGTGCCAGGAAATGAGTGTGGGAAGAAACTGAGAGGTAAATGTGTGTGTGTGCCTCGTGTGTGTGTGTGCCTGCACTCACGTGCGTGCATGTGTACCTGTGTGTGCACACTGGTTCATGCGGGATCTCTTCCCTCCCCACTGAGCTGCTGAGGTGACCCTTCTTCAGCTGACCAAAACCACCAGGACAGCACTGTCCTCCATCTGCTGATCGGGGCTCTCACCTGCGCTTAGAATTCTGAAGAGCTGCATTTGTGACACCCACTTCTCCTCTTAGTTCCTTCCAACGTTGAGATATTAGTCATTTAATATCATTCTAACTGTTTAGTGACTGTTAACAATGTCACCTCCTTAATTTGCTGTTGCTTTTTCAAAAGAGGAGGCGAAGCCTGTAATAGAAATGTAAGAGGTAAGATAAGTTCTAAAGGAGGAACCATTGTAACTTACTAGAGAACATAAATTTGTGCATATGGACATGTTTAAAAACACTGAGCTTTGAAATCGTAATATTTTATGGAAACAAAAATTTTGATAGCAAGTGAAAAAATATGTTTGAGATTCTGGTTGAAAACTAAATCCTTTCTTGGGAAACTTTCTTACTGAATTTTACAAGGAACTTGCTTGCAACTCTGTATCATCTATGGCACATCTGTTATTATGTTGGAGCTTTTTTATTTGCAAGGAAAATAGAAGTGCCTCATCACACTTATGTGACAAATATTCTACTTGTTAAAAATATAGAGAGAAAGAGAGAATGGGCACACCATGGCCTCTAGCCACTGCAAATGAACTCCAGACGCATGTGCCCCCTTGTGCATCTGGCTTATGTGGGTCCTGGGGAATTGAATTGGGGTCCTCTGGCCTTGTAGGCAAACACCTTAACTGGTAAGCCATTTCCCCAGCTCACAAATATTCTACTTTTAAATAAGATTCCACAAACAAAGCAAAAAGAGTTCAACCTCAAAGATTAAAAAAAATAGGAAATCTACACAGATACACAGATAAATGAAATCTAAATACTGTTTTAAACTGGATCATAGCTCTTTAGACAATACCACATAGTACCCACTGTTTCCCAAGCAAGAAACTCCATGTACTGGACACTTGTAATAGAAATAGAACATGCTTGTCTGGTACATTTAAGTGGATGGAATAGAAAGAACACAGGTTAGAGTCAGATCAGGCATGAATTTAAATCTCTTTATAGTTATTGGTTCTGTCACCTTGAACAAGTAAATTAACATTCTAAATCCCAGCTTCCCATATGTAAAATGAAATCAGTAATAGATATTCACTTTACAGAATTTTGAGAATTAAAATAGAACAACAAATACAAACCACCTGACTTCAGTAAGTAATTAGTAAACTTCATAATTGTCAGAGATACATTCATAAGGAGTAAAATGGGAAGTGAGCAAAAATGTATAATCTCGTAGGAAAACACTATAAAGCAAAAATGAGACTATTTTATAATTACTGTACATAGTGGGGAGTTAGAAGTTTCCTTCTTTTTTTAATGTTTTTTTTATTTTTTTGTTCATTTTTATTTATTTATTTCAGAGTGACAGAGAGAGAAAGAGGCAGATAGAGAGAGAGAAAGAATGGGCACGCCAGGGCCTCCAGCCACTGCAAACGAACTCCAGACGCGTGCGCCCCTTGTGCATCTGGCTAATGTGGGTCCTGGAGAATCGAGCCTCGAACTGGGGTCCTTAGGCTTCACAGGCAAGCACTTAACCGTTAAGCCATCTCTCCAGCCCAGAAGTTTCCTTCTTGATAAGCCTTATATAGATGCCTGTTGAGAACTTACAGTGTGCCTGCTAGATTCCAGATCCTGAGGAAACACTGGAGATGAGAACCATAGTCTCTGTCTCATAATCCTTTTGTGAAAGAATCCACATTGTCAAAGTGCAACTGTGATTAGTGCCATGAAAAGGAAGAAAATACTGTTAGGAAACTGTATACAGGTCACGTTTAGCTGAGTTAGGGAGATCCAGAAAACCTTCCCCAATCGCTCGTAGTGGATAAGTGCCTCTAACCCTCAATGTTAGAGGCCAGGAGCCTTTGGACCCTACTTTTAGTATCTTTGTTGAGACATCTTAACTGTTATTAAGGATTGCTATGTCATACATTTTGCCTTTTTGTAGAGTCTTCCAAGGACAAAAGAAGATATACTCATTCTGTCTTACATTATCAAATGCTTCCATTGAACCCATTTAAAAAACTAGATTTGCATTGTGACATCTTACTGATTATCCTTGTTATATCTTGAAATATTTCTATTTCACCACCAGAGGTTTACTTCACTTTTGCTCATCAATTATTCCCAGTGCATTCAAAAAAATCTCAAAATAAGAAAAGCAGAGTGATAAAATTATAGAAAAATGATGTAATAGTGAAATAAAAGTTCACTATTTTATTATCATTGAGTTTAAGTTTTCTTACTACATAAAAATGATAGAAATTTAGAGGGCTGGAGAAGAGGGCTCAGTTATTAAAAAATATTGCAAGCATGAGAACCGGAGTTCAGATTCCTAGCATCGACGTAAACGGAGGATGAACATGGTGAGTGGGTGGCCTGCCTGTAATCCTAGTCTTTGAGAGGCAGAGAAAGAGCATCCCCAGGGTGGGCTACATTGGATGAATTGGCAAGCCCTGGGTTCAAGTGAGACACCTTGCCTTAGTTAAAAAAAAAAGGCATAGAACAATCATGGAACCTCTGTTCTTCATAAGCATGCACATGCACATACTCTCACATACACCTGTGTGCCCATACACATATGAACATATATACGTGCAAAAGAAATTAAAGGATTGGCTGAAGAGATGGCTTAGTACTTTAGGTGCTTGCCTGTGAAGCCTAATGACCCATGTCCTATCTCTCACTAGGTCCTGCATAAGCCAGACACACAAAGATGATGTAAGTGCAAGGTTGTATATGCGCAGTAGGTGGCACAAGTGTCTGGAGTTAGATTTCAGTGGCTGAGGCCCTGGCACACCAATTCTCTCTCTCTGAAAAAAAAAAGAGATTAAAGGAAATCTAGAGACATCATCTTTTATTTGAATTGAGAAAAAGTCTTTAGTTGAACACAGTGGAGAATTCAGAACCTCATATTTCCCCCCCCCCCAGTAATAGCAAGAGGGGGAAACTAATAAAAACATCATGCATTAGACATGAATCAGAAAATAATGTGGGTTTGGGAGAGTGTGGTAGAGCACTTGCCCACCACTTTGGAAACCCTGAGTTTGATATTAAGTACTACAAAGCATTAAGAAAAAAAATAGAAAAGGGCCCATTAGGGCCAGAAAGATCGCTCAGTGGTTAAGATGCTTGCCTGCAAAGCCCAGTGACCTGGGTTCAATTCTCCAGTACCCATGTAAAGCTAGATATACAGTGGTACATGCATCTAGAGTTTGTTTGCAGCTGCTAGAGGCCTGGGAGCACATGTTTATTCATTCATTCATTCTCTCACTCTGTTGCTGCTTGAAAATAAGTAAGTAAATAAAAAGAAAATGACCCATGAAAGTTCTAGATTTTGATGATAAGTGGTGGTGATTATTTCCCTGTGCCATACAGCAAGTTTAGCAGGCGAGGATGAGGAAGAAATAAAGGTTGCGAGAATAAATACAAACAGCCTGAGGTAGGAGAATGATTGATTGACTTGAGAAACTAAGGGAATGCTCACATGCTGGAATGCAGAGATAGCTGCTTACATGATACAGGACTTCAAGAGTGTGGGAGATTCTAAGAGCAGGGGAAGCCCAAACAGAATTTCAAGCAGAAAGTATATTTTTTGTTTTTTGTTTTTTTTTTGTGTGTAACACAGCATGTAAAGTAGGGACTTATATGTATGAAAAGGGGCCTCGTAAGAGAGTTCTGAACTTCAGACAAGAGTATGATTCCTCCATACTTAGTTCAGTTGAAAATCTTAGGTTATTAAGAGCATGAACAATATGTAAATCATCTGGGAAAGAGTATAAAGTGGGAGATGATATAGTACCCAGGCTTCTGGGCCACCAGTTTGTGGGCTCTGAAGAGTTGGATAAGCTTCTCAAGGAGATAGAGAAAGGAAGAACAGCATACCAGAACCCTTGGAGAGGGTTGTGTGAAAAAAGACAGGAAAGGTAAATGTTGCGTAAAGGGTCAGTTACTCCTGAGAAGTTCAAATAAAAGGAATACTTTAAAAAAATCTGTTGCATTGAGCAGCATAAAAGTTATTTCATAATTTCAGAAATAATTCAGCACATGATGACATTACAAGCTGGATTGGAATTAGCTACCTGAATCGGGGGCTGAAGTAGCTGAAACAGTCAGTAGAGGTAAATGTTGTTGAGAGGTTTGGTTGCTTAAAGGAAGCGTACAGAAAGCACAGTAATGTCAAATGAACAGGGATCATATTCATTTTCATGTTTATGTTCTATTTTTAATATATTAAATTTAATTATTCTTTGTTGAAGACTTGAATGTTCATGTTTTGAACTGGCAACAGTCTCCTTGAATCTGTCTGACCCCAGATTCAGAGAGCACCAGTCTTACCATTGAGCTGGAGGGCATGGGGTTTATCTGGACCAGACATCCATAGATACTAGCTCAGACTTATTTTCATAACAGCTCTATGAGGTTGGTGTGTTAGTTTTATTTTTTACGCGACAAAACATGAAACACAACTTTTATGTAGTAATCAAACATCTAGGAGACCCAGTGAGTCTGGCATTACATTTCCTGAAAGGTCTTCTCAGAAGGATAATGCCATAGTTTTAAAAACTGGCATTTACAAGCATTCTTTCAGATCAAAGCTGAGGTTCTTGCCAGGCATGATGATGCAGGCCTATTATCTCAGAATCCCAGAAGCTGAGGTAGAGGGAATTAGAGTTGGATGTTAGACTGGGCTATATACAAGACTTTGTCTCAAGTAAACTAACCTAGGATTTTGGAATTATTTTCATTGCTATTTTTGAAGCACAGGCATGAGTGCATATTCCTTTAAAAATATTTTATTTATTTATTTGCAAGCAGAGAGAATGAGAATGAATATGGTTGTACCAGGACTCCTAGCCACTGCAAACAAACTTCAGATGCATGCACCAGTTTGTGTATCTGCCTTTGCATGGGTACTGGGGAATCCAACCTGGGTTGTTGGGCTTTACAATCAAGTGCCTTAACAACTGGACCATCTCCTTAGCTCTTTATTGTTGTTTTTGAAATACAATCGCATTGATAAATAAAATGGATATACCATGAGAAGTTTTGCTATCATTATTATAAATCATCAAAAGGTATATTATGGGCTGGAGAGATGGCTTAGCAGTTAAGGTGCTTGCCTGTGAAACCGAAGGACTCAGGTTCGAATCCCCAGTACCCATGTAAGGCACCCAAGAGGGTGCATGTGTCTAGAGTTCGTTTGTAGTGGCTGGAGGCCCTGGTATGCCTATTCTCTCTGTCTCTCTTCTCTCGATATCTCTCTCCCTGTTTGAAAATAAATAAAATATTTTTAAAGTGTATTATACAAACCTAGATTGTCTAGGCCAGTCACTGGATGTGGTCTCCTAATGCCATTAAGAGATATAGACATGAGATAGGTATCACTTTAATTTTGTACTGTTCATTTAGGTGGTGTTTTAGATGAATCCTGTTTATCTGTCAAGTCTACCCATTTTAAATTAGAGGCACAGTAACTAGAGATAGGATTCATATGTCTCCCAAATATACCGGAGATGGGAATCACATGTTACTAAGTTACAATAAAGTTCATTTTAAAATATAGAAAAAGACATTTAAGTTAATACATTTAAGCATTAATACTATGCTGAGTAGTGTATTATTATACAAGTCCTGTATTATAAAAATTATAGCAATCTTACATAAATTATACAAGGCATGCCACTAATGCACATTTAATATAACATAAATAATATAGCATAGTATGTCAAAACAATACATTCATTACCAGACCTGTAAAATCTCTTCAGGTGAGCATAGTATAGTTCTTACCTCATTATGTTGCCGTATACCTCACAAATGCTATCCCTGTAAAACAAACTGTCCCATAAGCTTTGGCCATATACTTTCATATTACTGTGCAGTTTTCTATATGTAGACGTTTTATTTTGTCTTGCTGAAGTTTAATTCCTCTACCTTGCCATTTAGTATTATCTTTCTAGGTGACTTCTTTTCTGTAATAGCACTGGGTTATTTACAGTGGAGAAGCGGCAGTGGAAATAAAGAACTGAAATACTTCTGTTGTCTTCAGGAAATTCACTTCAACATGTATCATGCCATTGGTTTTTCAGCATTTAGTATGTGTATCTGTATACTAGCTTACAGCTACTATCTTGTGATACTAGCCAGAAATAACCAAATTTTCAGACCTATCGTAGATCAGACATTATGCCTTAACACATTATGTGCAGATTATTTGGCTGAAATTCCTTTTATATTTGACTCAGCTGTGGTTCAGCAGTTAAAATTTATGATTGCATCAAAATAGTATTCAACTGCAATGTACTAATCTCACCACTCAGCATGGGAAAGAGACCAGATTGGCATAAGGAAGGTAGTATGGTGGTAAGGAAACTCAAAGTGAGGATTTGTGTTACACTCATTATATTGGTTTTTTTTAACAATAAGGCACATATTTCCATAGTGTAAGAAAATGTAAAATAAATGGGAGTTTTTTTTTTTGGTAATAGCCATAGAACTGGAAAATTAGAATGTGAAAATATGCTTTAGTGAAATACCCCCTGGTCTCTATATATAAGGATTGCATTTGTCATAATAAATAAGTCCTTGGACATATCCTGCTCTGTTTATAGTGTAGGCTGAAGTATATGTGAGGTTTGGGGATGTCGTAACATTTGTCAAATTTATTTTGATATTTTGATCAGTAGAACATAAAAAGTTTTAACCTATTCCTAAATTCAAAGTACTTTTGTATCCTTTTTATAGAATACCAAAATGTTCAACTATTATCTTTTAAGGGATCTGTAAAAATTTAAATAATACTCAACAGAGGTGTTTTTTTTTTTTAACCACTAGGGAGTATTGGAAATATTTAGTAACTTTGGCATCCAGCCTAGTTCTCCATTCTTGAAAAGTGTTTCAGTTTCTTCTGAAGTAAAAATTTACCATTGACGTGAATACTTCCATTCTCCAAGTATCAGTACTGCCTTAGAAGCAACACAGAATTAAAAGATGGCTAGGCCATGCTGATAGCTATTCTTTGGTTCCGTAATTAACATTCAGTGTGAAATAAATTACATGCTGTTCTTTGAAACATGCTAACAGATGCCATTTGGGGCCTATGGTTGCTGTATAGACTGGTGATTTTGGCAGCATTTGTGTAAGCAGAGACAAAGCATGTGATTCAAAAATATACCAAATGCCACTGAGAGAGCAATGGCAGCTCTGAATGCCACAAAAGGTGTAAATCATGCATAGAAATCTGATCAAGTGGACACAATTCTAATTGAACGTCTGCCCAGGAAACTAGCATTCCTCTAGTAAAATCTCATTAGTCTTGCCCAACTATAGGAACTCTGGGTTATTCTGATGTTCATGTATCAAAGGCAAATGAATTGGGTCTCTAAGAGACAAATTAGTTAAAAGCTTATGCTGCTTATTTGAATTTAGGGATATACTTTCTCATATAAACCAATTTTGCATGTAGGTTCCCAATGGGCTACAAAAACCCTCTTTCACTTAGTAGGGAATCAAAAGATAGTTTTTACAATATTCTTATTTTTTGTTACTATGGGAAAATGTTCATTTGTCCTAATCCTCTTTCCCACAAAAATTAATGTACTTGCTCCTTTCCAAGTTTGACTTGCTGTCTTTCCTCTTCATTTGTTTTCTCTGAGTTGGTAAAGGCAAGGCATGGAGTTACTTTGATGAATTGGAGCCTTCATTTATAAGGAATGTTCTAAAGTTATCTGAAGACATGTTTATTGGTTTTTACTGAATAATAAAGTGTAATGCCCATACCACTAAGCTCTGTTAAACAAACCCTACCTGAAAAATGAGGCACTTTTTTTAAGTTGGGAAAAATAAAATGAGGGTTAGTGCTAGACTTGTCTAATGAAAAGGTTCTTATGTTCTATTATTCACACCTTGTTAAGGATTGAAGACTCAGTGAGTGTGGTATAGTCTGAGATGGGAGCAGAAGAATGGTTATAATAAGTTTCTAAGAAATAGCAATTTGATCAAAACCAGCATGTTGAATGTTTTCTATTCTTATTACATACTTTTAAGAAACTCCAAATAAGGCTACTGTGTAAGAAAGGTAACTTCATGTTATGAACCTAAATATTGCTTCAAATACCAGGGTCTGAAAGAGGTATGTTCTCTTTCCTTTGGTTTTTCTTGGTCTAAGTTTCACCAGATACTTGCCTTAGTAGTAAAAGAGGTGATACTGGAAAGGATGAAATGAGGAGAGCAGCTTCATGAACTTTTAGGGATGAAGTCATACTCGTAAAAGTTACCAAAGAGGGCTGAGCATGGTGGCGCACTCCTTTAATCCCAGTACTCGGGAGGCAGAAGTAGGAGGATCGCTGTGAGTTTGAGGCTACCCTGAGACTACATTAGTGAATTCTAGGTCAGCCTGGGCTAGAGCGAGACCCTACCTTGAAAAACAAAACAAAACAAACAAACAAACAAAACCAACAACAACAACAAAAAAACATACCGAAGAGGATTGAGATGCTAGGAAATGATGAGTGGAAGCTTTTACCACCACCATTAGTGTCTTTAAATGAATGTCTTTTTTTTTTTTTTTTTTTTTTTTTGAAACAAGCTCTCACAGTGTAGCATGACTTTGTTGCCTAGCCTCCTGATACTGGGATTATAGGAAGTTGCCACTGTGCCTGTCTTCTTGTTTTAGTTAGACCTTTAAAAATTAGTTAAAGAACAAACAGTGTGAGAAAATACTGATTATTTTAAAACATCAGCTTGTTTTAAATCTCTTAAATTGTGAAAGAAAATCCAGAATTATTTAATGAGAGTGTAACTGCAAAAACAGCTGTTAGGATTTTAAAATAGATAGAATATTTATTAGTAGATGGACGAATCTGGTTAATAGCCTTGTCCTGGTAGACATTTGCCAAGTAAATGAAGCAAAATTTACACATGGGTGAGGAAGGATATTGGAGGATAAGGAAAATAGTGTATGGGGCCTCTCTTATAATCCTACGTAACATGAGGGAGTCCAAACTTAGCAAGTAGTAAAAAAGGGATAGAATTCATTTTTGTTTGAACAGTTACAAGACAAGTAGTTGCTTTAAGGGTACATTGGTATTTCAGGGACATAGGCTTCATATATTATAAACAAAAAGCTAGATAAATGTGGCCCAAGTTCTTTAAATGCATACTGTTCCCTTTAATATTTGTGAATAGTACCAGACTGTGACCCACACCCGAATAACTTGTCAATGCTCAGGTGTGTTTTAGGTGAAGAGCTTTATAAGTATGCTTTTGAGCCCAGGATTACATGAAGTGCTGATCGGCAACCAGTAGTGGGAATGAGCATAACATGTAGCGCCTAGCATCACCCTCATTGACCAGAACACTGGTTCTAGCTGGATGTAAATGTTTAGCCTGCCTTTTGCTGCATACTAAAATTATGTGGATTCATTAAACAAATTTAGTACAAATAGACTTGGATCCATTGACTTGGCTGTTTTAAACTTCAGAAGCCTGAAGAAATTTTAAATCACCTGAATTGAGCTCTACAATCAAGATATTGGTAGTCAGTAGTGGAATTTCAAGCCAATAGGGGTTTGAATACAGGAAAACTTGCCTTCCACATTTAACCTGGCTATTTACAGCATGTAGTTTTACAAAAAGACAGGTAAACTAGTAAGGCTGTGAAAGACGTATTGGACTTTTAGGTTAGATCTGGCTTTGAATTCTTGCCCTATCATTTACTGTTCAGTAACCTTGGGCAAGTTACTTTATTTTTCTAAGCCTCAATTTCCTTACCTATAAAATGGTAATTTCCCTAGTCCTTTGGAGTTTTAAGAACCATTAACTCTGAGACAAGTTAATGTTTCTTTGGTGATCGTAACTCATACAGTGCCTAGGGTTATCGTTTTAAATATCAGATTTTCAATGTACAAAATAGCTGTAGAAATAGGAGTATAAGAATAGAAGAAATTTGACTGAGTCTTTTTATTAATAAAAAAATAATGGAAGAAGTTTGTATCAATATCAGAAATACCCTAGCAAAACTGCTCATAAATAATTTTGTAATGATTAAAGTTTTTGTAATATATACTAATGCTAATTGTATCAGACAGCTTCAGGTTCACTGAGATGAACTTCCAGACCAGGCACAGTTATGGAGGGAGGGATATTTATTGAAGCTTACAGATCCAGGGGAAGTTCCATAATAGCAGAAGAAGCTGGCCTGCCTTCACAGGACCAAGCAGAGACAGAAAGAAGCTCAAGCCTAAAGGTCTAAAGTCACAGCACACTTCAGGAACTCCAGCTAGGCACACTTTGCATATCTATAGATTGAAATCTGAAACCCACCACCACACCTAAAGATCCACCCAGTGACACTGCCTCCAGCCAGGTGGCTAAAGATGCAAACTACAAACAAACAACTGAATATATTGGGGGCCATCTATTCTATTCAAACTACCACACTAATATTGTATTTTTTTCTTAAAGCCAGATTCAAGTAAAGTAAAGAAATACTACTGTGGAAAAAATTTCTGAAATAATTCCAAGTGGGTCACTGCTAATTAGTGTAGGGTTTAAAGTATGGTAAGGCTTTTATAAATAGATACTTCACAGTGTAAGTGTGAGCAAAATATCAACAGTAATTAAATGAACAACATGTTGGTATTATTAAATTTTATCTTCCAAATAAGTAATATTAAATATGTGCTTGTATGTCTTATAGAAAACAATGTAAATCCTCTGAGCCAAAAAGTCAGTAAAACTTAAAGTTGAAACTAGAAATAACTAGGTTTGAAGCCAGGCATGGTGGTACATGCCTTTTACCCCAGCACTCGGGAGGCAGAGGTAGAAGGATCACTGTGAGTTCAAGGCCACCCTGAGACTACATAGCGAGCAGGTCAGCCTGAGCTAGAGTGAGACCCTGCCTTGAAATACCAAAAAAAAAAAAAAAAAAAAAAAAAAAAAAAAAAAAGGAAGGAAAGTAATGATGAACTGTCTGTTTGTTGCTGAGTATTTTGAGACCATTCTGACACCCTGTGAGTGAGATACACTGAAAGCTGGGAACAAGCCTCTGACAGATGAATTATGAACAGTTTGCCCATAATCATAAGCACATGATTCACACAAACATAAAATTAATTTCACTTTTATGGACTCTAGTCCCACAGCTCTAGAAACTTACATGAGTAGAACAAAGGTGTGTGGATTGAAATCAGTAGTCAGATTTTCAAACTGCTATGTCAGGGTTTAGACATGCACTGAATCTATAAAAGCATAGAAGTAATTTTGCAACTAAAGTCAAAAGTAACTTCTGAAATAAGCATACCAAAGGGAATGAAAATATGAGAGTTGGGCAATGATCTGCTTAGGTAGCCCAAAACAGACAAGGTTCTGCCAGACTGAGGTAGTTCCCCTTTTCTGTACTTTCTATTCATTTCATCCACTTAAATTCTAAATGCTTTTCCTTAGAGGATAATTCCATAGTCTAATACATACATGTATTCAGAGATTTTTAAAGACATTCTGCCTCATTTTTTGTTTTAATTTCCCTTTCTAGTTTCTGTGTAATTACCCTTCCTTTGTACTATCCTAAAGGAAGTCTGAGGGAATATATGTGACGGGAACGAATTTTAACATTTTTTCTTGAGTGCTACAAATTTTACCTTTGATAACCTTTGGATTTGCTCAGTGAAAATGCTTACAGTGGGAAGGAGTCCACTTACTTCCTAGAGCTGAACAAGTTCTACATGCAGTTAAGATGTCCAGAGAGGATAACAGCCCCAAGTTGTAGAAGAGAGAGATTCTGAATCTAAGGATGTTTTTTCTTTACTCACTTTACTGCTTGATTCATTTCTAGAAGCATGTTTCATAGGTCTAGAATATCTTTTATCTCCAAACCTTCCACCTTCCAAAATCTAAACATACTACCAAACTTAAATCACTCAGAAAATGTAGGTGATACTACCATATTACATAGCCCCATTAAAAGCAGAGAGGATGAATGAGTAATTGTTGCAGATAATAGAAGTATTAGTTGGTGTGCTTTATATACTGCTTACAAAAAATAAGGCATCAGTTCTATATTATCTTACCCCTTTTCTGTTCTTGACCTATGCAAGAAAAAAGTATAATCCTTTTGGTGCCTAGTAGTTTGTTTCTGGGAATGATACTCTTGAACATATGAGTGTCTTTAATTTGGAAAAAACCCCTACTCTCATCCTTAGTATCAATCTGGTATAATTAAAGAAGTAAGCAAACACTTGGACCAAAAAGACACTTGTTTCACAACTGATGACATCCCTTCAGGTGCTTTCATTCTCCTTTCAACTCTTACTGTATTCCACGTGCATAGTTGGGGTGTACTGATAGTGTCTGCTGTTCATACACCAAATGTGAAAAACTACCCTTCCTCCTTTATGTTGCCTCTAATCTTCACATTTTTAAGGGAAATTTTTTGTTTATCCACGTTGGAAGCCAGAACCAAAATATTACTTCTTGAAAATATTTTAATACTTTTATTTGCATGTGTGCGTGTTTATGAATATGGGGGCACCAAGTTCTCTTGCCACTGCAAATGAGCACCAGACACATCTGCCACTTTTGGGTCCTGGTTTTTCTGTTTGTTTGTTTGTTTGCTTGCTTTAATATTTTTATTTATTTATTTATTTGAGAGAGAGACAGAATGGCATGCCAGGGCCTCTAGCCACTGCAAACAAATTCCAGATGCATGTGCCACCTTGTGCATCTCACTTATGTGGGTCCTGCAGAATCGAATCTGGGCCCTTTAGCTTTGTAGGCAAGCATCTTAGCCACCAAGCCATCCCTCCAGCCCTGATCCTGGTTTTATGTGAGTACTAAGGAATTGAATCTGGGCTGGCAGGCTTTCAAACATCTGCTTTTAACTACTTAGCCATTTCCCAGACCTCACTAAAATATTCTTAAATTTGTTCAGGTTATCTAAGAAGGGTCGTCTCAGAAATATGTAGGACCCATCTTAAATAAACTCCTTTCACTTTAGTTATTTCTTATTCTAGAATTGTTCTTTAAATTCTTTTGAGGATGAGATTTTAGCCTATACTCAGCTTTTAGGTTGAAGTACAAATGTCAACTCATTAACAGTTCAGGAGAAACACATGACACACTTTTAGATCAGAGGAATCTAACTGTTCATAACAGAGAGATTGCAATTTAGCATTCTCTGTTTCAGCCATTGCTTTTACCTGTCGTATCATTATATATGATCATAATTCCAATACAGAGCAGGTACCAATAGTATTTATTAATAGTGAGCTGATTACTTTGGGATTAGTTGTTGCCCATTTGTATTACTCTTAGCATATTCTTAGCACAGAGAAATAATGAATCTGCCTGAGCCGTTAAATTTATACATTAATAGAGATTATTTTCCACTTTGAAAATAAAAGCCTGTATGTAACTTTGGGTGGGGAAGCTTTGCCCTGAGTAGCCACTAGTTCAAGTACTGATTTTGATAGAAATGGTCATCCGTAATGCATATTTACCTTTTCATAGCCTTAATTTCTTCATACATAAATGGAAATAGTATAAAAACTTATGTGGGGCTATATATAACAAGATCAAGTAGGGCACCTGCTAATGTTAATTCTCCTTACCTTTTGTGTCTTTTTTAAAATCTGCATACTTAAAAGTCCTTCAATAGTATTAATATATAATTTCTTAGTGCCTATTACCTGGTCCATGCTAGCTATTCAGTAAATGTTCATAGAAGTGAGATATGCTACCTGTAATTAGAAGGGTATTTCTAGTATTATTTCCTCCATTAGTCCAGAACATACAGTTTACACTATATTATTCAGAAAATGGATTCACTGACTACATAAGCATCTAGAAATACAAATTACTGACTGTGAATTTTATGCAAAGCTGATATTGGATGTGAAAGTTTCTGTATGTATTACCCACCACTATTATCTCTATCAGACACTCATTGTCTGAGAAAATAATTTCTACATGGAACTGAGTTGGATATTGAGGGCTTTTTCATTGTGTATTTTAGAAGGAGCCTCATCTAGGTACTTGATTTAAAATGTGATAAGCTACTACTCTGTATGTGGAAGAAGATGGTGGACAGCCTTTGCTGAGACAGACAGTCTTTAATTTGAACTGAAGTCCTAGTATTCACTTAATGAAAAGAAAATTTGTGAACTGTGAGTTGGTCCGTGTCTTTTGTCATTAGAATTAAATTTATCCAGCTGCCAGTTTCCAAAGGCAGGCTGAACTATTTGTATCAGCATTTTTCTCTTTTCAGTTTCTAAGTTGTCTTGATGAGATGAAATAGTCTGGCATTTCTTTGAAAAGTATTTATTGAATTTTTGAAATATTACTTCAGGATCCATTTTATAGAAATCAGACTTTTAGAAAATGACATTGTTTTTAAAATTAAAATATGCTTATTTGAGAGAGGGAGCAACATCCACCTTGTAATAAATTCTTTAGTATGACGAAGAATTGTAAACCTGTTTTTAAACATATACTAGTTACCATGCAGCAGAGCATTCTGTCACATCAGTAGCACCAGTTAGAAAGTAAGATGCTTCCAAGAAGGTAACTGTTAAAAAGTTACTTCCTGTTTCCTAGGTTTGAAAGAGATGTGCATGGAGAAAGAAATATCTTTAGGGTCTTGTGTAAATTTCAGTATCACAATTTAAAGGGCTTTGAAAATTCAAGTTTAATTAACATTCAAGTTCATTATGAGTTCACATCTAAGCCACATGTTGGGACAATGCAAATTTGTAAAACTGGGCAAAGAATTCTAGAAGAGTATTGGTATTTCTGAGAGAATTTGTCCCTGGGAAAGGTGGAAATTCTACTTCAGGCACCTTTTCATGCTTTACTTAAATGGGCTTAAGTACCAGCTGGAACCTGGAAGCAGTGAGATAGAAAAAACATAAGAAATTCATTGAACTAACATATTGGAACCTATGTAAAGATTCTTATAGGAAATTCTTTTAGAAATAGATGAAAATATGGACAAGGAGGTTTTGATTAATTTTTTTCTGGGTACTTGTCATATTTTCTTACCATTCTAGTAAATAAGTGTCACTAAAGGGTTTCTAGTGTGTATCACCTGAGCATCCTTAACAATCTTCTTAGGAAGAAAAAGTTTAGAGGGCATATTATTCCTTTACTGGTGAATTTTTCCTAGATTATTATTTGCCCCCTCGTTTTGATGTTTTCATTCATATACTTTTAACTTATGGAGAATAAAACAAGTTTTATTCTAGGCTTATCAAAGCACTCTGGAGAGAGTTTAAATTAGCCAGAGTTGTCAATATTGCAGTGATAAGCCCCTTGCTGTCAATCAGGGTTCCAACCAGATACAAGGTTCACAGCATAGGAAGAGAGTGAGGAAAGTCAACCCTTCTTGTTCTCCCACTTACACTATACCTTCTCCAGCATGCTTTCGGAGCCCAGCTGTCATTATACTTGGAAAACACGCTTAAGACTGGTATGCTGGTTCTGAATCTTTCCAACAGATGAACTAAAGAAGATCTGCCTCATTGATGCAATTGGGTTTCCCTGCTTTCATTGTGGTTGTGGTAGGGATAAGCTCATTGACCTGGCTGGAGAGGTGAAGTCCCTCTTTCAAATATGCTGTATAATTTAACTGTGTTTCCCAGTCACTCAGTTATTTATTTAGCAAAAAATGTATTGATAACTGACATAAGTGAGGCATGGCACGAAGAACACTAGGCTTACTGCAGAGAAGAAGCTTATTAGTGTGGGAGACCACATGGGCTACAGATTTCACTTTGCTGTGAGTAGCTGAGTAACTATGGAAATCACTCCTCTCTAGCTCTGTGTTCTCTTATCTATAAAATGAAGTAATTACATAGATGAACTGTGATACCATTTCCAGTTTGCATGCTATGATTTTCTGATTACAGATCTTAAGAGCCAGTATTTCACATTTCCAAATTTTAGCCTACAACCAAATTCCCTCAACTCTTGGCATAAAGTACAACGCAATTTATGAACATGTCCATGGTTTTTGATATGGTTCTCTCATCTATGGCAGAATAAATTTACTTACTTTACGATACTTGTATATGAAGAGCCAAACCTCTGAACAACTACATCAGAGTTTTCTTACCCTTCATAGTATGAGCTAGACATCTCTTTGTATATAGCAACCAGCTATTAAGAAATAATGTGTGCTGTTATTCAGAATGGGATGATGTTTTTCATTTTTATTCATAACTTCAAGATGAATAAGTAGATGCAAAATGAAGATTATATTTATAGAAAGAATGCATTTTTACTCTCCTTTCATGGGATAGTCAGCCATCCTAACCCCAGGTCTTGATTCCAATACATAATGCTTCCTTCTGCTATGATTTTTATTCTCTTCTTACTGGCAGTAAGGCCAGGGGTTATCATGACCCTTTGTTCACACCACAGGATATTTTGACAGCTGACACCTTCATTGAAAAAATAACAAACTGATGAAAGGACTGATACCACGATGAGAAATGTTTATTATTGGGGGCTATGCCATCTAGCAAATGTCTAATGATGAGAAACAAATAGGTGTTTTGGCTTGTTGACTCTGCTGTGAATGGCTTGTGAAAGAATTAACCCATAAGCTTAACTGTAACTGAGTTTAATGAAGGGGAGAAGGCAGAGAAGACTGGCCTTAAGGGTGGTTTTCTAACTATAGTATTTATTTCTGTCATGGACATGGTGACCAGGTAACAAGCTTATAAATAATGGAAAATAATTTGCTTGTAGGTAAAATCTTTTTGGTGCTGTCATATTTCTTCTTGAAACTTAGCTTAACCTTCTGCTTTTACCTATTTTCTTTCCATGTTCCATATCCCCTTTCTCCTGTGATGGCTGGAGTAGTTAATGAGTGTTAGTGAGTAGTTAAGAGCAACAACTGTGGAGTCCTGGAATCTTGAATTTAAATCTTGGTTTTACCATTTCCTGAGGATATCTGTTTACCTTGGACTCTTCATTTTTAAAAAGGGTGTGACGATGCTTTCATTTAGTGACAGGGTGGATTGAGTTAGAGAATATATGCAGAGGGCTTCCAAGCGGAAGCGGTTGTATAGCAACCACACTTTCAATCCATGTTAATCATTGTTAAACTCAACTGAAATATGGAAATATGAACCACTTTTGTTATTATTTAATATTCTGTGGATCCAGGGTCTGAACCTTATGGTATTTTGAGCAGTTACCAGCCCACTGTGAGGACCCAGCACTGCTGGTTGTAACATTTTTGGGAAAAAAATTGTCATTGAGATAATTCATTTCCCTACAGAAGACAGAAATACAAAAGAACCCACTTTCATGTTCTTTAGTTAGCCATAACCTCCAAAATAAAAGTGTTTCCTTCCATGAATCATGTGAGTAGCATCTTTGTTGACAGTATATGTCAAACATGTTAGTGGAAATAAACACTGATTAAGAAAATGTCCTGGTGCATAGTGTTGTTGGACAGAAGCATATACAAACACCTGAGATATTTTTGCCATATTTTAAAGCAAATTGGGTTAGTAGTATGGTCTATACTTATTATTTTCATATGGTACTCATTGAAAGAATATACAGAAAAGAATCTACAATTAAATAGGATATGCAAAACGCTACATTAGTATTAGAAAAGGATATCTATACCCATACCTCCTTGAATGTGCCTCATCTCATCCAAAGTAGACATGAGTTTTGGACAGTGAGAAAGGAGAGAAAAATGACAGCTGGAAAGGTTGAAAAAACAATGGACTAAAATTTGACTTTGGCTTTTAAAAAAGATGGAGTATACTGTGCTAACAAGCCAAATCAAGAGTAGGGTTGGGGAAAAGGGAAATAACGAAACCATGTACTTCACAAGTGATATAATTAATAAACAGTCTGCTTTGGATGGAAAATAAAAATATTGCTTAAGCATTAGTTTTATTTATTTGTTTACTTATTTTGAGAAACAGAGAGACAGAGAATGGGCGTTCCAGGGCCTCCAGCCACTGCCAATAAACTCTAGATGCATGTGCCACCTTGTGCATCTGGCTTACGTAGGTACTAGAGAATTGAACCTGTGTCCTTAGGCTTTGCAAGAAGGTGTCTTAAGCACTAAGCCATCTTTCCAGCCCTATTTTTTTTTAAACTGGCTAATATTCTTTTGGTGAAGAAATCTCAAACTCTGAAAATTAGTAACAAGTCCCTGGAAAATGCAACCAAGGGAAAAAACTAGTATTTTCTGTGTTTTAAAAGAGAATGTGGAAATCATGGTCTAGAGACCACAACCATCTTCAAAACACACACCCCACCACCACCACCACCATCATCATCCTTGAATGTTAAATCCATCAGATTATATGCTTTTAAATGAAGAGTTTGTAGAAATGCCAGCTCTAGCACATTGAAGGAATCTTGCTGGGACATTTTACTATTGTTATATTTTATATTGGTTTTGGCTTCTGAAAATTTCTGTAAGAAATACCCTGTGGTCTTATCATGGTATCTTCTAAATATTTAAATTTACCTTTATTGCTTTTTTCATACACTCATGAAAAATTTTGAGTATTGCTTTGATTTTATATGTACTTGTGATGCAGTTTCTCCCCCAGTTTAACAAAAAGAACAAGTATAATATAAAGTTTTATGTAACACCATTAATTGAAGACATTAGAAATCAGTTTTCAGTTTATTACAGAAAGAATAATAGAGGAAAAAGGATGAAACATCTTGACCAATATTAGACCTCATCACTGACGTGGTTCTAGCAGCCATATCTCTTAATTCCTATTTTGTGTTTATTCTTTATATCATAATCCTAACCAATGGGAAAAAATGGAACTTATAGATTGAAACTAGTGCATTAGAACATCATGATTAAGGGTATAGGATTGTCAAGTACCATCTTAATTGGCAAGGTCTTATTAAGAATAACAAAAAGGGCTGGAGAGATGGTTTAGCGGTTAAGTGCTTGCCTGTGAAGCCTAAGGACCCCGGTTCGAGGCTCGATTCCCCAGGACCCACGTTAGCCAGATGCACAAGGGGGTGCATGCATCTGGAGTTCCATTTGCAGTGGCTGGAAGCCCTGGCGCACGCATTCCCCCTCTCTCTCTATCTGCCTCTTTCTCTGTGTCTGTCGCTCTCAAATAAATAAATAAATAAATGAAGAAAAAAATTTAAAGAAAAGAATAACAAAAAAAACCTGTATTTAAAATTTTTCATTTATTTGTGTCCACATTTGTGTGCACACTCGTGTGTGTCGGGGTCATTTGTCACTCTAAAGGAATGCCAGACACATCCATCACTTTGAGTCTGGCTTTACATGGGTGCTAGAGAATTGAACTCAGGCTGGCAGACTTTGCAAGCAAGTGCCCTTAACTTTTGCGCAATCTCTACACCTCGTAGAAATAATTTTTGAAGTTTTCTCCTTAGCACTTTTATATACATTAACTTGCTTAGTCCATCACAACAACTTTGTGTTATTTGTACTTTTGTTTTCCTTTGGTTATATGTGAGCCATGAGATACAATAAATTTACATAAATTGCCAAAGTTTATATGTGGATATATTGCCAAACTTGGATTCAAAAGCAAATGACCTAGCTTCTCTAAAATGAGTTCTGGTCATTGGGAGATTGCTGTACCTACCTCTACATATTCCTTGTGACAGAACCAGTTTTTCTAGTTTCATATTAATCATACATTGGCAAAATAAAATAAAAGGATTGTGCTATATCTTACTAAAATTTTATTTAAAAACTGGATCTCTGTCCCATTTCAAGAACTGTACATGGTGTGGGACTGCTTTGAATTAATCTAGATTTGCAGAGGAAAGGTATGTTAACACTGCCATAGGTACAACCACGTAGCTGCAGGGCAGCTCCACGGAGAAGAGAGGACAAGTGGTTTAAACCCCCATGGCATTTGTAGTGATATCAATGTATTGTTTTCTCTGCTTTTAAGATACTTTTTGATCTAAGACAGGATTCTTAAGTGAACATAATTTGTACCTGCTCCTTGTGTCATAGAGGGTGAGAGCCACATGCTTCCTGGGAAGGCCTGAAGTGGGTTTAGGCTCCTCCAACATTATATAAAATAAGATAGTGTCATTGAGAGAGGTTGGACTTAATGGTGCAAAATATTTAGTAATATTGAACAAGCATTTTTCCTCTTCTACAATTAATCCATGTCTCTATTTGCACTTATAAAAACACTCCTGACAACACCAACAGCACAAGAGAAATGCACAGCCTGAGCAATAAATCTCTTGAGGCATTCAGCAAGTGCCGCAGGGCTCATTAATCTTGATTATTTCCCGTAATAGATAACTTCACAAATCAGCTATTATTCCTAATCACACACATAAAGATAACGGATGGGTAATAGCTTCCTGCATGGTTAGACCAAACTAAAATTTCGTTTACAAATATATCTCTACAAATTCTAGTAAACAGTGTTTTCTATGTCTTAAAGGGGCAGGAGTAGATGGGGAGCAGCCACTGAAGAAGTTGGTCCTTGAGGATGGATTTTTAGTAAGGACTTAATAGGTTTCAGTGGAGGTAGCTACTGGTTTTTATGTTACCATGTCACTGTAAGTTTGTTTTGAGAGACTTTAGACCATAAGACAACATAATTATGCACTTCTAGTTTGTAGATGATGCTAAAGAATAATGCACAAGAAAAAAAGTAGAAAGTTCTTTGGTGCCAGGATTGTCTGGTAGGTGTGAAAATGGAATTTTATGTTTGGATTACACTAAGCATGTTCTTCATATACCAAACAGAATGAAGCATAAAAGGGTTTATGAATGATGAGATTGTATTTGTATTTCTATTGTCTATAGTTGGTAAAATGGTTTTATTTTTGTTTCTGCTGTTTTAACAAGTGACATTTGACTATGGTAAACCTAAAAATTCACAAAGATTTTTCATGGAGCAAAAATATATATGTTTTATGTGCTGAAAAAAAGTCTAGCTAAAGTTGCCTACATGAAGGAAATTACCAATGGCTTCCCTTTATAAGTTATGGCTTTCTGTAGTCATATAAGACAACCTAGAAAGTAGCATCATTATTATGTAATTAAGTGAAAACTGTATTTTTTTTTTCAAAATGGCAGTGCCTAAAATCAGTAATGGAAATGAGATGCTTTATATTTATGATGGGATATGACTCCATATTGTTTAGTCAGCAAGAATAATTGACCTATCACAAAACACATACCCATGTATGTATAGATGCAGAATTCATGGCTTTTTCTCTATTTTTACTTATTTTCAAGGAGAGAGAGAGAGGCAGAGAGAATGGGCATGCCAGGTTCTCCAGGCAGTGCAAATGAACTCCAGATGCACACACCTCTTCGAGCATCTGGCTTTACTGGGATACTGGGGAACTGAACCCAGGTCGTTAGGCTTTACAAGCAAGCATCTTTAACTGCTAAGCCATCTCTCCACTCCATAATTCATGTCTTTTAAAGTGACCATATCCCTTAGTAAAACCAATGAATCAATTTTCTTAACAGACCTCTTTCTTTTCCAGGTCCTTAAATTCAAAAAGCACTTTAAAGTTCTCTCCACCTAAAGTTATTCTGCTTTTTCAGAATTTCCAAAGAATGACTTGGAGATGGTCCACTTTCCATGGCTTTACACATTTTTCATGTTTGCTAACTGTTAAACTAGAATAATTTTTAAGATCAGATATTTTTTCTTTTTTTCTGCTGATGAAGTCTGTGCAAAGGTAATATGTTAAGAACTATGGAAAAGGTGATGTCTGCAATGTGATTGAGCCTTAAATGAACTTTGCAATATAGCAGAGGATGGAAGGTACAAAAACAAACACACAAGATAAAAAGTAAGGTATGTTAGAAGGACATTTGAGTGAAATATAGCTGTACATTAAAGACATACACTATGCACTTGTGAATGAGATAAAAATACATGTGAGGCAGAATAGGCAGAATGAGAAAAGCATAAGCAAAGGAAAATATGGGCTACTTATAGAAGATAGTGACTTTAAGCCACTTGGGCTGGGGCATCAGCAATATAAAATGGAAGACCAAAAGTATGAATTGAGATCAAATTATAGAGTATTATGCGTGATGTACTAGAGAATTTATAATTTTTCTCTATAGATGTTGGAGATTTATTAGAGTTTGTAGCTAGGCTGGAGGGATGGCTTAGAAGTTGAGGTGTTTGGTTGCAAAGCCAAAGGACCCAGGTTTAGTTCTCCAGTACCCAAGTAATCCAGATGCACAAGGTGGTGCATGTATCTGAAGTTCGTTTGCAGTGGCTGGACACCCTGACGTGCCCATTCTCACTCTCTCTCTCTCCTTTCTCTCTGTCAAATAAATAAATAAATAAAATATATAAAAAAGAGTTTGTAGCTGAAAATGATATGGGAAGACATAGTTTAAAAAGATTAGTTCAGGGGCTGGAGAGATTGCTTAGCAGTTAAGCGCTTGCCTGTGAAACCTAAGGACCCCCATTCAAGGCTCGACTCCCCAGGACCCACATTAGCCAGATGCATAAGGGGGCGCAGGTGTCTGGAGTTCGTTTGCGGTGGCTGGAGGCCCTGGTGCGCGCATTCTCTCCTCTCTCTCTCTCTCTCTCTCTCTCTGTCTCTCTGTCTCTCTGTCTCTTTCTCTCTCTGTCTGTCCCTCTCAAATGAATAAATAAATAAACAAAAAAAAAGTTTTTAAAAAGATTAATTCAGCGCTACATAAAATGGATTAGAGGAGGAGGAGCCTAGAAGCAGAGCCAGTGTGCAGACTCCTGCTCACCTTGACTTGGAAAAGGCTCTCCTTTGGCTGAGTAAATGTATATGAGAAGGTAAATGTCTGAGAAGGTAGAAGGAACCAGGAAGAATTCATCATTTTCTTGCATGTAACAGTTATAAGTATATAGATAGTAGCATAAAATTGCCAACCACTTCATTGCAAGACTCTGTGGGTCAGGAATTTGGACAGAGTATGAAAGTGATGGCTTGTCTCTGTCCTACAATGTCTGGCAGCCACAGCTGGAAAGAATTAATTGCTGGTGGTGACTCAGCTATCTGAGACTGCAATCATCTGGAGACCTAGAGGCTTCTTCACTCACATGCCTGACATGTAGAATGGGATTCCTAGAAAGCTAGGCTGTGCTGGAGCTGGTAACAGTGACTGAATGGGCCTCTCTTTGTGCTTGGGTTTCTTTTTTCCCTCCTTCCCTCCCTTTTGTTTTTCAAGGTATGGTCTCACTGTAGCCCAGGCTGACCTGGAATTCACTATGTGGTATCAGGGTGGCCTCAGACTCACAGTGATCCTCCTACTTCTGCCTCTCAAGTGCTGGGATTAAAGGCATGTGCCACCATGGGCTGTTTATTTTTTATATGTTGGATGTGCATGTGTGTGTTAATGTGCATGTGGGTACACGCAAGTGGAGGTCAGAGTTAACATCAGATGTTCCCCCTCAACAGTGCTCTACTTTATTTTTGCTGATTTTGGGGTCTCTCACTTGAACTCAGAACTAGTTGATTGAGCTAGTCTCACCAGCCGGCATGCCCTGGGGGATCCTTTCTGTCTGCATCTGAGTGCTGGGATACAAGTGGGATGCTGGGATACATCAGACCCACCCAGCATCAATATGGATGTTAGGAATTCAAAATTGCTTCCTCATTTTTGCAATCCAAGAATGTTTATCCACTGGGCCATCGCCGCACTCCCTAATGTGCTTGGGTCTCTTACAGCAGGGCTGCTACATTGTCAAATAGGGCCACAGTCTTGCTTGAAAGACAGTGATGAAGGCTGTCCCCACATTCAGAGAGAAAAAATTGAACTCCCTCTCCTAGTTGGGGAAGAGCAAGACCACATTGCAGAAGACTATTGGATGGAAATTATCATTGAGGCTAACTTTGAAAAACTTTGCTAAAAGTGGAGGTAGGCAGCTGATAGCAGAAAATATGGCTCATTCAGTTTTGTTGAGATGCCTATAGGATTTTGGAGGAGAAAAAAGTATAGTAATTTAAAGTACAAGAAATAATATTACAGTCTAGAAATAGTGAATACTTTTAAAAACTGAAGTATGTCCAGAGAAGCGAAGACAGTCAAGTATAAGCATAGCTCTTCTGAGCATCTTTGTATTTAGAAGAGCAAGAAGAAGAATCCAAGGAATGGTGCAGTAGATTCAAGAAATTATAAACCTTGGAAGGTAAGTGAGAGAATTTATGGAAAGGAGTGGTCTATATGAAATTTTGAAAGAGATCCAATGACTGGTAGAGGCAGGGGCAGATGACAAGTACTTAGGGAACAAAGAAAGTGACAAAGTAGAAACAATTATTAGGTGGCCTATGGAGCATCTTAAACTCTGGTGAAGAAGGGAGAAATTTAAAGAGATTTTTTTACATAATATATATTTAGAAGAATAAATTACATTTTCACTGCATTGAAAGACTGATGGTTTTGGGAGGGGTATATGCAGTAACATATCTGATTCTGTATACCCCCACTAGAGTATTTTATAAGTTATGATATTCATAAATTTTATCAAATTTACTGGAAAGAATGCCAAGTGATGGCTATATAGTTTAGAAGTGGAAATATTAAAATTAAAGATATTCAAGTGCCACAAGATGTTTCAGTAAATGATGGACCAAGTATATTACAGTATCCTATACTTTTCAGTAGAATGATTCCAAGAGGATGGATGGATAGATAGACAGACACAAAGCATAAGCATATATACAGTGTGAAAGTTTAATTCTGCTTTTTTGATTAGCTTCTTAAAAATAATATTATTTTAACATTGTAGAACACAACTGCCCTGCTCCCCCGCCCCCACCTTCCATATTCAGGTTTCATCATTGAACTAGCTGCTGTAGTGAGCTCACTCGAGACATTAAATGGAATTGGTGGTTTCTCAGGGCATAGAGGTAAGGCCTATTCTCCCTGGAGAATTGTTCTGCATGGGAATGAAAACTCCTGTAAGAAACATGGTCTATTTTATAAAAGTTAATCAGCCTCGTTCAGGCTTCAGAAAATATTGACCCACATACCCAGTACCTAAAATAAATGAGGCCATGGACATGTGACAGAGCCTCAGAGAAAATTAACATGCTTGGCCTTTTCTATCAGTGCCTTTTCTAGTTTTAAAACTGGATAAGCTGAACTTGTGAGGAAACAGGAAATGCAGCTTCTACAGTCAGGGGAGCTTGTTCTCTCTTGATTGGCAGCAATACAAAGCAAGGCTAAAAGATTGGGGAAAACCCAGATTTTCCTCCCACCAGCCTAGTACTATGTAGAATCACTTTGTAAAATAAAACATCTATAAAAACTTAAGTTATAGAAAAGTGGACAAACAATAGACTACTTCCAAATGTCTAAAAATTAGCATCTTAAACTATTGACAGAATTTCAGAAGTTAAAAATAGTACTATCAGTAGACTATAAAATGAACATTTATCAAAGATTCATTAAACTCATTAATGAAGAAATGAGTAAAGTGGTAGCTTTAGATAAAAGAACATTTGAGGAACTAGGCATTTGCAGGTATTTAGAAAAAAAATGAATTTCTTGATTATATGTAAAACTAATTCATGTCCTTGAAAGTAATAAACCATAACCTTTATGGGTAATTGCTTCAACCAAATATGACTCTAGAAATCAACCTGTAACTTTTCATCTAACACAAAATAGAATAATCTAGTGTAGGTTTATCCTAAAGAAGTAAATTGTCATTTGTTAAGCCTATTAACATATGACCCATTATAACAACAGAAGGACACAGTGTTCTGCAACTTACCTTTCCTTATTTCTAAGTTTCACATCATTGTTATTTATACTACATAATTGTCAAGATTTTACTTCCTGTTAAAAATAGTCTAATGAAATTTAATACAACTCTCAGCCCTCTTTATGAGAATAATACCTGCGAGCAAAACCCAGGATATTTCTACAGGTTGTTAGTGGGTACCACTTACCCTTTATTTCAGGCTGGCATAAGATTTATCACTCATCAAGCTGAGGCCTCTAAAACAAGGCAGATTAGCAAGAGAAAAGTAAAATTTATTTAATGTAGTTTTTCTCTGGAAACTGCTTCATAAGGAAATAAAGATCCAAATAAAGAAAACTGAACATTTTTTTTTATTAATAGTCATTCAGAAGTATGATTGGGGAACAGATATGACATGATATATATTATATATAGTAACAAACTGGAGACACTTAGCAAGACCTTTTTGTCCACATTCTTCTGTGTCCCTGTCTTCAAAGTAAGGGCACTGATTTTGAGTATAAATTGGGTGCTTCTTACATGAGGATCTTATGAAGAGACCCCTTTAAGAAGAAGGCCAAAGATTGCTTTCTAGGTTTATGATCTATTTTGGGGTGAGTGAGGGGAAAGGTGAGAGACAGGTAACAAATGCCCTTCTCCTCCTCCTTTTTTTCTGAAATGGTGAGGTGCTGTGTTTTAGAGTAGTGTATCTGGAGCCCTTCAACATAAGAGAATGTTCAACCACAGCTGAATGAATAACCGCCATGCGTGGGTCCTATGTGTCTCAAGCCATCTCTAAATTTGTTCCTCATCTGTCATTTGCACACCTGTGTTAGGTAATGCTTTTTCAGTATTGTACATGCTGCCTCATGTGATTTGACCCTTCCCAGTGGTATAACAAGAGGCTACCTCATGAGTGGTATCAATGTTAATTTCCTATTCTGTCGGAAAATTAGCATGTCAATGGATGCAATGTGATATGGTCTGTTGTAATTGTCTCCACTTTTATTCAATTATTTTGTTCTTTTTTGTTTATTCATTTATTTTTTATCTGTTGATATATTGGTTTTTTCAACAAAAGAAACTTATACTCCTATATGTCTGTCAATCATTGTATGAGACATTTGGACTGTGTGCTGTTCAGACATCACTTTGGTGCTGGAGAACTAGTTATTGTGCAAATTCCAACTGACTTGTTCTCGGGGTTGGAGCTCAGTCAGGAAAGTCCTGACACCCAGCACTGTTGTAGCTGTCCTTTAGTGCATCTCTGTACTCAAAAGAAGTACTTTGAAACTTAAAATAATACTAACTTTGTTATCATGATTTAAAGTCAATTTTTGCTATATAAACTACAAATATGGAGAGAAATGAGTAAAGAATAACAATAATAAAAATGTGCACATGTCAACTTTGTGATTTAGCAAATCACTACCTTAAAGTCCTCAAAGTAGACATCACAGTAAAATTGTCCATATGTCACACAAACTTTTTATATCATCATCATTATCATTTCTTGAAATTAAACTCAGGACCTTGCAGATGCTAAACACATACCACCACTGAGCTACATCCCCAGCCTCAAACACACTTGAAAACAAACTTAATAGTAATAGTAGTCTACATATTCAAAACAACTTAGGGATTTTGAGTTGCCCAGAGAACAACTTTTTCACATGTGTAGTCCAGACCCTTTTTGTCCATGTTTTCACCCAGTCAGTTTAGGTAAGATGACCCAAATTGTCAGTGAGATTTCAGCTTCCCATCATTTCCTTGTTCTATTTTGTATCTAGAGCCCTAAACTAACTAAGTGATATAATTGTGACAGCCACAAATTGTAGCTGGACTACTCAGACTACATTAGCTTTTCTAAGGTTGACTTAGTGTTTTCCATTATTGTCATGAACAGTTAGTAGCCACTTAAGATTGGCTACAGTTCATTTTTTGGTAATGGTCTTAACAGATTCTCAAGACTGGATGTACCACTCACGAGTTCTCAGAGACTGGATACCCAAATGGTTTTGGAAGCCATCCCATTTTTTAAGCCATTTTGGGAAATTGCTCTTTGCGAGTTGCAATGCTTTATTTGTACTGATTTCTATGAAACCCTTTTTATGGCAAATTAACTTGCTGGTGACCTACTTGCCTGACAGTTGAATTGCAGAGCATTAACTTAACAGTAAGTATGTAACAGTGACAGGAACTAAATGTGATTTTACATATGTGAAAATTAGTGTTTTTTTTTTCTAAAACACCATTTGTAAGAAGGAGCTTTAAAAGAAGTTTGTCAGAATTACTGATAGGTTAGAGAGATTCTGCTTACTAAGATAATGCTATAATGCATTTATGAGCAAAGAGCTGCATTTTTTTCTGATATAGTTTTTGTTGTTGTTTCTTCATTCTTCTTATAATGAACTTTAGAGTGTTTAGTAAATCATATGACTTGAAACAATTGAATGAATTTAGCCTTCTTATACTAAAGTGGTCCACAATAAAGCTTCCATAGCAACCAGCTTTTTCCTTAAAATATTTTCTTGGGAGAACATGGAGGGAAGGAAGCAGGAGCTATAGCTATATGTTAAACACATCAGATTTATTTTTAAAGTTAAAAAGGAACATTTCAAACACTGTGGAAAAGATGGCCTGTAATGTGTCCATGCCACAGTGCCATAGACATAGTGAATCATTGTGAGATCAAGTATTTTGCTAGCAGATGAGTCTTAAGCATTAGATTGTATATAAGAATATACAAAGTGCCCAAGGTACACAGAGTAAGGTTCATTCTAAGAATAAAAATGCACAAAACTTTGAAGGGTACAATATTTTTGACTGAATATTATTTTGTATATTAATTATTGAGTCCAGTCTAATTTTCCCAAATGGTAAACTAATGAATGATATGCACAAACAGTATAATTAAATTTTGATGTTTTGATAGAATAATAACTAGATTCAGGTTGCTCTTTATCTCAGAAGTTATTTATTATTCTTAACAATCATTCATTCTTTAAATTTTTATTTATGCTCATTGGTTTTTTTCTTATTTTTTTAAATTTTTATTTATTTATTTATTTATTTGACAGAGAAAGAGGGGGAGAGAGAGAGACAGAATGGGCACGCCAGGGCCTCCAGCCACTGCAAATGAACTCCAGATGTGTGTGCCCCCTTGTGCATGTGGCTAACATGGGTCCTGGGGAATCAAACCTGGGTCCTTTGGCTTTGCAGGCAAACGCCTTAACTGCTAAGCCATCCCTCCAGCCCGGTTTTTCTTATTTTTAATTATAGGTCATAAAATCAGTAATGTCTCTGCTCATGTCCCTATGATATCTTTTGCAAGCAATAGACAAAATAAAATTTCTTCCTGTATAGATACTTTGAGATTCTCTTTCTTCAGAGGTAGGGGCACTGCACATGCATGTACACACCCCACACACATGAGACCATGTAGGGTTTGTGACTTCCTTAAATGAACAATTTTGCTTTGTGTAGAAGTAGTTTGCTGTGTGGTTCTTGCTACGTAATCACAGAACATGTAGAGGTCGTGTGCTGAGTGGTTCTGTGGTGCGTAACCACAGAACATGTAGAGGTCGTGTGCTGTGTGGTTCTTGCTGCGTAATCACAGAACATGTAGAGGTCGTGTGCTGTGTGGTTCTGTGGTGCATAATCACAGGACATGTAGAGGTCGTGTGCTGTGTGGTTCTTGCTACGTAATCACAGAACATGTAGAGGTCGTGTGCTGTGTGGTTCTTGCTGCGTAATCACAGAACTTGTAGAGGTCGTGTGCTGTGTGGTTCTTGCTGCGTAATCACAGAACTTGTAGAGGTCGTGTGCTGTGTGGTTCTTGCTGCGTAATCACAGAACATGTAGAGGTCGTGTGCTGTGTGGTTCTTGCTGCGTAATCACAGAACATGTAGAGGTCGTGTGCTGTGTGGTTGTTGCTGCGTAATCACAGAACATGTAGAGGTCGTGTGCTGTGTGGTTCTTGCTGCGTAATCACAAAACATGTAGAGGTCGTGTGCTGTGTGGTTCTTGCTGCGTAATCACAGAACATGTAGAGGTCGTGTGCTGTGTGGTTCTTGCTGCGTAATCACAGAACATGTAGAGGTCGTGTGCTGTGTGGTTCTTGCTGTGTAATCACAGAACATGTAGAGGTCGTGTGCTGTGTGGTTCTGTGCTGCGTAATCACAGAACATGTAGAGGTCGTGTGCTGTGTGGTTCTTGCTGCGTAATCACAGAACATGTAGAGGTCGTGTGCTGTGTGGTTCTTGCTGCGTAATCACAGAACATGTAGAGGTCGTGTGCTGTGTGGTTCTTGCTGCGTAATCACAGAACATGTAGAGGTCGTGTGCTGTGTGGTTCTTGCTGCGTAATCACAGAACATGTAGAGGTCGTGTGCTGTGTGGTTCTTGCTGCGTAATCACAGAACATGTAGAGGTCGTGTGCTGTGTGGTTCTTGCTGCGTAATCACAGAACATGTAGAGGTCGTGCGCTGTGTGGTTCTTGCTGCGTAATCACAGAACTTGTAGAGGTCGTGCGCTGTGTGGTTCTTGCTGCGTAATCACAGAACATGTAGAGGTCGTGTGCTGTGTGGTTCTTGCTGCGTAATCACAGAACATGTAGAGGTCGTGTGCTGTGTGGTTCTGTGCTGCGTAATCACAGAACATGTAGAGGTCGTGTGCTGTGTGGTTCTTGCTGCGTAATCACAGAACATGTAGAGGTCGTGTGCTGTGTGGTTCTTGCTGCGTAATCACAGAACATGTAGAGGTCGTGTGCTGTGTGGTTCTGTGGTGCATAATCACAGGACATGTAGAGGTCGTGTGCTGTGTGGTTCTGTGGTGCATAATCACAGAACATGTAGAGGTCGTGTGCTGTGTGGTTCTGTGGTGCATAATCACAGGACATGTAGAGGTCGTGTGCTGTGTGGTTCTTGCTGCGTAATCACAGAACATGTAGAGGTCGTGTGCTGAGTGGTTCTGTGGTGCGTAACCACAGGACATGTAGAGGTCGTGTGCTGTGTGGTTCTTGCTGCGTAATCACAGAACTTGTAGAGGTCGTGTGCTGTGTGGTTCTTGCTGTGTAATCACAGAACTTGTAGAGGTCGTGTGCTGTGTGGTTCTTGCTGCGTAATCACAGAACATGTAGAGGTCGTGTGCTGTGTGGTTCTGTGGTGCATAATCACAGAACATGTAGAGGTCGTGTGCTGTGTGGTTCTTGCTGCGTAATCACAGAACATGTAGAGGTCGTGCGCTGTGTGGTTCTTGCTGCGTAATCACAGAACATGTAGAGGTCGTGCGCTGTGTGGTTCTTGCTGCGTAATCACAGAACATGTAGAGGTCGTGTGCTGTGTGGTTCTTGCTGCGTAATCACAGACATGTAGAGGTCGTGTGCTGTGTGGTTCTTGCTGCGTAATCACAGAACTTGTAGAGGTCGTGTGCTGTGTGGTTCTTGCTGCGTAATCACAGAACATGTAGAGGTCGTGTGCTGTGTGGTTCTTGCTGCGTAATCACAGAACATGTAGAGGTCGTGTGCTGTGTGGTTCTGTGGTGCATAATCACAGGACATGTAGAGGTCGTGCGCTGTGTGGTTCTTGCTGCGTAATCACAGAACATGTAGAGGTCGTGTGCTGTGTGGTTCTTGCTGCGTAATCACAGAACATGTAGAGGTCGTGCGCTGTGTGGTTCTTGCTGCGTAATCACAGAACATGTAGAGGTCGTGTGCTGTGTGGTTCTTGCTGCGTAATCACAGAACATGTAGAGGTCGTGTGCTGTGTGGTTCTTGCTGCGTAATCACAGAACATGTAGAGGTCGTGTGCTGTGTGGTTCTTGCTGCGTAATCACAGAACATGTAGAGGTCGTGTGCTGTGTGGTTCTTGCTGTGTAATCACAGAACTTGTAGAGGTCGTGTGCTGTGTGGTTCTTGCTGCGTAATCACAGAACATGTAGAGGTCGTGTGCTATGTGGTTCTTGCTGCGTAATCACAGAACATGTAGAGGTCATGTGCTGTGTGGTTCTGTGCTGCGTAATCACAGAACTTGTAGAGGCTCGTGCGCTGTGTGGTTCTTGCTGCGTAATCACAGAACTTGTAGAGGTCGTGCGCTGTGTGGTTCTTGCTGCGTATTCACAGAACAAACCATTTGGCCAGAATCACCCGGCACCACCACACTCCCTGTCTGTGATTGTATGTTGTACTGTTTCAGCTCTATGGCTTCAGGCTCATTTTTTCCCTGTCACCAGTTAACTTAAACCAAGTTGCAGTTGGGGGACATTTTAATCAACAGGCTACATAGGGTTCCTCTGTTGAGGTTTCAGAAAGCTTTCGTGTCCTTTGCTGACATTCTAATGGTGACAAGAAATTGTCACTTGGAAAGAGTCTGTCTCTCTCTCTCTCTCTCAGCTTGAAAAAGGGCCTTATGGTCTTTCAACTTGATATAAGGTTATGCTAGAATTTTTGTATGGAGACTAGAAAAGAGAGTGACAAAAACAGGCATGAGATACTCCCTGTAGGACAAACAGCGTTAACATTGATCATAGTGACAGGAGATACTTTGAAATGAAACTTTTAGAAAATCTAAGACCAACACACAGAATCTGAAAGTGGTAAAACCACTTGTGAAAAATCCCTTGTGAAAAAGATTCATTTATTTTACTGATTTTTAGAGTAAAAACACTTTAACTTTTTTGGTTTTATTTACAGTTATAGTCTAATTTAACATTTGGACCTCTACCTTACAACTTTAGAGCTTAATATGTCTTCTTCCTGCTTTTGTATTGATTCCAAATCAGATTTTGCAAAAGTAAAGAAGTTGCCTCATAGTGACCTACGTTTATTCACAAAGCGTTATGCACCAAATGTAGGAGAGATGCATTTACTTCCAGCCCTAAACAGCTAAAGTTTAAATAATGCATTTCAGCAAGGTGGTCTGTTAGATCAGCTCTCTTGAATAGTATTATGTTATGAGTCAATTCGGTATTTTGGTGTCTCTCCTACTAATTACCTTTCCCTTTGTCTTACCTCTAATTTGCATTACTTTGTCAGAAGAGAAGAAATCTGGTTGGCTCTTTTGCCCTTCAGGACTGCATGTACAATGTAGCAAATGTTAAGCTCATTTCTCTTAAAGAAAAACTGTATTGCTAAGGAAAAGATACTAGCTTAATCACAATATCTAATTACAAAGAAGAGTAAATCTCTAAAAACAAAATAAACAGCATAAATAAAATGGAAAATAAAGGCACCAGCAGTCAAAGTGAGAAGATACTGCCATCTCTCAAGTCTGAGCTAACTGAAGACAGCCCATGTTAGATGTCAGCCAAACCAAGGGTTGGCAAAAATTTTCTTCTTGGAACCCTTTTTCGAATAACTTGACAAAAATTACAGAATATAAACAAAGCAAAAGCTTAGTTGCTAAGTAATTCTAAGTATCTTTGGGTTGAAAGTTAGGAAGGAAAAGGAAGCTCCTGTGTGTATGGCTCTGTCGATCTGCTCACTCTTCTTAGCCCAGGATAATAAAGATGATCTTCCCAAATCAGGGTAGCCAGCAAACTGCAAAAGTTGATACATGACGAATCTGAAGCCATCTGAAATAAGCTTATTACTAACTACCTTCTATTGTTTTGGTACCAGTTCTTATGATTGCAATTGCATGCCAGTTTAATATGTTTAAAACAATTTAAGAAAACACAATAAACCTAGGAAGTTAACTTTTTAAGTAACAGGTTCAAAAAATGTGACTTAAGGGATATTGTTCTTTACAAAAATCTCCTAATCATGTTTTCTTGTGGCAGCTTCCGTGTTGTTTTATGAAGTACAGTTTAGTCAGTTATAGTTCACATAAGTGTCTCAGTGAAAGTGAAGCTGCCCATCCTGTTCGTTTTTGTGGTGTGGCTTTAAGAGGTGTTTCACTGGATGGCCAATATAAGAACCTTGCCTTTGAAAAAGTTCATATATCGTCCTTGGTTTAGATATCCATATAGGAGTTTCATTTGAACTGTCTAATCTTTATATACTTTGAAAAATGTCAGGCACTTTAAAAATAGATTTCAGTGTTTAGAGAATTCAGAGGAAGATATAAAAATGGAAGATGGAAATATGATTTGGAAAACTGAAATACTAAGTAAAATGAGCTCTGGAAATATTTATTTACCTAGAGTCACTTGATTCCCATTATGACAAGATTCTACTTACCCTGTACTATAGAAAGCAGGAAATTTGAAGTATTCTCATATCCAATTCTAGAGTAGGAATGGGATCCTCTTTCTGTTCTGCTGCTTTGTTTCTGACAGTCAAGTAGTTTTTTGTTTTTTGTTTTTTGTTTTTTTTTTTGTGACAAGGGTCATGAGCTAGGTGTTTTGTTACTAATTTCTGGTTTTAGAATCCTGGTGACTGACTGCATTTCTACAGTTTCCTCACTCTGCTCAGCCTGCAAAGATACCCCACATGATGAGTCTCTTACCAGCTAACAAATTGTTACTTGCCAGCATCACCTCTACTCAGGGACTTTCCAGCTTAGCTATAGGTTGCCCATTTCTCCAGGCTCTGGTGTTCTGGGATACAACACATCCTGCCATTTGACCACATGAAAGTCTTGGCACACTAAGTCACTTAATACTGGATATTATGTTGCCAGGGCTATGTTTCAGTAATTAAAGTCTGATAGACTCTTATACTCATTGAAGGCCATGAGGCCTGTTACTGAACCCACAAGCATCTATCATGCTAACCAGGAAAGCCAATTCAGAATTATTGAAAGAGTTGGGTTGTTTTAGTGAAGTCTTAGAATTTTGTGGAAGTTTTTAATGAATGAAGTACATTTTATATTTCTATATTTAGGCATACTTTTTCCTGGGATAAAGAAATTGATAAAGTAAAATGTTCCTGGCCATGAGCAGTGGCAAGCCCTTGTCAACCATCTTCCTTCCTTTTTGTGAAGGGTCAGGAGCAGGTGTGCCTTTCTCTCCAGTTCAGCTGAGAGCAGTAGACTGCACTCTAGAAGCCATGGCATGTGGAGTCATGTGTCTCTTGCTTCTACTTGGCCCTATTTGCCCTTGGGTCATAACAAGTTTGAAATCAACTCAGGTCCCAGTGAAGTGTAGAGGAATAAAAGGTTTTCTGGCTGTGGAAAAGGAATCACAGAGGAAGAGATACTTAAGAAAGAAGAGAGGGAAAATGCATAAAGGAGAAAACAAAAACAGAGATAGGAAATCTTGACATCATCATCGGTTATCTTTTTCTCTTTGTAAATAAATATAAGAATACACTATTTTCTCTGCGAAACTAATGAAGAACCTAACTAAAATAACACCTGTTATTTTTCTTCTATAAACTGGAGCCTTCTTGTTCTCTGTTAAATTTCTATGGGCTGATGGACAGCTAATTTGATGGAAGCTTGGCTCTGCATATGATGATAACACAACCTGAGCTGTGAGCCATGTAGAGAGTAGACAACTTTCCTATACCTTTTTCATCCCTTTAATTTGAGTATAGTCCAAGAAAATTTTAAAACCCATTTAAAACACAGGTAACGGGCAGAAATCCAATATAGAGTTGATTTCAGATGAACATTTGGCCATAGAATTGAGACTGTCCTTCTGGGATATCAGATAACCTTCCCATCTTTCAGGACCTGTAAAACATGTGAGTCACTTGAAGGGAATTATCTGAAAAGACAAGAGATACATAAGATGTGACTTTACGAGGAAATGAGTGTACTTTTAGAATACCTGAACCTTTTTAAATACCAGTATATTGCGTGGGCTGTTCTGCTCTTCAGTAAAAATGACGAATAGGCCCCATCCATCACTTTGTACACTATGGTATATCTGAGTAGCAGAGAACTTATAAAATATTTGGCAATCAGTCACAAAACATTCACATTTTTAATAACACTTTTGAAAGAGAAAAATCTGGTTTTCAATAAATTCTGGCATGCTTTCTCTCAAGATTTTATTTCTCATTTAAGATTATGTTGGGTTTGATTTTTTTCTGTTCCTTGGCTCTGTTTCTGCCTGAGATAAATATGTTTCAAAGGCAGGTTAAAAGAGGACTAGTTTATGCTCATAGAATTTTTTTTTTGCTTTGTTTTTCGAGGTAGAGTCTCACTCTGGTTCAGGCTGACCTAGAATTAACTGTGTAGTCTCAGGGTGACCTCAAACTCATGGCGTTCCTCCTACCTCTGCCTCCCGAGTGCTGGGATTAAAGGTGTACACCTCCACGCCTGGCAGTTTATAGCATTTTGTTTCTACTTTGATTATGATAGAATTATTACCAATATAATAAATTTTTCTGAAAGTCTGTATCATTGTGATGAAGTGAAACTTTCTCAACCCAATGCATTTCTATATTGTTATCATTATATAATTGGCTTTTCTTTGTGGGTCTGTTTCTACTTAATTACTCTATAAATTGTAGAGTTCTAAGAAATAGTTACTTCACACCATTTTATTGATAGAACTTCGGTTTTATTATATGCTAGTCATCCCTGTTACTAGAAGCTTAGTGTTTCTGCTTCTTAAAAATATGATTTGTAGGGGCTGAAGAGATGACTTATCAGTTAAGGCGCTTGCCTGCAAAGCCAAAGGATGCCAGTTCAACTCTCCAGGACCCATGTAAGCCAGATGCACAAGGGGCACTTGCATCTGGAGTTCGTTTGCAGTGGCTGGAGGCCTTGGTACACCGTATTCATATTCTCTGCCCCCCCTCAAATAAATAGATAAATAAATAAATAAATAAATGAAATATATTTAAAAATATGACTTATGGGGTTGAAGAGATGGCTTAGTGGTTAAGCGCTTGCCTGTGAAGCCTGAGGACCCCATTTTGAGGCTTGATACTCCAGTACCCATGTAAGCCAGATGCACATGATGGTGCATGCATCTGGAGTTCATTTGCAGTGGCTGAAGGTCTTGGTGCACCCATTCTCTCCCTCTTTCTCTCTGTCTTTTTATCTCTCTCTCTCTCTCAAACAAATTAAAAAAATAAACAAAATTTTTTTAAATGATATTTTTTACTCACGTTCATCAAGTTGGCACCACAGATAAACTGCTGAAAGTAATACTAACCATTGAGAATTCTGTATTTCCCCTCATAGGGAGTGAACACATAACTCATAAGTGACATGAGCCAGGTATGAATTACTAATAAATTTAAGTGGGTTATATTTTCTGCAGAATTAAAAAGGAGTTTTTAGAAGTCTGTGAAATTAATTATTTAAAGAAAAGATGACACCCAGCCCCTCCTCTAGTTTGCATGCACACACACCCTACCACTATGTGAACATTAAAGATCATGGGTGTAATAATGTACAAAGATTTCCTGTTTGAAAAGAGTTCCCATAGTATTCAGTAATATGTATTTAAGGATGGAACAATGAACACATATCTGGGGACTGGTAGAAAAAGTAAACTAGGGCTGAAGAGATGGCTTAGCAGTGAAGGCATTTGCCTGCAAAGCCAAAGGACCCAGGTTTGATTCCCCAGGACCCACGTTAGCCAGATGCACAAGGTGGCACATGTGTCTGTAATTCATTTGCAGTGGCTAGAGGCCCTGGCGTGCCCATTCTCTCTTGCTGTCTATCTGCCTCCTTCTCTCTCTCTGTCTCTCTTGCTCTCTCTCTCATAAATAAATGAAAAATAGAATATTTTTTAAAAATTTAAAGAAAAAGAAAAAGTAGACTGACTTGTTACTTGTAGTAGGAATTTTCTTCTGCTCTCTACCTGATTCTTTTGTCTTTTGTGAATTGGCGAGGATATGGAGAAGTGGGAACACTCATCCACTGTTGGTGGGAATGCAGGATGGTACAACCACTTTGGAAAGCAATATGGAGACTTCTGAAAAAGCTGAGTATAGAGATACCAACAGACCCAGTTATTCCCTTACTGGGCATCTACCCTAAAACCTTCAAACCACAGGCTAGAGAGATTTTGCTCAAACATGTTTATAGCGGCTCAATTTGTAATAGCTAAGTGCTGGAATCAACCCAGATGTCCATCACTGGAAGTTTCTTTTAATGAAAAAAAAAATTACATTAGGATTCAGGTGGTAAAATGTTGAAATACCAAGACAAAGGGACACTTATTTCTCTAAGAACCTCAGAGTTTCTCTAGTTGAAATTTTGAAGCTTGATTGTATTTAAAACATTTTATTTCTTATTCCTAAGTTAAAAAACAATTATTGTAATTATATGTGTGTGCATGTGTGTTAATGTGTGCAGGCACACATGTGAAGGTCAGAGAACAACCCCAGGTATCCATCCTCACCTTCACCTTGTTTGCAACAAGGTCTCTGGTTGTTCAATACTGTGAATGCCAACCCATTGTTCCCCAAGTTTCTGAGTCTCCTGTCTCTGCCTCCTCTCTCACAGGCGGAGGGCCGGGATTTCAAAGCTTGTTACTATGTCCAGCTTCCTGGTGATCTGAGCTCTTGTACAGCAAGCACTTTACTCACTGAGCCATCTCCACAGCCCATTTCTTTCAATTGTGCATTCAAGGTTGATTTCAAAGGGGGAAATAGTAAGACCTTGTGGATTACATGTGGAGACAAATATGGGAAGTGTAACTACAAGTTTCTTACATTTATACTTCAATCAGTGGTGGTATTTGTTGCAGAGGTAGTCACTAGGAGAGAACCATGAATGTCAGAAGTGATCAGGAGTGTTATGTTTTAGATAATATGAAGTGAGTGGTCATACTTTGGAGATATCCAAGGGTAAATAGCAAATGGAATATGCAGGTCTGGGCATCATAGGAAAGGCCTGAGCTGCGTATTTAAATTATGAATATATTTAAGTATAATTTCAGTGATGGAAGTGAATGAAATTGCTTAATGATTCTTAAGTGAGAGAGATTATGAATCTGTGCAACATAGATAGGAACTGCCCAAGATATCGTGAGAATACCAAGAATGTTAAATGTCATAGAACCTAAGACAGATAATAATAATAATGGTCAAAGAAGTTCATAACCTGAATAATAAAATGTGTGCCTTTCACTGCCAATTCAGACATAGTCAGATATTGGCAGACTTGTAATCTTAAACTTGGTTATAAAAAATTAGCTATGCTCTGTACTGCCCATCAGGGATTCACCCTTTCTAACTGGCTGATGGGTATATTTTTATCACGATTACAAAAGACAGTTTCAGCCTGTAAATTCCAAATATCATTTCTCCTTTGCCTAGAATAGTTTTGCTTTAATATACTCCTATGGGAAATATGTCTAGTTTACTGCTCCATTTTTTTCTATCTTATATGAGTTTATAATGATCTTCACTTTTCTTGACAATTTGGATAATGACAGGAAAATATCATTATTGCTGAGGTATCCTAGCTTAAAGAAGTTTCCTAGGGGAAAACATCAAATTCCCATAATAAAATTATAGTTCAAATTTTAGAAATATATTTTTAAAAGTGTTTTCCTTACATAGAGAAGCATCAGGGGCCTTTCTTGAACTCATAATGATGGTAGAACTACTGTGCTTGACTAATGTGAAAGTGTCCCTTCTCAATTTTACCTATCACACTGAAGTTTCCAACAATGATACATGCTTTTAGACTAAATGGTAATCTGATGAATCCATTACATTCATGGAAGTAAATTCATAAAAATAGTAACTACCTTTTACTTAAATTTACCTTCCAGTTAGTCACAAAGACAGGATTTCAATGAAATGTGACTTGTCGGTAGTACACAGATATTAAAACAATTGATTGAAAGGAAAAAAGGTGTTAACTTTTTTGATGCAGTAAGAAACACATTTAAATATTTAAACAAATCTCAGTATGGGCATACCATCTCATCATTGCATAATAGCAACAACTTCCTTGATCACCCCAACTTAATCATGTTACTCCTTATAGAAATTCTTCAGTGTCTCCTCTTTGCCTAATAGATACAGTTCCAACTTCTCATCATATCCTAAGAGCATCTCACCATGCAAATCCCAAGGTACCTTTACAACCACGTGTTTACTCGCTTCTGTTCACTCTCTACTCTGGCTATCCAAAGCCATTTGTCAATGCTTAGAAAAAAAATACCTCACACTTTGTCATAGCCCACCCTATACTGTGCTTCCATCTGTGAGCTTTTATTTACGATTCAAGACATCTCACATGTAATTTTTTCCCTGATGCTTTAGGTAATTTGCTTCTTCTTCCTATTCCCATGACATTGTATAAACTTACAACACATACATTTCTATTTACATTTTTATTAACATCTTACAGGAAGTTTGATAGCTCAGTGCTTTTAAAAGTATAGTCTTTTGAGTCAGATAAAGCTGAATTTGAAGATTGATGTCACCATGAGGTAACTATGAGACCAAGTTATGTGATGAGTCTCTTAATCTCATTTTTTCTCATCTATAAAGTGGGGTTTATAGCATTACCTTTCCAAAAGGTTGTCATATTTATCTAACATAAATACATCACTTGGCATTCAGATACTGCCCCATCACATGTTCTGTTTTGTGGTAGTAGTTATAATTATCTTTATTTTGATGTTATGAATTATGATAACTAGTGCTCAGTATGAGCCCAGTAACTAAATACTTAACAAAAGTCTAGCAAATAAGTTAGCTTACATATTAATATTACTTTGATAATCCCGAACATTAAGGTAAGAATCCTATTAGACATGATACTATTACTGGGTTTAGAGGATAAAAATTATTGGATATTTTAAATTTTGATAAGATATAATTTAATAATGCTTAAATATATAATTTCCTATAATATGAAAATTTCAGGTTGCAGTATTAATAGTCAGTTTTTATTTAGCAGAGCACAAGAAATATTTCATTATTGAATAGGGGAGTGACACTGCCCATTAACTCTTAGCATTTGAATTCCACACTTATTTGTCACTGAAAGTAACTGCTTTTCATATCATACTATGTTTAAATTGCCATAAGTTATGTCAAACTATACATTTCATACTGTGCTGTTTTGAATTAAATATCCCCCATAAACTCAGGTGTCTTGAATGCTTGGTCCCCATCTAGTCACCATTTGAGAGTTGTATCCTTGCTAGAGAAGGTGTGGTATTGGGGGTGAGCTTTGTGGATGTTATTTCCACCTCTCCCTTGCCAGAACTTGGCTCACTCTTTTGCTGCTATTTGCCACCTGCTGTGGCAAGACAGGATGTCTAACCTCTGCTCATGCCATGCTTTCCCCTGCCATCATGAAGCTTCCCCTCAAAACTAAAAGCCAAAATAATCATTTTCTCCAATCCACTGCTTTTGCTTGGGTGTTTAGTCACAGCAACACGAAGGTAACTACAACAGAAAATTGGTATGAGAGGAGTGGCGTGATTTCTGCTAGAAACCGTACTGTAGCTTATTGTCCTTTGGAACTGATTTTTGGGGGGAATGTAGAAGGACTTGAAACCATGTCCTAAGAAACACCTTGCAGTTCTATAAAAATATTGGATGGACCATTCTGGTGAGAGTTGAAAGACATAAATGCAAAAGGAACTATGGACTGTGAAGCTTGCTTTTGAAAGGAAAAAAGAGCTTTGACTGGTCTGAGATAGAGGCAGCTTGTGTGAGAGCTATCTGTGTTCTTCCCATCTCCTAATAATTTAAGCAAAGCTAAATTTAAAAGTAATGATGGAACTATTGCAGAAGGATATGACACAGAAAGAAATAAAAGATTCAGGCCAGAGACAGCAGCCAACTTCAGCTGCAGCTGTTTGAGAGATTGCCACTCTAAAGGCTTGGGCCAGCTGTTCTGCATTGGGACAGTATGAAGAATTATGACTCTGAAAGCGACTGAGCCTGAAGAATGCTGAAAGTTCCTGTTTCTTAAATTGGCTTTATTCTCCTCTAGATCAACATATTTGGTTGTTTTGCATACCTGGTACTGGTTATGGAAGTATAACAAAAAAGAAAAAGTCAGTGGAATTTCAAAATAATTATTTGGAAATGTCCCTTTGGTGATGTGGAGCAGGTACATTGTACTTGGGGGGTGGGGGCATGGCATTGAACCATGGGTTTCAGTGGAGACCCCAGGATTTTGGAGATCTCAGGAGTATAGAAAAACCACCAAGGAGAACTGCCGGCTTGGAATGGAGTTTTACCTGGGCTGTGGGCAGCCCAGCTAGAGGGGTGGAATTGGAACACCAGATACTTCACCACTAGTTATAGGTGTTGGACTTGGAGCTACAGGATTTGATGTTTGCCATGTTTGTTTTAGATCTTACATTAGTTCATTCTTTCCGTGCTGTGTCATCTTTTGCAATGTGATTATTTACTCTGTGCCATTATGTGTATCTAGCTTGTGTTTGGTTTTACAGGCTTACAGTTAGGAGACTTTGGACCATGGCACTGTTGGGACTGGTTAAAAACTATGGGAACTTTTAAAATTGAACAGAATGTACTTTTACATTATGCAATAGTCATAAGTCTATGGTGGCCAGGAAAAGAATATGGTGGTTTAAATCATATGTGTCCCATAAACTCATGTTTTTTGGGCTGTTTAGTCCCCAGCCGGTGGCAGTTTGGGAGGTGGAGCTCTGCTAGTGGAGGTGTGTTGCTGGGTTAGGCTTAGAGTAGTTATAGCCAGCTTCCCCTTGCCAGAGGTTGGCTCACTCTCCTGCTGCTCTTCACCACCTGCTATGGCAGAGGTGATGTTTAGCCTCTGCTTATGCCAGGCTTTTCCCTGCCATCATGAAGCTTCCCCTGGAGACTGTAAGCTAAAATAAATCTTTTTCTCCTTTCTGCTGCTTTTGATTGGGGGTTTTGTTCCAGCAATGTAAAGGTAACTACAACACATACATTTGGAGGAAAGTATTTTTAAATCATTCTCTAATATTTCAGACTCATTTCTTTACACTTAACCATGTACTAGATTACAATGCTCTGTTAGGTAAATGAATTGTGCAATTTTTAGATTAAAAAGAATTCAACATTCAGGAAACAACATACAAAAAGATCCTGATGATGGAATGGAGAGATGGCTTAGCAGTTATGCTCTTGCCTGTGAAGCCTAAGGACCCTGGTTCGAGGCTCGATTCCCCAGGACCCATGTTAGCCAGATGCACAAAGGGGCACACGCATCTGGAGTTCATTTGCAGTGGCTGGAGGCCCTGGCAAGCCCATTCTCTCTCTCTCTCTATCTGCCTCTTTCTCTCTCTCTCTCTGTTGCTCTCAAATAAATAAATAAAAATGAACAAAAAGAATTAAAAAAAAAAAAGATCCTGATGAAGTTTACTTAAAGAACTGAAGTATTTACCAAGAATAGTCAGTGGATATCCCCAAATACACTAAGAAAAAGATATGTTAAAATAAGAATTATTTATTTGCTTACTAGTTTTTGTAGTTAAATACAGTAATTTTCTGGGAAAGCAAAACAATGCACAGACTCTTAGCATCAATATGCATACTTTGTTTAAAGAAGTTTGGCTACATCAAACTAGACTTTTGTAACTTGATGAGGAATGTAGAAAATGACATACTGGAGAAACTGCCAGTTGTAATTATCTGGAAAGTGTGATAAGGGCAACATTGCCATATTTCTTGTAGTGTGAAGTCACATTACAGAGATGCGCTGCAGAGATTGAGATGATAATATTTGTAAAACAACAGTTCCTGGGGCAGAATAAGAAGCAGTAGCTACAATTACTGTTATCTTTTGGAATGACTAAGCAACTGTCTTTGCCTCCAAAACTGTACCTGCCTACTGCCTGTGTCTTCAGTTGCCATCTTTTGTGACACCTAATTGTATTTGTTGGTTACCTATTAAAGATCACTGGGCTTTCTTTGGGGGCTTTATTTGCATGCCTCTGTCACATAACCTATTGAATTCTTTATTGTCCCAATCTAGTCTAATGTTCCCTCTTCCCTTGTTTTCTTAGTTAAGTCACTTTGCATATTTGCACTATTTTCTGCTATTCTTTGGACACTTGAAGCAACACCTCTCTTCAGTGACATTGCCGTTACTCTTCCATTGTATGGCCTGAAGGTTCCCTCACTTAATTTAGATTTCTCTTCCAGAGTGAGCTCTTTAGAGGTCTTTTTTGAATCCTCTGTATATTATACCCCAATGACATTCTACCTTCTGCTCTTTTTTAGATATTTTTCATAGCACTTGGCATTATCTGGCAATATAATATGTTCACTTTCACATTCTTCTTAATTGCAACAAATCAAAACTATACAAGTATTCTCTTAACTATTGTGATTAGAAATTATTCTTGGGTACCAGGACTTCACACTATATATAGTATGGCAGTATTGCCTTACCATAGTTTAAGTGATCATTATTAGAAGGTAATTATCCAATTAGATCATCTTAAGTCAGAAAGAACAATTTGTTCCCAGACTAATTCATCTTGGCTCTTTTAACGTTGACCCTACTACATAAACAACATATTCATTCTGGTAGAATTTTGAAATGGGGTCATTCTACCCTCAAGAATGAAATCCTCAGAGTATTTGTAATGTCTTTTTATCACAAATAAGAAAATTAATATAAATTGAATGACAAATACTCATCTTTTGTGCTGTTATCATGTTGATGGATGATGATATCATGTGAGCAGGGAAGCAGTTATATCTGCACACAGTGATATCTTGAGGTAGTGCTATCCTTAAGGAGAATGTTTTTCAGGGATGTAGGGTTTCTCTCAACTGAGGCTCACTTACTTTTTTTTTTTTTTTTTTTTTTGGTTTTTCGAGGTAGGGTCTCACTCTAGTCCAGGCTGACCTGGAATTCACTATGTAGTCTCAGGGTGGCCTTGAACTCATGGCGATCCTCCTACCTCTGCCTCCCGAGTGCTGGGGTTAAAGGCGTGTGCCACCACAGCTGGCTTGAGGCTTACTTTCTAAACGTCTTTTCAAGAAGGTTCTTAGGGGACCTCATGTACTTGACTTTTGTTCTAACACAGATGATCTTTCTACGTTCTTTCCCTTGTTCTGTTATCCTCTGCTTCTTCTAGTAGATTCTAGAGACAGTAAAGACATCTCACTTGAGTAGGGCTTATACCTCTTTGAAGGCAAGACTTACATCGTTTATACTTATGGATGCATCTATGTCAGTATAGCTACTGGCTTCCTCTGTGACTGAGTAGCAATGAATGACTATCAGCAATATCAACATTGCCAACTCCGATGTCCATAAAGCCATGGGGGTAGTGCAAACGATGGAGGAGAGTGAGGGGAAGGCTTTAGCTGGACAAGGGCACATGTCTCCTGTAGGAGGGCAGCTCTGCCTGCTCCAAGCAGAATTACTGTGGGCCCAGATTTAATATGAAATTATATAAATTATTTTCCCATTGTTGAGACAAAACACCTGACCAGAAGCAGCTTAAGGAAGGAAGGGTTTATTTTGGGCTTATACTTTTGAGGTGAAGTCTCTCTTGCTTGGGAAAAAAGGGAAGCAGGAACTTGAGACAAGTGGTCACATTCAGCTCAGTGGGGAGGCAGAGATAATGTATACTGGCTTCTAAGCTAGTTGTGTCCACTTTATACAGTCCAGGAATCCAGCCCATGGGATGGTGTCACCCATCTTTAGGAGGGTCCTCTTGTCTTAACTGATCTAATCTAGAAAATCCCTCACCTACGTGACTAGAAATTTGTTTCCATGGTGATTTTAAATTCTTCCAAGCTGACAATTAGAAGTTAACAACCACAGAAATCTAAATATTGTCTACATGTTCAGTTCCTATGAACATTGTCTAAGCTGGTTTCATTTGTTCTTCAAAGACAAAGTTGTGTTGTCATTTGACCTTTTTACATTATCTTTGTTTAGCCAGAAAGGAAGTGTCCCAGGTCATTATGTTTCAGTGCATTTCATAGGAAAGGTTACTAGTGCTCAACAAGTTTTATATATATATATATATATATATATATATATATATATATATATATATATATATATATATATTTGTGTGTGTGTGTGTGTATGTTGGTATATACCTATATATATGTGTGTATATATATGTATGTATGTATGTATGATGCATATACATGTGCAAATGATGGGATACACACACTTCTGAACTTTCTGGGAATCTTCTCTCATTCACCAATATGTATCTTAACATTTCAGTATGAGCTTCTAAGCCTTTGTCACTAGCCTCTTATAAGACTGTAGGAGTCATAACCATAATCTATATATCTACAGGTTAGTTTTGTTTTGTATTCATACTTACTATAATCCCAAGTATTTGAGCAATACTTATGGGTTGAATGTTATGCTATTTTTTAACCAAACATTTCTAGATGCTAGCGATGCAAGATTTGGGAGTTTAGGAGGTATCCATAGAACCTATGGACCCCAAGTTCAGGGTTCTGCCCTACCTTTAATAAAGAATTAATAAGATGGAGTCAAAACAGATAAATTATGAATTATTAAATTTATGTAGGGGGAAAAATTCACAAAATTTGGGGCTTATATAAGGGGGATTGGGATTAAGGGAAACAGGCTTTTAAAGAGAAATTAAGGTAAAGCTATAAGCACATGGAGTAAAGAGAAACGGAGGCTTTTAGAGAGAAACTAGAGTAAAGCTGCTGGCACACAGAAAGTAGAATCTAGGAGCTTGTGAAGAGGGACTTAGAAGGATCCTGCATGGCATCCGCCATGTGTTTTTAGAGACGTTAATAGGAGAAATGGTGAGGCTCAAGGAAAAAAAAAATGAGAGGGAGATATAAACCAGAGACCAAAACACTCAGAGGAGAAGTGAGTAATGAAGAGAGGTACACTCATGATTACCCCAAGTTTAAAGAAATAACTCAAGTAACAAACCTAGAGTTGGTGAGAACACCCATGTGGTAGATCTGGAATGTAAGGAACATATGCACATGGCATATTTGGAAACCAGAGGAAAATCATACATGTTATGGAAATGAGAAGTTACCCCAAACGATAAAACAGAAGCAAGCAGAAAAGCCAAGAAACAATATTGTGTCCTCCCCACCCCCCACCCAGCCAGGCTGGGTGAAAGGGAAAGCCACTCACGAGTGTCTAAGCAGGGATGAGAGGGAATCCAAACACACACACACACACACACACACACAGACACACACACCAAGGTTCACATCAAGAGAGAGGGAGGGGCCAGAAGGCTGTAGCCATTTTAGCATCATTTCACACACACACACCAAGGTTCACATCAAGAGAGAGGGAGGGGCCAGAAGGCTGTAGCCATTTTAGCATCATTTCAGGTATGCAAGGAGAAGACCTGACTGGTTTGTACTTTTGGAGGGTGGATCCCAGAGCCCCCACCTGAGTCAGCCCGTCCAGGTAGTACGCTAGGCTGTGGGCAGCAGGGGTCACTGTAGATCAGTTTTTCTATTTGTTTGTTTGCTTTCTCCCCACCTACCCCTCCCCCAGATTGGGCTTCACTTTGGCTCAGGCTGGCCTGGAATTTACTGTGTAGTCCCAGACTGGCCTGAAACTCACAGTGATCCTCCTACCTCTGCCTCCCAAGTGTTGGGATTAAAGATGTGTGCCACCACGCCCATCTGTATAGATCAGTTTTGAACGGACAGGAGCTCCATTTTTGCCAAGAGTTCCATTCTTGTGCCAGGGCGAGGTGGCATGTGGGGTGGCATCTCCTGGTTGTCTTTGGGCCTTAATCTCTAACTGAAACTGCCTTTAAAAAGCTAGCTTTCTTCTATCCTTCTTCATTAAGGTATCTCATTTTCCCCCTTTTGTTGAGAGGGAGTTTGAAACAAGGTCATACTTACAGATAAGGCTGGCTTCCAACTCATGATCCTCCTGCCTCTGCCTCCCTAGTGCTATGACTACAGGCTTATACCACCACTCACTCCCCTCTTATTTATTTTTGTGTGTGTGTACACAGTGTGTGTAGTGTGGTGTGTGAAACATATGTGCATGTGGTTCAGATGCTCACACCAGAGGTCAGAGGAGAACATTGGGTGTACTCCTCTGCTGTTCATACCTGTACTTCCAAGAGCTCCCTCAACCCTGAGCTGCCATAGTTTTGGTCAGTGAGCTACAGTGATTCCAACCCCCAACTCCCCACTGGGGTTACAGATGGATTTGGTCACACTCAGCTTTTTATTTGGGTGCTATGTAACCAAATTTGGGCAATCGCAGAATTTCTCTGGCCTCTTGCTAAATTGGAAAGTGCTCTTCCCCACTGAGCTTATCTCCCCAGCCCCTCACTTCCCTTTTTAATGCTTAATCTAGCCCACAGCACTTTTCCAAAGGACGATGCCAGCCTCTGTCTTCTCCTAAATCTCACCTATACCTGCCCTTCATCTTGCCCCTCAAATTCCTCCCTCCCATCCTTCTTCCACCCTGCTGCCTTTACACTTCCTCTCTCCCCTGTCGCTCTTGTTTCTCCCTTTCTCTACTCTTTCTCCTTCGCTTAGGTCTGTTCTATCCCTTTTCCCCCTTTCTTCTCTCCTCCCCAACCACATCCTCCTTGTACTCTTCTCTTCTGCAGATCTACAACAGGACTAAATAAAATCCTGCTCCTTGGTTTGTGACCTCAAATTGTCATCGTCAGGCCATATAAGGATGCCCTCATCTCATGTCCCTCACAGCCAGTACCCTTATTCATTCAGAGGAAATGACTACAGTACATTAATGCTTCTTTAGATGTGTATATGACCGAGAAAACCATGTTAGCATGAATGAGTTTTGTCACATATAAGTGGAATTATATCCTTTGGTTTTATGTTTTTATTTCATTGCTGTTTTATAAATCCTTAGTATGGATCTTATTTCTTGCTTCTGACTGTTCCATGGTGTCCTGTCATATAAATCCTCATTGTATCTTTTCATTTCTCTAAGAATAGTCACTTCAAGCTCTTCCCATTCCCAGGTATTTCACAGAGTGTTGTTGTGAACATAAACCTCAATTATGCCTTTATTGAAGAGTTTTTTACTTCTGTTTTTAGGGCTGTAATGTAAACATAGGCATCATTTCACCAAATACAAGAGTTCACCCTCCACAGTGACTAGACCCACTAAGACTCCAACAGCTATGAATGAGATTTCTTGTTTTCTCACACCTCCACTTGGTGTTATTTGACTTTGCGTTCTAATCAGATAGCTGTATTACAGGCATTTTATTTTGCTTTTTTCTGATAGCTGCTGAGATAGAGCTCTTGTTTATATACAGTCTTAGCCCTTTGGATTTTCGTCTCTTCTCTAAATTGCGTATTCATATTTTATGCATGTTTTATGTTGGATTTCTTGGTTTTTCATTGATCTCTTGTATGGTTATATTAAACATTTGTTTCATTTTAGATGTGGCATATATCTTCAGTTTTGACTATTATGCCCATATAGTAGGCATATCCTTTGTTATTTTTCTTTATAACTTAAAAAAGAATGTTTAATAATCCTTCACTCCTCCACTTACCTAGGCTACAAAGATATTTCCAAACATTACTTCTGTTAGCTTCATAAATTCATAGACTGTGTCCCTAATCCAGAAATTCTTTACAGTGCTCAATTTCTTGAGTATTTGTGTTGAAAAAGTTGAAGATTAGAGATGCTCAAATGACAGTTTATGCAAGTTTAAAAATCTAAAATACTTCTGGACCCAAGTGTTTCAGATAGGGAGTTTTAATTTGGACTTTTTATTCAGACATTACACATTGGAGGCAAGGGTTGTTTTAAGGCAATGAGATAACTGGTTTGTACAGTGCCATCTCTTAAATTTCCCACCCACTTCTCAGTGTTTGGCATTGTTTCCTCTTTCTTGTAAGTTGCTACATATACGAGGACTTATTTTAGAGATTCAGTCTTAAGAATGACAATCAGACCTGGGCCTTTTAGGCCAGGGCCTCCAAGAAAGCGGTGTTACCAGGAATCCACAGAATTAAAGCTGAAAGGGCTTCCTGTTCTCATTTTCACAGAAAGAAAATGAAGTCTAGAGATCAGAGAGCTCACAATGGCATACCAGTGTTCAAAATAGAATTGTGACCCAGCTTTTTCTCCATGGCAGCTGAGTATCTCTCAGTTGATTAGCCCAGCCTGTTTCCTGGCCACCATTAGAACAGGTGGTTTCTCAGACTCGTTTTATTCCTATCACACTTTTGTGGGTTTCTAGTTACTTGTCTTTACTTAGTGAGAAATTCTTCTGGTGTTCAGCTGATTTATCTCAACTGTTGGGTACAAATGTTTCATCTTTTTTATTTTCCTGTCCTTTTTGGCAAAAAGGCATTTATTAGTACCAGTCTAGGAAACAGAATAGAAGTCTAAGGCTACAGAGCAGCAGTGACAAGAATGGCCTCTTGATGTTTTGTATTTTAGTATGTCTCAAAAATAACCACATTTAATCCTTCCTTAGAAGCGTTAGATATTGATATGCATTGCCAGCCATGTGCTATGTGTTAAAATTTCACATTTATAAGTTGTGCCCCTCCCCATTCTTAATTAAGTGGACGGAAAATAATTATGTGAAGCAATTAAGTTTTGAGAAGCCACTTAAACACTTAGATCTTCCTTCCTGATCTTCCACCTAAGTGTGAACCAAACCTAACTTAAGCTTCTAATATTAATTTTTCTTGGTCTATTTTTTGGCTAAGTTTATAAATATATTGGCTAAGTTTATAAATATAAATATATGTTAACTCATGAAATACAAGAACTTTAATAACGGTGACACACCCAGGCATAAAATGAGAGATTTTCAGAAGCAAAGAGGCCTTCTGGGTAGCATATTATTGCTATTTGGTGAGAAAAGAAGAGGCAGTAAGGTAGCCAGCATGATCTTGATATTTCCTGAGGTTATCGGTGTTCTCATCCACATACCAACAAAAGAGCCTTTCTTCAAGAATACCAAACTAACTTGTGCCAAAGGCAGCCTCATCCAGTGGTAGTTTCTATTTGTGTCCAGGAACTGTGAGCCTGAACTAAACTATCACTTTCTTTCATGCCTAAGAGCTTGGAAGCCTTTATAACCCCTAACAAAAAGTGAGGTGTTTGTCCATGTTGCATAGTAGTGCAATTTACTGAATCCTTATTTTGAAAACTATCTAACTATGAGAATGTTAAGCAAAATGTTTTGGGCAAGTGGCTATCTGACTGGAAGGTAATCAGCTCAGCCTCACCCCTGTTGAATATATATATTTTTAGGATATGTCTTTCAGCATTTTTTATGCTGTTTGTTACCTGACTGTGAAATTGGAGATGTAATTTTGAAGGGATTTGAAATCCTTTGATGATGGTGATGATAAACATTTATTAAGAGAGTGATTTGCGGGATTTTTTTTTCACGTGAGGCTTCTTTACTGGGTGTGGGAGGTACATGTTCTTGCTGTACAGCCCAGGCTGGCCTTGAACTCCTGCCTCTGCCTTGAAAGTATTGGGATTTACAGGTATATACCATCATGCCTACTAATACATTTTTTACTCAGGCCCATGTACCTTCTAGGCCTTCTAATGAGTTAGTCCTCATCTTTCTAATGGATGTTGTATTTATTTTAAAATTTATCTGGTTAAAATGCACAAATTGGCCTGGAGAGATGGCTCAGAAATTAAGGCACTTGCCTGCAAAGTCAAAGGACCCAGTTTTCATTCCCCAGTACCCACATAAAGCCAGATGCACAAGGTGGCTCATGGTTCTGAAGGTGTGGAGTTTGTTTACACTGGCTAGAGGCCCTGGCGTGTCCATTTTCTCCTTCTCTCTCTCTCCTCTCCTCTCCTCTCCTCTCCTCTCCTCTCCCTCATACATACACAAAATAAATATTTTTGATGCACAAATTGATTAAACTATTGAACAATCTACCTAGTCAAGGCTAGTGATATCTAAAAGTAAAATAACTTTAAAGAGTGTAGTATTTCAATGCTTTTAATTAAATGATTCATAAGAATAAGATTAGTTTTAATTTGGTCCACATTTAATAAGGTCTGCCTTACAAACCCAGAAAAATATTCTTCCCTACCAAAGCCTAACAGAATTCATGATTAAAGGTTGTTTCAATTATAGTGTTTATTTTTACTTTGCCCTTTTACTACAGTAAGAAACCTATCTTGGTGGTGGATTTAAGGCAATTCTGACTATTCATCAGATGTGAAGATATGCTGTCTTTCATTAAGCATTGTGCCCTTATTTCCTGAAGGTTATAGATGAAAAATTGTTGAAATCACATGAATGATATCCTGTACCGTATGTATAGTATAGGCAAAATGTCTGGAATTTCTGTTGAGCACACTGATACTCAGTTGATTTCATAAGCAGTTTGGAAACAAAGCAGTAACTTAGTTGATGATGCATTCTGGACAGAGCTTTCTAAAGCAATGTAAATTCCGTCTTATGAAATTGGTTGACTTAAAATACTGACATGTTTTCTACAGGAACATCTTATTCTCCGACAAGAAACAAGTTGGTGTTACCTATGTGCTTAGCCTGGCTTTCATATGGAAAATTCACCAAATCTTTGGGGATACATCAGAGTTGATTTTTAAATATATGACACTGCTTATTTCATATCTCTACTTTTAGCTATGAATAAGAATCTCATTTACACTTTTAAATATACACGGAGTACTAATACAGAGTTCTTCCAATGTCTTGTGTCACTGTAGACTCAGCTGTTACTGTTCTACTCACCACATTTTTACTGAATGTGACACCTTTTCAAGAAAATTTTACTATTCATATGCTTTTCCATATTAATAATAATCTCAACCATAAAGATAGTAAACATTTTAGTTTTTTTTGTAATACTTTATTTTTATTTATCTATTTAGGAGAAAGAGATACAGAAATAGGCAGGTAGAGAAAGAGAGAGAGAATGGACACACCAGGGCCTCCAGCCACTGTAAATGAACTCCAGATGCATGTGCCCCTTGTGCATCTGACTTACATGGGTCCTGGGGAGTCAAACCTGGGTCCTTCGGCTTTGCAGGCAAGTGCCTTAACTGCTAAGCCATCTCTCCAGCCCTACATTTTAGTTTCTTTAAGATGTGTCTCAGGATGCAGAAAGCATCTTTGAAAAATCATTGGGGATACACAATTTGAGATTGTGACTGTTTTCATTTGGGAAAGAGAATGAGAAACTGTGAAATTAAAAACAATGGCAAATGGACATATAGTGTGGCATGTACATATAGTGCATGCATATATATATATATATAATCTCCCTAACTCTATAAACATACACACATACAAATGTGATCACTGTTCCAATTAGAAAGACTAGAGATTCTAGTCTGTCAGGTTTCCATCTAATAGGAAATGAATGATTCAAAACTTACTGGGTTTGTTCATATACTTTTTAACAGGTGCCTTTATGATAATTTAAGGAAAAGGAATCCAAGTGACAATAAACTATGGACAACAACATACACTTGGTCAAATGTAACAATAACAATTTTAATAGGAGGCAAAATAAATTTGGGGTATAATATGGTTTATAAGTAAAAATAAATCTATGGCAAGTGTAAAATAATTTATAATGAAAGGTTGTTTTGAAACAGTTATAAATAAACTCATTAAATCATTTTATATATTTAGCTACTTTAAAAGTTTGTATCCTAACTTTAAAGACATTTTATATCTTACTACAAGTATTTGAAAACCCAGCGAATAGCCTTCCCCACCCAGGGAAATGCAGGGTATTTTAATTCTGTGTTTTTTCTTAATTTATCCCACAAAATGATAGATTTTGTTTAAAATCTCTCTATTGTCTTTTCTTATCCTACTTCCACCTTTTATCTAGTAACTCCCCTTCTACCTTATGCCATCTTTTTAAAAGGGGAAATACAATTCTTAATTCTTCAGGAGATGTTTTAAAATTCATTGAGGATAGATCATCATCACCATCATTACTATTAATGTAATTATCGGCACCACTAGATGCTGCATGGGGAATTAAGGGCCCTGACTATTACAGAATCCATTCTCCTACCTTCTATCACTAATTGGCTGTTAGGGGAATATAGAAGTGTATCAGAGGGTAGAGGAAAGGGGATGATAGCATTTGATCGACTCTCTGGCTAATTAAAATTATCCTGGACACAGTGTTTTGGAGGTGGCCGTGGCAGAACAAAAGGGGCCTTTCAAAATTGTATCCTTAAATATACATGAAATACTAAAGTAGATTTTATAAATATCTGGTTTGGAAGCAAGTATTCTTTAACTTGGAATCAGAAAGGTTTCATATTCTTGTATGGATAGGTTTTTGAGACTTTTATTAAGCAAGTCAGTCTGCCTTGCCTTGGGTTCTCTGCATATGCAGATTTGCTTGAATTGAAGTTTTGACTCAATTTGTGGCCTTTCTCACCATGCAGCTTCCCCAGAAACTTTAAAAAATAAAAACAGAAATTGAGATTCTTGACTTGGCAGGTGTCATCTTCCAGGAAAATCACTTCTTAATTTCTCCTTCTAGCAATTTTAGAGACTTTAGAGAGTATCTGCTATCAAAAAAATGTGTGGCTTCTAGCTTCATGTGTAATATCTTGTCTCTAGCTTCCTCTAGACTGAAATCATGATGGAAGGAATTAAAATTTGTTCCATCCGTGTAATAATTGAGCAAAAGCAGTTCATAAACCCAATTCCTAAAGATGCTTCTGTGCTTAGATTATGTTCCTCCACATTTCTTGTTCTGCTTCTTTTTTAAATATGACATGACAGCTCATATAAGAATTCCCTATTTCTCCTTTGTCTTTCAAATCCTAGAACCTAGCAAATAACCTGATGCTGATGCTCAGTATATATTGAGAATAAAAAGTCAATATGGAAAGAATAGTTATAAAAGACTTTTTAAACTGTTTTTAACACTGACATAGCTTCTTAATATCTCCTAATTCCATAGAGCTAATAGATGTTATTTAAATGCTGGGATAAAACAGATGTGAGAATTATTAGTGAATAAAACTAATATTACCAGTAAATATGTAGGATATTGAAGAAAATTTTCATGTTTTAAGTTCCATATCAGCTTTTGACAACACAAAATTTATATTTGTCACAAGTCACTTTAATGGCTAATGAAAACTTTCTAACATTCTTCCTTAGGTACATTCATGTTGTTGTAAATCAAAAAAGGACTTGAAGTTAATCTCTAGTTAGAATTTCAACACAAACAACTTCTTTTATTGTGAGGTTGAGTGAGTGAAGGATGGTGATGAATTTTGAAAAGAAAAGGTTCTTACTAAGTGATTGTGTAGTTGTACTGGGTTGACAAAAGCCTTTTCTTTTTACTTGAGAAATTAAATTTATCTAATGTCTTTAATTTCACACATAAAAAAATGTTTTCAGTCTGCAAAGACCCTAATTTAATCAATTTTATTCAATAGAGAATGCATTAATTTCTCCATATGATTTTGGACTCTCAGTACACACACACACACACACACACACACACACACACACACACACATTTTTAAAAGGTCATCTGTTCAATAGGTCACCTACTTTCTGTTTATAATTCTATCCATCTGGTATTATCACTGGTTTCCTAATATGTAACTTATGGTTTCTGGCACATAGAGGAGCTTAGCAAATATTTTCACATGAATGGATCTAAATATATATCTAGAGAATAAAAGTGTCCCTTTGTAAATATGTGGAGATGTACTTGTGGCAAATAGTGTAATGTTCAGATTCATCTGGTGAATACCTGGAAGTCAGTAAGGTAGAAGAGTGAGATATGATATATGCGTACATGCAAACTTAATTTTTTAAGCTTCATTTTAGTGGTAATATTAACTCAGACCCAGTTGTAAGCCACATATTAATGACTTGCTAATGGACCAAAATTTTAATAAGCCCCCATTCAGCCCAGCTGTTTATGCTTCATCCCAATAGCTGTAGACCTTGTTGTTATATGCATTTCACAAATCTTTGTTGAATTCTTAAAAAAAAAAAAAACACAAAGAATACAATGGATTATCAAGAAGCTTTGACCTTTCTTATGTAGAAAGAAAGAGCTTGCTTGTAGGGAAGTAGCATTTGTGAATCACAGGGATCCATTATCCAATGTATGCCGAAGAGCTGGGTATAATGGCACATGCCTGTAACCCAGCACCTGGAAGGTGGAGGCAGGAGAAACAGGAGTTCAAGACCCCATCTATGGAATGAGTTCTATACCTGCTTGGGCTAAGTGAGGCATTGTCTCAAAATAATCTAAATAAATACATAATAGTGGTGAAAATCTCCCTGTGCTCATTTGATCATGTGGCAAAGAAAACTGTCAAGATTACTTAAAAAAAAGTGTGTGTGTGTGTGTGTGTGTGTGTGTGTGTGTTTGAGTTATGGTCTCACTTTAGCCCAGATTGACCTGAAACTCACTCTGGTCCCAGGCTGATTTTGAGCTCACAGCAGTCCTCCTACCTCTGCCTCTGGGATCCTCCTACCTCCCACTTCTGGGATTAAAGGCATGTGCCACCATACTTTTAAACCAGCGACATTGAGGTACTACTAAAAAGTCTTCTAGAGCCAGGTGTGGAGGTGCATGCCTTTAATCCCAACATTTAGGAGGCAGGTAGAGATAGGAGGATCACCATGAGTTTGAGGCCACCGAGAATACATAGTGAATTCCAGGTCAGCCTGGGCTAGAGTGAGACCCTTGTAAGGGTCCGAGAATTGCTGAAGGAAGACCCCAAACTCAAATAGTATGTAAAAGCAAAGAGCGTTTATTTTGCAAAATCAACCAGCATGCGGGGGTCAACCATTCATGCAAAATGGCGACCCTGAGAGGAGCTTGCAGGCTCCTTTTAAGCACAGCTAGAGGAATTTTGGCAGGTTTAGTCTTTTCTAACATGATTGGCTAATTTGAACAGTAGCTGTACTTGCAGTCTTTTGATTGGTCCTAAGGTTTTGGCAGGCTAGGTCTAGGGGAATTTCAGGCAGGTTAGGTAATTTTTTAAAATGATTGGCCAGGCAAGCAGCAATTACAGTTGTGCATCTCTGATTGGTTGGGGCAGAAGGGTTGCGAAAGGTGTGAAAGGGACATGTCTCCAGGAACGGACTCAGCCCCTGGGCAGTTATCTTTTCTGGCCACATGTCAGGATCACTGTTGATTAACAGCCCGCCCTTTCTCAGAAGTCTTGCCTGCCTCTCCAGGAAACTGGAACTTAGGCCTAGTTAGGGTGGCACCTTATTGAAGCCTGTCATGGTGTCAAATTTGGTCCCTTCATTTCCCCCTTGAGTACAACCCCATCTCGAATCCTTCAGATGTATCTAAAGGTTGGTATTGTTGTCTTAGAATCATTAATTGTACTGTGGCTAAGCAATCCTTAACAAATTTGACCAAGCCATTAACAATGCAGGGCCCACAAGTGAGGGCCAGAAACAAGAGGATAAGGGGACCTGCTAGGGGAGACATTAGGGTTGTTAACCAAGGGGACCAATTGAACAAAGATTCATACCAGTTTTGATTTTGCTGTCTGATTTTAGCCCTTTCTTCTAACCTCTTGCGGACCATGGCTAGGCTGTTTCTGGTAACGCCTGACTTGTTGACAAAAAATTCAGAATTGTTCTCCTAGAGCCTAGCAAAGCCCTCCTTGTTGTAGAAAGAGCAGGTCTAATCCCCTTCTATTCTACCTCAGCTAATGAGTCCAGTGACCGCTCTAGGTGATGTACAGACTTCTCTAATTGAGCGAGATCTAAGTCTATAAGGTTACTTAGAGCTTAATAAGTCTGATCCACCCTAATTAAGGCCATCATACTAGTGCCAATTCCTGCAGTTACGCCAGCTCCAACCAACACTGTGAGAAGGATCCCTGAGGCCTCAAAATCTCGTTTTCCTCTGTGATGGTCTGGGACTGTCTCCATATAGGAGCTGAAGGGAAGGTAATAAACCTGAGGGAATAGTGTTACTAGAACACACATGCTGGAATTCTAAAGTAACAGTGGGTAGATGCAAGGGGTTAAACTAATGGTGCATGCAAACCAGGTTCCCTTAGAGGGCTCAAGGTAGGACGTACCAGCATTTATGGTGATAGTATGGTTACAAAGATGCTTAAGGTGAGGGAAGCTATCTAATTTTCCCCCTGTTCCTATCACACATAGCCCCTTTCCAGTTACAACTTGAAGGGTAAGGACTGGGGACCTTCCTCAAGAGCATCTCAGTGGGCTTTCTGAAGGAGTTGACAGATTTCCTGTGGTAGCCCAGCCAGTATAGTATGGGGGCCTGGGGTCTAAGCAGAACCAGCAGTCTTCTCTGGTGAGGTTAGTTGTAGAGTTGAAGAAATTAAAGGTAAAATTGAGTAACCCAAATAAAATGGACAAATCAGGGACCCTGGGGAGGGGTGTGATTAACCAGGGGGTGGCTGGGTCCATGGGGGAGGCGGTGTCTGAAACTAAGACCAGTGCCGCGGGTTTTGCAGGTTTGAAAATGGGCAAAGCCAGAGCTGCTGGCCTGGGCAAAGCTGGAGCTGGCCCTGTAGCTATTGGGGGATGGGGTGGGGGCCACTGCCAGGATAGCCTGTTTCTGGATCTGAAAAAGGAGTCCCCTATCCAATCCTGATGCATATAACCTTAGACCCTCTGGCAGAGCTGCGCCTTTCTGGCTGAAACTTGGTATACCGTATGGTCCAATTCGCTCAGCAAGGCCTCTGTGGCTGAGTGGCAGGCTTCTTCATCTCAGGCTGCTATGAGGAGGTCATGTACACACTGAAAGAGGGTTATTTGGGGATGGGCTTGGTGGTACTCACCCAGATCCTCATGGAGTGCCTCATCAAAGATGGTGGGTGAGTCTTTAAATCCTTGGGCAATCTGGTCCAAGTCAACTGTTTGTTGAATCCATATTCTGGATCACTCCATTCAAAGACAAACAAAGGTTGCCTGGCCGGGGCCAGTGGCAGATTGAAGAATGCGTCCTTGAGGTCCAGCACTGTGTACAAATTGTGCTCAGGTGACAGAGTGCTTAGCAGAGTGTGTGGGTTCGGCACCATGGGGTGGATGTCTTCCACCCGTTTATTAATTTCCTTCAGATCCTGCACAGGACGGTAGTAATTGGAGTGGGTCTTCTTTTTTTTTTTTTTTTTTTTTTTTTTTTTTTTTTTTTTGATTTTTCGAGGTAGGGTTTTACTCTAGGCTGACCTGGAATTCACTATGGAGTCGCAGGGTGGCCTCGAACTCACGGCAATCCTCCTACCTCTGCCCCCCCGAGTGCTGGGATTAAAGGTGTGCGCCACCACGCCCGACAGAGTGGGTCTTCTTTACTGACAGGAGAGGAGTATTCCAGGCAGACTGATAAGGGACTAATATCCCTTGTTCCCAAAGTCAGTTTTTGTGAGGTGTTATTCCCAGTTTGGCCTCTCGTGGTGTAGGGTATTGGCAGACTCGGATTGGGCTGGAATTAGCCCTCAGCTGAACCATGATTGGGGCCCAATGCTTGGCCAGCCCAGTCTGATTTCTTTCTGCCCATGTACCTGGAATCCTTTCCCATAGTTCCCCCAGATATGGGCTTTCAGGCATGGCTTGGGAGGGAGAGGTATAGAGTTTATATTCTTCCTCCAGTGACACAGTGAACACTTGTACAGGACACTCTGTTTAAGAACCTGTACTCCGTCGGGGCTGAAATGGATTTGTTACCCCCATTTTAGTCAAAAGGTCTCACTCCAAGAGTGGATATGGGCACCCAGGGATGACCATGAAGGAATGGGTTACCTGTCCCATTCCTAAGTCCACTTCTCTTTGGGGAGTCCATGAATATTTCTTTGTCCCAGTGGCTTACTGGACCCATGTCCATTTGATGGACAGGGGTCCCATGGGCTGTTTCAAGATCGAATGATGAGCCTCAGTATTGACTAGAAAGCCTACTGTTTTCCCCTCCACCTTCAAGGTCACCCAGGGCTCATGGAGGGGATGTGAGCCCTCACACCCTCAGTCACTGAGTTCTCTTATCTCCAGAATTTTAGGATTTTTGTCCCTTTGTCTTTGTGGACATTCATTTTTCCAATGTCCCATCTGTTTACAATAGGCACATTGGTCTTTTTGGAGACTGGGTCGGTGTTGCCCTTCTCCTCTCAATTGTGGGGCTGGTTTGCCCCTGTTTCTCCCATAAGCCATGTTTTTTAATTCCCCTGGGTCAGATTTTCCCATGGCAGCCAGTAGTATTTTGGCCAGGCCTCTAGTTTGTTTATCTTCTGGAGTCTCTCTATTATTATAAATGTTTTCTGCTATTGCTACAAGTTCTGACATCTGCTTACCCGCAAAACCATCCAGTTGTTGGAGTTTTCTGCAGATGTCCGGCGCCGCCTGGTTGACAAAAGCCATGTTCGCGGCAGACTGGTTTTCTCTTGCTTCTGGGTACAGGGGTGTATAGGTCCGCTATGCTTCTAGTAGTCTCTCTAAAAAGGCCCCTGGGCTTTCCTCCTTACCTTGTATAACCTGTCCTACCTTAGATAAATTTATGGGCTTCCTAGCAGCCTCTCGAACACCCCCCATCAGAATCTGGCTGTAGGCTTTGAGTCTCTCCTTACCTTCAGGGCTGTTGGGGTCCCAGTCAGGGCAGGCTAAGGGGAAGGCTGCATCCATGACAGCCTACACAATCATGGGTTGGCCATTAGGTCCAGGAACTAGCTTGCGGGCAGCGGCGGCTAGAATCCATTCCCTTTTCTCTGTTGTGAAGAGAACCTGCAAAAGCTGTTGACAGTCATCCCAGGTGGGCTGGTGAGTTATCATAGAATCTAACAGGTCTAGGAGGGCCAAGGGTTTATCTGAAAACTTTGGATTCTGCATCTTCCAATTATACAGGTCACTAGTGGAGAAGGGGATATGGGCTATGAACTGTTGACCTACTGCTCACAAGGGCAGTGCAACCACTGTGGGGTCTGCCTGTTTTGCAGTCTGGGCCTGTGTACAGGGAGGACTTGTCATGTTTCTTCCTTCTTCCCTTGGGCCCAGATCGGCAGTTGCCACCTGTGGTGTGGATCCTGGTGCAGGGGAAGGTACATAGCAAGGCAGGTAGAGGTCCTCCTCAGGGGCTAGAAGGGGGCAGGACTGCTGGCTTATGATCCTCCGGCGGTTTAGACTCCTTAATAGACAGGATGGCTGGGGCTGGCAGGCAAAAAGGGGCACAACCAAGGAGGGGAGCTTTCTACCAGGTATTGCCAGGCTGTGATGTATGGGACTCGGTCAGGATGCCTTGGATTCCCATACGCAATACCTTTAACCTTATAAATGGTGGGGAGGTAGAAGGTGTCTCCCTCTGGCCATCCCACACTGAAAATCAGCTGTTCATTCCTGCAAAAGATGGTTAGTTTCCCCAACCGTACTGTTAAACCTAAATTGTCTGGCAGACATTTGAAATCCTTGAAATATGACTAGACTAGGTCCAGTGTGGTGGAATTAGTTGCTTGTACCTTTCAATAAGACTTTCAAGAAACCAGAAAAGGACAAACAAGACACAGACACACAGGCACAAAAACAAATTTCCCAGGAAGCAAAAAAGAAACCAAAATGCTGCAAATGGCAGCCTATCCTGTAAACAGGGCCCTGCCAGACGTGCGTAACCCATCAGCATTTACTAAAGCCAGGGTCATACTGGAGCTCTCAGGCTCCACCACATCTTTGCTTTCCAGTTCCACCAGATGGCACCCTATCCCGTGAACCGGCTCCGCCCAGTTGGAGTTCTCCGGCTCCACCAGAAGGGAGTCTGGAGTGTCCTTGGAATCCCCCAGCCTTGAGGTAATTACTGGCTCGTCAGCCTTACTTCCATGGGCCTTCAGATTGCGCCCAGACACCAGATTTACTGAAAACAGAACAAAGAACAGTACAGACCAAAGACCCACAGTACAGAGGGGCGCTCCAACTCACTGATTGGTGGAGAACCAAATGCTGTCCTGGAAATGCTCCACTATTGAATCTGGGGGGAGGACCCCAGAAATCCCGGATGAGTCCCCAAATGTAAGGGTCCGAGAATTGCTGAAAACCCCAAACTCAAATAGTATGTAAAAGCAAAGAGTGTTTATTTTGCAAAATTAACCAGCATGCGAGGGCCAACCATTCATGCAAAATGGCGACCCTGAGAGGACCTCACAGGCTCCTTTTAAGCACAGCTAGAGGAATGTTGGCAGGCTTAGTCTTTTCTAACATGATTGGCTAATTTTAACAGTAG